>LR738713.1:327291546-327371608 GCA_902687465.1 Secale cereale
GCTTAATAGGCCAATGGGCAGCCGGGTGTTCGGCTGGGCCGGTCGGCTGGGTAGCCAGCTGGGCCGAGGCCCAGTGGGGGGGGGGGCATTGTCTTTTATTTTTATTTCGCCTTTCGTTTATTTTATTTACTATTTAGTTCTATTTTAGATCTTAGATGACTTTGGAATATTATAAAACTTAATTCAAATTAGTAACTTACCAAAACCTGCTGAGATAAAATGTCCCAACATTATTTTAACTTAGTTTACAATTATATATCGAATTGAAGTATTTACTAATTATTTCAAATGATGTTTTAATTACTTTGGTGCTTTAAACTATTTTATTCAAGTGTAGTTTCATCACCTACATTACTTATGAAATAGCCGACACACTCGAATCATTTTAGTTTTAACGCTCGAAAACTTTTATTGTTTGACTAATTTTTTTGAATTAGAATTCGAACGAGTTTGATTTAACATGGGACTTAGCAACAGTAAAACAATGACAAGGCATCATTAGCGGTGGATTACTGTAGCTTGATTATCCGGGCATCACATCAGGGTTTATGCAGATATGGATCTGCTATCATGCTTAAACTTTCTTTTTCAGTTTGCCGATCCAGAAAATTCTGTTGCTGCTCGCATTCTCTTCATTGATTTGCAGATCTCTTGCGACTCACCTTGGTATGCAATATCTCATCTCTTAAATTAATCATTTAGCATACCTTCTATTGTTTTATGTTATTTTTCCCCTTATTTAGTTTCAGCCGTGGCCCCCCCTCCTGGGTGGCCTTCTTAAGCCTCATGTAGATCTGGCAGCACATAACAACATCTGTTGACATAAGTCTCTTAGGAGATTACAACTATATAAGATTAATCATTAATAATACCAAAAGATAATTGTACATTTCCTGAAACTTTAAGATGACATGATGCAAGTGTGCCCTTGACATGGCCGCAACAGTGCTAACATATGCTAGAAACAATAGTGTGGCGTTTGAGGATTTGGAATCTGAACTTTCAGTTCAGCCAGTAGACTTTACTGAAGAGAAGGAAGAATGAAAGCATGTTGGCATCTCAACTGGCTACATTGATTATATATCTGGAACCATATATACACCATTTAATTTATAGAATATTTCACATTGTATGTAGAGATAAAATCACAAAGTACAAAGAAGTTAGCATTACTGTGACTAAGCATAACCAATCGATTTCAGGAGGTTTGGTGTTTTGATAAACAATTTGTTGGTACTATCACTAAGCAACAATATTTGTAGCAAAATGACCCCAGAACCTCCCATGCGAATGGGCAATTAATGCAACAGGTACGCCTACTGAAAATTGTTTCTTATATTTTTCATTTTTTACCCTCTGACAACATACACATATCTTCCACAGGACGCCACCATATTCAAACAATATTCTGGCATGTTCTTTTGTCGTTTCAACAAGAGAAGCTCAGAAGAGATACACAGATGCTATCGCAAAGATGAATATAACAAAAGAGCTGAAGTTCAACAAACAGTGAACCCAATTTGTTGGCCATCTATTCTCTTCCATTGGATACATTGATGAGTATGAAAAGAGTGGGACACCATATATCCATCTTGCGCTAACTGAAGAAGGGAAATCTGCAAATAACAACAAATAGTTCATGCTACAACCTGCTAATAGTTTTTCATGCAATGCATATTTATACCACTATTTTTTTTGAATAATTACCTATTTGTGAACGCTACCAAATTATTAATTCAAATTATTTTATTCTTCGATACAGAATGGTACTATAAAATCCATGACAAAATCCCGCCGCAACGCGCGGGGCGTCATCTAGTTACTCCAAGTTTTATTCTCGCAAAATAATTTTAGTTTTATTATCGCAAAGTAGTTTTACTACTTGTTCTAAGTAAAGCAAACGTTGGTGTGCGTGGAGTTGATCGGTGGTCGGTAGAACTTGAGAGAATATTAATTCTACCTTTAGCTCCTCGTTGGATTTGACACTCTTATCGAAAAGGGCTACCAACAATCCCTAATTGTTATCAAGACCTTTTCTGGGGCCGTTGCGGGGAGCAATAGTGGGGGTGAATATTCTCGTGAGTGCTTGTTGGCTTTATCTCAAAGTATTTTTTTATATTATTTTGTGTTCTTGTTTTCTATCTTTAGTTATGGGTAGCAAACGTAAAATACCAAAAACAAATTAGTTGTACTTGCTAACCCAATGGTGGAGGAACCATCCAAAATCTACCATACTGCCGAAGCTTTTACTTTGTTCGTCCTCGATCCATTTGTGCTCGTGCTGAAAACCCAACTAGCTTAGTTGAGGGAAAATCATTAGATGAACATGCTTATTTTGTGTGACACCGCTTGTCTCAAAAAGTGAAACTCTTATGGCATCAAATTAACTGTTTGCATTGCTATGCTTGGAATTTATGTGAAATACATGATTTTACTTGTTATTTTGAGGACTCTAAGAAACACCTTCCCTATCAATGTGAGTTTAGTGATAATGAAGTCTTATCTTCTTATGCTAAAGATGTTTATATTTATTATGATATTGAACAAATTGAAGAGTTTGTTGCTTTTAATGGTGGTTGTGGAATTGCTTAATCGATTGAAAAGTATGATGTTACTCTTTACAAATCTGAATTTTTTGCCATACTTAAATATTGCTACGAAAACTACGCTTCTAGTGCTTATGTTAACGAATTTATTGAACTTTCATTGTGGGCACTTTTCTTTTTAAAGTCATCTTAAAGATTGCATTAGCCATGCCATTCATCATACTCATATCATGCAATGTCTAGAATCAAATGATTACATTTTAGCTTTGGAGGTAGCATATGACCCCGGATGGAAATAACCCAAAAACAAAGTGTTGTGCCTCGACGATGCCATCAACTTTCATTTTGAAAAGTTTCTGATTTGAGGCCATCTTGAGGGCCAAATAACTCACGCTTACCTTCAGACATGTATCAATATGTGTTTAGGTTCGACATTCAAATTCAAGTCATGGTTAAATCTGACGCTTTTGGCTCTCAAAGTTGCATAAGACCTCGGGTTGTAGTGACCCAAAACGCTCAATTATTCCACTCGACGAGACGAATAAATTTCATGTTGAGATCCTTATAATTTGAGTCCATCTTAATTATAATTATTTCTATGCCAAAAGTTGATTTCAACCATGCACGTACAAACTCAATGTAAATGTGTTGTGTGTTGAAAAATTAGTGCAATTGCACGAACATACAAATTGAAACTAAACTGAACAAACTCATATGTGGGGTAGACAGGGTTGAGATTTGTAGGTCGGGATGTTCGGCCGCTAGGAGGTGAGGGAAGGAGGAAATAGTCATCGGTGAGCTCGTCATCCTAGTGCTGGATTTAAGAAGAGAGAATTCACAGGCGAAGAGCTCTTGCGCGCCCACTGGCCTAGCTATTTGGAGGGCTTATCAGGATGGACCATCGAAGAGGAGGCGAATCCACATGAGGGCGAGCAGGAGCTAGGAAGGGAAAAGTGTCGCAGTGTACGAGACAAGTGAGGGCATGTGAAGACAGTGATGGAGCGCGGGCTGTGATACCCTGGATTAATAGGGATGCTAGACTACTCATATCAATAAATAATTCCTTCTTTTCCGGAAGCCCATTCAGACAGAACTCCAAAGTTAAGGCAGCTTGGAGTAATTTCAGGATGGGTGATCGATCGAGAAGTTGCTCCCTGGTGCGCATGAGTGAGGACAAAGTGCGCAGAAAAGACTAATATTGATCCGTGGGGCTAGTCTAGATCCGGCCAGGAGTAACGACCACCGGCGGGTGTCCGGGGCGTTACAAGTTGGTATCAGAGCCGGCCCTCAGGGTTACACGGATGTTTGCGGACAGGTGTGTGGTCCTGTTGTGCATGACGTTTGTGACCTGTCGTGGCACACGGCATGGCACATGTGCCGGACTGGAAGCACATACATATGTGCCGAGAGGGAACGTTCTTGTGGCCCGACGAGGACGTCGATTCCTCTGAGGGGGGGGGTGTATGTGATTGCCTGGCTTATTAGGGATGGTAGACTACTCATATCAATAAGGAATTCCTTCTATTTCGGAATCTCATTCAGACAGAACTCCAAAGTTAAGCATGCTCAGCTTGGAGTAATTTCAGGATGGGTGACTGAAAGGATCGATATGGTTGACTAGAGGGGGGTGAGTAGGCAACTAGCAATTTTTAGCTTTTCTTTACGAAATTAAACTTAGCATCAAAATAGGTTGTCTAGATATGCAACTAGGTGAGCAACCTATATGATGCAACAACAATAAGTACACAAGCAAGCAAGGTATACAACACAATAAAAGTCTGCACAAGTAAAGGTGAGAGATGACCAAGAGTGGAACTGGTGGAGATAAGGATGTGTTACCGAAGTTCCTTCCCTTTGAGAGGAAGTACGTCTCTGTTAGAGCGGTGTGGTGGCATAATGCTCCCCAAGATGCCACTAAGGCCACCGTTTTCTCCTCACGCCCTCACACAATGCGAGATGCCGTGATTCCACTATTGGTGCCCTTGAAGGCGGCAACCGAACCTTTACAAACAAGATTGGGGCTATCTCCACAACTGAATTGGAGGCTCCCAACGACACCACGAAGCTTCACCACAATGGAATATGGCTTTGAGGTGACCTCAATCATCTAGGGTGCTCAAACACCCAAGAGTAACAAGATCCGCAAGGGGTTAATGGGGGGAATCAAATTTCTCTTGATGGAAGTGTAGATCGGGGCCTTCTCAACCAATCCCTAGAAAATCAACAAGTTTGATTGGCTAGGGAGAGAGATCGGGCGAAAATGGAGCTTTGAGCAACCATGGAGCTTAGGAAGGGAAGAGGTAGTCAACTTGGGGAAGAAGACCCCCCTTATACAGAGTGAGGAAAAATCCAACTGTTACCCACTTACTCAGCCCGCAACATGCGGTACTACCGCACGTACCCACGGTACTACCGCACAGGCATGCGGTACTACCGCTAGGCAGTGCGGTACTACCGCTCGCACTGCAGGGGCCAGACGAGGCTCTGTTGCGTTTAGCAATGAGCGGTAGAACTGCCGGAGCGGTACTACCGCAAGGCAGGGCTCAATCTGGGCTAGGAAGGCACGGATTAATAAAAATTACATCTGTGGCTACTTTCGCTGAGTTTCGGTTTGTGCGAAAATCCAGCACGGTACTACCGCTCACAGGGAGCGGTACTACCGTGTAGGGTGCGGAAGTAAAAAAATTCTTCCGCCCCTACTTCTGTGCATGCCACCGTTCTGGGCTAGAGGCCATGGTACTACGGCGTGCTAGGAGCGGTACTACCGCAAGACGCGGTATTACCGCTGCCATGGGCGGTATTACCGTGGGCCGCTGCGGTACTACTGCTCCCTTGAGCAGTACTACCGCACGCCACAGCACAATAGCACTTGGAAGCCTTCATCTTCGCAATGACAAGGGAAACGACCGGTGCTCCAGTGAAGCGAAATAAAGGTGGTGCAAAGGAATAGATGTGTACGTGTTGATTCCACCCTAACCTTTCCGAAGCGGACCCCCTCTTAATAGTACGGCTTTCCTACGACTCAAATCCACCGAAAAGAAATATAGAGAAACGTTGTCTTCGATAGACTCCGAGGGGCATCGAATTGTCTTGTGCCTAGACATGAGATATCTGAAATGCTCAATGCACACAATTAGTCCGCAAAAGCATTATCATCAATCACAAAAACCACTTAGGGAGAAATATGCCCTTACAATCTCCCCCTTTTTGATGGATTGAAGACAATACGGGATTTGCACATAGGGATAAAAATTAACATAAACAAACCCAACATTTATAAAATATAGTCAGGCTCCCCCTAGATGTGTGCACTCATAGATAAGTGTTTTGGACTGCATGGTACACATACTAGGATCAACACTCCCCCTTTATAAACAAGGCAATCGTTGCAACAAAATGAATGACACTAAGCATGGAGGCAAGGTAAAGTACGTGAGCATGAAGTTGAAGGAAATATGCCCTAGAGGCAATAATAAAGTTGTTATTTATATTTCCTTATATCATGATAAATGTTTATTGTTCATGCTAGAATTGTATTAACCGGAAACTTAGTACATGTGTGAATACATAGACAAAACAGAGTGTCCCTAGTATGCCTCTACTAGACTAGCTCATTGATCAAAGATGGTTATGTTTCCTAGCCATAGACATGAGTTCTCATTTGATCAATGGGATCACATCATTTGGAGAATGATGTGATGGACAAGACCCATCCGTTAGCTTATCAACTTGATCATTTAGTTTTACTGCTATTGCTTTCTTCATGACATATACATGTTCCTATGACTATGAGATTATGCAACTCCCGAATACCGGAGGAACACCTTGTGTGCTATCAAACATCACAACATAACTGGTTGATTATAAAGATGCTCTACAGGTGTATCCGAAGGTGTTTGTGGTGTTGGCATAGATCAAGAATAGGATTTGTCACTCCGAGTGTCGGAGAGGTATCTCTGGGCCCTCTCGGTAATACACGTCATAATAAGCCTTGCAAGAAAATGACTAATGAGTTAGTCACGAGATGATGTATTATGGAATGAGTAAAGAGACTTGCCGGTAACGAGATTAACTAGGTATAGTGATACCGACGATCAAATCTCGGGCAAGTAACATACCAATGACAAAGGGAACAACGTATGTTGTTATGCGGTTTAACCAATAAAGATCTTTGTAGAATATGTAGGATCCAATATGAGCATCCAGGTTCCTCTATTGGTTATTGACTGGAGATGGGTCTCGGTCATGTCTACATAGTTCTCGAACCCGTAGGGTCCGCACGCTTAACGTTCAATGACGATCGGTATTATGAGTTTATGAGTTTTGATGTACCGAAGATAGTTCGGAGTCCCGGATAAGATCACGGACATGAAGATGAGTTTCAGAATGTCCGATACATAAATATTAATATATTAGACGACTATATTCAGATACCGGAAGTGTTTCGGGTGTTATCGGATAAAACTAGAGTGCGTGAGGGGGTTACCAGAACCCCCCAAGGGAGTATGGGCAATAGTGGGCCTTGAGGGAATAGAGAGAGGCAGCCCATAGGGCTGGCCGCACCCTCCCCTAGGAATCCTAGTTGGACTAGGAAAGGGGGGAGGCGCCCCTCTTCTTCCTTCTCCTCTCCTCCTTCCTTTCCTACTCCTAGTAGGAATAGGAAGGGGGATTCCTATTCCTACTGGGAGTAGGAATCCTACTCCTGGCGCGCCATACTTGGCCAGCCGCACCTCCCCCCTTGCTCCTTTATATAGGGGGGCAGGGGCACCCAAAGACACACAAGAAACATTGTTCTAGCCATGTGCGGTGCCCCCCTCCATAGAAACACACCTCGGTCATAACGTTGCAGTGCTTAGGCGAAGCCCTGCGCCGGTAGCTTCATCATCTCCGTCAGCACGCCGTCGTGTTGACGAAACTCTCGCATGAAGCTCAACTGGATCAAGAGCTCGTGGGACGTCATCGAGATGAATGTGTGTTGAATGCGGAGGTGCCGTACGTTCGGTGCTTGATCGGTTGGATCGCGAAGACGTTCAACTACATCAACCGCGTCACTAGACGCTTCCGTTTTCGGTCTACGAGGGTACGTAGACACACTCTCCCCTCTCGTTGCTATGCATCTAGTAGATAGATCTTGCGTGATCGTCGGAAAATTTTGAAATACTACGTTCCCCAACAGTGGCATCATGAGCCAGGTCTATGCGTAGATGATATGCACGAGTAGAACACAATGAGTTGTGGGCGATAATAGTCATACTGCTTACCAGCATGTCATACTTTGATTTGGCGGTATTGTAAGATGAAGCGGCCCGGACCGACATTACGCGTACGCTTACTCAAGACTGGTTTCACCATTACGAGCACTCGTTGCTTAAAGGTGACTGGCGGGTGTCTGTCTCTCTCACTTTAGTTAAATCGAGTATGGCTACGCCCGGTCCTTGTGAAGGTTAAAATAGCACATACTTGACAAAAAATCGTTGTGGTTTTTGTATGCGTAGGTAAGAACGGTTCTTGCTAAGCCCGTAGCAGCCACGTAAAACTTGCACCAACAAAGTAGAGGACGTCTAACTTGTTTTTGCAGGGCATGTTATGATGTGATATGGTCAAGACGTGATGAGTTATACATTATTGTATGAGATGATCATGTTTTGTAAAGTTATCGGCAACTGGCAGGAGCCATATGGTTGTCGCTTTATTGTATGAAATACAATCGCCATGTAATTGCTTTACTTTATCACTAAGCAGTAGCGATAGTCATGGAAGCAATAGTTGACGAGACGACAATGATGCTACGATGGAGATCAAGGTGTCGTGCGATGACGATGGTGATCATGACGGTGCCTTGGAGATGGAGATCAAAAGCACAAGATGATGATGGCCATATCATGTCACATATTTTGATTGTGTGTGATGTTTATCTTATTATGCTTCTTATTTTGCTCAGTAGGCGGTAGCATTATAAGATGATCCCTTACAAAATTTCAAGGTACAAGTGTTCTCCCTGAGTATGCACCGTCGCGAAAGTTCGTCGTGCCGAGACACTGCATGATGATCAGGTGTGATAAGCTCTACGTTCACATACAACGGGTGCAAGCCAGTTTTGCACACGCAGAATACTCGGGTTTAACTTGACGAGCCTAGCATGTACAGACATGGCCTCGGAACACTGGAGACCGAAAGGTCGAGCGTAAATCATATAGTAGATATGATCAACATAGGATGTTCACCATTGAAAACTACTCCATCTCACGTGATGATCGGACATGGTTTAGTTGATTTGGATCACGTGATCATTTATATGACTAGAGGGATGTCTATCTAAGTGGGATTTCTTTAGTATATGATTAATTGAACTTTAATTTATCATGAACTTAGTCCTGATAGTATTTGCAAATTATGTTGTAGATCAATAGCTCGCGTTATAGCTCCCCTATGTTTTTGATATGTTCCTAGAGATAACTAAGTTGAAAGATGTTAGTAGCAATGATGCGGACTAGGTCCGTGATCTGAGGATTATCCTCATTGCTGCACTGAAGTATTATGTCCTTGATGCACCGCTAGGTGACAAACCTATTGTAGGAGCAGATGCACACGTTATGAATGTTTGGCAAGCTCGGTATGATGACTACTTGATAGTTTAGTGCTCCATGCTTTACGGCTTATAACCGGGTGTAGGATCGAAAGTAGGTCTAGAGGGGGGGTGATTAGACTACTTGACAATATAAAAAATCTGCCTTTAGATCATGCAAAGTTTTTGGCAGTTTCACAAATAAGATCAATTCAAGTAACACCCTACACATGCAATTCTAGAGTATATGCAGCGGAAAGTAAATTGCACATGTAAAAAGGAGGTGGAGAAGATCAAACGCAGTTTGGTGACACGGAGATTTTTGTCGTGGTTCCGATAGGTGGTGCTATCGTACATCCACGTTGATGGAGACTTCAACCCACGGAGGGTAACGGCTGCGCGAGTCCACGGAGGGCTCCACCCACGAAGGGTCCACGAAGAAGCAACCTTGTCTATTCCATCACGGCCTACGCCCACGGAGGACTAGCCTTACTCGGGGTAGATCTTCACGAAGTAGGCGATCTCCTTGCCCTTACAAACTTCTTGGTTCAACTCCACATCTCAACGACGGAGGCTCCCAAGCGACACCTAACCAATCTAGGAGGCACCACCCCCCAAAAGGTAATAGACGGTGTTGATGGTGATGAACTCCTTGCTCTTGTGCTTCAAGTGATAAACTCCCCAACACTCAACTCTCCTCACTGATATGGCTGTGGTGGAAGAAAGATTTGAGTGGAAAGCAACTTGGGAAGGCTAGAGATCAAGTTTCATATGGTAGGAATGGAATGGCTTGATCTCAACACAAGGGTAGGTGGTTCACTTCTCAGAAAGTATGTGGTAGAAGTGGTGGTACTTTCTGATAGCTCTCCTCACGAATGAGGAGGGGGTGGAGGGGTATATATAGCCTCCACACAAAATCCAACCGTTACACACACATTTGACCAATCTCGGTCAGGCCGAAGTGAAAACTCGGTTAGACCGAAAGTTCAAATATAGTGAACGTTGGGATTTTCGGTGGGACCGAAAATACCATCTCGGTGAGACCGAAGTGAGTCAAAGGTTAGGGTTTGCCATTTCGGTGAGACCGAAAATATAAACTCGGATATTCCGAATTGATGTCAACTGATCACAGAAGGTTGGCAGCCCTTTTTCGGTGAGACCGAAACTCAGAATCGGTTTGACCGAGAATCTAGGGTTTGGAGAAACAACTGAAGTGGTTCATCTCGGTGGGACTGAGTTGGAGAAATCGGTGTGACCGAGATTACTTATGGGTGTGTGTTAAGTAGTGAATAGTGCTGATAGTTGAGGGAGTTAGATCACCAAGCACTTGAGCAACAAGAACATTAACACAACCTCATCCCCTTTTAATAGTATTGGCTTTCCTATGGACTCAATGTGATCTTTGATCACTAAACAAAAATGGAGTCTTGAGCTTTTGCCAATGCTTGTCTTAGCATTTTGAGGGGTCCACTTCTTCAGACATTTCCATACCCACATCATCGAACTTTTCTGAAATGATTCTCAAGAGAATATTAGTTCAATGATATATATATGTTGTTATTAATTACCAAAACCACCCGGGGATTAGTTGCACTTTCAATCTCCCCCTTTTTGGTAATTGATGACAACATATAGATCAAAGCTTCGACAAAAGATATAATCAAAGAATAATATCGTCGCTTTGAGAAGTATGTGATAAACAAGAGCTCCCCCTAAATTTGTGCATTATTTAAAATTTGCGTTTGAATGCAAATGCACAATCGATTAGGATTATGGGTCACTCTTCCATGTCACATACATCTTGGTGGAGCGCACAAAATGATAAGAATGAATAACATGCACTTAATCACCAAGACAAGAGTAAATAGCCATACAATAAGGAATAGCATAGGATAAGCAATAAGCACACATTAAGGCATAGTATGACTAAGCACTCATTAAGGTAGCATCAAACGTAGTAGCAAGCACACATAAAGTATCTGGAACCAAAAGAAACCAATGTATCACAGAGAAACCGGCAAAAGACGAAAAAAAAAACGAAAGAGCACTCTCTCTCTCGAAGCCCTATGATCTATAACAATTTCTCCCCCTTTGGCAACAAGTTACCAAAAAGTTCGAAAAGGTATAGAGCTAAACGTCACTGCGGGCTCGGCTGGCTGCTCCCGTCTGGGTCGATGTCGGTGTAGAGATAGCTGCATCTGCGAAGACCTCTGCTGATGTCTGCGGTGGAGGAGTGGATGCTGGAGCTGAAGGAACTGCTGGAGCTGTAGCTGGTGCTGAAGTGGTAGCCCTGGAGTCTGTCACTGGGATAGCTGCAGATCTGGATCCTCTGGGAACCTGAGCAGCCTGGCGATGAGAGTCCTGGACTAGATCATCCTGCATAAGCTCTGCTCTCTCCTGCCTAGTCTCCTCCATGTCTGCCTCAAGCTTGTTGACAGACACCTGAATCTCAGTCAGCTTCACGTCTAGAGCGTGGATCTTGTCCTCGACAATCCTCTCAAGGCTCTCCTGAGATTGCTCAATGCTGGCCAGGCGTTGTTCAATTCTCTGGGTTGCTTCAAGAATCTGTTCTCCAAAGCTCTTTGGCTTAGCTGCTGCTGCTGCTGCCTCTTTGTCAGCTTTGGCTTTCCTTGCAGCTTCGATCTTGGCTTGCCCTTCAACTGAGGTGGGATCCTCTTCATCCATCACAACTACGTTGTCCTCATGCTCTGGCTGCAGTGGCAAGTGCTTCCTATCCAACATGAATTTGCCCGTGCCAAACTTGGCGTTGATGAGCATCTGTATCTGCGGTGCAAACCCACACGACCTCTTTTGGTCAGCTGCAGTCCTCTTAATGGTCTCTACCATCAAGTCCATCACCTTAAAAGGTGCCTTCTCATCGAGAATGTGCAGCATGTTGATAGAATAGCCTCGTATCATCCGGTGGTCACCTGACTTAGGCATCAAAGTATGCCTCAGAATAGTGTTAGTAGTGGTCAGACCTGCCTGGAGATAATACACTGAGCCGAGCTTCCATCCCTCCAAATCAGCAGCTGGGATCTCCTTGTACATATTCTTCATAGAATCATGACTCTTCTTAGGAATCCCATAGACATCAATGTCGTCCTCTCTCTGCACAGGAGCGTTCAGAAGTTCTGCCCATTCTGCAACAGTCGAAGAAAACCGTTGACCTTCAGTCATCCAGGTGATCTTGCCATCGGGGTAGAAGTGGGCTGTGGCATAGAACTGCATGATCATCTCGTCATTCCATGCTGTCAGTTCTTGACCCACAAAATCAGCAACTCCACATGCAGTAAAGCTCTCATGCACATGGGGAAAGAAGTCCCGGTGCTCTCTACTGTCAATATACTTCCAGTCAACATATCTGGTGTCAGCAACAATGGGCTTCTTATCCATTAGCACGGTCTCATAGAAATCCTGCTGCTCTCTGGTGTGGAATCTGGGGTCCACAGCAGTCCTTCTTCTTACGACATATGGATCAGACTGTCTCCATAGCCTGAGACCTTTGTCCTTCCTTGCCTTCATGTCCTCAGCTTGAGGATGAGCATCATTGTGGAGTGGCAACTTGGGACGGAGCTTGAGCAACACATGCTCTTCATCTGACTCAGAAGGTGGCATCTCACCTTTGTTCTTCTCAGAAGCTGGAATGCTTCTGGTTGTCCTCTTGGGCTTCGCTGGAGCTGCCTTAGCTTGAGCAGGCTTCTTGGGCTTGGAGGAGGCTTGAGCCCGAATAGCATCACCCATGAACTTAGCTTTCTGAGGAGGAGGCTGGGGTGCATCTTCTTCTTCTTCTTCTTCAGCAACATCTTGAGGTTCAGCATAAACAACCCTCTTCCTCTTGGAAGTCTTCTTCACCTTGCTTGGAGCTGGCTCTTCCAAGATGAGCTTCTTGGCAACTGCTGATTGCTTCACTTTACTTGTGCCTTTCCTTGTCTGCTGCCCTTGGTGCTCTTTGGCAACCACATTCTTCTTGGGCTTGGAGGTAACTTCCTCAGCAACAAAGTCGGAATCCTCATCATCAGAGGTTCTCTTCTTCCTGGTTCTCGTAGCTGCGGGAGGCAGACCACTAGGGGTGCTCCTCTCACCATCATCACTAGAGCTGCTTGCAGGACTTGTATCTGCCTCTGGAATTTCAGCAAATGGTGATTCAGACCTGTTTTGGCTGTCACTGACATCTGACATGGCTGAAAGACCTGTGAAAAGATAAGGTATAGGCAGAATGGAAGAGTTATCACAACTGCAGAAGTTTTTAAAAAAAAATGAGTTAAAAACTTAGTTTTGAGTTTTCACAGAATGTATTTCGGTCAAACCGATTTCAAGTTTCGGTGTAACCGAAGTGTTCAACAGAACCTACACACCACTTTCGGTCAGACCGAAATGGGTTTCGGTCCTACCGAAAACTTAGGGTTTCACAGAAACTTCAATTCGGACATTCCGATTTCCACAACTCGGTCAGACCGAACTATGTAGTGCAATGGTCAGAGACCAAATCGGTCAGTCCGAGTTTCAGGAATCGGCTTCACCGAGATGCATTCCGTGGAAACCTAAACCTAAGAATTTTCCTCGAAACTAGAAGATCTGAACAATGTATTGGGATCATATCAAACGTGGATTGAATCAGGGCAGTCCTATCATGCAAGAATCAGAAGTGGAGCATGAAAGGGATCGGGACACACCCTAACTTGGTGGTGTCCCTCTACGGCGGCAACGGCGGAGAAGATTACCGTTGATGGCGGCGGAGACCTGCGGCGAGGGCGCACAGGTGATGAAGGCGACGATCCGTAGACCAGGGCGGCGGCAGCAGGGGTCTTGGAGGGCGAACGTTTGAAAGGAATAGATCGCGCGCAGCCCTCAGTATATATAACCCCGTGCTGTCGGTGGGACCGAGTTGAAAAACTCGGTGTCACCGAGATGCATAATTGCAGTGCAGTTACGCATATCGGTCAGACCGAGATTTTGAACTCGGTTTCACCGAGATGAAACCTAGATCAATCTAAGTGTTTCGGTTGGACCGAGATTGAGAAGCCGGTCAGACCGAAATGGACTTAGAAGGTTTTGGAAGTCAGCCTTAGACGAATCGGTGGTTCCGAGTGCTCCTCACTCGGACTGTCCGAAAAAGACTTGTTCAAAGTTGTGATATAAGCATGAATAGAATTTGAGACAAGATAGCATAGATAGCTAGGGAAGGTTCTTAGGCATTCTTGTCCATCCATTTGGCCAGAAAAGAAACCAAAACAATCAAAACCACAAATGGATGTCCTTGAATAAATAGAATCATGCATTCAACATGCTCACACAATAAGATAGCAACTGAAATATGTGTCAAACATGCACAACCAAAACTCTAGCTACTAGCACACAAATTGTCGATGACTAGGTCATCTATATATGAGTATATTGACTTAGGAGCCAAATGAGAACATTTGATCATAGGTCATACTCATCGTTTAAGCACAAGTGGGGTTACCACTTTTACATAAAGCATTTATGTGTTCACATCATTTGGAGATGCTTTAGCTCAATTTTTAGAGCAAAGCTCCCCCTAGATGTGAGAACCCCTTTTAAAGGGTCAAACTAACCTTGGGTTGTCGTAGAAGACTTCATGTAGATGTTGAAGATGTGGATGCTCAATGTTGATGTAGATCATCAAGAGTTGAGAGCTATCCTTGGATTAGGGCACTTTCAATACCTACATGGGTTAGTCCCACAAGGAACAAACAAGAATATCCATAGACATAGAGTGAAGTTTACAAAAGATGATGTCCATGAAAGCAATGATTACCTTGTCCCTTGACTTACCAACAAGAGGGTTTGTGACTCCATGAACAAGTGCATGATGTGGAAGTTGATTGCACAAGTTCTTGCCAAAACGAATATGAGTGAAGTTTGTTGGCGGAGTCACCCTCAAGAACCTACTAGTTCTTCTTCTTTGGGATCCACATCATCTTGATGGGAATCCTTGGTGTTGTAGTTGAGCTTGACGAAGTAGAACTTGATGTGTCCTTGGGAACCCACTTGACCATGGCTTGAGGTGCTTCAATGAATGCATCAATCTCCTCTTGAAGCTTTTCCTTGGCCTTTAGCTTGTGGTCTTGTGGTGGAAGGTCATCTTGAGCTTGTTCCACATTGGAAGAAGTAGGATCATACTTCTCCTTTTGTGAGACAAACTGTGGAGTAGGGTATTGACCTTCTTCCCACTCAACACCTTCGGCGTTGAACTTTCGCTCAAAACCAATCCCTTGATTCTTCCGGTGTCTTCCTTGTTTGCGAACAATCTCCTCAAAGTTCTTGCTTCCGGCAAGACTCTTGTAGACACCTTTCTCTATGATTTCCTTCAATAAGCTATTTTCTTGCTCAAGTGTAACTTGGCTTGAAACATTGTTAGTGGAATCAAGAGAACTACTAGAAGCAACAATATTGGATTTAACATTGTTATTGTTACTACTAGAGGAAGAATTTTTCTTATGCTTGTCATGCTTAGTCTTAATAGATGGCAAGAAATTAGACAAGAGAAGTCGTTTGGCAAGATATGAAGAACTCTTCTTTCGAAGATCGTCATTGATCGCTTTTAGAAACTCATGTTCTTGCTCTAGAGTGAGCTTCTCGAAGCGTAGCTTCTCATGAGATCTTAGGAGCTCTCTATGATCTTCTTGAGTTGTTTCATGAGCTAACTTAAGAGTGTTTAGTTCTTTAGTTAGACGCTCAATCTCCTTCATAGCATTGTCATTCGACTCTTCTCGACTATAAAGACTACTAGCATTTTCATCATTACTAAGCTCACTGGATTTATCATGCAAGAGCTCATCTTCACCAAGTAAGTCATCCTCATCACTATCAAAGTCAATGAATTCAGGGTGTGTTACCTTGGGGCCTTTAGCCATGAAGCATCTTCCAATTCCCTCGTTTGGTGAATCAAATAAGTCGTAGGAGTTGGAGTTGGAGGATACGAGTGCAAGTCCGGCAACACCTTCATCTTGACTATAGTCGGAGTCGGAGTGATAGCTTCCATCGGATTGACTGTCAGAGTCGGAGCCGGAGACCCATTCACCAACATGAGCTTGATGTCTTCTTCTTGTGTAGCTCCTTGATGACTTGTCTTTCCTCTCCGAATCCTTGCTTCTCCGAGAGGGTCTTCGTTCATAACGATCATCTCTACTCCTTCTCTCTCTCCGAGGTGACTCATCTCTTGCTCTTCTTCTTGGAGATTCTTCTCTTCTCTTGTTGGGAGCCGTACACTCATTTGAGAAGTGTCCGGGTCTTCCACAATTGTAGCAGTTTCGATCACGACTAGAAGATCTCTTTTCATCATATGATCTAGACTTTGAGCTTCTTTCTTTGCCTCTATTCTTGTAGAACTTGTTGAAGTTCTTGACCATTAGGCTTATCTCTTCATTGGAAATTAGCTTGTCACTTGAGGTAGTGGGAGCATCACTTGTAGCTTTGTAGGCACCACTTGACTTGTTGTGAAGCTCTTCCTTATCCTTAAGTGTCATCTCATGAGCAACAATTCTTCCAATGACTTCAGTTGGCTTGAGAGTCTTGTAGTTTGGCATCATTTGAATCAAAGTGCACACGGTGTCATATTTTCCATCCAAAGCTCTGAGAATCTTCTTAATGATGAATCGGTCGGTCATTTCTTCGCTTCCTAAGCCGGCAATCTCATTTGTGATGAGAGCAAGCCTAGAGTACATTTCAGCGACTCCTTCACCATCCTTCATCTTGAACTTGTCAAGTTGACCTTGAAGAATATCTAGCTTTGATTCCTTCACAGATTCAGTACCTTCGTGCATCTCAACCAAAGTATCCCAAATCTCTTTAGCATTCTCAAGACGGCTGATTTTGTTGAACTCTTCGGGACACAAAGCATTGAAGAGAATGTCACAAGCTTGAGCATTGTTTTGCAACATCCGCAACTCTTCGGGTGTAGCTTCGCGATCCGGAACTTTTCCTTCTTCAAAGAAATCACCTTGCATGCCAACACAAATAATGCCCCATGCGGCAGGGTTATGACCAAGAATATGCATTTTCATTTTATGCTTCCAACTAGCAAAATTTGTACCATCAAAGTAAGGACCTCTACGATAATTACCCTCACTAGACGCCATACTCTCCTAGGTTGTGAAACCAAGCTTATGGAGTCCAATGCAATGGAAACCAAGGCAATGGAGACCAAAGCTCTGATACCACTTGTAGGATCGAAGTAGGTCTAGAGGGGGGGTGATTAGACTACTTGACAATATAAAAAATCTGCCTTTAGATCATGCAAAGTTTTTGGCAGTTTCACAAACAAGATCAATTCAAGTAACACACTACACATGCAATTCTAGAGTATATGCAGCGGAAAGTAAATTGCACATGTAAAAAGGAGGTGGAGAAGATCAAACGCAGTTTGGTGACACGGAGATTTTTGTCGTGGTTCCGATAGGTGGTGCTATCGTACATCCACGTTGATGGAGACTTCAACCCACGGAGGGTAACGGCTGCGCGAGTCCACGGAGGGCTCCACCCACGAAGGGTCCACGAAGAAGCAACCTTGTCTATTCCATCACGGCCTACGCCCACGGAGGACTAGCCTTACTCGGGGTAGATCTTCACGAAGTAGGCGATCTCCTTGCCCTTACAAACTTCTTGGTTCAACTCCACATCATCAAGACGGAGGCTCCCAAGCGACACCTAACCAATCTAGGAGGCACCACCCCCCAAAAGGTAATAGACGGTGTTGATGGTGATGAACTCCTTGCTCTTGTGCTTCAAGTGATAAACTCCCCAACACTCAACTCTCCTCACTGATATGGCTGTGGTGGAAGAAAGGTTTGAGTGGAAAGCAACTTGGGAAGGCTAGAGATCAAGTTTCATATGGTAGGAATGGAATGGCTTGATCTCAACACAAGGGTAGGTGGTTCACTTCTCAGAAAGTGTATGGTAGGAATGGTGGTACTTTCTGATGGCTCTCCTCACGAATGAGGAGGGGGTGGAGGGGTATATAGCCTCCACACAAAATCCAACCGTTACACATACATTTGACCAATCTCGGTCAGACCGAAGTGAAAACTCGGTCAGACCGAAAGTTCAAATATAGTGAACGTTGGGATTTTCGGTGGGACCGAAAATACCATCTCGGTGAGACCGAAGTGAGTCAAAGGTTAGGGTTTGCCATTTCGGTGAGACCGAAAATATAAACTCGGATATTCCGAATTGATGTCAACTGATCACAGAAGGTTGGCAGCCCTTTTTCGGTGAGACCGAAACTCAGAATCGGTTTGACCGAGAAGCTAGGGTTTGGAGAAACAACTGAAGAGGTTCATCTCGGTGGGACTGAGTTGGAGAAATCGGTGTGACCGAGATGTTAGGGTTTGTGGAGATAACTTCATCTCGGTGAGACAGAGTTGGTTTGACCGAGATTACTTATGGGTGTGTGTTAAGTAGTGAATAGTGCTGATAGTTGAGGGAGTTAGATCACCAAGCGCTTGAGCAACAAGAACATTAACACAACCTCATCCCCTTTTAATAGTATTGGCTTTTCCTATGGACTCAATGTGATCTTTGATCACTAAACCAAAAATGGAGTCTTGAGCTTTTGCCAATGCTTGTCTTAGCATTTTGAGGGGTCCACTTCTTCAGACATTTCCATACCCATATCATCGAACTTCTCTGAAATGATTCTCAAGATAATATTAGTTCAATGATATATATGTTGTTATTAATTACCAAAACCACCCGGGGATAGTTGCACTTTCACCGGGACTTAAAAAATGTTTTGAACGCCACGGAGCATATGAGATGTTCGAAGAGTTGAAATTAGTATTTCATACTCATGCCCGTGTCGAGAGATATAAGACCTCTGACAGTACTTTGCCTACAAGATGGAGGAGAATAGCTCAACCAGTGAGCATGTGCTCAGATAGTCTGGGTACTACAATTGCTTGAATCAAGTGGGAGTTAATCTTCTAGATAAGATAGTAATTGACAAAGTTCTCTAGTCACTATCACCAAGTTAGTAGAACTTCGTGATGAACTATAATATGCAAGGGATGAAGAAAGTAATTCCCGAGCTCTTCGCGATGTTGAAATCGGCGTAGGTAGAAATCAAGAAAGGGCATCAAGTGTTGATGGTTAACAAGACCACTTGTTTAAAGTAAAGGGCAAAGGGATAGAAGGGGAACTTCAAGAAGAATGACAAGCAAGTTGTCACTCTCGTGAAGAAACCCAAAGCTAAAACTCAAGCTTGAAACTGAGTGCTTCTACTGCAAAGGAACTAATCAATGGAAGTGGACTACCCTAGATACTTAGTGGATAAGAAGGATGGCAAAGTGAACAAAGGTATATTTGATATACGGATTATTGATGTGTACTTTACTAGTGTTCATAGCAACCCCTGGGTATTTGATACCGGTTCAGTTGCTAAAATTAGTAACTCAAAATGAGAGTTGCAGAATGAACATAGACTAGTTAAAGGTGAAGTGATGATGTGTGTTGGAAGTGGTTCAAAGATTGATATGATCATCATCGCACACTCCCTATAATTTCGGGATTAGTGTAGAACCTAAATAAATGTTATTTGGCATTTGCGTTGAGCATGAATATGATTTGATCATGTTTGTTGCAATTGTTATTCATTTAAAGTCATAGAATAATTGTTATTTTGTTTACATGAATAAATCCTTCGATGGTCATACACCCAATAGTTTGTTGGATCTCAATCGTAGTGATACACATATTCATAATATTGAAGCCAAAAGATGCAAGGTTAATAATGATAGTGCAACTTATTTGTGGCACTGCCGTTTAGGTCATATTGGTGTAAAGTGCATGAAGAAACTCCATAGTGATGGGCTTTTGGAATCACTTGATTATGAAACACTTGGTGCTTGTGAACCATGCCTCGCGGGCAAGATGACTAAAACTCCGTTCTCCGGAACAATGGAGCGATCAACTGATTTGTTGGAAATCATACATACTGATGTATGTGGACCGATGAGGTTTGAGGCTCGTGGCGGGTATCATTATTTTCTGACCTTCACTCATGATTTGAGCATATATGGGTATATCTACTTGATGAAGCACAAGTCTGAAACCCGAGGCAAATATTTGAGTTATGAGTTTGGTCTTCATTTAAAACAATGTGGAATAGTTTCACAGCTCACGCCACCCGAAACACCACAGCGTAATGGTGTGTCCAAACGTCGTAACCATACTTTATTAGATATGGTGCGATCTTTGATGTCTCTTACCGATTTACCACTATCGTGTTGGGTTATGCATTAGAGACAATTGCATTCACGTTAAATAAGGGCACCATCTAAATTCGTTGAGACGATGCCTTATGAACTGTGGTTTCGCAAGAAACCAAAGTTGTTGTTTCTTAAAGTTTGGGGCAGCGATGCTTATGTGAAAAAGTTTCAACCTGATAAGCTCGAACCCAAATCGGAGAAATATGTCTTCATAGGATACCCAAAGGAAACTGTTGGGTACACCTTCTATCATAGATCCAAAGGCAAGATATTCGTTGCTAAAAATGTATACTTTCAAGAGAAGGAGTTTCTCTCGAAAGAAGTGAGTGGGAGGAAAGTGGGACTTAATGAGGTAATTGTACCTTCTCCCGAATTGGAAAGTAGTACATCACAGAAACCAGTTCCAGTGATTCCTACACCAATTAGTGAGGAAGCTAATGATGATGATCATGAAACTTCAGATCAAGTTACTATGGAACCTTGTAGGTCAACCAGAGTGCGTTCCGCGCCAGAGTTGTACGGTAACCCGGTTCTTGAAGTCATGTTACTAGAACATGATGAACCTACAAACTATGAGGAAGCGATGATGAGCCCAGATTCCGCAAAATGGCTTGAGGCCATGAAATCTAAGATGGGATCCATGTATGAGAACAAAGTGTGGACTTTGGTTGACTTTCCCGATGATCGGCAAGCCATTGAAAATAAATGGATCTTCAAGAGGAAGACCGACGCTGACGATAATGTTACTGTTTACAAAGCTTGAGTTGTTGCGAAAGGTTTTCGACAAGTTCAAGGAGTTGACTACGATGAGACTTTCTCACCCGTAGCGATGCTTAAGTCTGTCCGAATCATATTAGCAATTGCCACATTTTATGATTATGAAATCTGGCAAATGGATGTCAAAACTGCATTCCTAAATGGATACCTCAAAGAGGAGTTGTATATGATGCAACCAGAAGGTTTTGTGGATCCTAAAGGTGCTAAAAAGTGTGCAAGCTCCAGCGATCCATCTATGGACTGGTGCAAGCATCTCGGAGTTGGAATATACACTTTGATGAGGTGATCAAAGCATATGGTTTTATACAGACTTGCGGTGAAGCTTGTATTTACAAGAAAGTGAGTGGGAGCACTACAGCCTTTCTGATAAGTATATGTGAATGACATATTGTCAATCGGAAATGATGTAGAATTTTCTAGAAAGCATAAAGAAGTGTTTGAAAGGAGTTTTTTTTTAAGAAAGACCTCGGTGAAGCTGCTTACATATTGGGCACCAAGATCTATATAGATACATTAAGACGCTTGATAAGATTTTCAATGAGTACATACCTTGATAAGATTTTGAAGAAGTTCAAAATGGATCAGTCATAGAAGGAGTTCTTGCCTAAGTTGTAAGGTATGAAAGTTGAGTAAAGACTCAAAACCCGAGCACGACAGAAGATAAAAAAGGAATAAAGTCATTCCCTATGCCTCAGCCATAGGTTCTATAAAGTATGCCATGCTATGTACCAAACCTGTTGTGTACCTTGCCATGCATTTGGAAAGAAGGTACAATAGTGATCCAGTAGTAGATCACTGGACAACGGTCAAAAATTATCCTTAGTTACTGGATGACTAAGGAAATGTTTCTCGATTATGGAAGTGATAAAGAGTTCATTGTAAAGAGTTACGCCAATACAAGCTTTACACTATTCCAGATGACTCTAAGTATCAATCTGGATGCATATTGAAAGTGGGACCAATAAGCTAGAGTAGCTCCATGCAGAGCATTGTAAACATAGAAATTTGTGAAATACATACGGATCTGAATGTAACAGACCCGCTGACTAAACTTCTCTCACGAAGCAAAACATGATCACACCTTAGTACTCTTTTGGGTGTTAATCACATAGACGATGTGAACTAGATTGTTGACTCTAGTAAACCTTTTGGGTATTAGTCACATGGCGATGTGAACTATGGGTGTTATTCACATAACGATGTGAACTATCGGTATTAAATCACATGGCGATGTGAACTAGATTATTGACTCTGGTGCAAGTGGGAGACTGAACGAAATATGCCCTAGAGACAATAATAAAGTTGTTATTTATATTTCCTTATATCATGATAAATGTTTATTATTCATGCTAGAATTGTATTAACCGGAAACTTAGTACATGTGTGAATTCATAGACAAAATAGAGTGTCCCTAGTATGCCTCTACTAGACTAGCTCATTGATCAAAGATGGTTATGTTTCCGAGCCATATACATGAGTTGTCATTTGATCAACGGGATCACATCATTAGGAGAATGATGTGATGGACAAGACCCATCCGTTAGCTTAGCAACTTGATCGTTTAGTTTTACTTCTATTGCTTTCTTCATGACTTATACATGTTCCTATGACTATGAGATTATGCGACTCCCGAATACCAGAGGAACACCTTGTGTGCTATCAAACATCACAACGTAACTGGGTGATTATAAAGATGCTCTACAGGTGTCTCCGAAGGTGTTTGTGTGTTGGCATATGATACGTCCATTTTGCATCATGCTTATATGTTGATATTTATTGCATTATGGGTTGTTCCTACATGTTTTGTCACAATACTCATGCCTTTTCTCTCTTATTTTACAAGGTTTACATTAAGAGGGAGAATGCCGGCAGCTGGAATTCTGGGCTGGAAAAGGAGCAAACTCTGGAAACCTATTCTGCACAACTCCAAAAGCCGTGAAACTCAACAGAACATCGTTTCGGAAAATATAAAAAATATCTGGCGAAAGAAACCCATGAGGGGGCCACTGGCTGCCCTCGAGGGTGGGGGCGTGCCCCCCTTCCCAGGGCATGCCCTCCTGCCTAGTGGGCCAGCCGGCAGGCCCCTGGTGCCCATCTTCTCCTATTTGAGGTGTTTTGACTTGGAAAAAATCATAAGTGGGCTTTCGGGACCAGACGCCGCCGTCTCGAGGCGGAACCGAGGCGGAAACCAATCTAGGGCTCCGGTAGAGCTGTTTTGCCAGGGATACTTCCCTCCGGGAGGGGGAAATCCTCACCGCCGTCATCACCAATAACTCTCCCATCTTGGGGAGGGCTATCTTCATCGACATCTTCACCAGCACCATCTTCTCTCAAACCCTAGTTCATCTTTTGTATCCAATCTTTGTACCCAAACCTCAGATTGGTACATGTGGGTTGCTAGTAGTGTTGATTACTCCTTGTAGTTGATGCTAGTTAGTTTATTTGGTGGAAGATCATATGTTCAGATCCATTATGCATATTAATACCCCTCTGATCATGAACAATATTATGTCTTGTGAGTAGTTACTTTTGTTCCTGAGGACATGGGAGAAGTCTTGCTATTAGTAGTCATGTGAATTTGGTCTTCGTTCGATATTTTGATGAGATGTATGTTGTCTCTCCTCTAGTGGTGTCATGTGAACGTCGACTACATGACACTTCACCATTATTTGGACCTAGAGGAAGGCATTGGGAAGTAATAAGTAGATGATGGGTTGCTAGAGTGACATAAGCTTAAACCCTAGTTTATGCGTTGCTTCGTAAGGGGCTGATTTGGATCCATATGTTTCAGGCTATGGTTAGGTTTACCTTAATACTTCTTTTGTAGTTGCGGATGCTTGCATTAGAGGTTAATCATAAGTGGGAGGCTTGTCCAAGTAAGGGCAGCACCCAAGCACCGGTCCACCCACATACCAAATTATCAAAGTACCACACGCGAATCAGACGATCGTGATGAAAACTAGCTTGATGATAATTCCCATGTGTCCTCGGGAGCGCTTTACTTTATATAAATGTTTGTCCAGGCTTGTCCTTTGCTACAAAAAGGATTGGGCCACCTTGCTGCACCTTATTTACTTTTACCTTTTGTCGCTTGCTACCAATTATCTTATCACGAAACTACCTGTTGCCTATAATTTCAGTGCTTGCAGAGAATACCTTACTGAAAACTACCTATCATTTCCTTCTGCTCCTCGTTGGGTTCGACACTCTTACTTATCAAAAGGACTACGATAGATACCCTACACTTCTGGGTCATCAGCATAGATCAAGAATAGGATTTGTCACTCCAAGTGTCGGAGAGGTATCTCTGGGCCCTCTCGGTAATACACTGTTGGGGATCGTTGCAGAAAATCAAAAAATTTCCTACGCGTCACCAAGATCTATCTATGGAGTCTACTAGCAACTAGAGGGGAGTGCATCTTCATACCTTTGAAGATCGCGATGCGGAAGCGTTACAAGAACGCGGTCGGTGGAGTCGTACACGAAGCGATTCAGATTGCGGCCGAATCCGATCTAAGCACCAAACAACGGTGCCTCCGCGTTCAACACACGTGCAGCCCGATGACGTCTCCCACGCCTTGATCCAGCAAGGAGAGAGGGAGAGGTTGGGGAAGACTCAGTCCAGCAGCAACACGACGGCGTGGTGGTGATGGAGGAGCGTGGCAATCCTGCGGGCTTCGCCAAGCACCGCGGGAGAGGAGGAGTAGTAGGGAGAGGGGAAGGGCTGCGCCAGGACTTGGGTGTGGCTGCCCTCCCTTCCCCCACATATATATAGGGGCCAGGGAGAAGGGGGCCGGCCCCCTCAGATGAGATCTGAGGAGGGGCGGCGGCCAGAGCGGGGGTGCCTTGCCCCCCAAGGCAAGGGGGCGTCCCGCATTAGGGTTTCCCCCCAAACCCTAGGCGCCTTGGGCCCTTGGGGGGCGCACCAGCCCACTAGGGGCTGGTTCCCCCCCCCCTTCACTTGGTCCACTTGGCCTACCGAGCAGGTGGCCCAATCCGGTGGACCCCTGGACACCTTCCTGTGGCCCCGGTACAATACCGGTGACCCCCAAAATCATTCTGGTGACTAGAACGGGACTTCCCATATATAAATCTTTACCTCCGGACCATTCCGGAACTCCTCGGGACGTCCGGGATCTCATCCGGGACTCCGAACAACATTCGGTAAGCACGTACTACATTCCCTATAACCCTAGCATCATCGAACCTTAAGTGTGTAGACCCTACGGGTTCGGGAACCATGCAGACATGACCGAGACATCTCTCCGGCCAATAACCAACAGCGGGATCTGGATACCCATGTTGGCTCCCACATGTTCCACAATGATATCATCGGATGAACCATGATGTCAAGGATTCAATCAATCCCGTATTCGATTCCCTTTGTCTATCGGTATGGTACTTGCCCGAGATTCGATCGTCGGTATACCGATACCTTTTCCAATCTCGTTACCGGTAAGTCTCTTTACTCATTCCGTAACACATCATCCCGTGACTAACCCCTTGGTCACAATGAGCTCATTACGATGATGTATTACCGAGTGGGCCCAGAGATACCTCTCCGTCATACGGAGTGACAAATCCTAGTCTCGGTTCATGCCAACCCAACAGATACTTTCGAAGATACCCGTAGTGTACCTTTATAGCCACTCAGTTATGTTGTGACGTTTGGCACACCCAAAGTATTCCTACGGTATCCAGGAGTTGCACAACCTCAAGGTCTAATGAAAGGATACTTGACATTGGAAAAGCTTTAGCATACGAACTACACGATCTTTGTGCTAGGCTTAGGATTGGGTATTGTCCATCACATCATTCTCCTAATGATGTGATCCCGTTATCAATGACATCCAATGTCCATGGTCAGGAAACCATAACCATATGTTGATCAACGAGCTAGTCAACTAGAGGCTTACTAGGGACACAATGTGGTCTAAGTATTCACACATGCATTATTGTTTCCGGTTAATACAATTAAAGCATGAACAATAGAGAATTATCATGAACAAGGAAATATAATAATAACCATTTTATTATTGCCTCTAGGGCATATTTCCAACAGTCTCCCACTTGCGCTGGAGTCAGTAATCTATTTACACTGTGATGAATCGAACACCCATAGAGTTCTGGTGTTGATCATGTTTTTCCTGTGGAAGAGGTTTAGTCAACGGATCTGCGACATTCAGATCCGTATGCACTTTACAAATATCTATGTCCCCATCTTGAATATAATTCCGGATGGAGTTGAAACGGCGCTTGATGTGCTTGGTCTTCTTGTGAAACCTGGGCTCCTTGGCAATGGCAATAGCTCCAATGTTGTCACAGAAGAGAGTCATCGGTCCCGACGCACTTGGAATAACTCCTAGGTCGGGGATGAACTCCTTCATCCAGACTCCTTCCTGCGCTGCTTCGGAAGCAGCTATGTACTCCGCTTCACATGTAGATGCCGCCACGACGCTTTGCTTGCAACTGCACCAACTGACTGCCCCTCCATTCAAAATATACATGTATCCGGTTTGTGACTTGTAGTCATCCAGATCTGTGTCGAAGCTAGCATCGACGTAACCCTTTACGACGAGCTCTTCGTCACCTCCATAAACGAGAAACATATCCTTAGTCATTTTCAGGTACTTCAGGATGTTCTTGACCGTTGTCCAGTGTTCCATACCGGGATCACTTTGGTACCTCCCCACCAAACTTATGGCAAGGTACACATCAGGTCTGGTACACAGCATGGCATACATAATAGAACCTATGGCCGAGGCATAGGGGATGACACTCATCTTTTCTCTATCTTCTGCCCAGGTCAGGCATTGAGATGTGCTCAATCTCATACCTTGCAATACAGGCAAGAACCCTTTCTTGGACTGATCCATATTGAACTTCTTCAATATCTTGTCAAGGTATGTGCTTTGTGAAAGACCAATGAGGCGTCTTGATCTATCTCTATAGATCTTGATGCCCAATATGTAAGCAGCTTCTCAAGGTCCTTCATTGAAAAACTTTTATTCAAGTAGGACTTTATGCTTTCCAAGAATTCTACATCATTTCCCATCAGCAATATGCCATCCACATATAATATGAGAAATGCCACAGAGCTCCCACTCACTTTCTTGTAAATACAGGCTTCTCCCCAAGTCTGTATAAACCCAAACACTTTGATCACCTCATCAAAGCGAATGTTCCAACTCCGAGATGCTTGCACCAGCCCATAGATGGAGCGCTGGAGCTTGCATACCTTGTTAGCATTCTTAGGATCGACAAAACCTTCCAGCTGCATCATATACAGTTCTTCCTTGAGGAAGCCATTAAGGAATGTCGTTTTGACGTCCATTTGCCATATCTCATAATCATATAACGCGGCAATTGCTAACATGATTCAGACGGACTTCAGCATCGCTACGGGAGTGATAGTCTCGTCGTAGTCAATTCCTTGAACTTGTCGATAACCTTTAGCGACAAGCCGAGCCTTGTAGATGGTCACATTACCATCCGCGTCAGTCTTCTTCTTAAAGATCCATTTATTTTCTATGGCTTGCGGATCATCGGGCAAGTCAACCAAAGTCCATACTTTGTTATCATACATGGATCCTATCTCGGATTTCATGGCTTCCAGCCATTTGTTGGAATCCAGGCCCGCCATCACTTCTTCATAGTTCGAAGGTTCACCGTTGTCTAACAACATGATTTCCAGGACAGGGTTGCCGTACCACTCTAGTGCGGAACGTGTCCTCGTGGACCTACAAAGTTCAGCAGTAACTTGATCTGAAGCTTCATGATCATTATCATTGACCTCCTCCTTGGTCGGTGCAGGTACCACAGAAACATTTTCCTGCGCTGCCCTACTTTCCAGTTCGGAAGGGGTGACAATCACCTCATCATGTTCCACTTTCCTCCCACTTACTTCTTTCGAGAGAAACTCTTTCTCCAGAAAGGATCCATTCTTGGCAACAAAGATCTTGCCTTCATATCTAAGGTAGAAGGTATACCCAATAGTTTCCTTAGGGTATCCTATGAAGATGCATTTTCCGATTTGGGTTCCAGCTTTTCAGGTTGAAGTTTCTTGACATAAGCATCGCATCCCCAAACTTGTAGAAATGACAACTTAGATTTTTTCCCAAACCACAGTTCATACGGTGTCGTCTCAACGGATTTAGATGGTGCCCTATTTAAAGTGAATGCGGCAGTCTCTAAAGCATAACCCCAGAATGATAGCGGTAAGTCGGTAAGAGACATCATAGATCGCACCATGTCCAACAGAGTACGATTACGACGTTCGGACACACCATTACGTTGAGGTGTTCTAGGTGGCGTCAATTGTGAAACAATTCCACATTTCCTTAGGTGCGTGCCAAATTCGTGACTTAAACATTCTCCTCCATGATCCGATCGTAAGAACTTTATTTTCTGTCACGTTGATTTCCGACCTCATTCTGAAATTCCTTAAACTTTTCAATGGTCTCAGACTTGTGTTTCATCAAGTAGACATACCCATATCTACTTAAGTCATCAGTGAGGGTGAGAACATAATGATAGCCACCGCGAGCTTCAACACTCATTGGACCGCACACATCAGTATGTATGATTTCCAACAAGTTGGTTGCTCGCTCCATTGTTCCGGAGAACGGAGTCTTGGTCATCTTGCCCAAGAGGCATGGTTCACACGTGTCAAATGATTCATAATCAAGAGACTCCAAAAGTCCATCCGCATGGAGCTTCTTCATACGTTTCACACCAATATGACCAAGGCGGCAGTGCCATAAGTATGTGGGACTATCATTATCAACCTTACATCTTTTGGCATTCACACTATGAATATGTGTAACATCATGTTCGAGATTAATTAAGAATAAACCATTGACCAGCGGGGCATGACCATAAAACATTTCTCTCATATAAATAGAACAACCATTATTCTCGGATTTAAATGAGTAGCCATCTCGCATTAAACGAGATCCAGATACAATGTTCATGCTCAAAGCCGGTACTAAATAACAATTATTGAGGTTTAAAACTAATCCCGAAGGTAGATGCAGAGGTAGCGTGCCGACGGCAATCACATCGACCTTGGAACCATTCCCGACGCGCATCGTCACCTCGTCCTTCGCCAGTCTCTGCTTATTCCGCAGCTCCTGCTTTGAGTTACAAATGTGAGCAACTGCACCGGTATCAAATACCCAGGAGCTACTACGAGCGCTGGTAAGGTACACATAAATAACATGTATATCACATATACCTTTGACGTTGTCGGCCTTCTTATCTGCTAAGTATTTGGGGCAGTTCCGCTTCCAGTGACCCATTCCCTTGCAATAAAAGCACTCAGTCTCAGGCTTGGGTCCATTCTTTGGCTTCTTCCCGGCAACTGGCTTACCGGGCGCGACAACTCCTTTGCCGTCCTTCTTGAAGTTCTTCTTACCCTTGCCTTTCTTGAACTTAGTGGTTTTATTCACCATCAACACTTGATGTTCTTTCTTGATCTCCACCTCCGCTGATTTCAGCATTGAATACACCTCGGGAATGGACTTCTCCATCCCTTGCATATTGAAGTTCATCACAAAGCTCTTGTAGCTAGGTGGGAGCGAATGACGGATTCTGTCAACAACCGCGTCATCTGGGAGATTAATTCCCAGCTGAGACAAGCGGTTGTGCAACCCACACATTTTGAGTATATGTTCGCTGGCAGAACTATTCTCCTCCATCTTACAACTGTAGAACTTGTCGGAGACTTCATATCTCTCGACTCGGGCATGAGCTTCGAAAACCATTTTCAGCTCTTGGAACATATCATATGCTCCGTGCTTCTCAAAACGCTTTTGGAACCCCAATTCTAAGCTGTAAAGCATGCCGCACTGAACAAGGGAGTAATCATCACTATGCGACTGCCAGGCGTTCATAACGTCTTGAGTTGCTAGGAAAACGGGTGCATCACCTAGCGGTGCTTCAAGGACATATGCTTTCTTGGCAGCTATGAGGATGATCCTCATGTTACGGACCCAATCCGTATAGTTGCTACCATCGTCTTTCAGCTTGGTTTTCTCTAGGAACGCGTTGAAGTTGAGGGAAACATTAGCGTGGGCCATTGGATCTACAAGACATATTGTAAAGATTTTAGACTATGTTCATGACAATTAAGTTCATCTAAACAAATTTAATGAACTCCCACTCAGATAGACATCTCTCTAGTCATCTAAGTGATACATGATCCGAATCGACTAGGCCGTGTCCGTTCATCACGTGAGACAGACTAATCAACAACGGTGAACATCTTCATGTTGATCGTATCTTCTATACGACTCATGTTCGACCATTCAGTCTTCCGTGTTCCGAGGCCATGTCTGTACATGCTAGGCTCGTCAAGTCAACCCTAAGTGTATTGAGTGTGTAAATCTGGCTTACACCCGTTGTATGCGAACATTAGAGCCTATCACACCCGATCATCACGTGGTGCTTCGGAACAACGAACCTTAGCAACAGTGCACAGTTAGGGGGAACACAATTCTTGAAATTTTAGTGACAGGACATCTTATTTACTACCGTCGTTCTAAGCAAATAAGATGTAAAACATGATAAACATCACATGCAATCAAATAGTGACATGATATGGCCAATATCATTTTGCTCCTTTTGATCTTCATCTTCAGGGCTCCATGATCATCATTGTCACCGGCATGACACCATGATCTCCATCATCGTGTCTTCATGAAGTCTTCTCGCCAAACATTACTTCTACTACTATGGCTAATGGTTAGCAATAAATTAAAGTAATTACAAGGTGTTTTCAATGACACGCATGTCATACAATAAAACAAGACAACTCCTATGGCTCCTGTCGGTTGTCATACTCATCGACATGCAAGTCGTGATTCCTATTACAAGAACATTATCAATCTGATACATCACATATATATCATTCATCACATCCTTTTGGCCATATCACATCACACGACACATGTTGCAAGAACAAGTTAGACGTCCTCTAATTGTTGTTGCAAGTTTTTACGTGGCTGCTATAGGTTTCTAGCAAGAACTTTTCTTAGCTACGCAAAACCACAACGTGATATGCCAATTACTATTTACCCTTCATAAGGACCCTTTTCATCGAATCCGATCCGACTAAAGTGGGAGAGACAGACACCCGCTAGCCACCTTATGCAACTAGTGCATGTCAGTCGGTGGAACCTGTCTCACGTAAGCGTACGTGTAAGGTTGGTCCGGGCCGCTTCATCCTACGATGCCACCGAATCAAGATAAGACTAGTAGCGGCAAGTAAATTGACATGATCTACGCCCACAACAATCTTGTGTTCTACTCGTGCATAGTAACTACGCATAGACCTAGCTCATGATGCCACTGTTGGGGATCGTTGCAGAAAATCAAAAAAATTCCTACGCATCACCAAGATCTATCGATGGAGTCTACTAGCAATGAGAGGGGAGTGCATCTTCATACCTTTGAAGCTCGCGGTGCGGAAGCATTACAAGAACACGGTCGGTGGAGTCATACACGAAGCGATTCAGATCGCGGCCGAATCCGACCTAAGCACCGAACAACGGTGCCTCTGCGTTCAACACACGTGCAGCCCGGTGACGTCTCCCACACCTTGAGCCATCAAGGATAGAGGGAGAGGTTGGGGAAGACTCCGTCCAGCAGCACACGACGGCGTGGTGGTGATGGAGGAGCGTGGCAATCCTGCAGGGCTTCGCCAAGCACCGCGAGAGAGGAGGAGTAGTAGGGAGAGGGGGAGGGCTGTGCTAGGACTTGGGTGCGGTTGCCCTCCCTCCCCCCACATATATATAGGGGCCAGGGAGAAGGGGGGCGGCCCCCTCAGATGAGATCTGAGGAGGGGGCGGCGGCCAGAGGGGGTGCCTTGCCCCCCAAGGCAAGGGGGCGCCCCCCTTAGGGTTCCCCCCCAAACCCTAGGCGCCTTGGGCCCTTGGGGGGCGCACCAGCCCACTAGGGGCTGGTTCCCCCCTTCACTTGGTCCACTTGGCCCACCGAGCAGGTGGCCCCATCCGGTGGACCCCCGGACACCTTCCGGTGGCCCCGGTACAATACCAGTGACCCCCGAAATCATTCAAGTGACCAAAACGGGACTTCCCATATATAAATCTTTACCTCCGGACCATTCCGGAACTCCTCGTGACATCCAGGATCTCATCCGGGACTCCAAACAACATTCGGTAACCACGTACTACATTCCCTATAACCCTAGCGTCATCAAACCTTAAGTGTGTAGACCCTACGGGTTCGGGAACCATGCAGACATGACCGACACATCTCTCCGGCCAATAACCAACATCAGGATCTGGATACCCATGTTGGTTCCCACATGTTCCACGATGATCTCATCGGAGGAACCATGATGTCAAGGATTCAATCAATCCCGTATTCGATTCCCTTTGTCTATCGGTATGGTACTTGCCCGAGATTCGATCGTCGGTATACCGATACCTTGTTCAATATCGTTACCGGCAAGTCTCTTTACTCGTTCCGTAACACATCATCCCGTGACTAACCCCTTAGTCACATTGAGCTCATTACGATGATGTATTACCGAGTGGGCCCAGAGATACCTCTCCGTCATACGGAGTGACAAATCCCAGTCTCGGTTTGTGCCATCCCAACAGATACTTTCGGAGATACCCGTAATGTACCTTTATAGCCACCCAGTTACGTTGTGACGTTTGGCACATCCAAAGTATTCCTATGGTATCTGGGAGTTGCACAACCTCATGGTCTAAGGAAACGATACTTGACATTGGAAAAGCTTTAGCATACAAACTACACAATCTTTGTGCTAGGCTTAGGATTGGGTCTTGTCCATCACATCATTCTCCTAATGATGTGATCCCGTTATCAATGACATCCAATGTCCATGGTCAGGAAACCGTAACCATCTGTTGATCAACAAGCTAGTCAACTAGAGGCTTACTAGGGACACAATGTGGTTTAAGTATTCACACATGCATTATTGTTTCCGGATAATACAATTAAAGCATGAACAATAGACAATTATCATGAACAAGGAAATATAATAATAACCATTTTATTATTGCCTCTAGGGAATATTTCCAACATACACATCATAATAAGCCTTGCAAGGAAATGACTAATGAGTTAGTCACGAGATGATGTATTACGGAATGAGTAAAGAGACTTGCCGGTAACGAGATTAACTAGGTATAGCGACACCGACGATCAAATCTCGGGCAAGTAACATACCGATGACAAAGGGAACAATGTATGTTGTTATGAGGTTTGACCGATAAAGATCTTCGTAGAATATGTAGGAGCCAATATGAGCATCCAGGTTCCGCTATTGGTTATTGACCGAAGATGAGTCTTGGTCATGTCTACATAGTTCTTGAACCCGTAGGGTCCACACGCTTAACGTTCGATGACGATTGGTATTATGAGTTTATGAGTTTTGATGTACCGAAGGTAGTTCGGAGTCCCGGATAAGATCACGGACATGATGAGGAGTCTCGGAATGTCTGAGACATACAGATTAATATATTGGATGACTATATTCGGACACCAGAAGTGTTCCGGGTGTTATCAGATAAAACCGGAGTGCCGGAGGGGGTTACCAGAACCCCTCGAGGGAGTATGGGCCATAGTGGGCCTTGAGGGAATAGAGAGAGGCAGCCCATAGGGCTGGCCGCACCCTCCCCTAGGAATCCTACTTGGACTAGGAAAGGGGGAGGCGCCCCTCTTCTTCCTTCTCCTCTCCTCCTTCCTTTCCTACTCCTAGTAGGAATAGGAAGGGGATTCCTACTAGGAGTAGGAATCCTACTCTTGGCGCGCCATACTTGGCTAGCTGCACCTCCCCCCTTGCTCCTTTATATACGGGGGCAGGGGGCACCCAAAGACACACAAGAAAAATTATTCTAGCCGTGTGCGGTGCCCCCTCCACAGAAACACACCTCGGTCATACTGTTGCAGTGCTTCATCGAGCTGAACGTGTGCTGAACACGGAGGTGCCGTACGTTCGGTGCTTGATCGGTTGGATCGCAAAGACGTTCGACTACATCAACCGCGTCACTAGACGCTTCCTCTTTCGGTCTACGAGGGTACGTAGACACACTCTCCCCTCTCGTTGCTATGCATCTAGTAGATAGATCTTGCGTGATCGTAGGAAAATTTTGAAATACTACGTTCCCCAACAGAAGTAAAGGGCACAAGATAACATAAGCTCACAATGTACCAAACACTAGACAATAAGATAAGCTAGAGTGTATATGTCTCACACCATATGATAGTCTCCTGGTCTCACATGAACACGACACAAACCAACAAACCAAAGCAACGAGAGTTCAACGAAAGCAAAGCAACACAAGACTCGACACAAGACTCACAAATCCTACGCTCTCTCCCCCTTTGGCATCGAGACACAAAAAAGGTAGAGAGGACACCTACGACATAGGTTGTAGCTCCCTCTGCAGTGATCATCCAACAATCTCCTCACTGGTCTTGGCAGCGGGAATGGAATCCTCCTTTGACTCATTCCACTAATAGCCCTGTTTCGCCATCCAGTCAGCATCAGGAGTGATGTTCTTCTCTGACCCGCTCGACATGTGCTCGCCAAATGTCCTCAAGATCCTCTTGTCGCGCTGGCGGCTCTCCTTATGAGCAACATGGGTCTTGTACTGCCCCTTGGTCTGCATGCAGAACAAAGCCTTCATCTTGGCCTTCAGCCTCTTATCCCAAGAGGACTCGGTAGAGGGAGGAGTGTACCCCGCAGAACTATCCTCAGCCTCCTCCTCCTCAAACTCGTCCTCATCAACATCCATCCTAGCAGCCTCAGCCTCAGCCTCAGTCCGGGTAGTGGTATTAGACCACTTGTTCTTCTGATGCAGCTTGATAGGCTCATGTCGAACCTAGTTTGGAGCAAGAAACTCTTCTCCCGGAAAGAGCTTCTCCCAAGTCTTCGAGATCAAGAGGTGCAGGTACGGTCCATAGATGGGAACTTTGCGACTGAAGACCGTAAACCGGAGCTCAACCCACATGATATGAGAGACATCAAGTGGTCCAGGAACTTGACGACGCGCCTCCTCACAAAGAAGTATCGTATCCACGAGATAAGCATGCACCTTGTCCTTCTCCCCAATGCACGGAAAGAGAGTGTTGCGGAAGATCTGGTGCATGACGTCAAGGAAAGGGTTGAGCACCCAAGTCGACTTGTCATTGGCTAACTTCTTCTCCGCAAGGTACGGTTGAAGCTTGTTCTTGTTGGCGGACTCTGGGTTGCCATGAGGACGGACACCAACGGGCACATTTAGCCCCTCATCACGAACGTCCAACATCTCCATGAATTCCTTCCACTTACCATACATCCTCGTCCCATTGGTCATCCAAGTCATAGTCCGCTCCTCATCCGTGTGGAAGTGGACGGAAGCAAAGAACTGAGCCACGATCTCCGGGTCAAAGTCCATTTGGAACGTGATAAACTCTTCAATGCCAAACTACTCCACCAAATCCAACGGCTCACCAAAGTATGCCCGGTCCTTCTTTAGATGACTCATATCAATCCACTAAACTGGAACATAGATGTTCTACTTGGACTTGATCACTTTGAGGTAGATGAGATTTTGCTGCTTGGTCCGGAACTGATCATTTCCTCTGACATTATCACGAGGCTTCACATAGGGGTTGATCCTCCTTCGAGTGACAAACTCGGCTAGAGGCATCTCCTCCATGCCAACATTTGGCTCCTTGAATTTGCCATCTGTGGTCTTGACGTGGTGTTGTGCGACATTGGACCCCTCTAGAGCTTCTTGGTTGCGAAGCCGCTTGGAGCTCGTGTCACGGATGGGATTTGAGCGTCGGACATTGGAACTGGAGCCACCACCTATGACACACAACACAAACACGAGAAAACCGAGAAGGATTAGTGCAATGACTAGGGCCAAAACCAAATGAAACAGGTCGAAATGAGATTGGGAGGATAAAACAACGTAATTTTTTACTCCTCGGTAGTACCGGGCCAGGGTGCGGATGTAAAAGTTTACAGCCGCGGTAGTACTGTGCCGGGGTGGCACAGTAGTACCGCGCCTGGAGCGGAAGTAAAATTTTACTTCTGCGTCCCGGGCAGTAGTACCGCTCCAGCGGAGCGGTAGTAACGCACGGGGGCGGTTCTCGGGCAAGCGAGTGGTAGTACCACTCCAGGAGGAGCGGTAGTACCGCACAGATTCAAATCGCGCAAGAACAACATATACGAATCTAGAAACATCCGCAAAAGTAGATTGGTACTACTAGTGAGCAAAACTACACTGTTGCATCACACCAAATAGCATTTCTACTGCACTAGTACTCTCCTACAATCTCCTGTTGCAAATATTTAGCCGAAAATCACACGAACTACACATGCATCTCCCCAAGACCTAGAAGCACAAAAATGGAGCAAAAATAGAGGGACTAGGGGAGATACCGGGGTCCAATGCAAGAAGGCGAGGTGGGGAACAATCCGACCGGACGGAATGCGAGGAGAGCGGCCGCAGACGGAGATCCGGCGAGGTCCTCCAGCGCCGTTCTTGGACAGGAGAGAGAGAGAGAGAGAGAGAGAGAGAGATAGAGAGAGAGAGAGAGAGAGAGAGATGAGGTGGGGAAAAGAGATGAATGGGTATGGGGGAGTTGGAACTCCCCTGCCCGCTCTTAACCCGTACGCGCTCTCGACTACGTGGTAGTACTACCCGGGCCGAAGTACTGCACACAGGGCGGTAGTACCGCTCTTCCAGCGGCAGCAAAAAATTATTGCCGAATGCAAGCGGTAGTACCGTGCCTAGGATGCAGCTGTGCATGCACAGGGCAACCCATCTCCTGAGGTAGTACCGTGGCTTGCCACGGTAGTACCGTAAACCCAAGAAAATGCAATTTTTGACAAAAACGATAAAAAAAACAGCATTTGCAATGCAACCTTCAAGCAACTGGGCCCGCAAAAGATCACACACACAAGGCAACTCAAACACAAACACGGCTCAAAGTGATGGTAAAAGACAACAAGGACCAAACATGGAACACAACCTCTCCAAAGAGAGGGCGGTGGCCGGAGCCACCTATGTTTGAGTCAATTGGTATGGCACCACGAAGAATTATCCCTGGGCCCATGACCAAAACTCGTCTTTGAAGCACAAGTACTATCAAAAATGGCTAATGTGAAAGAGTTGATGAATTTATGAATAATGGGGGAGGGAGAGTTCATTGAGAGAACAACACTCCCCTATGTTCATGACTACACCTAAACAAGACAACATGACGAGTGAGGTAGGGGTGTGCAAGGTTACAAGCCACATTGCTCAAATTGATGATATTTAGCTCATGCCTTAACTCGCGAAATCTTGCTTCATCTAAAGGATTCGTTAAGATATCTGTAAGGTTGTCATGAGTGTTGACATAATTAAGATCAATCTCCCCTTGCCTAATGTGCTCCCGGATGAAGTGATACTGAATCTTAATATGCTTCATCTTGAAGTGTTGCACCGGGTTTAGAAAAATCTTGATGGCACTTTCATTGTCACACCAAAGAGGCACTTTGTCACAAATGACACCGTAATCCTTTAAAGTTTTCCTTATCCATAAAAGTTGAGCACAACAGCTGCCGGCGGCCACATACTCAACTTCAGTGGATGAGAGAGATACACAACTTTGCTTCTTGGAAGACCAACTCACCAAAGAGCAACCAAGGAATTGGCACCCTCCAGAAGTTGACTTCCTATCCACTTTGTCTCCCGCCCAATCCAAATCCGAGAATCCTACGAGATTGAACTTTGCTCCTCTTGGGTACCATAAGCCAAAGTTTGGGGTATGAGCCAAATATTGAAAGATTCGCTTGATCGCCACAATGTGGCTTTCCTTATGTGAGGCTCGAAACCATTCACAAATTCCCACACTCAACATGATATCCGCTCTAGATGCACAAAGGTAAAGCAAGGATCCAATCATAGAACGATATACCTTTTGATCCACCGCTTTACCATTGAGATCAATGTCAAGTTGGAATTTGGTAGGCATTGGAGTAGAAGACGGCTTGACATCACTTAGATTGAATCTCTTGAGCATGTCTTGAGTATATTTGGCTTGGTTGATGAAGATTCCTTCTCTCCTTTGTTTTACTTCAAACCTGAGAAAGAACTTCAACTCTCCCATCATGGACATCTCAAACTTCGTGGTCATGAGTGCGACATACTCATCATTGAAATATTTGTTAGGAGAACCAAAAATAATATCATCAACATAGAGTTGGCATACAAACAACTCCCCTTTAACCTTCTTAGTAAAAAGGGTGGGGTTGATTTTCCCAATTTTAAACCCACGATCTTGCAACAACTCGGTAAGGTGCTCATACCACGCACGTGGGGCTTGTTTAAGGCCATAGAGTGCCTTATCAAGTTGATACACATAATTGGGGAACTTAGGATCCTCAAACCCCGGGCGTTGTTTGACATACACCAACTCATTAAGAGGACCATTAAGAAAAGCACTCTTCACATCCATTTGTTGCAACTTAAAGTTATGATGAGAAGCATAGGCAAGCAACAAACGAATAGATTCAAGGAGAGCAATGGGAGCAAAGGTTTCACCGTAGTCGATACCCTCGACTTGGGAGTAGCCTTGTGCCACCAAGCGAGACTTGTTGCGGATGACAATCCCGTGAGAATCTTGTTTGTTCTTGAAGATCCATTTGGTTCTAATGACATTGTGGTTCTCCTCTAGCCTTGGCACCAACCACCACACTTTGTTGCGTTCGAAGTTGTTGAGTTCTTCATGCATGGCATTGAGCAATCCGGATCTTCGAGCGCCTCATATATCTTTTGGGGTTCAACACAAGAGACAAACGCATGATGTGAACAATAGTTTGCTAATTGTCTACGAGTGCTTACCCCCTTTGCTATGCTTCCAAGAATATTATCCATGTGATGCTCTCTAGAAGCGAGCCCGGAAGCAACTTTGGCGGCACGACGCTCCAATTGCTCCTCAAGAGAGAGTTGAGGTGCGGTAACTTGATCATCATGAGCATCGTCATGAGTTTGTTCTTGATCTTGAGCTTTCTCTTGATCTTGAATTTTCTCGGTAGAAGGAACTTGGCCTTGTGCATCACTTGGTGGATCATCACCATCGTGCGGTTGATCTTGCACTTGGCCTTGTTCATTGGATTGAGGGCCTTCACTTTGTTCTTCGGAAGCGTGTGGGTCTTGGATTGGTGATGGTTCCACTTGAGTAGAACATTGTCCTTCTCCTTCGGCCACAAGGGGTTCCTCAATGGGTAGGATATGACCAACACCCATTCTTCTTATGGCTTGGGGAGGAATTTCATCACCCACGTCACAAGTACCACTTTTCTCCACTTGGGAGCCGTTATTCTCATCAAACTCCATGTTACATGTCTCCTCAATGAGTCTGGTGCACTTGTTGAGGACACGGTAAGCATGAGAGTTGTAGGATAACCAACAAATATGCCCTCATGAGCTTTAGCCTCAAATTTAGACGAACAAACACCTTTCTTGAGTATGAAACACTTACAACCGAACACCTAGAACTACTTGAGGTTGGGCTTGTTGCCGGTAAGTATCTCATACGGAGTCTTGTTCAAGCCTTTCCGGAGATAGAGCCGATTGGATGCATGACAAGCGGTGTTGATGGCTTCAGCCCAAAAGTTGTATGGAGACTTGAACTCCGCCATCATGGTCCTTGTCGCGTCCATAAATGTTCGGTTCTTACTCTCCGCCACACCATTTTGTCGAGGGGTATAATGTGCGGCATATTGATGCTTGATACCCTCATCACTAAGAAACTCATCCAAGGTGTAGTTCTTGAACTCGGTGCTGTTGTCACTTCTTATCATCAAAATCTTTGCATCGTGTTGAAGTTGAGCTTCATTTGCAAAGTTGATGACGGTTTGTTTGGTCTCACTCTTCCTCTTGAAGAAATATAGCGAAGTATATCTTGAATAATCATCCACAATCACCAAGCAATACTTTATACCCCAAGACTATCAAAGGATGGAGGCCCAAAGAGATCCATGTGAAGGAGCTCCGAAGGCCTTGACGAGTAGATGACAGTAGTGGGAGGGTGAGCCTTCTCATGTAGCTTTCCTTCGATACAAGCACTGCAAGCACGATCTTTGGAAAAACTAGCATTTGTTAGTCCACGGACATGGTCCCCCTTGAGAAAACTTTGCAAAGATCTCATATTGATATGGGCTAAACGGCGATGCCAAAGCCACCCCACGTCAACTTTAGCCATTAGGCATGTCGCGGTCTTAGTTGGTCGCTCCGAGAAGTTAACCACATAGAGACCGTTCTCGACATGCCCAACAAAGGTTACTTTAAGAGTCTTGCACCACAAGAGGGCCACTGAATCAATATCAAAGAAAGTAGCAAAGCCCATGAGTGCAGGTTGACGAACGGAAAGTAAATTGTATGCAAGGGACTCAACAAGCATGACTTTCTCGATCATGAGAAACGGCAACCTTCCCAAGACCCAATACCTTAGAAGATGATGCATCACCCCATTCAACATTGGTGGGCATAGATGAGACTTTGTGCACGTCCACCACCAAGTCTTTGCTTTCGGTCATATGATTTGTAGCTCCACTATCGAGCAACCATGATCCCCCACCGGAAGCAAACTCCTACAAGAGATCAATGCTAGGTTTTGGGTACCCATTTTGTAATGGGTCCTTTGATGTTAGCGACAAGGGTCTTAGGAACCCAAATAGACCATTCAATGTACTCATATGAAGAACCAACAAATTTGGCATAAACATGCCCATCACTAGCACGTCACAACACATAAGAAGGGTTAAAGTCACCGGCTTTGTTGGAAGGAGTGGCATTGCCCTTATTGGCACCACCACCCTTTGCCATGTTCTTCTTCTCCTTAGAAGTGCCCTATCCCTCCTACACAAAAGTTTGCTTGAGAGGAAGAGGTTGCTTAGTCTTGTCATTCTTCTTCTTCCTGGACTTGGGTGCAAACCCAATTCCCTCCTTGGCCACATGTGACGCCCGAGACCGACGTCCCAGAAGATTCCAGAAGTTTCCCGAAGATTCCAGATGTTCAGGGTTCTCCCGTGTGTTTCAGTTGTGCTTGCTTTATTTATTTTTGCATTGCATCATGTCATCATGCCATCATGTCATTTTTACTTTTTGCATCTCAACCTAAATAAATTGTGTGGACCTTCGGTCCATTTAAATCGAGGGAAGGTGACTTCTCTTTATAACATATAAAAGCCTCCCAATATTTAGGGAGCTATATTAAATATGCCAGTCTTTGGAATTACCCGCAACACCCTTGCAAATATTCCCCATGCTTCTTTAATTCAAGTTTCTCCGTCAAAACCCTCCCTATAATTCTTTTCCTATTTATCGAGGCTCCTCCAAAATTTGAACATTTTTGGACACTTCAATAATCACGTCTTAGTTCAAACCTATTTGAATTAAATTCAAATATGTTTGAATTATTTTCCGATCTGGCCTTTTGTATTTTTCTCCGGTCGTGCTCATTTTTACGAGCCCGAGAATAATTGCCCTTGTCCGAATTCTTTTCGTAACCTTCCTTTCTTATTTTCTTTTGGACTCTCTGTTTTTTTTCTGCAAAGTTCAAAGGAGAAGCCCAGCCTCCCAACCTCCAGCCGGCCTATAGGCCCAACCGATTCCCACTTGGCCCAACACCTCCCCCCGAACCCTAGCGTTCATGCCCGACCGACCCCTACCCCGTCTCTCCCTCGCTCTCCTTTTCCCGCCGCCGCCAGCACTCCTCTGCCTCGACTCCCTCCTTCGCCCGCATCGCCAGTCCCGCGCGCCCTCCAGGCCTCCCCTCCGACCATCTCTCTCCCTCGCGACGCCCAGCACGGATCGTCCCTCGTCCGCATCCTCCCTCCGTTCTCCTCGAAGCCGCCCTGCATCCTCTCCCCAGCGCCGGCGATGGCCGCCCCCAAGCCGTGCGTCCCTCCTGCGGCTCCCTCCGTTCCTTCTCCAAGCGCTGCGCCAGTTCTTCCTCCCTCCTCCTCCGCGCCAGAAGCCCCTCGGTCGCCTCCTTCCTCCCGCGGCCACGAGCGCCTCGACGCCGCGCCCGTCCCGTGCGCCGTTCGTCCCCGTCTCTGCAGCGCCCGTGCTGCTCCGGTCGGCCAGGAGTACCCCGCAGCCACTTCGTCCAGTGCCGCCCCGAGCCCAGCGCTCCATCGGCGCCCTGCTGCCTTCATCCCCGTCGTCAGGGCCGAGCCCCTGTAGCCCCTCGCCCCGTGCTGCCTTCGTTCCCCAGGTCCGGCGCCCCGCCGCCACACACTCTTCCCGCAGCGCGAGCCGCCCGCCGCTCCTGCTCGCTGCTCCATGCCGTGCTGTCGTTTTTGTTTTTTTTTGTTTTGTGTTGCTTGTGTTGTTAACTTTAACAGAGAACCGAGAACGTCTACCGCCAAAGACCGCAACGACCCGAACATCTACGGAAAAACGAACATGTACCACTACTACAACTACCGTCGCCCGAACGACTACCGTCACCCGAACGACTACCGTCGCCCGAACGTCTACCGTCGCCCCGTGTACCTCTATGACTACGAGCTCCGTGAACGACTACATGAACGAGTACAAGGCGACCCGACCAAGTACCCCTTCGGATATGTCAAGTTCGACTACGCGACAAGTACCCCTCCGATGCAAGTACCACTACGAATGGGAACAACTACATGATGAAGCGCCAAGTACCTCGACTACTCGGAGACCCCAAGTACCCCTATCGTCGCCCGAGTACAACTACCGCCTCGGAACGGCTACTTCCTCTCCGAACGCGAACGCCTTCTTCCTCTACGTCTCGAACCGCCCCGAAACGCACGCTTCAAAGGTATACCGAGACGACCCCGTGGATGACCCCGTGAGATGCTTGCTTGTGTTGTATGAAATGTTTCCTTGTGTGCACCGTGCCGTTTCATCTTTTGTCGAGCTCCTCGGTTGCCTCGTCGCCGACTCGTGGGAACCCGGTGACGGGATCGCCCCACCTTTCATCTCGTTTGACTCGCTCACACCATCTACCTTTTGCACCGGTCTCGCAATGAGTTACCGGAACCGATATGATGCGTTGCATCATTTTCGGAATTGTTGCCGTGGCACCCTTTTCCTTCCACCACAGTGACGATGCTTCATATCATCTTCTTGTTAACCTTTTAATAAATTGCATAAACTTGATCATGTCATCCGCATCATGTTAACAACATTAATATGTGTGAATTGTTGTTGCTTTAATAATTTACTAAACATGTTCATGGGGATTTTTCCGGTTATGTTGTTATTTTCCGGCCTCATTTAAAATGCCTAAATAGTGTAGTTTCTTTATGCTTCACCTCTTGCCATGTTAACAAACAATTAATCTTGTCTTGTAATTAAATGGGAGTCAACTAAATAATTATCATGTGGTGTTTCGTCAATATGCAACTCGTTGCATATTGAGCTCCACTTAACTTGTAGTATTTGTTTGTGCACTTGCCATGCCATGCATAATTAAACCGGACATGCATCATACTTGGATGTGCATCGTATGCCATGTTTATGCTTGCGTGTTTACCGTGTTGTTTCTTTCTTTCCGGTTGCTTATCTTGTTAGCTTCGGTTTCGTTCCGGAGTTGTGAGGATCCGCTCGACTGTTGCTCCGACTTCTTCTTGGATCCGTTCTTCTCCCTTGTGGAATCCCAGGCAAGATGACCGAACCCGGATACCATTACTATCTTTGCCTATTTCTAGTAGTTCCGCTCTATAGTGTTGCCTCGATGCCCATGTCTTTCTTGTCAGCCTCCTACTTGTAACCCTGAACCTGTTTAACCACCCTACCTATGCAAACCGTTGCTTGGCTAAGTACGCTTCGCTCAGCCCCTCTTATAGCATTGTTAGTTGCAGGTGAAGATTGAAGATGCTTGCTTCATGTTGAAGTTTGGTTGGGTTATATCACACTATATAAATGCTTAAAATGAAATCATCTATATACTGGCAGGGTGGAAGGCTAAGCCTTTTGCTTGGTGTTTTGTTCCACTCATGCCGTTAGGAACCGTATAAATCGGTGTTATGTTCCTTGATTATGCGTTCCTAACACGGTTGGGGTGTATGGGACCCCCTTGATAAACCGCTAAGTGCTAAGTCTTTTCCAGCAAATCCTAACATTGGTACTATTTGCCTCATAATAACAACTTAATTAAATAATTAAATTTGCATAGGGGGTCGCGTCCCCGAGGATTCTTAATTCTACATAGCAGGGGGGGCCAATGCTGATGGTGTTGGTCCCAAACGGGGGTCCTGCAGGGCCGCCTTGGGGAAACCCGAGGTATCTGGTATAACCTGTAGCATCACCCATCCGGTCGTGTCCTGAGACTTAGATACGCGCGGCTACTATCAGGGTGTCGACACGCCGGGAGGATTTGCTGGATTAGCCTTACCTTAGTTCGGTTTAACTTGAGCACGGGATTCCGAGAATACTCGGGTCTTCCCACTTTGGAGTTGCGACTCCGCGGATCGTGGGCTTGTAATGGGTCAAGTTGGAACACCCCTGCAGGGTTTGAACTTTCGAAAGCCGTGCCCGCGGTTATGTGGCAGATGGGAGCTTGTTAATATCCGGTTGTAGATAACTTGACACAATGTTTTCAATACACTACCAGCGTGTGTACCGTGACTGTCAATTTCCGAATAGGGATTCGGGAGTTGAACACCGTGGGGTTATGTTTGACCGGCTTTAGTTAGGATCACTTCGTGATCATCTCTCGACCGAGGCACTTCTCTTATCGCTCTCTTTTACGTAAGTTAGTGCTAGTTGCTGCTGCAGACTCTTGTTGTTCCTTCACCTCTTGTTCTTTCTTCAGCCTTGTCCTCACCCAAGGCTTAAATAGTCGTGTTACCCGGGAACGGGATTGCTGAGTCCTCTGTGGCTCACAGTTACTTCACCACACCAGATGCAGGTTCAGCCGAGTTTGATGCAGGAGTTGGTTCAAGTACTTCACTTGGAGTTCGTTGAAGATCTTGGCTGTTTGCTTGTGACGTTTCGACGATCAGTAGTGGTTTCTACTAGGATTCGATCCTGACCTGTGGCTTTATATTGTTTTGGTATCTTTCTTTTGGTTCTTCGCCCGTAGTCGGGTTGTGATGTTGTGAATGATGTTTTGCTTATGTAATGTATTGTGTGAAATGGCGAGTGTAAGCCAACTATTATCTTTTGCAATTTAATCCCTCTTTTACATGAGTCGTGCAAAGATACCAAACTTGAGATCATTCTAGGATGGGCTTATATCTTTAAGTCGTGCCTCGACACGTAGGAGATATAGTCCCATCCTGGGCATTACAAGTTGGTATTCAGAACCTTCTCCGACCTAGAAGCCCCCACTGATTGATCGAATCGTTGACGGTTGAGTCTAGGCACACACTGAAAATGTTTTGAGTCCTATATTTATATCGGAGAGTAGGATTTCTTTGCTTCTCATCCCCTTTCATTCTGGTGAGGACTCCTGACGTCTACTCTTACCTCTTCTACTTTCAAAAATTGCACCAAATTTTTTTTAGGATCCCGCGAGTATTCTGGGATTGTTTCGATGTTCTTGTGACAAGGATATTGTTCTCGATGCCTCCTGTTACCGAGGAGTTGAGCTTCGGGGTATTGTTGTCACAAGCATATCGCGGCAGTACTAAATACTTAAGACGGCCGACATCGAAAATCTCTCCTATACGGCCAGTGGCAAGATAACCCCGACATCACCCAGTACTGGGGAGGTAGTTCGAGAGTATTGCCATAGCTTGTATAGTGGATGCTTTTCGAAGGTCCGAGGTAAACAGTTTCCGAGAAAGACTGGTTATGTGTTGAAGGATGGATACACCTGGATGTAGGTTTAGAGTTGATTGCGCGGTGCTTCCCGTGTATCCCCAACACCTGATTGCATAACTGGAAACTTTCGGAAATCTATAGGTGGGTTCATCCAGTAGTTCTAGGCATTCTTCCAACGGATGCTCGATATGAAGTTTGGGGTTCTTCATTGAGTGAAGTGGTTTTATGGACTTGTTCTGATCGGGAGTTGCATCTTAAAGGGTCCTTGGCTATGCTGATCCAGGGATTGCAAAACCCTTTTGTAACACGTTCCATGAGCTTTCAGCACGAAGATGTCGAACGAAGCTTCTATCTTGTATTTGTTCTATTTGATCCTTGTTCCTTTTTTATTTTTACCTTTTGTTCTCCAAGTGGCTTCTCGTCAAGTGGATGTACCTGCGGAATTCATTCGTTCAATTCCTTGATCGGATGATATTGTGAAGATGATGCTGCGAGATATCTATCCTTTGTTTCGTTTTGATTCTGGTATTCGAGTTGCTTCGATGTCAAATGTTGATTCCATACCTTTACTAATCGGTATTCTCATATTTCTATGGGAGTGCAAATTCTCTTGACCATCAAGATCTTCATGTTAATCCTTTTCAACCGGTGTGCCTTCTCTTCTAGTTATTCCATACAGACGCCGTTGAGAAATCTGAAGGTGTATTGTTTCATTCATCCGAAGTTGTCTTTGTTTTCCCCACCCTCCCACCCTTCTTCTTCTTGGAGTCGGAAATTCTCAGATGAAGTATCCATTTTATTCATGTGATGTTTATTCATTCTTTTCCTTCAATGTTCTTATCCGGTGTTTTATCAAGAGCTTCAAGTTCATCATTCTTTTGTTCTCAATTCTGCCGGTGGATGTAATTCAAGAATTCGGTGTTGATCTTATCCTTTTCCTCTTTTCACAATGCTTTTTTATTCCGGTGCACCAATTAATCATTCTCCTCTTACTATTCATATCCGGAGTGCTGAAGATTCATAATTCCATTCTTAATCCGTTCAAATTATTTTGAGCATTGTTATCTTACTCAAGCCATTTAATTCAACCGGTGCAATATCTCTTAAGCAATCTTTTCAACGGTGATTTATTTAGTGGGCCCTAACCCACATGTCTTTTCCCAGGATCTTACCTGACTCTTCTATTTTTCTGGAGTTATACTCAATTCTTTTCAAAGTGTGACGTAAGTATGATTCCATCAGTCACATGCCTTTCCAAGATCGCTTTAAATTCTTGTTCATCATTGGTTCAACCTTTTTAATTCTTCATTCCGGAGTGCTCAACAATTATTCTTGGCATTTCTCGTCTTCATTCTTAGCATTTGGAGACCGGAGAAGTGTTTCTCTTAATCTTGGCCCGTTCTCTTGAAGATTCGTGGTTCTAGCTTCATACCATCCTCATTATTGTTTCGATTGTGTGGAATTATTTTCATACCATCTGAAGCATTTCATGAATTCTTTCTTCGTGTTCCTCCGAAGGCCATCATTTCAGAAGATTCTTCGTTCTCAGTTTTCAACCTCGTCCTCCAAATATTCTTCATTGATGTCTCTTCGTTCGTCTCCATATTCTTACGGTGGTTCATTCAAGTTACATTTCCGTTGTTATCGTTTTCATTCATTTGTTCTTTTCACAATCCTACCGGTGGTTCGTTGAAGATTTACCCAAGCTTGTGCTAGTTCTCTCTTAATCCTTTCCAATGAGAATAAGTAGTATGCCAAATCCTTTCGTTGTCATCAATTTAAATTGGTGAAGGAGATGCATAACATAATTCTTATTCTTATTCCTTCAAGGTGATTAATTCTTTTGTCTGGAGCTTGTTCATCATATCATATCCTTGGTTCTAAGTTGTTCATCTTGTTTTCCGGAGCTCCAAGTTATTTCAATTATCATTTCAAAGCTCCATCTAATTCATCGCAGGACTTGAATCTTATTCTTTTCATCTTTCACTTCTCATCCTTTTGTTACCGGAGTTTTCATGGTGGTTCATCATCATTTAATTCATCCTCGAAGTCTTCATCAAGATTCTTGTTGGAGCTCAAGCATTCTTCATCATGCTTTCCAATTGCAATTCTGCTCCCTTATCTTTTGAGGTGGTGTTATGTTATTCCTGAGAATTCCTTCATGTTTTATGATTCACGAGTTATCAAGAATGAGATATTTAAAACCATCATTTTCCTTGTTCAAGAGATCTTTCCACCCCTTCATTTATTCATTGGAGTTATCTTGGGTTGTATTTCACCTAAAGCTTTCCCTAAGGATTGTTGCTATTATGGTGCTTATAAATGACCCAAGTTCTTCATTTATCATTCCGGTGAGATAAGTTTATCATCTCCTTGTTGATCTCAATGCAATCTATATGTTTCTGTTAGTGGCTGGTTGTCACCTCTTAATTTTGAGATGTTTTCCATAAGCCCACATCAAGCTTATTCGTTTTCGTTGTTGATTTTTCCAACAACCCCATTCAACCTTCTCCGTAAGGAGGATTTTCTAATTCATTCGTGGGAGAAGTTGTCATCTTCTTCTTCGATCTTTTCTTTCCAACGATCTAGCATCTATTCTTTCATTCCGGAGGCATTGTGATATTGCTCTCTTCGAACCATCATATCGTTTTATCGAGATAATATTCTCCCTTGCTGTCTATTTAACCGGAGTGTTGTATTCTTCATTCTAGTTCCGTCATCTTTTCAAGTTTTAACTCTCTTTTAACCGGAGTGCTGTCTGAACCTTTCTTACCCCTTGTGCCATTCTTTCAATGCTCCGGAGGCTGTGTCTTGTTGTTTTCATCTTGTATCATCCCATCTTCTCAAGTTCTTGTTAATTCCTTCCATTTTCAGACGGAGTGCTGTCCAAATTCTGTCATTCTTATTCCTTGGCTATACCCTTGCAGTTTCATATTCTTTTGGTCCGTGAGCTCTTGTTTAATGTCTTTCAACCTTCAAGGTTCTCATAATGTTCCTTGTTCCTCTTTTCTAACGGTGTTTTCATCTTCGTTCATCTCCGTTGTACTCTTCTTTCATCTTGTTCAACCTCTCAAGGTTCTTTGGTTTCACTCGTCTGTCAAAGAAGCAACTTTCTTTTACCTCTTCTTTTCCGTTTTTACCCGTGCTATCTCTAGGATCTCGGGTCGAGATCCTCTGTTAGTGTGGGAGAGTTGTGACGCCCGAGACCGACGTCCCAGAAGATTCCAGAAGTTTCCCGAAGATTCCAGATGTTCAGGGTTCTCCCGTGTGTTTCAGTTGTGCTTTCTTTATTTATTTTTGCATTGCATCATGTCATCATGCCATCATGTCATTTTTACTTTTTGCATCTCAACCTAAATAAATTGTGTGGACCTTCGGTCCATTTAAATCGAGGGAAGGTGACTTCTCTTTATAACATATAAAATCCTCCCAATATTTAGGGAGCTATATTAAATATTCCAGTCTTTGGAATTACCCGCAACACACTTGCAAATATTCCCCATGCTTCTTTAATTCAAGTTTCTCCGTCAAAACCCTCCCTATAATTCTTTTCCTATTTATCGAGGCTCCTCCAAAATTTGAACATTTTTGGACACTTCAATAATCACGTCTTAGTTCAAACCTATTTGAATTAAATTCAAATATGTTTGAATTATTTTCCGATCTGGCCTTTTGTATTTTTCTCCGGTCGTGCTCATTTTTACGAGCTCGAGAATAATTGCCCTTGTCCGAATTCTTTTCGTAACCTTCCTTTCTTATTTTCTTTTGGACTCTCTGTTTTTTTTTCTGCAAAGTTCAAAGGAGAAGCCCAGCCTCCCAACCTCCAGCCGGCCTATAGGCCCAACCGCTTCCCACTTGGCCCAACACCTCCCCCCGAACCCTAGCGTTCATGCCCGACCGACCCCTACCCCGTCTCTCCCTCGCTCTCCTTTTCCCCCCGCCGCCAGCACTCCTCTGCCTCGACTCCCTCCTTCGCCTGCATCGCCAGTCCCGCGCGCCCTCCAGGCCTCCCCTCCGACCATCTCTCTCCCTCGCGACGCCCAGCACGGCTCGTCCCTCGTCCGCATCCTCCCTCCGTTCTCCTCGAAGCCGCCCTGCATCCTCTCCCCAGCGCCGGCGATGGCCGCCCCCAAGCCGTGCGTCCCTCCTGCGGCTCCCTCCGTTCCTTCTCCAAGCGCTGCGCCACTTCTTCCTCCCTCCTCTCCGCGCCAGAAGCCCCTCGGTCGCCTCCTTCCTCCCGCGGCCACGAGCGCCTCGACGCCGCGCCCGTCCCGTGCGCCGTTCGTCCCCGTCTCTGCAGCGCCCGTGCTGCTCCGGTCGGCCAGGAGTACCCCGCAGCCACTTCGTCCAGTGCCGCCCCGAGCCCAGCGCTCCATCGGCGCCCTGCTACCTTCATCCCCGTCGTCAGGGCCGAGCCCCTTTAGCCCCTCGTCCCGTGCTGCCTTCGTTCCCCAGGTCCGGCGCCCCGCCGCCACGCACTCTTCCCGCAGCGCGAGCCGCCCGCCGCTCCTGCTCGCTGCTCCGTGTCGTGCTGTCGTTTTTGTTTTTTTTGTTTTGTGTTGCTTGTGTTGTTAACTTTAACAGAGAACCGAGAACGTCTACCGCCAAAGACCGCAACGACCCGAACATCTACGGAAAAACGAACATGTACCACTACTTCAACTACCGTCGCCCGAACGACTACCGTCGCCCGAACGTCTACCGTCGCCCCGTGTACCTCTACGACTACGAGCTCCGTGAACGACTACATGAACGAGTACAAGGCGACCCGACCAAGTACCCCTTCGGATATGTCAAGTTCGACTACGCGACAAGTACCCCTCCGATGCAAGTACCACTACGAACGGGAACAACTACATGATGAAGCGCCAAGTACCTCGACTACTCGGAGACCCCAAGTACCCCTACCGTCGCCCGAGTACAACTACCGCCTCGGAACGGCTACTTCCTCTCCGAACGTGAACGCCTTCTTCCTCTACGTCTCGAACCGCCCCGAAACGCACGCTTCAAAGGTATACCGAGACGACCCCGTGGATGACCCCGTGAGATGCTTGCTTGTGTTGTATGAAATGTTTCCTTGTGTGCACCGTGCCGTTTCATCTTTTGTCGAGGTCCTCGGTTGCCTCGTCGCCGACTCGTGGGAACCCGGTGACGGGATCGCCCCACCTTTCATCTCGTTTGACTCGCTCACGCCATCTACCTTTTGCACCGGTCTCGCAATGAGTTACCGGAACCGATATGATGCGTTGCATCATTTTCGGAATTGTTGCCGTGGCACCCTTTTCCTTCCACCACGGTGACGATGCTTCATATCATCTTCTTGTTAACCTTTTAATAAATTGCATAAACTTGATCATGTCATCCGCATCATGTTAACAACATTAATATGTGTGAATTGTTGTTGCTTTAATAATTTACTAAACATGTTCATGGGGATTTTTCCGGTTATGTTGTTATTTTCCGGCCTCATTTAAAATGCCTAAATAGTGTAGTTTCTTTATGCTTCACCTCTTGCCATGTTAACAAACAATTAATCTTGTCTTGTAATTAAATGGGAGTCAACTAAATAATTATCATGTGGTGTTTCGTCAATATGCAACTCGTTGCATATTGAGCTCCACTTAACTTGTAGTATTTGTTTGTGCACTTGCCATGCCATGCATAATTAAACCGGACATGCATCATACTTGGATGTGCATCGTATGCCATGTTTATGCTTGCGTGTTTACCGTGTTGTTTCTTTCTTTCCGGTTGCTTCTCTTGTTAGCTTCGGTTTCGTTCCGGAGTTGTGAGGATCCGCTCGACTGTTGCTCCGACTTCTTCTTGGATCCGTTCTTCTCCCTTGTGGAATCCCAGGCAAGATGACTGAACCCGGATACCATTACTATCTTTGCCTATTGCTAGTAGTTCCGCTCTATAGTGTTGCCTCGATGCCCATGTCTTTCTTGTCAGCCTCCTACTTGTAACCCTGAACCTGTTTAACCACCCTACCTATGCAAACCGTTGCTTGGCTAAGTACGCTTCACTCAGCCCCTCTTATAGCATTGTTAGTTGCAGGTGAAGATTGAAGATGCTTGCTTCATGTTGAAGTTTGGTTGGGTTATATCACACTATATAAATGCTTAAAATGAAATCATCTACATACTGGCAGGGTGGAAGGCTAAGCCTTTTGCTTGGTGTTTTGTTCCACTCATGCCGTTAGGAACCGTATAAACCGGTGTTATGTTCCTTGATTATGCGTTCCTAACACGGTTGGGGTGTATGGGACCCCCTTGATAAACCGCTAAGTGCTAAGTCTTTTCCAGCAAATCCCAACATTGGTACTATTTGCCTCATAATAACAACTTAATTAAATAATTAAATTTGCATAGGGGGTCGCGTCCCCGAGGATTCTTAATTCTACATAGCAGGGGGGGCCAGTGCTGATGGTGTTGGTCCCAAACGGGGGTCCTGCAGGGCCGCCTTGGGGAAACCCGAGGTATCTGGTATAACCTGTAGCATCACCCATCCGGTCGTGTCCTGAGACTTAGATACGCGCGGCTACTATCAGGGTGTCGACACGCCGGGAGGATTTGCTGGATTAGCCTTACCTTAGTTCGGTTTAACTTGAGCACGGGATTCCGAGAATACTCGGGTCTTCCCACTTTGGAGTTGCGACTCCACGGATCGTGGGCTTGTAATGGGTCAAGTTGGAACACCCCTGCAGGGTTTGAACTTTCGAAAGCCGTGCCCGCGGTTATGTGGCAGATGGGAGCTTGTTAATATCCGGTTGTAAATAACTTGACACAATGTTTTCAATACACTACCAGCGTGTGTACCGTTACTGTCAATTTCCGAATAGGGATTCGGGAGTTGAACACGGTGGGGTTATGTTTGACCGGCTTTAGTTAGGATCACTTCGTGATCATCTCTCGACCGAGGCACTTCTCTTCTCGCTCTCTTTTACGTAAGTTAGTGCTAGTTGCTGCTGAAGACTCTTGTTGTTCCTTCACCTCTTGTTCTTTCTTCAGCTTTGTCCTCACCCAAGGCTTAAATAGTCGTGTTACCCGGGAACGGGATTGCTGAGTCCTCTGTGGCTCACAGTTACTTCACCACACCAGATGCAGGTTCAGCCGAGTTTGATGCAGGAGTTGGTTCAAGTACTTCACTTGGAGTTCGTTGAAGATCTTGGTTGTTTGCTTGTGACGTTTCGACGATCAGTAGTGGTTTCTACTAGGATTCGATCCTGACCTGTGACTTTATGTTGTTTTGGTATCTTTCTTTTGGTTCTTCGCCCGTAGTCGGGTTGTGATGTTGTGAATGATGTTTTGCTTATGTAATGTATTGTGTGAAATGGCGAGTGTAAGCCAACTATCTTCTTTTGCAATTTAATCCCTCTTTTACATGAGTCGTGCAAAGATACCAAACTTGAGATCATTCTAGGATGGGCTTATATCTTTAAGTCGTGCCTCGACACGTAGGAGATATAGTCCCATCATGGGCATTACACCACAACTTCCTTTTGATTTCTCAAAAGGTCTTTGAGGTTCTTCTCACCTTGTATGCAAGACACAAGGCCTTTCTCAAGTTGCCCCTTCAACATGGCATTCTCCTCCACAAGATGCACATGCTCACAACACGGGTTAGTAGCATTTGCATTATCAACTAAAACCATATGAGGGAAAGTGGCTTTCTCCTGTTAGCGAAACTTGGAGTTGATCATGAGACTCCTTGATGCTAGCATGAACACTCTTCAAGACCTTGTGAGCCTTGTTGATACATCCATTTTGTATCATGCTTTCTTACTGTTATTTATGTTGTTTCTATGTACAATAATGCTTTTTGGAGTAATTCTAATGACTTTTCTCTCATAATTTTCAAGGTATGCACCAAGGGGAAGAATTTCGGCAGTTGGAAATCTGGACCTGAAAAAGCTACGTCAGGCCACCTATTCTGCACAACTCCAAACAAGCTGAAACTCCACAGAGAATTTTTATGAATTATTTGAAGAATATTGGAGTAAAGAAGTACCAGAGGGTGCCCACCAGGTGGGCACAACCCACCTGGGCGCGCCCTGGTGGGTTGTGCTCATCCAGGCCCACCTCCGGTGCCCATCTTCTGGTATATAAGCCCTTCTGACCTAGAAAATATAAGGAGAAGACATTCGGGACGGAGCGCCGCAGTCTCGAGGCGGAACTTGGGCGGGAGCACTTTTGCCCTCCGGTGGAGCGCTTCCGCCAAGGGAACTTGCCTCCCGTAGGGGGAAATAATCGTCATCGTCATCACCAACAACTCTCCCATCTTGGGGAGGGCTATCTTCATCAACATCTTCAACATCACCATCTCATCTCAAACCATGGTTCATATCTTGTGTTCAATCTTGTTACCAGAACTATAGATTGGTGCTTGTGGGTGACTATTAGTGTTGATTACATCTTTTAGTTGATTACTATATGGTTCATTTGGTGGAAGATCATATGTTCAGATCCATTATGCTATTTAATACCCCTCTGATTTTGAGAATGTTCATCATTTGTGAGTAGTTACCTTTGTTCTTGAGGTCACGGGAGAAATCATGTTGCAAGTAATCATGTGAATTTGATATGTGTTCGATATTTTGATAGTATGTATGTTGTGATTCCCTTAGTGGTGTCATGTGAATGTCGACTACATGACACTTCACCATGTTTGGGCCTAAGGGAATGCATTGTGGAGTAGTAATTAGATGGTGGGTTGCGAGAGTGAGAGAATTTTAAACCCTAGTTTTTGCGCTATTCCGTAAGGGACCGATTGGATCCAAAAGTTTGATGCTATGTTTAGAATTTATTCTTAATACTTTTCTCATAGTTGCGGATGCTTGCGGGAGGGTTAATCATAAGTAGGACGTTTGTTCAAGTAAGAACAGCACCTAAGCACCGATCCACCCACATATCAAATTATCAAAGTACCGAACACAAATTGAACTAACATGATGAAAGTGACTAGATGAAATTCTCGTGTACCCTCAAGAATGCTTTACTTATTATAAGAGACCGTTTTGGCCTGTCCTTTGCTTCAAAAGGATTGGGATATCTTGCTGTACTTTTGCTACTACTATCGTTACTTGCTCGTTACAAAATTATCTTGCTATCAAACTACTCTGCTACTTACAATTTCAGCACTTGCAAACATTACCTTATTGAAAAACACTTGTCATGTCCTTTTGCTCCTCGTCGGGTTCGACACTCTTACTTATCAAAAAGAGCTACAATTGATCCCCTATACTTGTGGGTCATCAAGGCAATTTTCTTGCGCCATTTCCCGGGAGTGAAGCGCTTCTTGTAAGTGGAAATTGCTAAGGAAACATTCATATAGTGTGCTGAAATTATTGTCACTTGTTACTATGGAGAACAATCCTTTGACGGATTTGTTCGGGGTATCTTCATCTCTACCGGAACCACAATTAGCTATCCCTCAACCCGCTGCACCTACTGAAAATATTGAATATGAAATCCCTTCGGGTATGATAGAACAACTGCTAGCTAGTCCTTATGCAGGAGATGGAACCGAACATCCTGATATGCACTTGATATATGTGGAACAAATTTGTGGATTGTTTAAGCTTGCAGGTTTACCCGGAGATCAAGTTATGAAGAAGGTTTTTCCTTTATCTTTGAAGGGAAAGGAATTAGCATGGTATAGGCTATGCAATGATATTGGATCTTGGAACTGGAACCGATTGAAAATAATGTTGATCCAGTTGTTCCTACTGCTTACATTGAAAAACCACCTTTGCCTGTTAGGATAAAGGAACATGCTAAAGTTTCAACTGTGGTTAACAAAGTGATACCAGAACACCTAAACCAGATGAACAAATTAAAGTAGAACCCAATATTGTTATGGTCAAAGATCTCTTGGAAGGAAATGTAGATGGGCATGTTATTTGCTTTAATGAAGAAGCTGCTAGAATTGCCAAGCCTGATAAAAAGGATAAACACAGACTTGTTGTTGGCATGCCTGTTATCTCGGTCAAAATAGGAGATCATTGCTATCATGGTTTATGTGACATAGGTGCTAGCATGAGTGATATTCCCTACTCTTTATACCAAGAAATTATGAATGACATAACACCCACGGAGATAGAAGACATTGATGTCACTATTAAACTGGCTAATAGAGACACTATATCACCAGTTGGGATTGTTAGAGATGTTGAAGTCTTGTGTGGGAAAATAAAATACCCTACTGGTTTTCTTGTTCTTGGTTCCCCACAAGATGATTCCTGTCCCATTATCTTTGGTAGACCTTTCTTGAACACCATTAATGCTAAAATAGATTGTAAGAAACAAATTGTCGGTGTCAGTTTTGGTGATGAGTCTCATGAATTTAATTTCTTCAAGTTTAATAGAAAGCTTCATGAAAAAGAATTACCTAGTAAATATGAAATTATTGGTCTTGCTTCTATTGTTGTGCCTCCTACTGATCATCTAGAACAATATTTGCTAGACCGTGAAAATGATTTACATATGCATGAAAGAAATAAAATATATGATATTTTCTTTGAGCAACGTCATCTGCTTAAACACAATCTACTATTAAAACTCTAGGAGGTCCTCCTCCACCTAAAGGTGATCCTGTGTTTGAATTAAAACAATTGCCTGACACTTTGAAATATGCTTATCTTGATGAAAAGAAGACATGTCTTATTATTATTAGTGCTAACCTTTCAGAACATGAAGAAGAAAGATTACTGAAAGTTCTAAGGAAGCACCAAGCTGCTATTGGATATACTCTTGATGATTTAAAGGGCATTAGTCCCACTCTATGTCAGGATAAGATTAATACGGAACCTGATGCTAAACTCGTTGTCGATCATCAACGTCGGTTAAATCCGAAGATGAAAGAAGTGGTAAGAACGGAAATAATAAAACTTCTGGAAGCAGGTATAATCTATCCTATAGCTGATAGTAGATGGGTAAGTCCCGTTCATTGTGTTCCTAAGAAAGGAGGTATTACTATTGTTCCTAATGATAAGAATGAACTTATTCCACAAAGGATTGTTACAGGCTATAGAATGGTAATTGATTTCAGAAATTAAATAAAGCCACTGGAAAAGATCATTACCCTCTACCTTTTATTGATCAAATGCTAGAAAGATTATTAAAGCACACACACTTTTGCTTCCTTGATGGATACTCTGGTTTTTCACAAATACCCGCCTCTCAACCTGATCAAGAAAAGACTACTTTTACTTGTCCCTATGGTACTTATGCTTATAGATGTATGCCTTTTGGTTCATGCAATGCACCTGCTACCTTTGAAAGATGTATGACTGCAATATTCTCTGACTTTTGTGAAAAGATTGTAGAGGTTTTCATGGATGATTTCTCCGTTTATGGGAAGTCATTTGATGATTGTTTAAGCAATCTTGAACGAGTTTTGCAGAGATGTGAACAAACAAGTCTTGTCTTGAATTGGGAGATATGCCACTTTATGGTTAACGAAGGTATTGTCTTGGGCCATAAGATTTTTGAAAAGGGTATTGATGTGGACAAAGCAGGTTGATGCAATTGAGAAAATGCCATGTCCTAAGGATATCAAAGATATTTATAGTTTCTTTGGTCATGTTGGTTTCTATATGAGATTTATCAAAGACTTTTCTAAAATTTCTAGGTCTCTCACTCACCTTTTACAAAAGGATGTTCCTTTTGTCTTTGATGATGATTGCTTTGAAGCCTTTGAAACACTTAAGAAAGCTTTAATTTCTGCACCTATAGTTCAACCACCTAATTGGAACTTACCTTTTGAAATTATGTGTGATGCTAGTGATTATGTTGTTGGTGGTGCTCTAGGGCAAATAATTGATAAGGAACTAAATGTTATTCATTATGCTAGTAAAACTCTAGACATTGCTAAAAAGAATTATGCTACCACTGGAAAAGAATTCTTAGCCGTTGTGCTTGCTTGTGAAAAAATTTGATCTTACAATGTTGATTCAAAAGTAACTGTTCACACAGACCATGCTGCTATTAAATATCTTATGGAAAAGAAAGATGTTAAACCTAGTGTAGCGACGACGATCTGAATGGACCGAAGTCTCTGTGTTCTGTGTCATCCCTAGATCGGTAATGCTGACACACACAGTACTTGAAGGATTTATAACATAGTGGCAATCACACACTTATTACATCGAAGGTCTCAAAAGAGAACTTATTACAAAATAATATGGCATAAGGCCATCTAACACGATAACAGCGGAAGGCTTGGAAGATAAGTGAGTCCATCAACTCCAACAGCATAGCTGAGTGCATGACAAACGACCTAGCGCACCTTACTCTTCTTCTGAAAAGTCTGCAGCATGACATGTTGCAGCCCGAAACGGGTCAGCACATGGAATATGCTGGCAAGATAACATAGTAGAGCAAGTAACAGAATAAAGGCTAACACTACATGCATATATGGCTGGTGGAGGCTCTAAGGTTAATGTTTTTGCATAAAGCCAATTTTTTTTCCTACAACAAAGGAATACATTTTATTTTAACTATCATGGTAGTTGAAACATCATTGAGAAGGTTCCTCCAACTCAATCCCAATTAAAACCATCTTTATTAACCCAACAAATTAGTTTTAGAGTGACGAGATCAATCCAATAAGTCAAGTACCAGATACTCAAGATGTCCATAACCGAGGACACGGCTAATCATGATTAGTTTGTACACTCTGCAGAGGTTGCGCACTTTTCCCCACAAGACTCGATCTCCTCCGTTGGATTTCTCGCACTGCATGGTGTTTCAGAAACGGATGACCAAGACAGAGTCTTTCAAAAGCATTTACTCTTTACCCCGGGTGGACCCGTACACCTACTTTCCCCTACATCTGCTAGTCCACCACTGAAAGAGCTCACACAACATACTCAACTATGCCAGAGCCCATAATGGCATTGTGGCTGCACACGGAAGTTTCTAGCATGAATAGTCTTATGATGCCTTTGAGCCTGGGTGGCATTCCATAGGATAATCACACGGTTCCTCCGGGATTTCCTAGGACAACACTGGATTCTCCAGGTGCCATGTAACCAATCCACCCAGATATGTATTAAAGTAGCCACCTTAAGTTGAACCATTAATTAACAATCTCACATCTGTCATGGATACTCTCAAACCCAATCCACGTCTACGAGCATAGCATGGCAACCTAAGCATAACATAGAAGTAACTCCCAGGGTTTGATAATAATGCAGGCAATAGGTCTACCACAATCTACTTCCCAGACCCACATGTTAAGACATCCTACTCATGCAATGTGTGAGGGTTGAACTAATGCATAAAAACTGGGTAATAAAGGGTATGATCAAAGTGTTACTTGCCTTGCTGGCGATTCGCAAAACGTAGGGACTCGTAGTAGCACACTTCGCACTCCGGGAATTCTATCGCAAGCAAACAATAGAACACATAAGCAACCAAGCAAAGATGCACGGGTAAAGCTCAAATAAGAAGATCTAACCAGAAAGTTCAACAGAAGAACTCCGGTTTGCAACAAGAATCAAATCAAACGGAGCAATGAAACTCAAACTACGAAAGAAACACGATCCATTTACTAGATTGTACAAAGTCAAATTTTACAGTACCAAAACCTTGTTCAAGTTGGTTAAATGGAAAGAGGGCTTCGAGACAAAGATCTAGGTTCTTGTTTCGCCTGATTCCAACTAACGAGTGAAAAGTTATACTAAAACGAAGATCAGGGCAGAAATCGCGATCGAAAATAATCGCGGAAAAAACCCTGAAAAAGAAAATGCGACGAACAGGCTAACGAACGAATGTTCGCTAAAGAAACTAACGAATGAAAACGTTCGTTAACAGATCTAAACGAACGAACGTTCGCTAAATAGATCCGAACGAAAAAACCAGGGAAAAACCGATCTAACAAAAAACCGAGGTTTAGATCTAGGGTTTACCTAAAAAACGAACGAAAAAAACGCGGCAACTCCGGCGAAGTCCGACGAACTCCGGCGATGGTGCGGCGGCGGCGGGACGGCGCGGCGGCGGCGGCGGCAGCGCGGCGCTCGAGGCTACAATTGAAAAGAGCTACAATTGATCCCCTATACTTGTGGGTCATCACTTGTCAAGTAGATCAAACTCCTCCTTGAGTCTAGCATGGTCAACCCCAAGTTTGGCCTTCTCGGAATTGAGCACACGAGAGACAACAAGAGCATGATCAAGATCTTTCTTTAATTTAGCATGATCATCGTTGTATGACTCCTCAAGAGCCAAACGATGACCGCGCTCTTCCTCAAGCGCATTAGAGAGATCTGATATCTCATCGGTATAGTCACGACTATGTCCTTGCATATTAGAGATGGTCTCTTCGTGAGCCTTGATCATGTCATTGGCTTCACCAAGTTCTTCCAAGAGAGCAATGAAGTTCTTCTTGGATTTACCTTTGATTTTACTCATAAAAGACTCAAATTCATTTTCCTCCTCCATCGCCTCCTCACTTTCATCAATGTAATCCGTCAATGATGGATTAGTAGTGAGGGTAGTTTTGATGTTGGGGGTAACCTTGTTGGTGGCTTTAGCCATGAGGCACTTGGCGATAATGTTCTCGTTGGGTGAATCAAAGAGAGACACCTGTGGAGTTGTTGCAATGGCAATGGAGGCCATGGCCACCGACTCATCATCTTCACTATCATCAGCGTCCTCATCGTACTCTTCTTGTGCCACCAACCCCTTGGGAGGAGTCTTCTTGGTGAAGTTGTTCTTGCTTGGGAAAGATTTGGCCCTGTCTTTTCGGATAAGCTTGCCACCATTGTCTTCCCTCTTCTCGTAAGGACAATCCACAACAAAGTGACTCACATTGCCATAATTGTAGCACGTCCTCAACCGTTGCTTGCCCTTGAAGCTACTTGAGTTGTTCTTGTTGAAGTTGGGCCTTGAGTTCTTCTTGTTGCCCCAAAATTGTCGTGAAGCAAGAGCCATGTGCTCATGATATGCATATTTGGTATCTTTGGTATCTTCAGGACAACACTACTCTTCTTCCCCTTCATCCTCTTCTTCCGCAGAAGCCTTGGCCTTCAAAGCAAGGTTGGGCTTCTTTGATCGTTGATACTGCAACACCGCATTGTCGGTGGTCTTGTCCAAGATCCTCATAGAGACAAACTCATCCAACACTTCACTTGAGGACAAGGTGTGGAAGTTCGGCCTTTGACGGATGACGGAGGACATGGCCTTGTGTTAAGGCATCATGGCCTTGAGAAACTTGCGCTTGATCCAATTGTCATCTGTTCCTTGCTCCCATGATCTCGGAGTGAGACCGCGAGAGTGGTTAATCTTCGATAAAGTTCACGAGGTTCTTCATCTTCGATCATGGCAAACTCATCGGCCTCATCTTGCACCACTTCAGAGTTTGAGTGTTGAATGCTTGCGCTTCCCTTGTACAAGGAAACCACATGCTCCCATGCTTCCTTGGCCATGGAGAAGGGTCGGAGACGAGCAATGTCTTCGGGAGGAATTACTTCTTGGAGAATGAAGAGAACGGACTCGTTGAATTGATGATCCACGGCTTCTCTAGGAGTGAAGTTTCTTGGATCATGTGGGTAGAAACCTTGCTCAATAATTCTCCAAAGATTAGTAGAACTATGATTTAAATGACATTTAAAGCGATAAACCCGAGTAGCAAAATCTGCATTTTTCACACACTTCGGGGGAGGACCAACATGATTTAGATGCATGGAGGGAACGGGTCCTCCATAAGTAATGGGAGGTTCAACATGGGCAAAGATGCCACTCCGTCTTTTAGTCAAATGAGTTTGGTCACTACTAGCTTCCCCCTTATCGGGATGAGCATCCGCCACTTTGTTAGTGGGACTAGCCACTTCCAACGGTGCGGTGGATAATTTAAGCCCATCGAGAAATTCTTTGAACATGCCTTTGACCTCGGTCGTCATAGATTTTCAATGTGTCCAAAGCCGCATTGCACTCCTCACGAGAGACCGAGGATCCCCCATCGGTCGTAGACAAGGATGGATTCACACCAGAGTGCTCCTCCCCCTCGACTACGGTGTCACCCATACTCTTTGGACGGTAAAGTCCTTAACAAAGAGACGAGGCTAAGATACCAATTGAAAGGATCGATATGGTTGACTAGAGGGGGGTGAATAGGCAACTAACAGTTTTTAGCTTTTCTTTACCAAATTAAACTTAGCATCAAAATAGGTTTTCTAGATATGCAACTAGGTGAGCAACCTATATAATGCAACAATAACAAGTACACAAGCAAGCAAGGGATACAACACAATAAAAGCTTGCACAAGTAAAGGTGAGAGATGACCAAGAGTGGAACCGGTGGATACGTGGATGTGTTACCGAAGTTCCTTCCCTTTGAGAGGAAGTACGTCTCTGTTAGAGCGGTGTGGAGGCACGATGCTCCCCAAGATGCCACTAAGGCCACCGTATTCTCCTCACTCCCTCACATAATGCGAGATGTCGTGATTCCACTATTGGTGCCCTTGAAGGCGGCGACCGAACCTTTACAAACAAGGTTGGGGCTATCTCCACAACTGAATTCAAGGCTCCTAATGACACCACGAAGCTTCACCACAATGGAATATGGCTTCGAGGTGACCTCAACCGTCTAGGATGCTCAAACACCCAAGAGTAAAAAGATCCGCAAGGGATTAGTGGGGGGAATCAAATTTCTCTTGGTGGAAGTGTAGATTCGGGCCTTCTCAACCAATCCCTAGAAAATCAACAAGTTTGATTGGCTAGGGAGAGAGATCGGGCGAAAATGGAGCTTTGAGCAACAATGGAGCTTAGGAAGGGAAGAGGTAGTCGACTTGGGGAAGAAGACCCCCCCTTATATAAAGTGAGGAAAGATCCAACTGTTACCCACTTACTCAGCCCGCGACATGCAGTACTACCGCACATACCCACGACATTACCACACAGGCATGCGGTACTACCGCTAGGCAGTGTGGTACTACCGCTCGCGTGGTAGGGGCCAGACAAGGCCCTGTTGCGTTTAGCAACGATCGGTAGAACCGCCCTTGCGGTACTACCGCGCGCCCTTGCGGTACTACCGCAAGGGGCTCGATCTGGGCTGGGAAAACAGGGATTAATAAAATTATCCGTGGCTACTTCCGTTGAGTTTTGGTTTGTGCGAAAATCCGACATGGTACTACCGCTCGCAGGGAGCGATACTACCACGTAGGGTGCGGAAGTAAAAAATTACTTCCGCCCCTACTTCCGCGCATGCCACCATTCTGGGCTAGAGGGCACGGTACTACCGCATGCTAGGAGCAGTACTACCGCAAAACACGATACTACCGCTGCCATGGGCGGTACTACCATGGGTCCGTGCGGTACTACTGCTCCCTTGAGCAGTACTACCGCACGCCACAGAACAGTAGCGCTTGGAAGCCTTCATCTTCGCAACGACAAGGGGAACGGCCGGTTCTCCAATGAAGCGAAAGAAAGGTGGTGCAAAGGAATATATGTGTACGTGTTGATTCCACCCTAACCTTTCGGAAGCGGACCCCCTCTTAATAGTACGACTTTACTATGACTCAAATACACCGAAAAGAAACATAGAGAAACGCCGTCTTCGATAGGCTCCGAGGGGCACCAAATCGTCTTGTGCCTAGACATGAGATATCTGAAATGCTCAATGCACACGATTAGTCCGCAAAAGCATTGTCATCAATCACCAAAACCACTTAGGGAGAAATATGCCCTTGCAGTGACTGATCGGGAAGTTGCTCCCGGATGCGCACGCTTGAGGACAAAGTGTGCAGAAAAGACTAGTATTGATCTATGGGGCCAGTCTAGATCCCACCAGGAGTAACGACCACCGGTGAGTGTGTCCGGTGCGTTACACTGGCGTAGTGTCCACCGCGAGAGGAAGAGGGCATGGGACTTGGACATGGTTAGTTAGCTTGTTCTGCGTCTTTTGGACTGGGTAATAAAATTTTGTAAATCATATGAATCAATAGTGATCGATCACTAATATTGGCTGGTCAATGATGACATTTCATCAGTGAGACCCCATATGGAATGACCGGCCAGTGATTAGTCGCATCTCTGACCCATGACAAGTCACCAATGAACCCCCGTAGGACTAGTCGGTCTGTGATGAGGTGTTCGCCAATTTGTCAGTCCGTGATGATTTGTCCAAAATAGTCATCAGTGATGCACATTTTGTGGCCTTACCCTTATCACTGACACGTGGCTAAGGCCAATCAATGATGAGGGGTCAGTAGTATAATGATTTGTAGTACTGGAGGAGTCTGCCATAGTTAACCGCTTCGTTAACTTCTGAGAATAGCATGGCCTTCTCCTTGCGGTCTTGCTTGATATGCTTCATAAGTTTTTGACAGAGGTAAACCCAAATTTCTCGCTTAGCCTGGGGCAACCGGTTTGCTCTTCTGCAAAGAATAGAAGGAATGGTGCCATCAATGTAATAGTCAGAATCGACACCCGTGTTGGGTCTTCTTCGGTGGAATGGCAGATCTAGATGTTATGCTTTGGTAGGAGGAGCTTGATAACTAGAGCCCACTATAAGTTTGAGTTTCTCTTTTGAAGGAGCTAGCTGAGGAACTTGAAATGGTGGGAGGAAATGCTCATGCATAGTGTCACACTTGTACTTGCGTTTAAGATGCGATCGGGGTAAAGCTGGATCCATGGAGCAAAAGGTTTCGACACAAACATACCACCCACAAGCATGAGGTTTCTAATGAAGAAGTCTTCTAAATCGAAGGGTTTCGAATAAGCGAGATGTACGAGGACATTCCTCATTACCCCTTAGATGACAACGTCATCTCCTTTTTCATGCAAAGGGTCTTGGTCATGATAAAATAGAATGTGAGCGTAAGAAATGTGGAGTCTTCTACCTTCGAAGATACAAGTCCCGGGCTTGCTAAAAAATGTGCATGGTATACCATCAGAAGACGTTCGAAAGGTGCTCGGGCTTCCCTAAACAAAGGGCTTCGGTTTCAACCAACAATAATTCATGCAAGTTCGAGAACAAGATCCACATTCATTCCCAAAAATATCGCACCCCAAGCACCATCAACCTCGGTGGACCGTCCAAGGTGAAGTAAAACAGTAAGAATGGGCTTGAGAAGTCTTTCAGATTTGTTCTTGTGCCGACCAACACATTAATGCAGACCTGCATACCAACGACAATTTACCCCTTGTAGGTATTCATCATGAATGTAGAGTATGTTGGTTCGTCTTGTTCCGAGACGATATCACCTGGCGCATGCCAGGGACGGCACTAAGGGCATTTGCGAGCGAGCATACACCCTACTCTAGCATCCTGATCGACTAGAAGGCGAGTCGTTCGTCGTCCTATCATTTCACGGTACTAGCAGCAGCAACAAGAAATTCCGGTCGGGCGAAGATGCAAGACCGTAGAATCAAAACTAGCATCGAGTAAATTAGATCAACTCCATGCGCAACAGCAACACAATCCCCACAGATCAGCAATAAAGATATTTGGTATCCTTCAACCTGAGGCGTTTTGTGTAGCTTTATTTAACTCATGACTAAAAACGAAACTCCAAAGCAAAAAAAAACTCCAATACACGACCGAAGCCTGCCTGTTATATAGGCGACACCAATCTCACCAAACCAACTCAAGCAAACATACTCTATCTTCTATTCAAACTAATCAATGATTTTGACTAATTAATTATCCGGCCACCTTAATCACCTGGGAGACTAAGAAAACCCGTAACTAGTACTAGACCAAAGACATGACTCATGTATACTCCACCTATACCAAACCGAACCAAAGTTGACTCATATTTCCTACCACAACGTTTGTACAACACATGGAGTTCTGAATGTTGGCTTAACTTCATCCGGTGCAACAAGCTCAATAGGGATTCTTCCAACGCAAATAATCTGCTTCTTGTTCGCATGATCAGATGAGCATGTAGTTGTTTTGGAACTCTCAAATATGACATGGATGCTCACATAATCCCCTCCTTCTTGGAACGAAGCCATCCTCGGCTGCGTGTTGGTTTTAGGGACCATCTTGTTTACTGAAAGAATATCATCCTCCTTAATAGTGTTGGAGTATAATGTCTGACCCTCTTTCTCAGATCGGTCTTTTGGTCGCGTTGACTAGAGCATGCACTTCTACATGGTATCGGAGCCAAGAGGTCTCGAGTTCAAGACTCGGCTGGCGCAATTAAATTGTTGCCCATTTTTGGTTCACATTTAGGCCTGAGAGAGCCACAGGTGATGAGGAGTGGTGACGTATAAATGTATTGCCTAGTCTCTTCCATCAGATCAGTTTGTTGGGTTAACTGGTAGGTGGATAAACTTAGAACCAAGATGTTCTGGGTTCAAAATCCGATAAACGCAATAAATAATTACGGACTGCCCCGCTTCCGCTATCAACGTCATATAGCTCCAAAGGAGCATATACGTGAGGGGGAGTGTTAGAGTATAATGTTTGGTCCTCTTTCTCAGATCGGTTTTTTGGTTGCATTGGCTAGAGAATGCACTTCTACAAATAGCATTAGCAAACATCGGCTGTAGCACACATTGTCTTCCGGCATCCCGAAAGGAATAGGTGTTGGACCTTCTGTCATGTGTGGCATGATGATCATATTGCCAAGATCTCCCGAGCAACAAGTGACATGCACCCATCGGCAAAGATCACAAATCATTGGGTTGGTATAGTCACCAACAGAAAAATTCACACGCACCTTGTGAGTAACTTTCAGTTTACCATACTGGTATAACCACTCAATGTAGTGAGGTCGCGGGTGTTTCCACGTAGGTAGTCCCAAAGCTTCCACCAATCCCTTGCTGACCGCATTGGTATAGCTTCCTCCATCTATGATCAATTTACAATTGGTGTTGTTGATTTGGCATTGAGTTTGAAAAATATTCCAACGTTGTCCCTTGTCCTCAATGTGATCCTCTTGCACTAGTTGTACCATCAAAGATGGATGTGATTCAGCAGCTTCAAAACTAGCAGTCACATTTTCAGCATATTCAAAATTTTCACTAAAAGTGTCAAAAACTGCCTCTTCATCACTCGCAAATGTATAGCCATCTCTTGTGAGCAACACTTTTATCTCATTAGGACATTCAGGCTTCATATGCCCCCTTCCTCTATACTTGAAACACTACTAGTGGTTGGGGCGCACCCTTGGTGCGCCGCCTGAGCGAAAGCTCTGCGGCGCCAGATAGGTGACGTCCCTTCCACTATCCTTTTAATCTAATGATCGTGATAACCGAAGTGACATTTACAAGAGATGGAACACATGTAGCTACATAATCACGGTACAGAAGAAGCTGATAGCAAAGTATTAGTAGTAGTAGAAGTTACGGGACCAACAGAAATGCATTGCTGGAAATGTACTCCCTCGTATGAACAGCTATCATGGACGGTACGTTGACGATGGACAGAGACAAAATTTTCTAAACCCGGGCATCCACAAAATGAAATCATCTGGTCATGATGATGAATGATAACCACTGGACTTTACTGCAGAAGCCCAACAAGAAGCCAAGATTCTTCGACTAAAATTCTCAATCGCAAGAGAATAACAGCAAGCCTATGATCTTAACTACAAGCGAGGAGTGCTTTGCTCCTTGTTCCTTTGAATTACAAACTTCAGTGGTCAGAAGCGCTTGCATCTGGAAATTAGCAAACAAAGATATAAATAATTGAATCGATTTAACTGAGGCTGGCAGTTTGAGCCTCCTTCACCTGCCATTTGAGAAGAAAAAAGTGTGATAGGAACAGCAGTAGCAGCTCTGTTGAAAATCACAAAATGGGAACCATAATGCTATAATTTTCAATACATTAAGATACCAGGTTTGGTTATTCCATGTTAAGATATAAAGATTTTTCTAATTCATGTGGCCCCTTGAAAATCTAACAATGACTCTTCTATTTTGTCTGCCTTAAACCTTAAAGAATGCAAATGATAAAAATCCACAGATTTCTAGAAACGCGGTTACACATGTAAATAAACCCAATGATATTCATTACTGTCATGAGACCACGTCCTCAGTGTCATTTCACATCTCTCAGCAACATAGACATAACCAAGCCTAACAAGGAACTACTTATTTGGAACATTGAGCTATTTGGCCAGGTTAAGTTCGTTAGGTGCCGCTTAGTTCAAAAGAAACATGCATGGCATCAGTAAAAAAATATTGTGGGTATTTACCATGTCCAGTGAATCAGCTCCAAGGTCAGAGAAGTTGGTGCTATCGCAAACTTCAGTGCCTTCAGAAACAACAAGTTGCCTCTTAACAATTTCACAAACCTTTTCCATTGTATCCTATTTTGCATGTTGGCATACATATCCAGAAAGAACTTGTAAGCTGTGAAGGACTTCAAAAATTGTAGAAGGCAACTACAGAAATGTGACATTGTGTAGTGGCCAACACACAACTTCTCAAGAGAACAAAGACATGAGCATACATGTACGCAAGGATTGAACAAAACGTGAGGTATGACAAAGCAAAAGCAAGATGAGGCGAACTGAAAGAACCAGGCACGTCATGACAACAAAGAGGGCACATATAGCCCTTCGCAGTTGCACAAGGTCAGATTAGAGCTCACCTTGTTGTCCTTAGTTTCACTCGACCAGATCCCAGTCTTGAACTTCTTTCGATGCCACTACACCTTGTTGCCCTTCTGGTTAGCACTCCATCTTGTAAGCCTGTAGAAAACACATAGGGGAAAAGATTCACGAAACTCATATAATTGAAAAGGAACAACCCGTACATGCCTTGTTCCAGCTCCTAATAAGATATCTATAGCAGTACTATTTTCTGGCCATCGAAACAGAGCAAAATTAATTCAACACACAATAGATGAACTCAATCATGTGTGAATTCAGTCTCTTTGACCACTCTAAAAGCTACTCTGTATGAGGGGGATTTGGCAATGTTATTAGTAAGAAATCACAATAGGCTATCAACTCTAATTATTTAGGTGACAAATCCAAAAGTAGCAAAGAAGGCAATAATAAATATGCTCCATATAGCTTAGTTTCAATCACATTAAGAAAAAAGAGACCATAGACAGAGGCAAAGCAACCTATATTAATGAGCAATATGAAACATCAATCTAAAAAATTGAACAGGTTTCTACTGATATTCAAAGAGATGTTTCCCATGATTAGTTTTCAAAAGATTAGCACCTAAGCAACATGTTGTTCAATGACAGCCGACGTCAAATTGGAAATGGACGACAACAAGTTATAAGGAAAAGGTTGCTTGATTTCTACATCGGTCATCTCAAAAGCCTGCAAGATTCAAGATGTTGTGAAACTTTAATAGATATTCCATATTTCTGCTATAATGTGTATATCTAATGCTTACGTATACCTTTGGCAGCAAAGCTAAAAAATCCATAAATGGCTGAGAACATAGTAAGCGAAGCAACACTATACCATTGGGTACTTTCCACCACAATGATTGCCAGGTATATAAGGAAAACAAAAACGTGAAGAGATACCTTGTGTGTTGCAACAGTATCTATTAGCACACATCCACGATCTAGATTGTCATTTATCATAATATGAACAATCTGCTCGGCGGTTTCACTGTTATCGTTCAAGTTCTAAATAAGACTTCGATGATGTGATGACAAAACAACACAACGAGGCTCCTACAGCAGAAGATAAGACAATTGAATATAGCATCATACATCAAATCTAAACCTAAATAACTCTAATAATAAATGCGTCGGGACTGTAACTACAACTACAAAACTACATCTAAAAGACTTATGCAAAAATACCTTGGAAGTTACATGAGCTAGACTCACAGCAAGCATGCCAACCATCAAATGTGCAGCGTGAGATAACACACTATCATCAGATTATATTGACAAATTCTACAGGGAAAATATTCCAGCATGTTAGAAACTTTTCAACTACAGCAAGAAAAATGGCTAATGAACATGTACAGCTAGGGAAACAGTCCATGGCATTCACCTTAAGAGTAAACTCCTTAGTAGTTCGGGTAGCTATTGTAACGCTTCCTTGAATAACAGGGCCTATAATTTCTTTAACTAGTCTTATCCGAAGCAACATCCATGATCTTATGAGGATCAAGAGTGTTAGTAGACCTGCAGTAAAATAAACTGAAATGTTAGCTAAATTTCCATCTTAAAGATATACTTGCTATATTGTAGTGAGCCAAGAGTAACTGAGATTTTCATTAACTCTAAAATATATATTCGCGTGAGGTATTGCTGCCAAGAGTTGTGAAAAAACATCTAAGAAAACAAAGAAGTACAGAAGAAGCAAAGTTGGAAAACAAAAAAATAGAGGCAAACCTAACGAAAAGTAAACAATGTCTGATTGCTCGAGAGCGGGTTGGCCATGATATGCAAGTTTGAATATGCCGCTCCACCTTCACTTGATCCTTAAATCAGCTTTACAGTGTGGACCGCAATGAAATCATTGGCAACAAATAATCCCTAAATTTCTGTGAATACCGAACAATGGAAAATATTTTCTAACCAACAGAAATAGAAAGGAGGTGAGCAAACCTCCATCATGCACTAAAATGATTTTATAAGAGGGAGAATATTTCTTACATGTGTATGAGAGATTCATGAATGCAACATTGATGTTGTGGGCCTTCTCAGGTCACCTAAAATTCAAGCAGCCTGCTCAAAAGAAAACCGGCAAGCAGAGAATCAATTTTATGCAAGCACACAACACTCACAAAATGACATATTAATCCATCACAAGCAAGTAATTTAGGAAAATAAAGTTCAAGACAAGGGATCATGAAGCAACCATAGCAGGCTATGACAATTGGTCATAATAAATTTGCGGAGAACACCTACTGGACAGAAGGTTCTGAACTAAATATGTAAGGGCGGTAAGTCATCCTAAACCCAATGAAAAACAGAAGAGAGCAATACCAAACCTGAGTATTTCAAATTTGTTTCACACATATGTGTAATCAGAGCAGTATACTGCCAAAGAGCTAAAACAATTGTAGGATTCACTAATACTTGACTAAAAGTTCCTTTCTTGTTATATTGTCTCTCCGTAACAAACACTCGGGATTTTTTTCTTGGAAATCCAATTGTATAAATTTGAACACACCGTTGGAGGAAAAAATCTCAAATGTAACTATATACAACGGTTTTGAGTGCCTTCCACACTAACATCACCAACTATTTCACCCACTTAACCTCCAGAATAATAACAAGCACACGTGTGTACAAACGAGCTGGGCAGGAACTATTTGAGGATAAACAAAATTGCAGAGAAATAGGAGTGAAGATCAAGAAACCGATCATATACCTTCATATTCACCTACTCGATCCACCCCCAAAATCTTCTAAGGATGGATCTCTTCTACCTGAACCAAAACCATTAAACCTGCAAGGTAGTGTCCATCCATGAGATGTACATGAACATTTAGTAACTCACATCTTGATACATATGTAACTTGAGCAAAGAAGAAACAAAAGGTTCTGATGCAACACCACCCATTCTGCACGTGAATGTAAATAGAGAGGAGGTTGGCTAACCTATGCAAAGCTGTATGGAAATTTCGCTGAAGGTCTTTGTTCCTTGCGTCATCATCGATCCCTCAAAAAATGTACCACGAAAGACAAATTTAACAACCATATTTCATTGGCTAATCTCCATATTTACCATTCTTCCGCTTGCATCAGTAAGAAACAAGAGAAGACGAGGCACTAGCATACCCGCGGAGACGCCATTGTGCAGCACGCCTTGCGCCATCATCGATTCGCGCTGAAGCGACCAACATCCGATGCGTTCACCACCATCGCCACCTGCTGCGATTGCTGCTACCCTCCTCCCGCTGACGATGATGAGGCTCCGCCCACCTGCTAGCATGGGGCGCGGCCGACGAGAAGGACAGGTCGACGGCGGCGCGAGTCCCCGCCCTCCTCCACTAGAGACATCACCCATGAGGCGGCGGGAGGCAGGACGTGAGTGCACGAGGGTGTAGAGGCCCATCAATCGGCGCCGGAGTGGAGGTGGCTCCGACTGGCTGTGCGCGCGGCGGCGGCGGCGCCCCTGTGCTCCAGATCCGGCGAGGAAACCGGCTGGCCCGCCCCCCTTGACTCCTCTCCTGCTGCAGCCACAAGGCTCCCCGGAGGAAGATGCAGAGGAGAGAGACGAGAAGAGGAGGACGGATCTAGGGCGGCGGCGGCGGCGGCGGCGGCGAGGAGTCGCATGGGGGGAGAGAGAGATCGTAGGAGAGGAGACTGGGGAAGGTGTGTGTGTCGACGCGTTTTTTACTTTTCCCCTTCGGCACAGTAGATTCGACGTGGCTATACGGCCCTCGCCAATCCTTTGAGCCCACGTGGATACAACGAGGGGGCGCCCTTAGCGCGACTCTTAAAGGGTTTAATATGTCACTAGTACGTGTAGTCGACTGCGCACTAGAATCAACCCTCGGCAGTCCAGAGTTTGAAGCTTCCTTTTGCACGGAACCATGAGAGTGATTTGATGTTGTCGTCCTGGAGCTAGGACAGACATCCTCACTCTTATGTTGTGTGCGTCGCCATGTGTTCAAAGTGGTACTGTGAACGGTATTGACTTGGCGTCGCTTAATTTGTTGTTCCGCACGCGCAGCTTGGTCCACGAGATCATGTATGTTATAGTAAAACACCATCTCAACACGATCCCGCACCTTAATATTTAGACCATTAAAGAAACGTGCCATGGTCGTCTCCGGATCCTCCGTTGTCTCAGTACGTATCATAAGCAATTCCATCTCCTTGTAATACTCATCTACACTCATATTACCTTGAGAGAGCCGCTGCAACTTGTTGTACATATCTCTTCTATAGTGCTCAGGAACAAAACGTCGCCTCATGAATTCTTTCATCCCTCGTCAAGTCATCGGACGATGTCGCGACCGGCAAATTTGATTCCACCATATTAGCGTGTAACCGGTGAACTCAATTCCAGCAAGTTGAACTTTTTTCTCTTCACTATAACGATGGGCATCAAAAAATTGATCAACGCGCATCTCCCACTCCAAATAAACTTCTGGTTCGCACTTGCCAGAGAACGAAGGAATAGAAATTTTTATGCGCCCAATTCCATCATCCAAAGGCACACGCGCAACTTGACCCACTCGGTCATGCGCTCCGCCAAGAGCGGCAGCTTCAGGACGGGGCTCAAAGTGTCGCGGTTGTGGCGCGTACCCTGCCTCATGATCAACACCATCATTAAGGCCATCATGTCCAATATGTGGTTGTGCCGCCAAACGTGATCATGTTCGATGGCATGTCTCCCGCGAGCGCTGGTGCATAACGCAGGGGAGCAACCGGAGCAGCCTGTGGTGGTGCAGAATTAGTCGTCGGTGTACTCATGGTGTCCACCAAAGCGTCGAACCGGGCGATCAGAATATCAATCCTCTTGCCAAGCTTCACCTCGAGCGCGTCATGGCATTGCTTGAGGTAGTTGCATGTGTGGTCAAAATCATCCCGGATATTTTGAGGAATATCATCCGCGTACAGTGGACGCACAATTCCCTCAGCATCAGCAGCAACCTTGCCATCCTTGTTGACCGAGTTTGACATCTTGATCAACACAGTACCATGAACAATCTTAGCTCTGAATACCAACCGATAAAGACTCGACTAGATGGTGAGTCGTTCGTCATCCTGACGTTTCACGGTACTAGCAGCAGCAACAAGAAATTCCGGTCAAGCGAAGATGCAAGACCGTAAGATTAAAATTAGCGTCGAGTAAATTAGATCAACTCCACACGCAACAGCAACACAATCCTCACGGATCAACAACAAAGATATTTGGTACCCCCAACCTGAGACGTTTTCTGTTGCTTTATTTAACTCACGACTAAAAACCAAGCTCCGAAGCAAAAAAAAAACTCCAATACATGATCGAAGCCTGACTGTTATATGGGCGACACCAATTTGACCAAACCGACTCAAGCACACAAGGTAGATACAGACTCTATCTTCTATTCAAACTAAACAAAGATTTTAACTAATTAATTATCCGGCCACCTTAATCACCTACGAGACTAAGATAACCCGTAACTAGTACTAGACCACAGCCAAACCGAACCAAAGTTGACTCGTATATTTCCTACCACAACGTGTGTACAACACATGAAGTTCTGAATGTTGGCTAACGTCATCCGGTGCAACAAGCTCAATAGGGGATTCTACCAACGTAAATAATCTGCTTTTTGTTTGCATGATTAGATGAGCATGTAGTTGTTTTGGAACTTCCAAATATAACACGGATGCCCACATCACATCCTTTATAATTATACAAGTATATAAAACGGGCGGAAGCCTGTTTCAAGATTGATTTTGTAAACGTGAGGACCATCGTTGATCTCAAGGTTGTTCGGAGCCAATACTAAGTTACCTACAGCTGCTTCCATATAATCTTAACAACGCCTAATATCATAATCGCTTTGGAGTTCTATACTATCGCCGTTTACCACCTTGTCCTTCTAAGGAACGAGGGTACTGAACTTTTTTTTTAACACAGTACAGACGCAAGCGCTCATACACTCAACCCTATGAACGCACATTTGCACACCCTATCCCTAAGAGCATCTCTGAAAGACTGAGCCTGCATATCATCTTGAGATTTTACAAAGTAACCGTAGGCGCCTCGTAGTCGACGAGAACGCCGAAAATCCTAAAATAAATCCAGGATAAATGCGAGCACCAGGATTTGAATCCTAATGGGCTGAGGATACCACTGTCCATCTAACCATCTCAACCACAGGTTGATTCACAGTACTAAACTTATTTATGCCATGATTGAGAATAATTTGCTTCCAAAGTCATGCAAAGTTCCAACAAGTATATTTAGAGATAGAGGCCCAAAACTTTCCTCGCACGAAAATTGGGGTTGAAGTTGAACCACCGAAGTCAAAGGAAAGGAGAAAATAACACATACGCTCCTCGCGATCACAACAGCCCAGCAGCACAAACTCCTCTAAACCAAGCCACACACACGTGACACACGACACACGCCGCCAAGGAGAAACAATATTCCAGCCTTCCCCGCCCCGGCACACCGTCGCGTCTCTCCATCCTCTCCTCATGGCCGCCGCACGCGATCTCGCCGGCAACCAGCCCGGATCCACCCGCGTCTGCATCGAGGAAGATGTCGCCTGGTCGGACGTCAAAGGCGTCTATGACCGCGACGACTCCCTCAAGGAAAACACCAACCCTAAATGCTTCATCGTCAAGAAGAACTAACTCGGCGGACAAGGCCGGCAACGGCGCGGCGCAGCGGTTCTCGAGCAACCTGAAGCCTACGGCGGCGCTCATCATCGGGATCTCCGGAAATCTCGGCCAGGGGTGTGCCCAGCGGCACCGCCCACCTGCGATGTTCCCAAAGAATGCCAAGATAGGCGGCGGCGGGCGCAACCCGAAGCCGGCGGTGCCGGAGCCGGGGTCGCCCAAGGTGTCCTGCATAGGGAAGGTCCTATCTGGACAAGAGCGCGACCGCCGCCGGAAGCCGATCTCCCTGGAGAAGACGAGGGGCGGCGGCTGCCCCTGGTTCGGTTTCCCGATCCGTCGCAACCGCTCGAGGAAGAGCGCCGTGGAGAGCGTCGACTGGTCTCCGCCTTCCATGCTGCCTATGGCCTATGTGGAGCGTAAGATGGAGGCGAAGGAGGAAAACACAGATCAGTCGGCGCCGCGCGCGCCGGCGCCGACGCTGGCATGGATGAAGCGGTTCGCGTCTGATAGGCGCGTGGCGGATTGGGCGGCAGGGATGGAAGAGGATGGACGCTTGGCGAGATCCGGGCCGTTGTAGCGCGTGTAGGGGTGGTGAATACAAGACCTGTAGTCCATGACGGTAAATTTGACAATTTTGACATGTAAATGAAATCATTTATAAAAAGAACTGCCCCTAAAAAAGTTTCACTTAGCTGATCTTTTTGGGTGGCGTCCGACACGTCACATTGCACTGTGCGACGCCTGACTGACAGGCGCTACACGACTGGTCAGCATCGTACCCGGATGATCCGAAAATTAAGTCCATGTGCAGCGCCTGAGAGCTAGGCGCCACATTATACAGTGGGACGCCTAGCATCTAGGCGTTGCACTAGTGGTTGCTTCATTTTGTAGTGGTAAATAATGCAACCACTAATGCAACGCCTATCGGCTAGGCGCTGTACATTGACTTAATAATTTTTAGGCAGTCCAGGGTGCGACGATGACCAGGTGTGTAGCGTTTGTCAGTCAGGCGTTGCACAGTGTAGTGTGGCGCCTTCGTGTCGGGCGCCACTCAAAAAGGGCAACTGAGTGAAATTTCCTTTAGGATCGTTAATTTTGTGAAATGATTTCACCCACAAATCAAAATTATCAAATTTTGCCGTCCATGACAATTTGGTTTGCCGTGGCTTTCTGTTGGTTGTTGCTATGCTTTCAGAATAGGCGTGTAGGTTTGCCAGAAAAAAGCGTGTAAGATGAGGAGTGAGTTTGAGGTACCATATAGATAATGAAATTATGATTCAAATAAGTAACAATACTAAAGCGGGAAGCGTTTGCATTTTCTCTTTTTTTTTTATTTTTTTTACTGTCCAATGGAATTTACCATTTAAGACACGTAAATATCTTCAGCTGGGCCCAATACTCATCTCTGATCTTTGCTCCTTACTTATCCATTCTCATGAAATAGATAACGAGAGAACCAGAGAAGGAAGAAAAAAGGGACCTGGCTGTTCGCCTCCACCAATCCATCCCTACCACACCGTCCCAATCGTTTGCGCCGCAGTACGCCACCGGCCGTCGCCGACGCAACTCGCCGGCTGCGCTCGCCTCCCACCTCGCCACCTTTCTGTTCTAGAAGGAGGCAGCCTGCCGCCGCACGACGGAAGCGTGGAATAAGTAACAACTAGATCGGGATGGCGCCCTGGCGCGAGGGTGCCGGTACAAATGCCAAGATTAGCATATGCATTCCCGTTGTATGCATCGTACAAAGAATAATGGCCAAGGTAATCGTACTTAGAAACCACTCAGTATATCGTAAAGGAAATTCCAAGGACAGTCTATATACAGTTGTACTCAGGCATCGGCCCTAGTATCTTGAACTTTAACAATAAGATCATCAAAATCAAAATGGCCTAAGTAAGCACTGGCCTTTATCCAATACATAAAATCCATAGCATAAAACGCATCACTGGAGAGGTAAGGTGGTACAGAGGAACGCATATCTTTGGCAGCCGAGCAACCAGATTTAAGCAAAGTTATTTTTACACTCTTTACTCTGTTAACCATGATAAAAATAAAAAACTATCGGAGAATCAGTCAGAAGTAAGGTTCATTTGTATGCACACAATAAGGAGCCACCTAACAATGTACAAACATAGAAAGAACGTAGCACGATGGTTTAGCAGCAAATATCATAGGCATAGGATGTACGAAAGCACATGGTAGCTTACAGATGATCCACAACTTTGCATGTCTTAGGCATAACGTAGACCCGTAGGAATGACGACACGACACTTTCATACTGACTGGTCCTCCAAGATCCAACGTAGAGGTGTTGAAAAAGACTGTCGCGCGGATCTTGCCGCCCTCATGAACACGGTCATACCGAGCCGGTGATAGCCCAATGTGTGCTAGGAGCATGTCAAGAAATGCCCTGCGTGGGATCCTAAACACTCGCTAGGTATCCTGCAGTGTCCGAGAACATAAAACATAAGACCATGAGGAGCTGCTTGAAGTAATTGCATCATAACACTGGAGAGATATCAGAGAAGCCAATCGCGGATAAAAGCAATCATAGTGATGAAAAAGATAGGTTAAGTCTATCGGTTAATCAGATTGTCATTGAGCATGTGACAAGCATTTTTAAGAACAACCGGGCTATTAATCAGTTGAAAATACAACTTTTTTAGTAAGAGCATTAGATAAGGTAAGATCAATATGATCACCTTCAAAGACAGAAATCTAATTGGCAGTGAAGTACTATATACGCAAAAAAAAACATGAGGGAGGAAGGGAGCCCAATGAATTAGCATTTTACTCCAATAAAAAATTAAATAACATCATCTCCCCCATCATAGGAGCACAAGGTGTGTACAGGGCAACAAGAATGTCTCTTATCAGACGACACTAAGGAAAGCTAATCAAATAGAATACGCAGAAGCTAAATGATGGTATGTAGCAGCTCACTGTATATCATTATACAGTTCTTGCAATAATAGATCCATAGAGCAGTAGGATATTCAAAACTACATTTCCTGGGAAGGCTATCATGGCATACAAACAATCAGAGCCATAACCGAACTTTCAACAACAGAAATAGTGATCCAATATCTCGAGGAATTAACTAAATAACAAGAAAGAAGAATAGGAAAGGTTGTTGGCAACGTATCAAACGACCACACAGATGATAAGCATACAAATAAAATAAAGTTGTCTGGTGGTTAACGCACTGAATTTACCAAAGGAAAATTATGCATAATTAAAAAAAGTGATTCCTAAAATAATTACCTTGGACCATCTTAGGGAATGTTCCAACAAAGATGACAATAACGTCTCCTGCTCACCCATTGCATTAATCCATGAGTTAGAACTGTTTGATATCATGGCCTGTGCATATATGGATAGAATCTACTAATTAGCATCCAAAATAAATAAAATAGGTATAGTTGTTTGAGCACACCTCTACTTTGCATGAGCAGAAACAAATAACTCTAAATCTATTGCCGAAAACATCATAGAAAATCATGAAGATTAACAATACTGATATAGTTTTTCGGTTGTTAAGTTCACAAAATTTAGCTGCTTGAATAGGTGAAGAATTTATGTAAAAATGGACAACATACTTGCATTCCACATCAAGCAAAACTCAAGCTGAGCTCCGAATTGGAACTCCATTCAATGAAGTGGGCTATACGTATGTGGTTTATAGCCCTTCCTATGAATCCCTAAATTAAATATTTGAAACCATTCAATGAAAACAACGAGAAGGTACAAACATTGACCGTACCAAAGAAAATCTGGGATCAGGTGTATCTCGGCAAGAAGGTTTTTATTCTCTATTTTTGTACTTACAAATCAAAGACAAAAGTACTATTCTTGAAACAAAACTAACGAAATAACCTGGCTGCAAAATCAAATATTTACAACCCGCTAATTATGCTATCTAATCTAAGAATGATAATCTAATCTAAATATATGTTTGTAAATACATAGTTATAAATACACGACACCAATAGAACATAGGCATATGATTATCTAAGAAAAGGAAGTTCAGATAAATGTAAACAACATTAGAGCCACTCCCACCTTCCATTAAATTATTTGGTGGTTTTGACTTCAAGAGAAACTCAATCTTCCGAGCAGAAGTGCTCTCCTCGCCAGCCAATCATGATGAGGGGCAAAACACTTGCATGAAGTCCAAAGGAAGCATCCATGCACATACATGAAACTAAACAGGAAAAAAACTTTATTAGGACACACGACTATTTCAATAATCAACAAACAGTGCATTATCCAAGAATGCACCATTATTGATCTATAACATCTACTTCAACAGGCAAGATTTTTCTATCACAGAAGAGCCGCACCGGACTCACACCCATCCACGGAGACCGACAAATGATCCCCAAACAAAATGACAGAGTAGGCATATATATGCAAACGATCCATCCATGTTTTTATCGTACCGTCTGCTAAACTTCATAAAGAAAATTGCAGAGTAGGCACATGCTACAAAGCTAATACACAAGCTTAATAAAGACAGGCTGAGAATAGTTAGTAACAACATTTTAGGCAGTGAAGACAGTTACTTCTCTACGACCTAGAAAAGCAAGATTTAGAGTTAGATTCCTGAAGTAGACAGGTAGGAATAATGCATCCGTACAAATGGCCTTACCTTCATATTTCTTGAACAGCGTCCCAACAAACATAGCAACCACCAGTTCTTTCTTGCCCAGTTCAATAACTTCATCGGCAGCAAATTCCAAGGCAATCTGATCCCAGAGCACCACACTGGTTTGCTTGCCTGTATAAACAACAAAGTATAAATAACACTGTTATGACAAAGGAAAAGTGATACAGCCATAGAATAATTCATCTTTCTGATGTCGTACTAAATAATTCATCTTTCCAGTATAACAAAGCATCTTAGGAAATATATATTTATTATTCATCTTTTCTAATGATATTTGATACCGGACACCTCGTTCTTCCAATAAAAAATATGAA
>LR738713.1:327371618-327389939 GCA_902687465.1 Secale cereale
GATTCCTGAAGTAGACAGGTAGGAATAATGCATCCGTACAAATGGCCTTACCTTCATATTTCTTGAACAGCGTCCCAACAAACATAGCAACCACCAGTTCTTTCTTGCCCAGTTCAATAACTTCATCGGCAGCAAATTCCAAGGCAATCTGATCCCAGAGCACCACACTGGTTTGCTTGCCTGTATAAACAGCAAAGTATAAATAACACTGTTATGACAAAGGAAAAGTGATACAGCCATAGAATAATTCATCTTTCTGATGTCGTACTAAATAATTCATCTTTCCAGTATAACAAAGCATCTTAGGAAATATATATTTATTATTCATCTTTTCTAATGATATTTGATACCGGACACCTCGTTCTTCCAATAAAAAATATGAAACCAAACAAAAATAATTCAGCTTTCCGATGCCGTACTAAATTATAGCATATCCTATGCAGTGTTAGTTAGGAGTCAGTAGTTGTAACTCTTTCTTTGGACCAGCTATGCCAGTACATAAATCACAATGCACATCTCTGATTGAACATAACATCTGGGTATCTTAGAATACAAAACTTGTGCAATGATAATCTACAGGTGATGTCGGAATGAATATACTACTCAGTACTCACCATTCCAAAGGGTAAAGGAAAAGATACAAAATTTCAACAGCCATAAAGTACCATGAGATGTTGCACCACTAACAAAAACATGAGCCTAGGATGTAGTACCTGAGTGCACGCACAACGCGAGTACAAAGGCTGATGACCCAAGTAGAGTAGCGGAGTGAGCCGCGACCTGTGCTTCTCCAGTCAACGGAGATGGCACCCATCAGCGCTATCGTGCTTGACCACCACGCACACGCTGTCGCTACAGTTCACCTCCGAGAGAGCCCGGGAGGAGGTGCCGAGGCCATATGGAGGTGGTGCCTCGAATCAAACACATTAAAAAAAGATCCGCTCATGAACAAAAAGTCACTCTAATGGGCTATTGCAACAAAAATATACTCCATTTAAATTAAAATGGGGCTACCTTATGCTAAATGTCTACTCCTTAGATGGAATTAATAGGAGTATTTGTTTAGATGGTAAATTGATTAAGTTAAATGTCTACTCTAGTGGACCAGTTTTGAGCCACTTCTAAAAATGTCAGGTTTCTGAAAATGTCAAGGTTTGGACTTGTAGTTGTACTTTGCAATTCAGGATAACATGGATCTGACCAGCAATAGAAAAATAGAACAATAAAAAACAAGGCACCACAGAGCTCTACAAACCAAAAAATATACAAGCTGTCTCATATAGCAAAATTATTGAGTCGGATAAGACCTTTTTGTGTTATTGTCTTTCAGAAACGATAGTAGAAGCTAAATCCTGGACAGTAAAATTTTGGGACCGGCACCCTCGCGTCAAGACAGTAACACAAAATATGAAACAACTTTAAATACAAATAAAAATGTTCAGGGTTCAATGCATAGTGGGCTCAGATTCGCCTTCCCTCAATCATATAACCTACCCCCGTCATCTCTTATCACCAGATCAATCTGTTTATACAGTAGAGCTGCCCTGGTTATCACTCAACAAGAATGACCATCCAAGGACAACAACAAGTATCACAGGATAAAAAAAGGATTCTAGAGACAAGAGGAAGGATCCAACTTGATACCCACAGGTGCCTCGATTGCTCAAAGGCACACTAATTCCAACCAAGGTAATCATCATCGCCCTAGCACGAACACCACTTGCAACTGGAATTTTATCCGACGGCCCAGGTCGATCGGGGTCAAAATCGAATGGTTCACGACGATTGGGCTCGAGATAGGACGGTCAGTATTGCAAGGGACTTTTGATCGAACGACCGAAAGTCGCTGAGCTCCGAGGATTCATGGTTCTTTGCATAGTGGGCTCAGATTCACCTTTTCTCGATCATATAACCTACCCCCATCATCTCTTATCACCAGAGGAGCTGCTCTGGTTATCAATCAGCAAGAATGACCATCCAAGGACAACAACAAGTATCACAAGTTCAAAAAGGATTCTAGAGACAAGAGGGAAGATCCAACCTGATACGCACATGTGCCACAATTGCTCAAAGGCACACTTATTTCAGCCATGATTAATCATCAGCGCCCTAGCACGAACGCCACTGATCAGTCTAGCAAATCCAAGAGCATAGCTATAGGACCAGGGCATCCACAAGTAAACCAGAGCATCACATGAGCTCCTATGATAGCAACTAAACATGAACATCAGCCTGGAAACCCTAAAATGGCATGGATCCACAACTACAGGGCTCAAGTAGAAACCGATGCATGAGTAGGGCATAGAGCATCAACCAGACGAGCACCACATCAGTATAGCCATGCCCATGTCCCATACAACAGCTGAAACAGAGGAGTAGGAGGAAGATGGACCTCACCGAGGGAGGTTGTAGCCGAGACAGTACTCAGTGCGCGCCTGAACGCCGTCCAACCAACGAGGAACCGTGTCGGAGTTGCGCCTTGCACCGTCCCACCGACGAGCACGAATGCATCAAACAACCTGTGTAAGAAAGGCATCGTTGTTTATCGGAAACAATTATTTAGGAATTACTATTTAGCAGAAATGCATTTTCTTAGCACAAAGATATAAACGGGAAAAATACATGAGCAAATCCTTCTAGCAAAGGTCACAGAAAACAACAATATGAAATCAATACGTTAGTTATAAAATGTTTTGGTAGAACATATTCAGAACATCCATGTGCCGTAAAAAAGGAACTTGACCTTGCTGCAACCATCTCTGAACCTGACACTACAGTCTGAACCAAAGAAAAGGAATAACAATGCAGCTTTCTAGTCCTGACTGCTTTTCTTGTGAGCAAATGATGTGTAGCTTTCTGGTCCTGACAAGTAACAATGCAACTTTCTAGTCCTGACAAGTAACATGCACTCGCCTTACATAATGACTAACACCACTGATCAAAGAACTGGAGTGTAGATGATGTGTACCTGATCAGAGTAGTCTAGCCTTCACCAGGCGGTCCAATCACCAATATGGAGCCGCTTCCCACCACCAGATCATGGATCATCTCCGCGCTTCCAGATAAGCACAAATCAAGCACCAGACAAAATTAAAAAGACAACAAAAACCTATGAATCTAGGCAGACCGCAACAAAAAACTCCTAGGAATCTAATCATATCCGAGCACCGAATGCATCCAACCACCAAATTAGGAAAGGCAAAAAAACTCTGCCACAAAAATATGCATGAGGCCGAGTCTCCCGCAAAGCAACAACAAATACCAGGGATCCAAAGCAGACCCGAGAACCTAATCCATCCAAAGGAACCCGACCAGATATATAATGGAGTAGCCAATGCATAAAAAAAGCCAGATTCGGGCAGCCAATACATCCAAAAAGCTACTGGAGCCGCACATAACAACAACTAATCTACATATGCTCGCTCTGCTAGACATGAAGGAAAGGAAGAGCTCACCAACCAAGAACCTTGCAACCTCTCGACACGGCAGCAAACAGCAGGCCGACCAAAGCCTCGACAAACAGAACAAACAACATCTACAGTGGACATTCAATGATAAATTCAACACAAAATCAATGGTAATACGAAAACCTAGAACTGAAAGAGAAGACCGACATCTCTATCAATTGCTTCCTCTGAATCCCTACCTATCAGCTTCCTCCTCTGAATGAACAAATGCAACATGCTTAACCCTAAAAGTAAGAGGTTCCTCTGTATTATGTGTTGTGTTATGAATCAACTAATCAAGGAAGTAATAATGCAATGAGATATTATCCTTTTAACAAGGAAAATATTGTCCTTATCAGGGGCATGGAAATTGAATTTAGTGAATACTTTAGTTCCTAGTGCATGAATAAAAACAGATCCCTACTTCAAGATAATCATCTTACATGTATTTTTTTTTACCTAGGCAACTTCTTTGGACTCTCACATTAGATATTTAACTTGAGACATAATAGGATCTTGGGAGGAGGAGCAGGGGTGGGAAGGGAGGGCGGGGGAGCTCACCATGGTTGGGATCTCGCGAGGAGGCGGCGCCGGCGGTGGGGTAGAAGGGCCTGGTGCTCACGATTCCTGGTGCCGGATCGATCCACCGAAGGGCCTGGCGCTGGTTGTGGAGAAGGAGGCGACCGTCGGGGCCTAGCTCGACGGCGGCGCAGATCCAGAAGCCCCGCCCGTGTCCGCGGCCACAGCCGTGGTAGATCTGGCCGCCACCAAGGGAGAGGCCGACTGTAGGGGGAGGGAGAGTGAGAAGGTGGAAGTCGCCGATGGAGCACTCACGGGCAGCGCTGGCGAGTGCGCAGTCGGCCACAACCACATCGTGAAGGAAATATGCCCTAGAGGCAATAATAAAGATGTTATTTGTATTTCCTTATATCATGATAAATGTCTTTTATTCATGCTAGAATTGTATTAACCGGAAACTTAGTACATGTGTGGATACATAGACAAAAACAGTATGTCCCTAGTATGCCTCTACTAGACTAGCTCATTGATCAAAGATGGTTATGTTTCCTAGCCATAGACATGAGTTGTCATTTGATCAACGGGATCACATCATTAGGAGAATGATGTGATGGACAAGACCCATCCGTTAGCATAGCACTATGATCGTTTAGTTTTACTGCTATTGCTTTCTTCATGACTTATACATGTTCCTATGACTATGAGATTATGCAACTCCCAAATACCGTAGGAACACATTGTGTGCTATCAAACGTCACAACGTAACTGGGTGATCATAAAGATGCTCTACAGGTGTCTCCGAAAGTATTCGTGGTGTTGGCATAGATCAAGATTAGGATTTGTCACTCCGAATGTCGGAGAGGTATCTCTGGGCCCTCTCGGTAACACACATCACAATAAGCCTTGCAAGCAAAAGACTAATGAGTTAGTCCCGAGATGATGTGTTACGGAACGAGTAAAGAGACTTGCCGGTAACGAGATTGAACTAGGTATAGAGATACCGACGATCGAATCTCGGGCAAGTAACATACCGATGACAAAAGGAACAACGTATGTTGTTATGCGGTTTTGACCGATAAAAGATCTTCGTAGAATATGTAGGAGCCAATATGAACATCCAGGTTCCGTTATTGGTTATTGACCGGAGATGAGTCTCGGTCATGTCTACATAGTTCTCGAACCCGTAGGGTCCGCACGCTTAACGTTTGATGACGATCGGTATTATGAGTTTATGAGTTTTGATGTACCGAAGGTAGTTCGGAGTCCCGGATGAGATCACGGACATGACGAGGAGTCTCGGAATGTCCGAGAAATAAAGATTGATATATTGGACGACTATATTCAGACACCGGAAGTGTTCCGGAAAAGTTTCGAATTTAACGGGATTGCCGGAGGGGGTTACCGGAACCCCCTACGAGGGGGGATGGTCCATAGTGGGCCTTAAGGGAAAGAGAGAGGCAGCCCATAGGGCTGGCCGGCTGTAATGCCCAGGATGGGACTATACCTCCTATGTGTCGAGGCACGACTTAAAGGTATAAGCCCATCCTAGAATGATCTCAAGTTTGGTATCTTTGCACGACTCATGTAAAAGAGGGATTAAATTGCAAAAGGAGATAGTTGGCTTACACTCGCCACTTCACACAATACAATACATAAGCAAAACATCATTCAAAACATCACAACCCGACTACGGGCGAAGATCCAAAAGAAAGATACCAAAACAACATAAAGCCACAGGTCCAGATCGAATCCTAGTAGAAACCACTACTGATCGTCGAAACGTCACAAGCATACGGCCACTCTCTTCATCGAGCTCCAAGTGAAGAACTTGAACCCGCTCCTGCATCATCTCGGCTGAACCTGCATCTGGTGTTGTAGTATCTGTGAGCCACGAGGACTCAGCAATCCCGTTCCCGGGTAACAAGACTATTTAAGCCTTGGGAGAGGATAAGGCTAAAGAAAAGAGTAGTGTCTGCAGCAGCAACTAGCAACTAGCTTACGTGATAGAGAGCGAGAAGAGAAAGCCTCGGTCGAGAGATGATCACGAAGTGATCCTAACTAAAGCCGGTCAAACATAACCCCACCGTGTTCAACTCCCGAATCCCTATTCGGAAATTGACAGTCACGGTACACACGCTGGTAGTGTATTAGAACATTGTGTCAAGTTTTCTACAACCGGATATTAACAAGCTCCCATCTGCCACATAACCGCGGGCACGGCTTTCGAAAGTTCAAAACCCTGCAGGGGTGTTCCAACTTGACCCATTACAAGCCCACGATCCGCGGAGTCGCAACTCCATAGGTGGGAAGACCCGAGTATTCTCGGAATCCCGTGCTCAAGTTAAACCGAACTAAGGTAAGGCTAATCCAGCAAATCCTCCCGGCGTGTCGACACCCTGATAGTAGCCGCGCGTATCTAAGTCTTAGGACACGACCGGATGGGCGATTCTACAGGTTATACCAGATACCCCAGGTTTCCCCAAGGTGGCCCCGCAGAACCCCCGTTTGGGACCAACACCATCAGCACTGGCCCCCCTGCTATGTAGAATCAAGAATCCTCGGGGACGCGACCCCCTATGCAAATTTAAATAATTAATTAAGTTGTTATTATGAGGCAAATAGTACCAATGTTGGGATTTGCTGGAAAAGACTTAGCACTTAGCGGTTTATCGAGGGGGTCCCATACACCCCAACCGTGTTAGGAACGCATAATCAAGGAACATAACACCGGTTTATACGGTTCCTAACGGCATGAGTGGAACAAATCACCAAGCAAAAGGCTTAGCCTTCCACCCTTGCCAGTATATAGATGATTTTATTTAAGCATTTATATAGTGTGATATAACCCAACCAAACTTCAACATGAAGCAAGCATCTTCGATCTTCACCTGCAACTAGCAATGCTATAAGAAGGGCTGAGCGAAGCGTACTTAGCCAAGCAACGGTTTGCATAGGTAGGGTGGTTAAACATGGTGATGGTTACAGTAGGAGGCTGACAGGAAAGACATGGGCATCGAGGCAATATACTAAAGAGCGATACTCTAGCAATAGGCAAAGATAGTAATGATATCCGGGTTCGGTCATCTTGCCTGGGATTCCACAAGGGAGAAGAACGGATCCCTGAAGTAGACGGAGCAACACAATCGAGCGAATCCTCACAACTCCGGAACGAAACCGAAGCTAACAAGAGAAGCAACCGGAAAGAAGCAAACGACACGGTAAACATACAAGCATAAACATGGCATACGATGCACAAACAAGTATGATGCATGTCCGGTTTAAATATGCATGGCATGGCAAAGTGCACAAACAAATCTACAAGTTAAGTGGAGCTCAATATGCAACGAGTTGCATATTGACGAAACACCACATTAATTATTTAATTGACTCTCTATTATTAACAAGACAAGATTAAATGTTTTTAGCATGGCAAGAGGTGAAACATAAAGAAACTACACTATTTAGGCATTTTAAATGAGGCCGGAAAAGAACAACAACATGTCCGGAAAATCCCCATGTGCATGATTAGTAATTATAAGCAAACAACAGTTTAACATATCAAAGGTTGTTAACATGATGCGGATGACATGAACAAGTTTTATGCAATTTATTAAAAGTTGACATGAAGAAGATATGAAGCATTGTCACCGTGGTGGAAGGAAAAGGTGCCACGGCGACAATTCCGAAAATGATGCCACGGCAACATATCGGTTCCGGTAACTCGTTGCGAGACCGGTGCAAAAGGTAAGATGGCGTGAGCGAGTCAAACGAGATGAAAGAGGTGGGGTGATCCCGTTACCGGGTTCCCACGAGTCGGTGACGAGGCAACCGAGGAGCAAGACAAAAGATGAAACGGCACAACGGGCACGGAGCACACAAGGGATACATTTCATACAACACAAGCAAGCATCACACGGGTCATCGTCTCGTTATACCTTTGAAGCGTGCGTTTCGGGGCAGTTCGAGATAGTAGAGGAAGAAGGCGTTCACGTCGTAGAGGAAGTAGCCGTTCCGTAGAGGGAAGTAGTTGTTCTCGTTCATCGGAGAGGAAGTAGTTGTTCACGGGTCTTCGGCGACGGTAGACGTTCACGTTACGTGTCGTGGTACTCGCGGTCGTCGAGCGACGGTAGTGGAAGTAGTGGTACATGTTCGTTTTTTCCGTAGATGTTCGGGTATCCGTAGATGAACTTGTAACATGTAGATGTTCGGGTCGTTGCGGTCTTTGGCGTGTAGGCGTACACGGTTCCCTGACAAGTTCACGGCAAGGCAACACAACAAAACAAACAAAAACAGCAGCACGGGACAGCGGCGAGGCCATGGCAGCAGCAAAAACATCGGAGCTCGGCTCCATGGCGCTGGGAACGGAGGGAGGCCGACGGGGCAACCCGGCGGAGGTGGCACGGGCGCGGCTCCTGGTACTTGGCCGACGGGGCTCTGGGGCTCCAAGGTCAGAGGTGAGGCAGGATCGCGGGCCGCTGCAGGAGACTTGGCGAGGCGGGGCGCTCGAGGGGCTGGCAACGAGGCCCTGCAGGGTCGCGGCGGCGGAGGAGACTGGTGGCCTGCGGCCGGCGGGGTGGTGCGCTTCGTGCTGGGGCAGATCGCAGGCGAGGCGGTGCGCGAGGGGGAAGGAGCTGCGGCTCGGCGCTGGAGGCGAGGCGCTGGGGCCTGGAGGAAGCTGAGGCGCGGCCTTGGCTCGAGGCGGTCCTGGCGCGCAGGGAATGGGGGCGCTGGCTCGGCGCTCGGCTGGAGAAGGGAGCCACGGCGAGGACGACGCCCTGGCGCGCCGGAGGACGAGGCAACCGAGGGGATCGGCAGGAGGAACGAGCGGAGGGTCTGGACTAGCGAGGGATGGGGCGCTCGAGCGGACGAGGGGGTCGGGGACAGAGGAGAGATCGAGGAATCGGGTTCGGCGGCGCTGGGAGGAAAAGGAGAGAGCGAGGGGAGAAAACTCGGGCACGGAGCGACGGAGGGAGAGAGCTGCGGGCTCGCTAGGGTTAGGAAGTGAGGGAGTGGGCCTGGAGGGAGGAGGAGGCCCAAGAGGGGAATCGGGCCGGCTGGCCTAGAAGGGAGGAGGAGGTAAAGAGGCTGGGAGCCTGGCTGTCTTCTCCTTCTCTAATTCTTTTCCAGTAAAGAAAATAGAGCAAAAAAAATAGAAACGCCCAGAGAGTTTGGAGATGGTTTTGACTGAGATAAAAATATCCCTACAACCCTGGAATTGTGGGCTATTTTAATAAAATGCTTTGGCAATTTTTAGAGACTACAAATTTATGCGAGTTCGGAAATAACTCAAACTTGCATAAATCTTTAGGCCAACCAAGCACTTCCAAAAGACATGAAAAAAGGAGGAGGAGGTCTTGGCAAGGGATTGAGAAGAAAAAGGCATGGGGAAATAAATGCACGTGTGTTGCGGGTAATTCCAAAGAATGGAATATTATTATATAGCTCCCTAAATATTGAGAGGCTTTTATATGTTTTAAAGAGAAGACATTCTTCCCTCGATTTAAATGGACCGAAGGTCCACACATTTTATTTAGGTTGAGATGCAAAAGAAAAGACATGATGGCATGATGACATGATGCAATGCAAAAATAATAACACAAGCACAAATGAAACACACGGGCAACCCGGAACATCTGGAATCTTCTGGAATCTTCTAGGACGTCGGTCTTCGGGCGTCACAACTCTCCCACACTAACAGAGGATCTCGACCCGAGATCCTAGAGATATCACCGGGTAAAAACGGAAAAAGAAGAGGTAAAACAAAGTTGCTTCTTTGACAGACGAGTGAAACCAAGGAACCTTGAGAGGTTTACCAAAATGAAAGAAGAATACAACGGAGATGAACGAATATGAAAACTCCGTTAGAAAAGAGTAACAAAGAGCATTACGAGAACCTTGAAGGTTGAAAGACATGAAACAAGAGCTTACGAACCAAAAGAATATGAAACTGCAACGGTATAGCCAAGGAATAAGAATGACAGAATTTGGACAGCACTCCGTCTGAAAATGGAAGGAAATGAACAAAAACTTGAGGAGATGGAATGCTACTTGATGAAAACAACAACATATTGCCTCCGAAACAATTAAAAGAATGGCACAAGGTGTAAGAAAGATTCAGACAGCACTCCGGTTGAAAAGAGAGGCAAACTTGGTAAATGACGGAACTGAATGAAGAATACAACACTCCGGTTAAATGATGAGCAAGGGAAAAACATGATCTCTATATGACAAGATGATTGTTAAAGAGAGCAACATCACAAAGCCTCCGGAATGAAAGAATAGAACATAGATCAATGAAAGAAATGAATGGAGAAGAAAAATGACAACTTCTCCCAAAATGAATTAGGAAATCCTCCTTACAAAGAAGGGTTGAATGGGGTTGATGGAAAAATCAACAACGAAACGAATAAGCTCTTGTGGGCTAATGGAAAACATCTCAAAATTAAGAGGTGACAACCAGCCACTAACTTAAACAATTGATTTGATTGAGATCAACAAGGAGGCGAAAAACTTATCTCACCGGAAGGATAAATGAAGAACTTGGGTCATATATAAGTACCACAATACAACAATCCTTAGGGAAAGCTTTTTGGTGAAATACAACCCAAGATAACTCCAACGAATAAATTGAATGGTTGGAAAGATCTCCTGAACAAGGAAAAGATGGGTTTAAATATCTCATTCCTGACAACTCGTGAATCATGAAACATGAAGGAATTGTCAAAATGACATAACACCATCTGAAAGATAAGGTAGAAAGAATTGCAATTGGAAAGCATGGTGAAGAATGCTTGAGCTCCAACAAGAATCTTGATGAAGACTTCGAGGATGAATTAAATCTTGATGAACCACCAAGAGAACTCCGGTAATGAAAGCATGAGAAGTGAAAGATGAAAAGAATAAGATTCAAGGCCTGCGATGAATTAGATGGAGCTTTGAAAAGATATAATTGAAATAACTTGGAGCTCCGGAAAAACAAGATGAACAACTTAGGACCAAGGATATGATATGGTGAACAAGCTCTGAAGGATGGGATTAACCTCTTGGAAGAAACTAGAATAAGATTTATGTTATGCATATCCTTCACCAATTTAAATTGATGACAACCAAAGGATTTGGCATACTACTTATTCTCGTTGCAAAGAATTAAAGAGAGATCTAGCACAAGCTTGGGTAAATCTTCAACGAAGCACTGGTAGGATTATGAAAAGAACGAGTGAATTAATACGATAACAACGGAAGAGTAATCTAGAATGAACCATCGTAAGAATAGGGAGACGAACGAAGAGGCATCAATGAAGAATATTTGGAGGACGAAGTTGAAAACTGAGAACGAAGAAATATTCTGAAATGATGGCCTTCGGAGGATCACAAAGAAAAGAATTCATGAAATGCTCCGGACGGCATAAAAGAATTCCTCACAATCTAAACAATAATGAGGATGGCAAGAAGCTAGAACCACAACTCATCTAGAGAACGGTTCAAAATTTAAGAGAAACACTTCTCCGGTCTTCAAATGTTGAGAATGAAGGCGAGAAATGCCAAGAAGAATTGTTGAGCACTCTGGAATGAAGAATTAAAAGGTTGAACCAATGATGAAAAGAATTTGAAAATGATCTTGGAGAAGGCATGTGACTGATGGAAATCATTCTTACGTCACAATTTAAAAGAATTTGAGTATAACTCCAGAAAAAAAGAAGAGTCTGGTATGATCCTGGAAAAAGACCTGTGGGTTAGGGCCCACTCAAAGAAAATCACCGTTGAAAAGATTGCTGAAGAGATATTGCACCGGTTAAATTAAATGGCTTGAATAAGAAGACAATCCTCAAAATAATTTGAACGGATTAAGAATGGAATTATGAATCTTCAGCACTCCGGATATGAATAGCAAGAGGAGAATGATTAATTGGTGCACCGGAATAAGAAAACATTGAGAAATGAGGAAAAGGATGAGATCAACATCGAAATCTTGAATTACATCCACCGGCAGAATTCGAGAACAAAAGAATGATGAACTTGAAGCTCTTGAGCATCTTCACGATAAGGAGCGGATAAGAACATTGAAGGAAAAGAATGAAGAACCTCACATGAATAAAATGGATATTTCATCTGAGAATTTCTGGCTCCGAGAAGAAGAAGGGTGGGAGGGTGGGAAAAACAAAGACAACTTGGGATGAATGAAACAGACAAATCGTCAGATTTCTCAACGGCGTCTGTATGGAATAACTTGAAGAGAAGGCACACCGGTTGAAAAGGATTAACATGAATATCTCGATGGTCAAGAAGAATTAGCACTCCCATAGAAATATAAGAACACCGATTAAGAAAGGTATGGAATCAACATTTGACATCGAAGCAACTCGAATACCAGAATCAAAACAAAACAAAGGATAGATATCTCGCAGCATCATCTTCACAATATCATACGAACAGAGAATTGAACGAATGAATTCCGCAGGTACATCAATTAGACGAGAAGCCACTTGGAGAACAAAAGGTAAATAAAAAGGAACAAGGAACAGATAGAACAAATACAAGATAGAAGCTTCGTTCGACATCTTCGTGCTGAAAGCATATGAACGCGTTACGAAAAGGTTTTGCAATCCCCGGATCAGCATAGCCAAGGACCCTTTAAGATGCAACTCCTGATAGTAACATCGGTCATAAACCACTTCACTCAATGTAGAACCCCGAACTTCATATCGTGCATCCGTTGGAAGAATGCCTAGAACTACTAGATGAACCCACCTATAGATTTCCGAAAGTTTCCAGTTATGCAATCAGGTGTTGGGGATACACGGGAAGCACCGCGCAATCAACTCTAAACCTACATCCAGGTGTATCCATCCTTCAACACATAACCAGTCTTTCTCGGAAACTGTTTACCTCGGACCTTCGAAACGCATCCACTATACAAGCTATGGCAATACTCCCGAACTACCTCCCCAGTACTGGGTGATGTCGGGGTTATCTTGCCACTAACCGCATAGGAGAGTTTTCGATGTCGGCCGTCTTAAGTATTCTAGTACTGCCGCGATGGATTTGTGACGACAACACCTCGGAGCTCAACTCCCCGGGACACTGCCACAACCCCTAATGACAGGAGGCATCGAGAACAATGTTCTCGTCACAAAGACATCGAAACAATCCAAACAATACTCGCGAGATCCTAAAAAAAAATTTGGTGCAATTTTTGAAAGTAGAAGAGGCAAGAGTAGTCGTCAGGAGTCCTCACCAGAGAGAAAGGGGATGAGAAGCAAAGAAAATCCTACTCTCTGATATAAATATAGGACTCAAAACATTTTTAGTGTGTGCCTAGACTCAACCGTCAACGATTCGATCAATCAGTGGGGGCTTCTAGGTCGGAGAAGGCTCTGAATACCAACTTGTAATGCCCAGGATGGGACTATACCTCCTACGTGTCGAGGCACGACTTAAAGGTATAAGCCCATCCTAGAATGATCTCAAGTTTGGTATCTTTGCACGACTCATGTAAAAGAGGGATTAAATTGCAGAAGGAGATAGTTGGCTTACACTCGCCACTTCACACAATACAATACATAAGCAAAACATCATTCAAAACATCACAACCCGACTACGGGCGAAGATCCAAAAGAAAGATACCAAAACAACATAAAGCCACAGGTCCAGATCGAATCCTAGTAGAAACCACTACTGATCGTCGAAACGTCACAAGCATACGGCCACTCTCTTCATCGAGCTCCCAGTGAAGAACTTGAACCCGCTCCTGCATCATCTCGGCTGAACCTGCATCTGGTGTTGTAGTATCTGTGAGCCACGAGGACTCAGCAATTCCGTTCCCGGGTAACAAGACTATTTAAGCCTTGGGAGAGGATAAGGCTAAAGAAAAGAGTAGTGTCTGCAGCAGCAACTAGCAACTAGCTTACGTGATAGAGAGCGAGAAGAGAAAGCCTCGGTCGAGAGATGATCACGAAGTGATCCTAACTAAAGCCGGTCAAACATAACCCCACCGTGTTCAACTCCCGAATCCCTATTCGGAAATTGACAGTCACGGTACACACGCTGGTAGTGTATTAGAACATTGTGTCAAGTTTTCTACAACCGGATATTAACAAGCTCCCATCTGCCACATAACCGCGGGCACGGCTTTCGAAAGTTCAAAACCCTGCAGGGGTGTTCCAACTTGACCCATTACAAGCCCACGATCCGCGGAGTCGCAACTCCATAGGTGGGAAGACCCGAGTATTCTCGGAATCCCGTGCTCAAGTTAAACCGAACTAAGGTAAGGCTAATCCAGCAAATCCTCCCGGCGTGTCGACACCCTGATAGTAGCCGCGCGTATCTAAGTCTCAGGACACGACCGGATGGGCGATTCTACAGGTTATACCAGATACCTCAGGTTTCCCCAAGGTGGCCCCGCAGAACCCCCGTTTGGGACCAACACCATCAGCACTGGCCCCCCCTGCTATGTAGAATTAAGAATCCTCGGGGACGCGACCCCCTATGCAAATTTAAATAATTAATTAAGTTGTTATTATGACGCAAATAGTACCAATGTTGGGATTTGCTGGAAAAGACTTAGCACTTAGCGGTTTATCAAGGGGGTCCCATACACCCCAACCGTGTTAGGAACGCATAATCAAGGAACATAACACCGGTTTATACGGTTCCTAACGGCATGAGTGGAACAAATCACCAAGCAAAAGGCTTAGCCTTCCACCCTTGCCAGTATATAGATGATTTCATTTAAGCATTTATATAGTGTGATATAACCCAACCAAACTTCAACATGAAGCAAGCATCTTCGATCTTCACCTGCAACTAGCAATGCTATAAGAAGGGCTGAGCGAAGCGTACTTAGCCAAGCAACGGTTTGCATAGGTAGGGTGGTTAAACATGGTGATGGTTACAGTAGGAGGCTGACAGGAAAGACATGGGCATCGAGGCAATATACTAAAGAGCGATACTCTAGCAATAGGCAAAGATAGTAATGATATTCGGGTTCGGTCATCTTGCCTGGGATTCCACAAGGGAGAAGAACGGATCCCTGAAGTAGACGGAGCAACACAATCGAGCGAATCCTCACAACTCCGGAATGAAACCGAAGCTAACAAGAGAAGCAACCGGAAAGAAGCAAACGACACGGTAAACATACAAGCATAAACATGGCATACGATGCACAAACAAGTATGATGCATGTCCGGTTTAAATATGCATGGCATGGCAAAGTGCACAAACAAATCTACAAGTTAAGTGGAGCTCAATATGCAACGAGTTGCATATTGACGAAACACCACATTAATTATTTAATTGACTCTCTATTATTAACAAGACAAGATTAAATGTTTTTAGCATGGCAAGAGGTGAAACATAAAGAAACTACACTATTTAGGCATTTTAAATGAGGCCGGAAAAGAACAACAACATGTCCGGAAAATCCCCATGTGCATGATTAGTAATTATAAGCAAACAACAATTTAACATATCAAAGGTTGTTAACATGATGCGGATGACATGAACAAGTTTTATGCAATTTATTAAAAGTTGACATGAAGAAGATATGAAGCATTGTCACCGTGGTGGAAGGAAAAGGTGCCACGGGAACAATTCCGAAAATGATGCCACGGCAACATATCGGTTCCGGTAACTCGTTGCGAGACCGGTGCAAAAGGTAAGATGGCGTGAGCGAGTCAAACGAGATGAAAGAGGTGGGGTGATCCCGTTACCGGGTTCCCACGAGTCGGTGACGAGGCAACCGAGGAGCAAGACAAAAGATGAAACGGCACAACGGGCACGGAGCACACAAGGGAGACATTTCATACAACACAAGCAAGCATCACACGGGTCATCGTCTCGTTATACCTTTGAAGCGTGCGTTTCGGGGCGGTTCGAGATAGTAGAGGAAGAAGGCGTTCACGTCGTAGAGGAAGTAGCCGTTCCGTAGAGGGAAGTAGTTGTTCTCGTTCATCGGAGAGGAAGTAGTTGTTCACGGGTCTTCGGCGACGGTAGACGTTCACGTTACGTGTCGTGGTACTCGCGGTCGTCGAGCGACGGTAGTGGAAGTAGTGGTACATGTTCGTTTTTTCCGTAGATGTTCGGGTATCCGTAGATGAACTTGTAACATGTAGATGTTCGGGTCGTTGCGGTCTTTGGCCTGTAGGCGTACACGGTTCCCTGACAAGTTCACAGCAAGGCAACACAACAAAACAAACAAAAACAGCAGCACGGGACAGCGGCGAGGCCATGGCAGCAGCAAAAACATCGGAGCTCGGCTCCATGGCGCTGGGAACGGAGGAAGGCCAACGGGGCGACCCGGCGGAGGTGGCACGGGCGCGGCTCCTGGTACTTGGCCGACGGGGCTCTGGGGCTCCAAGGTCGGAGGTGAGGCAGGATCGTGGGCCGCTGCAGGAGACTTGGCGAGGCGGGGCGCTCGAGGGGCTGGCAACGAGGCCCTGCAGGGTCGCGGCGGCGGAGGAGACTTGTGGCCTGCGGCCGACGGGGTGGTGCGCTTCGTGCTGGGGCGGATCGCAGGCGAGGCGGCGATCTAGGGGGAAGGAGCTGCGGCTCGGCGCTGGAGGCGAGGCGCTGGGGCCTGGAGGAAGCTGAGGCGCGGCCTTGGCTCGAGGCGGTCCTGGCGCGCAGGGAATGAGGGCGCTGGCTCGGCGCTCGGCTGGAGAAGGGAGCCACGGCGAGGACGACGCCCTGGCGCGCCGGAGGACGAGGCAACCGAGGGGATCGGCAGGAGGAACGAGCGGAGGGTCTGGACTAGCGAGGGATGGGGCGCTCGAGCGGACGAGGGGGTCGGGGACAGAGGAGAGATCGAGGAATCGGGTTCGGCGGCGCTGGGAGGAAAAGGAGAGAGCGAGGGGAGAAAACTCGGGCACGGAGCGACGGAGGGAGAGAGCTGCGGGCTCGCTAGGGTTAGGAAGTGAGGGAGTGGGCCTGGAGGAAGGAGGAGGCCCAAGAGGGGAATCGGGCCGGCTGGCCTAGAAGGGAGGAGGAGGTAAAGAGGCTGGGAGCCTGGCTGTCTTCTCCTTCTCTAATTCTTTTCCAGTAAAGAAAATAGAGCAAAAAAAATAGAAACGCCCAGAGAGTTTGGAGATGGTTTTGACTGAGATAAAAATATCCCTACAACCCTGGAATTGTGGGCTATTTTAATAAAAATGCTTTGGCAATTTTTAGAGACTACAAATTTATGCGAGTTCGGAAATAACTCAAACTTGCATAAATCTTTAGGCCAACCAAGCACTTCAAAAAGACATGAAAAAAGGAGGAGGAGGTCTTGGCAAGGGATTGAGAAGAAAAAGGCATGGGGAAATAAATGCACGTGTGTTGCGGGTAATTCCAAAGAATGGAATATTATTATATAGCTCCCTAAATATTGAGAGGCTTTTATATGTTTTAAAGAGAAGACATTCTTCCCTCGATTTAAATGGACCGAAGGTCCACACATTTTATTTAGGTTGAGATGCAAAAGAAAAGACATGATGGCATGATGACATGATGCAATGCAAAAATAATAACACAAGCACAAATGAAACACACGGGCAACCCAGAACATCTGGAATCTTCTGGAATCTTCTGGAATCTTCTGGGACGTCGGTCTTCGGGCGTCACACCGGCGCCCCACCTAGGGTTCCTAGTTGGACTAGGATTGGGGGCGCCACCTCTCCCTCTTTTCCTTTCCCTCTCTTCCTTCTTTTGTGATTCCTACTAGGAATAGGATTGCAATCCTATTCCTAGTAGGATTGCACCTCTAGCCGCACCAAACAAGCGCCGGCCGGCCTCCCCCCTTGCTCCTTTATATACGGGGGCAGGGGGGCACCCAAAGACACACAAGTTGAATTGTTCCAGCCGTGTGCGGTGCCCCCCTCCACAGAAACGCACCTCGGTCATACCGTCGCGGTGCTTAGGCGAAGCCCTGCGCCGGTGAATACATCATATCCGTCACCATGCCGTCGTGCTGACGAAACTCTCCCGTGAAGCTCAACTGGATCAAGAGCTCGTGGGACGTCATCAAGCTGAACGTGTGCTGAACGCGGAGGTGCCGTATGTTCGGTGCTTGATCGGTTGGATCGCGAAGAAGTTCGACAACATCAACCGCGTCACTTGACGCTTCCGCTCCCGGTCTACGAGGGTACGTAGACACACTCTCCCCTCTCGTTGCTATGCATCTAGTAGATAGATCTTGCGTGATCGTAGGAAAATTTTAAAATACTACGTTCCCCAACAGTGGCATCATGAGCCAGGTCTATGCGTAGATGATATGCACGAGTAGAACACAATGAGTTGTGGGCGATACTAGTCATACTGCTTACCAGCATGTCATACTTTGCTTCGGCGGTATTGTGAGATGAAGCGGCCCGGACCGACA
>LR738713.1:327389949-327410723 GCA_902687465.1 Secale cereale
GCTTACGCGAGACTGGTTTCACCGTTACGAGCACTCGTTGCTTAAAGGTGACTGGCGGGTGTCTGTCTCTCTCATTTTAGCTGAATCAAGTGTGGCTACGCCCGGTCCTTGTGAAGGTTAAAACAACACATACTTGACGAAACATCGTTGTGGTTTTGTATGCGTAGGTAAGAACGGTTCTTGCTAAGCCCGTAGCAGCCACGTAAAACTTGCAACAACAAAGTAGAGGACGTCTAACTTGTTTTTGCAGGGCATGTTGTGATGTGATATGGTCAAGACATGATGAGTTATACGGTTTTGTATGAGATGATCATGTTTTGTAAAGTTATCGGCAACTGGCAGGAGCCATATGGTTGTCGCTTTATTGTATGAAATGCAATCGCCATGTAATTGCTTTACTTTATCACTAAGCGGTAGCGATAGTCGTAGAAGCAATAGTTGGCGAGACGACAACGATACTACGATGGAAATCAAGGTGTCACGCCAGTGACGAAGGTGATCATGACGGTGCTTTGGAGATGGAGATCAAAAGCACAAGATGATGATGGCCATATCATGTCACATATTTTGATTGCATGTGATGTTTATCTTATTATGCTTCTTATTTTGCTTAGAACGACGGTAGCATTATAAGATGATCCCTTACTAAATTTCAAGGTATAAGTGTTCTCCCTGAGTATGCACCGTTGCGAAAGTTCGTCGTGCCGAGACACCACGTGATGATCGGGTGTGATAAGCTCTACGTTCAAATACAACGGGTGTAAGCCAGTTTTGCACACGCAGAATACTCAGGTTAAACTTGACGAGCCTAGCATATGCAGATATGGCCTCGGAACACTGGAGACCGAAAGGTCGAGCGTGAATCATATAGTAGATATGGTCAACATAAGATGTTCACCATTGAAACTACTCCATCTCACGTGATGATCGGACATGGTTTAGTTGATTTGGATCACGTGATCATTTAGATGACCGGAGGGATGTCTATCTAAGTGGGAGTTCTTCAAATTAATATGATTAAATTGAACTTTAATTTATCATGAACTTAGTCCTGGTAGTATTAGCATATCTATGTTGTAGATCAATAGCTCGCGATGTTGCTCCACGTTTATTTTTTTTATACATTCCTAGAGAAAACTAAGTTGAAAGATGTTAGTAGAAATGATGCGGAATTGTTCCGTGATCTGAGGATTATCCTCATTGCTGCATAGAGAATTATGTCCTTGATGCACCGCTAGGTGACAGACCTATTGCAGGAGCAGATGTAGACGTTATGAACGTTTTGACAAAAGCTCGGTATGATGGCTACTTGATAGTTTAAGTGCACCATGCTTTACGGCTTAGAACCGGGACTTCAAAAACGTTTTGAACGCCACGGAGCATATAAGATGTTCCAAGAGTTGAAATTAGTATTTCATACTCATGCCCGTGTCGAGAGGTATAAGACCTCTGACAGTACTTTGCCTACAAGATGGAGGAGAATAGCTCAACCAGTGAGCATGTGCTCAGACTGTTTGGGTACTGCAATTGCTTGAATCAAGTGGGAGTTAATCTTCCAGATAAGATAGTAATTGACAAAGTTCTCTAGTCACTATCACCAAGTTAGTAGAACTTCGTGATGAACTATAATATGCAAGGGATGACGAAAGTAATTCCCGAGCTCTTCGCGATGCTGAAATCGGCGAAGGTAGAAATTAAGAAAGAGCATCAAGTGTTGATGGTTAAACAAGACCACTTGTTTCAAGTAAAGGGCAAAGGGATAGAAGGGGAACTTCAAGAATAATGACAAGCAAGTTGTCACTCCCCTGAAGAAACCCAAAGCTAAACTCAAGCCTGAAACTAAGTGCTTCTACTGCAAAGGAAATAGTCACTGGAAGTGGAACTGCCCTAGATACTTGGCGGATAAGAAGGATGGCAAAATGAACAAAGGTATATTATGATATACAGATTATTGATGTGTACTTTACTAGTGTTCATAGCAACCCCTGGGTATTTGATACCGGTTCAGTTGCTAAAATTAGTAACTCGAAAGCGAGAATTGCAGAATGAACAGAGACTAGTTAAAGGTGAAGTGACGATGTGTGTGAAGGAAATATGCCCTAGAGGCAATAATAAAGATGTTATTTGTATTTCCTTATATCATGATAAATGTCTTTTATTCATGCTAGAATTGTATTAACCGGAAACTTAGTACATGTGTGGATACATAGACAAAACAGTGTGTCCCTAGTATGCCTCTACTAGACTAGCTCATTGATCAAAGATGGTTATGTTTCCTAGCCATAGACATGAGTTGTCATTTGATCAACGGGATCACATCATTAGGAGAATGATGTGATGGACAAGACCCATCCGTTAGCATAGCACTATGATCGTTTAGTTTAACTGCTATTGCTTTCTTCATGACTTATACATGTTCCTATGACTATGAGATTATGCAACTCCCGAATACCGTAGGAACACCTTGTGTGCTATCAAACGTCACAACGTAACTGGGTGATCATAAAGATGCTCTACAGGTGTCTCCGAAAGTATTCGTGGTGTTGGCATAGATCAAGATTATGATTTGTCACTCCGAGTGTCGGAGAGGTATCTCTGGGCCCTCTCGGTAACACACATCATAATAAGCCTTGCAAGCAAAAGACTAATAAGTTAGTCACGAGATGATGTGTTACGGAACGAGTAAAGAGACTTGCCAGTAACGAGATTGAACTAGGTATAGAGATACCGACGATCGAATCTCGGGCAAGTAACATACCGTTTGACAAAAGGAACAACGTATGTAGTTATGCGGTTCTGACCGATAAAAGATCTTCGTAGAATATGTAGGAGCCAATATGAACATCCAGGTTCCGCTATTGGTTATTGACCGAAGATGAGTCTCGGTCATGTCTACATAGTTCTCGAACCCGTAGGGTCCGCACGCTTAACGTTTGATGACGATCGGTATTATGAGTTTATGAGTATTGATGTACCGAACGTAGTTCGGAGTCTCGGATGAGACCACGGACATGACGAGGAGTCTCGGAATGTCCGAGACATAAAGATTGATATATTGGACGGCTATATTCGGACACCGGAAGTATACCGGAAAAGTTTCGGATTTATCGGGAATGCCGGAGGGGGTTACCGGAACCCCCTACGAGAGGGGATGGTCCATAGTGGGCCTAAAGGGAAAGAGAGAGGCAGCCCATAGGGCTGGCCGGCGCCCCCACCTAGGGTTCCTAGTTGGACTAGTATTGGGGGGGGGGGGCGCCACCTCTCCTATTCCTTTCCCCCTTCTTCCTTTTGGTGAATCCTACTAGGAATAGGATTGCAATCCTATTCCTAGTAGGACTCCTTCCCTAGCCGCACCAGGAAGGGCCGGCCGGCCTCCCTCCCTTGCTCCTTTATATACGGGGGCAGGGGGGCACCCAAAGACACACAAGTTGAATTGTTTTAGCCATGTGCGGTGCCCCCCTCCACAGAATCACACCTCGGTCATACCGTCGCGGAGCTTAGGCGAAGCCCTGCGCCGGTGAACACATCATATCCGTCACCACGCCGTCGTGCTGACGAAACTCTCCCGTGAAGCTCAACTGGATCAAGAGCTCGTGGGACGTCATCAAGCTGAACGTGTGCTGAACGCGGAGGTGTCGTACGTTCGGTGCTTGATCGGTTGGATCGTGAAGAAGTTCGACAACATCAACCGCGTCACTTGACGCTTCCGCTCCCGGTCTACGAGGGTACGTAGACACACTCTCCCCTCTCGTTGCTATGCATCTGGTAGATAGATCTTGCGTGATCGTAGGAAAATTTTAAAATACTACGTTCCCCAACAGTGGCATCAGAGCCAGGTCTATGCGTAGATGATATGCACGAGTAGAACACAATGAGATTGTGGACGATACTAGTCATACTGCTTACCAGCATGTCATACTTTGCTTCGGCGGTATTGTGAGATGAAGCGGCCCGGATCGACATTACGCGTACGCTTACGCGAGACTGGTTTCACCGTTACGAGCACTCGTTGCTTAAAGGTGACTGGCGGGTGTCTGTCTCTCTCACTTTAGCTGAATCAAGTATGGCTACGCCCGGTCCTTGTGAAGGTTAAAACAGCACATACTTGACGAAACATCGTTGTGGTTTTGTATGCGTAGGTAAGAACGGTTCTTGCTAAAGCCCGTAGCAGCCACGTAAAACTTGCAACAACAAAGTAGAGGACGTCTAACTTGTTTTTGCAGGGCATGTTGTGATGTGATATGGTCAAGACATGATGAGTTATACGGTTTTTGTATGAGATGATCATGTTTTGCGAGGGTGATCATGACGGTGCTTTGAAGATGGAGATCAAAAGCACAAGATGATGATGGCCATATCATGTCACATATTTTGATTGCATGTGATGTTTATCTTATTATGCTTCTTATTTTGCTTAGAACGACGGTAGCATTATAAGATGATCCCTTACTAAATTTCAAGGTATAAGTGTTCTCCCTGAGTATGCACCGTTGTGAAAGTTCGTCGTGCCGAGACACCACGTGATGATCGGGTGTGATAAGCTCTACGTTCAAATACAACGGGTGTAAGCCAGTTTTGCACACGCAGAATACTCGGGTTAAACTTGACGAGCCTAGCATATACAGATATGGCCTCGGAACACTGGAGACCGAAAGGTCGAGTGTGAATCATATAGTAGATATGATCAACATAAGATGTTCACCATTGAAAACTACTCCATCTCACGTGATGATCGGACATGGTTTAGTTGATTTGGATCACGTGATCATTTAGATGACCAGAGGGATGTCTATCTAAGTGGGAGTTCTTTAAATTAATATGATTAAATTGAACTTTAATTTATCATGAACTTAGTCCTGATAGTTTTGCATATCTATGTCATTGTAGATCAATGGCCCGTGCTACCGTTCCTTTGAATTTTAATGCATTCCTAGAGAAAGCTAAGTTGAAAGATGATGGTAGCAATTACACGGACTGGGTCCGTAACCTGAGGATTATCCTCATTGCTGCACAGAAGAATTATGTCCTTGAAGCACCGCTAGGTGACAAGCCCCCTTCCGCTGATGCAGACGCTTTAAACGTCTGGCAGTCGCGGTCTGATGACTACACGATAGTTCAGTGTGCCATGCTTTACGGCTTAGAACCGGGACTTCAACGACGTTTTGAACGTCATGGACCATATGAGATGTTCCAGGAGTTGAAGTTAATATTTCAAGCAAATGCCCGAATTGAGAAATATGAGATTTCCAATAAGTTCTACAGCTGCAAAATGGAGGAGAATAGTTCTATCAGTGAACACTTGCTCAGAATGTCTGGGTATTACAATCATATGACTCAACTTGGTTGCAAAGTTGACGAGGATAGTGTTATTGATAGAGTTCTTCAATCACTGCCACCAAGCTATAAAGGCTTCGTGATGAACTATAACATGCAAGGGATGCAAAAGACAATTCCCGAGCTCTTTGCTATGCTCACAGCTGCGGAGGTAGAAATCAAAAAGGAGCATCAAATGTTGATGGTTAACAATACCACTAGTTTCAAGAAAAAGGGCAAGGAAGGGATTTTCAAGGAGAATAGCAAGATTGTTGCTGTTCTCGCAGAAAGCCTCAATTATGGAACCAAGCCTGAAACTGAGTGCTACTACTGCAAGGGGACTGGACACTGGAAGCGGAACTGCCCCAAGTATTTGGCGGATAAGAAGGATGGCAAGATGAACAAAGGTATATGTGATATACATGTTATTGATGTGTACCTTACTAATGCTCGTAGTAGTACCTGGGTATTTGATACCGGTTCGGTTGCTAATATTTGTAACTCGAAACAGGGACTACGGATTAAACGAAGATTAGCTAAGGACGAGGTGACGATGCGCGTGGGAAACGGTTCCAAAGTCGATGTGATCGCCGTCGGCACGCTACCTCTACATCTACCTTCGGGATTAGTTTTAGACCTAAATAATTGTTATTTGGTGCCAGCGTTGAGCATGAACATTATATCTGGATCTTGTTTATTGCGAGACGGTTATTCATTTAAATCAGAGAATAATGGTTGTTCCATTTTTATGAATAATATCTTTTATGGTCATGCACCCTTAAAGAGTGGTCTATTCTTATTGGATCTCAATTGTAGTGATACACATATTCATAATATTGAAACCAAAAGATGCAAGGTTAATAATGATAGTGCAACTTATTTGTGGCACTGCCGTTTAGGTCATATTGGTATAAAACGCATGAAGAAACTCCATAAAGATGGACTTTTGGAATCACTTGATTATGAATCACTTGGTGCTTGCGAACCATGCCTCATGGGCAAGATGACTAAAACTCCGTTCTCCGGAACTATGGAGCGAGCAACAGATTTGTTGGAAATCATACATACTGATGTATGTGGACCAATGAGTGTTGATGCTCGCGGCGGGTATCGTTATTTTCTGACCTTCACTGATGATTTGAGCAGATATGGGTATATCTACTTAATGAAACACAAGTCTGAAACATTTGAAAAGTTCAAAGAATTTCAGAGTGAAGTAGAGAATCATCGTAACAAGAAAATAAAGTTCCTACGATCTGATCGTGGAGGAGAATATTTGAGTTACGAGTTTGGTCTTCATTTGAAACAATGTGGAATAGTTTCACAACTCACGCCACTTGGAACACCACAGCGTAATGGTGTGTCCGAACGTCGTAACCGTACTTTATTGGATATGGTGCGATCTATGATGTCTCTTACCGATTTACCACTATCATTTTGGGGTTATGCTTTAGAGACAGCTGCATTCACGTTAAATAGGGCACCATCTAAATCCGTTGATACGACACCTTATGAACTATGGTTTGGCAAGAAACCAAAGTTGTCGTTTCTTAAAATTTGGGGCTGCGATGCTTATGTGAAAACACTTCAACCTGATAAGCTCGATCCCAAATCGGAAAAATGTGTCTTCATAGGATACCCAAAAGAGACTGTTGGGTACACCTTCTATCACAGATCCGAAGGCAAAATATTCGTTGCTAAGAACGGATCCTTTCTAGAAAAAGAGTTTCTCTCGAGAGAAGTGAGTGGGAGGAAAGTAGAACTTGATGAGGTAATTGTACCTTCTCCCGGATTGGAAAGTAGTACATCACAGGAAATTGTTCCAGTGATTCCTACACCAATTAGTGAGGAAGTTAATGATAATGATCATGAAACTTCGGATCAAGTTTCCACTGAACGTCGTAGATCAACCAGAGTACGTTCCACACCAGAGTGGTACGGCAACCCAGTTCTGGAAATCATGTTACTAGACCATGATGAACCTACAAACTATGAGGAAGCGATGATGAGCCCAGATTCCGCAAAATGGCTTGAAGCCATGAAATCTGAGATGGGATCCATGTATGAGAACAAAGTATGGACTTTGGTTGACTTGCCCGATGATCGGCAAGCCATCGAAAATAAATGGATCTTCAAGAGGAAGACCGACGCAGACGGTAATATTACTGTTTACAAAGCTCGACTTGTTGCGAAAGGTTTTCGACAAGTTCAAGGAGTTGACTACGATGAGACTTTCTCACCTGTAGCGATGCTTAAGTCTGTCCGAATCATGTTAGCAATTGCCGCATTTTCTGATTATGAAATCTGGCAAATGGATGTCAAAACTGCATTCCTAAATGGATATCTCAAAGAAGAGTTGTATATGATGCAACCGGAAGGTTTTGTCGATCCAAAAGGTGCTAACAAAGTATGCAAGCTCCAGCGATCCATCTATGGACTGGTGCAAGCATCTCGGAGTTGGAATATACGCTTTGATGAGGTGATCAAAGCATATGGTTTTATACAGACTTTTGGAGAAGCCTGTATTTACAAGAAAGTGAGTGGGAGCTTTGTAGCATTTCTAATATTATATGTAGATGACATATTGTTGATTGGAAATGATATAGAATTTCTGGATAGCATAAAAGGATACTTGAATAAAAGTTTTTCAATGAAAGACCTCGGTGAAGCTGCTTATATTAGGTATCAAAATCTATAGAGATAGATCAAGACGCTTAATTGGACTTTCACAAAGCACATACCTTGATAAGATTTTGAAGAAGTTCAAAATGGATCAGTCAAAGAAAGGGTTCTTGCCTGTTTTACAAGGTATGAAGTTGAGTAAGACTCAATGCCCGACCACTTCAGAAGATAGAGAGAAAATGAAAGTCATTCCCTATGCCTCAGCCATAGGATCTATCATGTATGCAATGCTGTGTACCAGACCTGATGTGTGCCTTGCTATAAGTCTAGCGGGGAGGTACCAAAGTAATCCAGGAGTGGATCACTGGACAGCGGTCAAAAACATCCTAAAGTATCTGAAAAGAACAAAGGATATGTTTCTCGTATATGGAGGTGACAAAGAGCTCGTCGTAAACGGTTACGTCGATTCTAGCTTTGACACTGATCCGGATGACTCAAAGTCACAAACCGGATATGTATTTTTATTGAACGGTGGAGCTGTCAGTTGGTGCAGTTCCAAGCAGAGCGTCGTGGCGGGATCTACGTGTGAAGCGGAATACATAGCTGCTTCGGAAGCAGCAAATGAAGGAGTCTGGATGAAGGAGTTCATATCCGATCTAGGTGTAGTACCTAGTGCATCGGGTCCAATGAAAATCTTTTGTGACAACACTGGAGCCATAGCCTTGGGGAAGGAATCCAGGTTTCACAAGAGAACAAAGCACATCAAAAGACGCTTCAATTCCATCCGCGATCTAGTCAAGGAGGGAGACATAGAGATTTGCAAAATACATACGGATCTGAATGTTGCAAACCCGTTGACTAAGCTTCTTCCACGGGCAAAACATGATCAGCACCAAGACTCCATGGGTGTGAGGATCATCACTTTGTAATCTAGATTATTGACTCTAGCTCAAGTGGGAGACTGAAGGAAATATGCCCTAGAGGCAATAATAAAGATGTTATTTGTATTTCCTTATATCATGATAAATGTCTTTTATTCATGCTAGAATTGTATTAACCGGAAACTTAGTACATGTGTGGATACATAGACAAAACAGTGTGTCCCTAGTATGCCTCTACTAGACTAGCTCATTGATCAAAGATGGTTATGTTTCCTAGCCATAGACATGAGTTGTCATTTGATCAACGGTATCACATCATTAGGAGAATGATGTGATGGACAAGACCCATCCGTTAGCATAGCACTATGATCGTTTAGTTTAACTGCTATTGCTTTCTTCATGACTTATACATGTTCCTATGACTATGAGATTATGCAACTCCCGAATACCGTAGGAACACCTTGTGTGCTATCAAACGTCACAACGTAACTGGGTGATCATAAAGATGCTCTATAGGTGTCTCCGAAAGTATTCGTGGTGTTGGCATAGATCAAGATTAGGATTTGTCACTCCGAGTGTCGGAGAGGTATCTCTGGGCCCTCTCGGTAACACACATCATAATAAGCCTTGCAAGCAAAAGACTAATAAGTTAGTCACGAGATGATGTGTTACGGAACGAGTAAAGAGACTTGCCGGTAACGAGATTGAACTAGGTATAGAGATACCGACGATCGAATCTCGGGCAAGTAACATACCGTTTGACAAAAGGAACAACGTATGTAGTTATGCGGTTCTGACCGATAAAAGATCTTCGTAGAATATGTAGGAGCCAATATGAACATCCAGGTTCCGCTATTGGTTATTGACCGGAGATGAGTCTTGGTCATGTCTACATAGTTCTCGAACCCGTAGGGTCCGCACGCTTAACGTTTGATGACGATCGGTATTATGAGTTTATGAGTATTGATGTACCGAAGGTAGTTCGGAGTCCCGGATGAGATCACGGACATGACGAGGAGTCTCGGAATGTCCGAGACATAAAGATTGATATATTGGACGACTATATTCGGACACCAGAAGTGTTCCGGAAAAGTTTCGGATTTATCGGGAATGCCGGAGGGGGTTACCGGAACCCCCTACGAGAGGGGATGGTCCATAGTGGGCCTAAAGGGAAAGAGAGAGGCAGCCCATAGGGCTGGCCGGCGCCCCCACCTAGGGTTCCTAGTTGGACTAGGATTGGGGGGGCGCCACCTCTCCTATTCCTTTCCCTCTTCCTTCTTTTGGTGAATCCTACTAGGAATAGGATTGCAATCCTATTCCTAGTAGGAGTCCACTCCCTAGCCGCACCAGGAAGGGTCGGCCGGCCTCCCTCCCTTGCTCCTTTATATACGGGGGCAGGGGGGCACCCAAAGACACACAAGTTGAATTGTTTTAGCCGTGTGCGGTGCCCCCCTCCACAGAATCACACCTCGGTCATACCGTCGCGGAGCTTAGGCGAAGCCCTGCGCCGGTGAACACATCATATCCGTCACCACGCCGTCGTGCTGACGAAACTCTCCCGTGAAGCTCAACTGGATCAAGAGCTCGTGGGACGTCATCAAGCTGAACGTGTGCTGAACGCGGAGGTGCCGTACGTTCGATGCTTGATCGGTTGGATCGCGAAGAAGTTCGACAACATCAACCGCGTCACTTGACGCTTCCGCTCCCGGTCTACGAGGGTACGTAGACACACTCTTCCCTCTCGTTGCTATGCATCTGGTAGATAGATCTTGCGTGATCGTAGGAAAATTTTAAAATACTACGTTCCCCAACAGTGTGTTGGAAGTGGTTCCAAGATTGATATGATCATCATCGCACACTCCCTATACTTTCGGGATTAGTGTAAAACCTAAATAAATGTTATTTGGCATTTGCGTTGAGCATGAATATGATTTGATCATATTTTTTGCAATACGGTTATTCATTTAAAGTCATAGAATAATTGTTATTCTGTTTACATGAATAAAACCTTCGATGGTCATACACTCAACGAATATAGTTTGTTGGATCTCGATCGTGGTGATACACATATTCATAATATTGAAGCCAAAAGATGCAAGGTTAATAATGATAGTGCAACTTATTTGTGGCACTGCCGTTTAGGTCATAATGGTGTAAAGCGCATGAAGAAACTCCATAGTGATGGACTTTTGGAATCACTTGATTATGAATCACTTGGTGCTTGCGAACCATGCCTCATGGGCAAGATGACTAAAACTCCGTTCTCCGGAACAATGGAGCGAGCAACAGATTTGTTGGAGATCATACATACAGATGTATGTGGACCAAGAAGTGTTGAAGCTCGCGGCGGGTATCGTTATTTTCTGACCTTCACTGATGATTTGAGCAGATATGGGTATATCTACTTAATGAAGCACAAGTCTGAAACATTTGAAAAGTTCAAAGAATTTCAGAGTGAAGTGGAGAATCATCGTAACAAGAAAAATAAGAGTTTCTATGATATGATCGTAGAGGTAAAATATTTGAGTTAACGAGTTTTGGCTTTCAGTAAAAACAATGTGAAATAGTTTCACTACTCATGCCACCTGGAACACCACAGTGTAATGGTGTGTCCGAACGTCATAATCGTACTTTATTAGATATGGTACGATCGATGATGTCTCTTACCGATCTACCACTATCGCTTTTGGGGTTATGCATTAGAGACAGCTACATTCACGTTAAATAGGGCACCATCTAAATCCGTGGAGATGACACCGTATGAACTGTGGTTTGACGAGAAACCTAAGCTGTCATTTCTTTAAGTTTGGGACTGCGATGCTTATGTGGAAAAGTTTCAATATGATAAGCTCGAACCCAAATCGGAAAAGTAAATCTTCATATGATACCCAAAAAAACTGTTGGGTACACCTTCTATCACAGATCCGAAGGCAAGATATTCGTTGCTAAGAATGGATCCTTTCTAGAGAAGGAGTTTCTCTCGAAAGAAGTGAGTGGGAGGAAAGTAGAACTTGATGAGGTAATTGTACCTTCTCCCGAATTGGAAAGTAGTACATCACAGAAAATTGTTCCAGTGATTCCTACACCAATCAGTGAGGAAGTTAATGATGATGGTCATGAAACTTCGGATCAAGTTTCTGCTGAACGTCGTAGATCAACCAGAGTACGTTCCGCACCAGAGTGGTACGGCAACCCAGTTCTGGAAATCATGTTACTAGACCATGATGAATCTACGAACTATGAGGAAGCGATGATGAGCCCAGATTCCGCAAAATGGCTTGAGGCCATAAAATCTGAGATGGGGTCCATGTATGAGAACAAAGTGTGGACTTTGGTTGACTTGCCCGATGATCGGCAGGCCATCGAAAATAAATGGATCTTCAAGAGGAAGACCGACGCTGACGGTAATGTTACTGTTTACAAAGCTCGACTTGTTGCGAAAGGTTTTCGACAAGTTCAAGGAGTTGACTACGATGAGACTTTCTCACCCGTAGCGATGCTTAAGTCTGTCCGAATCATGTTAGCAATTGCCGCATTTATGAAATCTGGCAAATTGATAACAAAACTGCATTCTTTAATGGATTTATTAAAGAAGAATTGTATATGATGCAACCAGAAGGTTTTGTCAATCCTAAAGGTGCTAACAAAATGTGCAAGCTCCAGCGATCCATCTATGGACTGGTGCAAGCATCTCGGAGTTGGAATATACGCTTTGATAAGTTGATCAAAGCATATAGATTTATACAGACTTGCGGTGAAGCCTGTATTTACAAGAAGTGAGTGGGAGCACTACAACCTTTCTGATAAGCATATGTGAATGACATATTGTCGATCGGAAATGATGTAGAATTTTCTGGAAAGCATAAAGGAGTGTTTGAAAGGAGTTTTTCAAAGAAAGACCTTGGTGAAGCTACTTACATATTGGGCATCAAGATCTATAGAGATAGATCAAGACGCTTGATAAGACTTTTGATGAGTACATACCTTGATAAGATTTTGAAGTAGTTCAAAATGGATCAGTCAAAGAAGGAGTTCTTGCCTGACTTGTAAGGTGTGAAGTTGAGTAAGACTCAAAGCCAGACCACGGCAGAAAAATATACAGAGAATGAAAGTCATTCCCTATGCCTCAGCCATAGGTTCTATAAAGTATGCCATGCTGTGTACCAAACATGTTGTGTACCTTGCCATGAGTTTGTCAAGGGGGTACAATAGTGATCCAGGAGTAGATCACTGTACAGCGGTCAAAATTATCCTTAGTAAACTGGATGACTAAGGAAATGTTTCTCGATTATGGAGGTGATAAAGAGTTCGTCGTAAAGGGCTACGCCGATGCAAGCTTTGACACTAAATCCAGATGACTCTAAGTATCAATCTGGATGCGTATTGAAAGTGGGAGCAATTAACTAGAGTAGCTCCATGCAGAGCATTGTAGACATAGAAATTTGCGAAATACATACGGATCTGAATGTGACAGACCCGTTGACTAAACTTCTCTCACAAGCAAAACATGATCACACCTTATTACTCTTGGGTATTAATCACATAGCGATGTGAACTAGATTATTGACTCTAGTAAACCCTTTGGGTGTTGGTCACATGGCGATGTGAACTATGAGTGTTATTCACATAACGATGTGAACTATCGGTATTAAATCACATGGCGATGTGAGCTAGATTATTGACTCTAGTGCAAGTGGGAGACTGAAGGAAATATGCCCTAGAGGCAATAATAAAGATGTTATTTGTATTTCCTTATATCATGATAAATGTCTTTTATTCATGCTAGAATTGTATTAACCGGAAACTTAGTACATGTGTGGATACATAGACAAAACAGTATGTCCCTAGTATGCCTCTACTAGACTAGCTCGTTGATCAAAGATGGTTATGTTTCCTAGCCATAGACATGAGTTGTCATTTGATCAACGGGATCACATCATTAGGAGAATGATGTGATGGACAAGACCCATCCGTTAGCATAGCACTATGATCGTTTAGTTTTACTGCTATTGCTTTCTTCATGACTTATACATGTTCCTATGACTATGAGATTATGCAACTCCCGAATACCGTAGGAACACCTTGTGTGCTATCAAACGTCACAACGTAACTGGGTGATCATAAAGATGCTCTACAGGTGTCTCCGAAAGTATTCGTGGTGTTGGCATAGATCAAGATTAGGATTTGTCACTCCGAATGTCGGAGAGGTATCTCTGGGCCCTCTCGGTAACACACATCACAATAAGCCTTGCAAGCAAAAGACTAATGAGTTAGTCCCGAGATGATGTGTTATGGAACGAGTAAATAGACTTGACGGTAACGAGATTGAACTAGGTATAGAGATACCGACGATCGAATCTCAGGCAAGTAACATACCGATGACAAAAGGAACAACGTATGTTGTTATGCGGTTTTGACCGATAAAAGATCTTCGTAGAATATGTAGGAGCCAATATGAACATCCAGGTTCCGCTATTGGTTATTGACCGGAGATGAGTCTCGGTCATGTCTACATAGTTCTCGAACCCGTAGGGTCCGCACGCTTAACGTTTGATGATGATCGGTATTATGAGTTTATGAGTTTTGATGTACCGAAGGTAGTTCGGAGTCCCGGATGAGATCACGGACATGACGAGGAGTCTCGGAATGTCCGAGACATAAAGATTGATATATTGGACGACTATATTCAGACACCGGAAGTGTTCCGGAAAAGTTTCGGATTTAACGGGATTGCCGGAGGGGGTTACCGGAACCCCCTACGAGGGGGGATGGTCCATAGTGGGCCTTAAGGGAAAGAGAGAGGCAGCCCATAGGGCTGGCCGGCGCCCCACCTAGGGTTCCTAGTTGGACTAGGATTGGGGGGCGCCACCTCTCCCTCTTTTCCTTTCCCTCTCTTCCTTCTTTGGTGATTCCTACTAGGAATAGGATTGCAATCCTATTCCTAGTAGGATTGCACCTCTAGCCGCACCAAACAAGGGCCGGCCGGCCTCCCCCTTGCTCCTTTATATACGGGGGCAGGGGGGCACCCAAAGACACACAAGTTGAATTGTTCCAGCCGTGTGCGGTGCCCCCCTCCACAGAAACACACCTCGGTCATACCGTCGCGGTGCTTAGGCGAAGCCCTGCGCCGGTGAATACATCATATCCGTCACCACGCCGTCGTGCTGACGAAACTCTCCCGTGAAGCTCAACTGGATCAAGAGCTCGTGGGACGTCATCAAGCTGAACCTGTGCTGAACGCGGAGGTGTCGTACGTTCGGTGCTTGATCGGTTGGATCGCGAAGAAGTTCGACAACATCAACCGCGTCACTTGACGCTTCCGCTCCCGGTCTACGAGGGTATGTAGACACACTCTCCCCTCTCGTTGCTATGCATCTAGTAGATAGATCTTGCGTGATCGTAGGAAAATTTTAAAATACTACGTTCCCCAACACATCGACCCGCCGCTATGCAGGGGGAGAAGGAGGGGAGGGGAAGGGAGGGTGAGTATGCGAAGGCGGCGATGCGACGCCAGGGGAGGGATAGGGAACGGGCGGCGGCGTAAAAAGGGACTAGGGTTAGGGAAGTGGAGAGCAAAGAGGCGGCGCGAGGGCGAGCGGAGGCGGCAGCAGCGCGAGGGCGAGCGAAGGCGGCAGCGGTGCGAGGGCGAGCGGTGGCGGCATGTGAGGCAGAGGAGATCGAGAGGGCGAGAGGTAGAGGGAAACCACCTGAAGGACGGAGTCGAATCGAGGAGGAGCGGCGACGGCGAGAGAAAACGAGATCCAGAGAAAAAGAGACGGGGGTGACGAATGACAGCACGAACGAATGGGCTGCCGCCCTCCCCCACCCCATAGCCGCACGAGCCAACCGACACACGCCACGCACGACCCTGTCAGCGAAAAGACGAAAATACCCTTGGCGGGGGCAGGGTATTACGTGCGGTGGCACGAGATCTTTCCCCCGCCGATGCGCGCGACGAGACGACCGGGCCATATCCAAGCCACGGTCGCTGACAACCGCGGACCACCCGCGAGCGGACCCACATGTCAGAGACTTCAGTCAGAAAAAACGGAGTAAAAACGAGCGCGATGAGGTAGTAACAGGCAGTAACACGGTAACTTATTTTGATCCGACGGCCCAGCTTCCTCCAGATGTCGATCCAACGGACGAAAACGCATCAAGATAACTGATCCAATGGGTCAGAATCGCTGATCTCTGAGGGGTCTTGTAGAGATCTTCTTCTCTTATTTCTGGATACTAGAGCGGGAAGCGTTTGCGTTTTCTCTTTTTTTTGACTTTTTTTACTGTTTAGTAGTAGAATTTACCGCTTAAGACACGTAAATATCTTCAGCTGGGCCCAATACTCATCTCTGATCTTTGCTCCTTATCCATTCTCATGAAAGAAATAATGAGAGAGCCAGAGAAGGAATAAAAAGGGGAAAATAATCCTATACGACCTGGGTCGTACACTCCCCGACGGGGGACCCTGTCCCGCTGTTGACACTTGGCAATGCCAATCTCAAAGCACCCCGTTCTTTTTCCTCCTCTGATTTCTCTTTCTCCTCTTTCTCTGTCCTGCCGTGGAGCAGCTCTAGCACGAACACCAACAGCAGCCAGAACACATCGGAGCACTCTCTCGTCGCATCCTTCCGCCCCAACGTCTGACTACCACAATAATTATTGGGCCTCTCATACATCACACATCGATCTTCACATTCATGCTCTCAACACTATAGAGGATTAATCCTCATGGCGCGCGTCTCACGGCTCAGAGTTCGTCGCCATGACCGGATGCGCGGCATCACCGAGCAGTTGGACTGGTAGCCGCTGTGCCATCTGGCACGACAACAATAACGCGCCCTCGTGCTCAGCGGCCGCCGTCGTCCATCGACAAGAGCTCGTAAAGTCCAGCGCCATGACTGGAGCAGCTAGATGGCTAGCCTCTCTCGGTATTGTGCCTGCAGTAGTCCAGCGGGGAGAACGTGCCGTCATGCGGAACGGCCGCCGCCGGCGAGAGGTCTGCAGAATCTAGACCGGCTGTTCTGGGATTTGGGGGAATAGGAACGCCGGTTGTGGAAGAAAGAAAAAATGGAATAGGGATTAAGGCTGGGTTAGTGCTTTGAGATTGATGTGGACACGTGTCGCGAGACAAAGTGGGTCTCACCTATACCTGGCCAAATGGGCTGTGCCGGGCGGGCCGGCCCGTTAGCACGCGTGCCTGGCCCGTGGTGGGCCGGCCCGGCACGTGATTAATCGGGCCGTGCCCGGCACGTGGCCCGCCTAGGGCCGTGCCTAGGCCTAGAGGCTGGGCACGCGTGCCGGCCCGGCACGGCCCATTTAGGTTTATTAATTTATTTTTATTTATTTTTAATTTTTTATAGGGGAAATAGGCTAAAAATTAGGTGGGCTGATGGCTAAACGTGCCGATGGGCTGGCCCGTTTAATAGTAGTGCCGTGCCTGGGTCTTGAAGGTCAGCACGCGTGCCGGCCCGGCACGGCCCGTGTACTAAGCGTGCCTGGTCGGGCCGTGCCGTGCCTGGCCCGTTTAACTCAGGGCGGGCCGTGCCGGGCCAGGCCGGCCCATCTGGCCAGGTATACTCTCACCTGGTGGGGCGTGAGACCAGGTCGTATAGGATTTTTTTGCAGAAAAAGGGGACCCGGCTGTTGGCCTCCACCAATCCATCGCTACCACGCCGCCCCAATCGTTTGCGCCGCAGTACGCCACCGGCCGTCGCCGACGCAACTCGCCGGCTGCGCTCGCCTCCCACCTGGCCATCTTTCTGTTCTAGAAGGGGGCAGCATGCCGCCGCGCGGCGGAGGCGGGGGAACAACCAGTGCGCGGGGAGGCATCCACGGGACAACACTTAGCTGTGCGTCCTCCATCCAAGCACGACCCGATTGGTTGGTGTCGGCTCTCCACGCACACGGCCCGACTCTCCCTTCTCTCACGCCCGCCGCCGTCCACGGCGTTCCTTGGCGAGCGGCAGCAGCGGCCGTCCTTGCCGTAGAAAGGTATGATCATCAGGCGCACATACAACTGCCCTACATGGTGGGTGGGTCTCTTCATCGTTTTAGGAACTTTCAGAATCAACACCCCTTCTACCTCTATACTTATTTGCAACCATCTTGCTACGATCCAGTTTTGTTCAATACAAATTCACATGTTTGCTAAATCACTTAGTCCCTATGTAAACATGTGTAGCTTGATTTTATTGTACACAAAGTTAATTAACACTCCATTGCACATGTATGCTATTTTTGCTTGGTCCAGGGTCAAGGAAGAAAGGGGACACCAAATATAGCTCCAGTTTTTGATCTATCTATGATTTCCTGATTTAATTGGAAGTAGTCAATCATACCTAGAAGTGTGTCTGTGTGGTTTGCTTTTGTAGTTCTATTATATGTCAGAAGAAGCCACGGAAATAATATTGGAAGCAACTTGAGTGGACTCATGCCAACACACTGACCTCTGCTGCCACTAAGCTGAAAATATATTCTGACAACCACTTTGCTTCTCAACCTTGCTGATCAAATTGATTTGATCGAACAAATGGATGAATTACGTCTAACTAAATTATATGTTCCTTTGATTTTATTATAAGCATGCCTCAGATGCCATTTTGGGTTAGAAATAACCTGTAGAACAAACTGTCGCAGGTGAGGGGCAACTGATGCAGAGCTTCCTAAGGTTGTGAGGCTGTGAACATGACAATGTTCAGTATTGCTGTTGCATTGTTCGGATTTCCATAAATAATGAAGGTAATGAACACCATGCCCTATTTTGGCCGCCAATTATTGCTCCTATCCGAAGTTCATATTCGAGATGCACTTCCATATTTGTGAGAACAATTCCATGGCGAATGTTTGACATATAAGTCTGTAAGGAATGTGCTTACATATACATTGTGATGCCTATAAGTTATCTGAACATTTTCTGACTTGCAACATTCTACTTTGACAGTACTGTTTCTTGTGTTGATAAACTAATATGAAAACTTGCGACTCTTGATGCTTTGAGTTGAACACACATTCCATATATTTCTAAGCTAACACTTGCATCATGCAAAATGGAGGTGGATTGATTGTGATTTCTTTGCTTCTCTTCAGTTCTTAATGTCTGCAGTTCTATATATACATGGTAGTTTTTCACCCAAATCAGGAGCAGATAGATTGTTCTCTATTGAACAACTATAGGCTGTAGGGCATGATAGGATATATTTTCCACTACATTTCGTCCATGATTGAAGTTCAAATCTGCTTATGTATTAACCAAGTTATAAATTAATTGTAGGGCATGCGTTGTTTCTGTTTTATTTCAAGGCCTTCTTTTGCTTGCATTGCAGGTAAGAGACTGATAAAGATATACATTAAATATGGGAGTACCTAGAACTCATCTAGATGAGACATAATTTGGTCTCATTCACGTTTTATAGCCATTAGATGTGATGTTATAAGATGCGTGTGTGCTGACGTGGGTTGTATCTGTTCACATCTAATGGCTATAAAACGTGAATGAGACCAAATTATATCTCATCTAGATGAGTTCTAGCAAAACTGTTAAATATTCACTGTGTTGCTATTTGCTACTTTTTCATGAGGTTCATGTCAGATCTCATTACAAGTACTTTCCTTTGGCCATATGTTTGTTCTTGATTTTACTTGCAATTCTCTGTTGCATGTATAGAGTTACTGTATCATAATAGCAAGCTGCAGTCTAGATTCATTGTTGGTAAAGCCTATTCTTTATCACTGTGTTGTAATGTAAATACATGGTTGATAATCATTTGCAGCTTTTATTTTTGTTATCACTAAATCTGTCTTTGGTGTAACATTCTTAACAGGGACAATCAATGATTCAAATATATTTTTTCTAAAATTATTTCCTGGATGTTGTATTTCCTTCTCAGTTCTGGTGTGTGTGAAGAACGCCAGACAATATCCGACCTCTATATTTGCTTATTGTTTCAATGCGCTTGAATTTTAACACCAAGATTGGTTAATGTTTTTCCAACTTTAAAATATACTAATAGTGAACCCAAAATACGCATGCTCCCAGTCATGGAGCGGAGGAGCTTACAGACACAAAAAACAAATTCAGTGCAAGATAACTTGCTAAAAGTTTTGTCTTGGCCTTTGATTACTTCTACATATTGAAAAAAAAATGAAGATATAATTTTTGTAGTACTAAGAACTAATAATTCCTCAGCAAAATTATCTCTTCAATTGCTCCTCTAATTATACTTTCATTCCTTCAGTGGATAGTGACCATCAGAATAGCAGTGAGTTGAAATAAACAACAATATTCTTTGGAAGTGATCACATGTATGTATCTCTTCTGCCAACGGCTTTGCAGTACCTTTTCTGATGCATTGTTCACTAACATGTCATATATTCCACACCATTACCTTGCATGAAAGAAATACGAAACAGTTACAGCGAGTGTGCATTCGTAACACCGGGAAAAAATTGGTCGAATGATGAGGTTGTTGTAGTCATGTTCCTGGGCATGCTGGTGGGCCAACTTTCAATTGTCAGTTCTGCATAAATAGTAACCATCCATTACTCGGGATTAAAATAGTTTTGTGCAAATTATCATGCTTAATTGTTTTCCTTTCATTTCTTTGGACTCTCATTTCTCTATGAAACTATGTTTTCAGGTTGGCAAGATAGAAGTTGAACTGGAGATTGGTTGTTTTGATAGTCACGCCGGCTCTGTCAACTCAGTGTCTGCTTACATTCATTTATTTTGTTCGTGAGAAACATGGTTGTTTCTTCATTTTACATCTGTGTATTTTTGTTTTGTATTATTAATTATAGAGAAGGGACTTCTACTGTATGAGTTCACCGAATAGGCGAATACTAGAGTTTCAATTCTCAAACCAGAGATATTCTTCTCTTTATCCTCTTGCTGATGTTTCAATGTTATTATTTTGGAATCCAAGTATATATCACCTTTTCTTTGAGACACAGACATCCCCC
>LR738713.1:327410865-327518224 GCA_902687465.1 Secale cereale
CCCCCCCTCCGCCCCCTACACGGGTGCAAATATAGACATCTTCGGAATCAGTCACGTGCGCCGCACGTCTTTGGAGCTAGTATGTGATCTAGATTGGCAGATGATACAAATTTCAGCTACGTCTACGCTATCCCGCCGATGTGTGGCCGTTCAATTATATATTTTCTCACTTTTGTATCAGTTCAGCTGTTTAGGCTTTATATATAAAACTGAACGAAAACGTGTTTCAAGGATGATGGTATCTTGGAAATGAAATCCTATCAATCAGAGACAAGGAGTTAACTATAAGAACTAGTGGTTTCGATGAAGATTCGAATTCTAAGCCAACTTGATATGTTAATTTTCTTTCTGAGAGCCGTACTTGGGTCGACAAACCCCCTATCATTTTGTCAATTCTTTTAAATGATGTAACTTTATTTGATAATTGAAATGGCTAGATGGATTGAAAAACAAAACAGAGAAACAACAAATCACTAATTGAGGAATATTCGTTGCAAAGTCACTCCCACCTCCTAAGGTTGTGACAAATGGTGCGCTGCATGTGCGCCACTTGTCGTAACCGGTGAGTTTTCTCTTTTTTCGTAGATCCGTTTATTCAAAATGTTTTATCTCTTAAACCTTATGCCCAAATCTCGAACCGTTTTCACTGTTTAATTCTTCGTGTCGAGATCTTTAAAACTAGATCCCATGTTGACAGGTTTTGACGAATTTTTTTTCACGAAAAAACTAGATGAAAAAACCAACCCGGGAGCATGGGTTTTTTTTTCCCTTTTTGAAAGAGGCACGTCCGTGCCTCTCACGAAATCATAATTGTGCCTCTCGCGAAAGCAAAAATGTGCCTCTCGCGGAAAAAAATGAAGAGAAAACGTGTTTTTTTTTCCGAGGTGGCACGGCCGTGCCTCTCACGAAAGCACAACCATGCATCTCGCGGAAGCAAAATCATGCCTCTCACGGAAGGAAAAAAATAAAAAACATTTTTTTTGTTTCCGAGAGGCACGGCCGTGCCTCTCGCGGAAGAAAAAGACCAGAAAAGGCGTTTTTTTTTTCATTTCCGAGAGGCACGGCCGTGACTCTCGCGAAAGCACAACCTTGCCTCTCGCGGAAGCAAAACCATGCCTCTTGCGGATGAAAAAAAGAACAGAAAACACTTTTTTTTTCGTTCCGGGAGGCACGACCACGACTCTCGCGAAAGCAAAATCGTGACTCTCGCGGAAGGGGCAAAAAGAAAACGTTTTTTTTCGCGCAAAAAAAATCTAAAAACTTTTTTTATTTCAAAAGCGAAGGAAGACCGGTGAAAAACCGAAACATCGAAAAACCCGTTGAAAAAGCCAAAAACGCGTGTGGAAAAAAAAATCCAGATGGAGCGCCCAGAACGCAACACGTGACGGACAACTGAGAGCGCGCCAAGCGGCGACGATCGTTGTGAGGCTCTCAAATGAGTGCTCGTCAACTAGTTGCTCCCAACAAACAATCTACGAACCAGGCAGCAAGCTTGGTAAGCTATCTCATAAACAACAAAAAACAAGAAACAACAAACAAACAATCTACGAATTTAAAAAGGAGAAAATGCAAAAGAGGCCCATAATCACCACGAGGGTGCTAAAGTACCAGGTGCGACTATGTCTCGCGTCACACGAGACAGAGTGACCTCTCACCTAAAGGTCCTCGCGAATGAGCCAGCCCAGAGCGCGGGAGGCCACTTCCTTGTTTTTTTCCCTTTTTTTGTTTTCGCCTTTTGCTTCTGCTTTTTTGCTTTTGTGTTTATACCTCCAAATATTCTAATAAATGTATTTTAAAAATAGTTTTCATAAAGCATTCCAAAAAATAACCAACAATTCGAAAAATCTTAAACATAGACAAAATGCTTCTCATGTATACAAAGAATCTATACCAAAAACATACCATGTGTGTGAAAAAACTTAATCATATACTTAAAATATGTTAACATATCGTTTGAAAAAAACGTTAAATGGGTATTTGAAAATTGTTAATCAAACATTTGGAAAATATTAAAATGTGTAGAGAAATTGTTTTGACTATATATTCAAAAAATGTTAATCTTGCATTTAAAAAATATTAAATGTGTATAGAAAGATATTGACATATACAAAAGTCATTCAAGAAATCGGTAACTGGTAGCTGCTCGGTCTGCTTGGCAGTAACGATTAATCAGTGAATTAGTCTATTAACTGGATTAATGAACCGACCATTAATCAGTAGATTAAATAGAAACTTAACAACATATATCTAGTTTTTTACGTATTACCATACTCTCATGCTCTCAGTTATGTAATATACCAAAATATGATACTGTTTGGTAAACCTCTAGCTATTGAGGAACGAGAGGGGGATGGGAGGGCTTACTGGCCAAAGTTTTGGGCTTTGTTTGCCCACAAGTTAATGGACCAACAGTGATTAATTGGCCTAACAGCCGATTAATCGGTCTAATAGACCAATTAATAGGCCTAACAAGTTAACACGACGAATATGTGTTATTCGATTCAGGCACCCTCCGAGTAGCGATTAACTGGCCTTTTAGCGGGTTAATCGGATGATTTCTTGAACAGTAAAACTATTAATCTTGTAATTGAAAAATGCTAATCAAGCATTTGAAAAAGTCAAAGATGTTCAAGAAAATGTTGAACATGTATTAAGAAATGTTAATCCTGTATTAATAAGATATTAAACATATGTTAGAAAAATGTATTAGATACATACAAAAAATGTATAATGTGTATAGAAAAAGTTGAATAAAAAATATAAGTTTTCATAAAAATGTTAATCATGTATTTCAAAATATTAAATGTGCATGTAAAAAAGTTTTTGCTGTATACAAGAAATATTGAATGTGCACTGAAAACAAAGTTAACATGTGTTCAAAAAACATATACTGAAAAAACTCGACAAAAAAGCAAAGAAAAGCGAAGAAACCCAATAAAAACAAAACAAGACAAAGAAAATGAAAATCCGAAGAAACCAATGCCGAAAAGAATGGAAATAGAAAACAAAGACGGAAAAAAAATCAAACATAAATGATGAAAAGGTGAAACGAATAAACAAAACCAAAGAACAAGAAAGGAAAGAAAGTAACCTGTGAGAACCGAGAAAGAAATAAAAACATAGAAAGAAAGAAAGAAAAATGGTGAAAAAACAAAGAAAAGAAAGATAAAAACAAGTGAAAACCGAGAAAGAAACGACGAAAAATAGTTAAAACAAATAAAAACAGAAAAACCAAAGAAACTAGTAAGGAAAGAAAGAAAAAACAGAAAAAAAACTAACGAAACGAGTGAGCAAACCCGATAAAAACCTAGCGAACAGAAAAAAAAACAGACAAAATAGGCGTGCCCCATAGCTACATTGCCGGCGAGAGGCATCAGCGAGGCAGAAGGAACACTTGTGTGCAGCGAGGTATAGGTTTTGCGCTAAAGTACTACTAAGAGCAGAGCTCTAAAGGTTACTCCAAACCAAGCAAAACAAAAGAGCTCCAAAGGTTACTTCAGTTGGATCAATCTCATCAGTGCTTAGCAGCAAGTTCTGAGGAGGATCGGTGCCATTAACAAAGTAATAGAATTCTACTCAATTCTGAGGGGTCTGCAAGTTATGAAGAAAACAATGCTATTAGGACTTTTTTTTCGAGCAGATTTTTGTTTCGCCTAAATTGGTATATTTCGAGGCAGAATCAATTTTAGGTCACAACATGAAAGATCAAGATAATTTCCAGATGATCATCTTAGTGTATAAATTTCTTCATTTGGTAAAGCGGATAAAGATCATATCAGGTAAAATATTAGTTTGGAAAAGGATTTGGGGTTCAGATTTGGAGAGCCGTAGCTACACTTGGCCATTTGTCATGGTTAGAGCATGATTAATAGTATAACCAAGTGTTGGCTATAAGCCATTGACATGTCATGTATAGCCCATCTTATAGCCAATATGTACAATAGTTGATTAGAAAAAAGTGTATTCCTTTTTTTTATTATATGGCCCACATTTCACTCTAACAAAGTGCCTAGGAGCACGTGCTAGAGTTGGTTCTTCATCAAGAGTCCGCTTACCTTCTCTCTTCTTTTTTCTTTCCTCCAACTAAGCAAGAATATACTAGTTTATTTCTTATAGCCAGCTGACTCAGCTCAATTGTACTTGCTCTTAGTTATGTACTAATTCTCAGATTGACGACCAAGGAAGTCATAGGAACTAACAAGGACGAAATCCCCAAGGAATCCCGTCTAAAAAGTCAACCTTTTGAGGTTTTGGGCCATGTACAAGAAGTCGTACGAGCAAGTTTGCTCATACCAAAGCTCGTCTTTCACTGTGGACTCCCCGGTAAAATGGTTATCATTTCTACATATGAAATCAGAATTCGATGTTCTTAAGCTCATTGAAATTATATGAACAATGTCGATGCACTTGTGGTATTAGATCTTGATTTGAAGCACTTTGCAAAAATAACTTTTTCACTCTCTGAAATGCTTAAGTCGGTGCCTGGATGTCCTCTGTTATATCCTTTTCATAATGCAAAGTGCGTGGGAGCTCCACATCACCTATAAAACACGCAGAAACAAAGAAAGCTAATAAAAATGACAAATAATATATCTTATGCAATACTCACGGTGAAAAGGGTACGTACTAGAAATCATGATTATGGGCATGTAATTGGCTCAATGAGACACGAAATACGGTGATAATAGGCAACAAATGGCTCTAAAAATACATAAAATATGGAACCATCACAAGGCATGGTTATGACTCCTCCACAGAGGAATCCCTCCTTACAGAAGGATCTAATCCTGGCATGCAAGTGAAAAAAAAACTCATATGATCAGAACTCTAGTTCGGTTAGCAAATAATGTAACCCTATGTCTCATCCCTGTTTATAAGGCAAGACTGCAAGGGTAGTTCTAGGCATTTGACATCATACTCATAGTCTTCATAGCATCATCTCTACACATATTGTAGCCCCCTCACGCGAGGTGTTTCTCCCCTCCCCCTCCCCATTAATCAAATCTAAAGCAGGAGTAGCGTGGTACCTCCATGATGACGATACGAACCTGGGTAAACCCCCTGCATGTCACCCTTCTGGTACTTATGGTCTTCCACACCACCCTATTGGGACTACTGACGATTTTCAGTACCTTTAATAATTCATTGTTCAGTTGTGAAGAAGTGTACCTCTTTTCTCTAGGTGACTGTTCAACCGTAACTAGTCTCCATTAAAAATACTAGTATGTCAAAAGAATGTTTGGAACTGAGGACAACACAATGGGCCTTTGAAATCTGGTGGGTGATTATTAAATTATAGACATGCTTGGGCCCATAAATGAAATAATTCCTAAAAATCTCAAAGGCCCATGTGTGATGTCATGACATGGTGGGAAGTTTAGAATCTCCTTATAAATGATTCTCATCCACATGTTATTGGAGATTGAGAAGAGGAGTGGTTCTCACACGCCCCCCTCCTCTGCCCATCTCACCGTGCTACACATGTGCATGGTCTTTCATAAATGAGTCAAGCCGAACTCATACCTATGCCATGTCTACTCTTTATTTTTGCTTGTCAAGAACGGAAAGTTATGAGTCATTAATGAACGCGCTAGATCATGGGATCATGGGTTGTTGTCTAATCGGTCGTGTGTCCAGTCCCACGCCCCTACCCCGATTGTATTTATTGAAGGCGGTAGCAACCCCAACCGTTAATCAGATCGCACCTGCTCTAACTCCGCGCACAATGAAATGTTGTTCCTCTCGCTGATGCTGCTTCTCGCGATCCCATCCCGTCAACCCGTGCATGCCTGCACGGTAGAGCAAGGTCTTCGAACCCCACCATTTGTGATCATGCACTGGGAAAAGTGTGATTGTGGGTTTGGGGAACATCTATGGTGTGGTCGCTCGTTGTCATTCCACTACTTTGACTATATCCTCGACCTTTATGACATTGTCATCGGTGAACACTCCGAAGTCGCTAGGAAGAAGGATGTCGATGATGTTTATCCCTATTTACTAGTTTATGTGGTAGGCGTACTTGCTATTTTCATAGTTGTTTTGGTTTTATGCTTAGTACGTGCTCGCATGTGTATATACCGAAATGATATTAGAGCATTTACAACCCGAGCCACCAAATTCAACACAAATGTCCAGACGGACAACTAAGTTAGTGCCCGAACAGGATAGAGAAGAGAAAAACCCACCCAACTAGACCCCCTACTTTGTCTTCATGTGTCTGGGTTATGCACAAATCCCCACACCCAAACCATAAACGGGAAGGATATGGGATGCCAACGCTTGTCCGGTCAGTGTGTCGCATAGGATTGGCCCACCACGGACAATCTTTCCGTTTTCACATTTCTCTCTCTCTCCATTTCCACGAATCATATGCATGTGACGGTGATATAGAGGAAAGTGATCCTAAATACTTATTAGTGCAGCTGCACTGTTTGGTTGCAGCGAGCGCACGAGTCTAAGGGCATGTACAATGGTTCTATCTTAAGGATGCCACGTAAGATAAATGATGAGATGGAGGAGAGAGAAATCATAAGAGAAGACTTGTCTTATCTTATTTAAGAGAAGACAAGAGATGATAGCTTAGCACAATTTATCTCACCATGTTTTTAGGAATAACTAATTATTGAAGATAAGGCTAAGAGATGACCCATTGTAGACTTATTTTTTTGTCATCTCTAATTTACATGCAAAACTTAAGATAAGACTATCTTATCAACCATTGTACATGCCCTAAGCCGTGCGATCCCAATATTCTCTAATGCGATTGCCTTGCTACTAGTCTTTCGTGTTTCAAAAGAGGATACCTGACGAAACAGGAAAATCACCTGGTCGGCTGGTCCCCTCGCGTCTCCATGTTCTCCCTCTGCCCCGCTATTTCTGAGCAACATCCCACGTGCATATATTTTTTAGGGCTTCATTATTTTCTAAAATCCATAACTTTTGAATCAAGCGTCGAATTTCAAATCCATTTTCACCATTGTGTTTGTCGTGATGAGTTCTTTAGAACTAGATCCCATATTGATATGTTTCGATGAACCTTTTTTAAAAGCAACTTTGGATGCTGCAGAGGCAACTTTAGTGCTATAAAAAGCAACTTCTTATTAGTCTATGTAGTATGATCGCCTATCAACGAAAATCCCTTTGAAGTTGACTACCACAACTACCAAGTTAACTAGCTTCAGCCTTTAAGTTTCCTACCATAACTAGCAAGTATCTGTTAGGGAACATTGCATGGGAAACAAAAAAAATCTACGCACATGCAAATCTATCCATGGAGATGCATAGCTACGAGAGGGGGAGGGCATCTTCATACCCTTGAAGATCGCTAAGAGGAATCATTTATCAACGCGGTTGATGTAGTCGTACACCTTCACGATCCGTCCCGATCAAGTAATGAACGTATGAAACCTCCACGTTCAGCACAAGTTCAGCTCGATGACGTCCTCGCCTTCTTGGTCCAGCAAGAGGGACGGAGTAGTAGATGAGTTCCGGCAACACGACGACATGGTGACGGTGGTGGTGAAGAACAATTTCCGGAGGGCTTCGCCAAGCACAACGGAAACTATGACAGAGGATAAACTAGAGGGGGCGGGGTTGCCAGCACACAGCTTGGTGAATCTTGATGTGTTCCGGGTGCTAGCCCGGCCCCTCTATTTATATGTTGAGCCCTGGGGTCGTATCTTGGAGAAAAAGCCTCCTCAAAGTCGGGTTAGCCCGTAGGAGTCCTTCTTGGACTTCCAGGACCAGACACCACAGTCCTCGGCATCTGGCCCACACGCCATGGTCCCTGGCGTCTGGTACCGACCTCCGCAAAACTTCCTTTTGCATGACCTAAAGCCCCGTGGGCCTTACCCCTTGGCCCAACCATATCATCCAATATATCAATTTTTACCTCCGGACCATTCCGGAGCTCCTCGTCATGTCTGTGATCTCATCGGGACTCCGAGTAACTTTCGGTCACCAACATACATAACTCATACAATACTATATCGTCAACAAACTTAAGCGTGCGGACCCTACGGGTTCGAGAATGATATAGACATGACTGAGACGCTTCTCCGGTCAATAACCAATAGCGGGACCTGGATGCCCATATTGGTTCCTACCTATTCTACGAAGATCTTTACCAGTCGAACCTTTATGAAAACATGCGTAGTTCCGTTTGTTTGTCGGTATGTTACTTGCCCGAGTGTAGCGACCAGACCTCAAACAGTCTGATCTCCGTGCATCAGTGTCATCCCTGGATCAGTAATGCTGACACGCACGGTACTTTGAAGGATTTATAACAGAGTAGCAATCACACACTTATTACATCGATAGTCCAACGATGAATTTATTACAAATAATATGGCTGAAGGCCATCTAACACGATAACAACGGAAGGCTTGGAAGATAAGTGAGTCCATCAACTCCAGCGGCATCACTGAGTATAGAACCACGACCTAAAAGGGCATCTTACTCGTCGTCTGAAAAGTCTGCAACATGAAACGTTGTAGCCCGAAACGGGTCAGCACATGGAATATGCTGGCAAGGTAACACAAGAGAATGCAATGAAAGTAAGGCTATACTATATGCAATATGGCTGGTGGAAAGCTCTATGGTTAAGTTTTTGCGTAAAGCCAATTTTTCCCTACTTCAAAGGAATGCATTTTAATTAACTATCATGGTAGTTGAAACATCGTTGAGAAGATAGACATCCTCTCAACCCCAATTAAAGTTCATCATTAAACCCAAGAAAATTAAATTAAAGTAACATGTTGAGATGCACATGAAAATCCAAGTACTAGATACTCAAGACGTCCATAACCGGGGACACGGCTAATCATGATCAGTTTGTACACTCTGCAGAGGTTTGTGCACTTTTCCCACAAGACTCGATCGCCTCCGTTTGGTTTCTCGCACTGCATGGTGTTTGAGAAACGGATGACCGAGACATAGTCTTTCAGAAGCGCTAGCACCTTACAATCGGGCGGACCGCACCAACCTACATCCCCTACATCTGCTAGTCCACCACTGTAAGAGTTCGCACAACTTACTCATACTATGCTAGAGCCCGTAATAGCATTATGGCTGCACACGGAAGTTTCTAGTATGAATAATCTCATGATCCCTTTGAGCCTGGGTGGCGGTCCAAAAGAAAAACAGGCAATCCTGGAATACCCAAATGCCTCAATCCACCCAGATGTGTATTAATGTTGCCACCTTAAGTTGAACCATTAATTAACAAACTCACATCTGTCATGGATTTCACTCACCCAATCCACGTCTACGAGCATAGCATGTCCTAACAGCAAACCTAGAAGTAACTCCCAAGGGTTTGAATGTAATGCAGGTAATAGGTACTACCTCAATCTACTTCCCAATCCCGCAAGTTAATTGATCCTACTCATGCAATGTGTGAGGGTTTGACTAATGCAATGAAAACTGGGTAATTGGAAAGCATGATCAAAGTGTTACTTGCCTTGCTGATGATCCGCAAAACCTAGAGACTCAAAGTAGCAAGCGGCGCACTCCGGGTACTCTATCGCAATCAACAAACAAGCATACAATAAGTACTTAACTAATGCACGGGTAAAACTCAAATAAGATCTCTAACCAGAAAGTTCAACTTAAGAACTCCGGTTTGCAAAAAGAATCAACTCGAAAGAAACAACGAAACTCAATCTGCGAAAGAAACGAGCTCCGAATTACTAGTTGGCCTAAAGTCAAATTTTACAGTAGCCAAAACTCTGTTCAAGTTGATCTAATGTAAAGAGGGCTTCGAGACGAAGATCTCGGATTTTGAATCACCTGATTCCGACTCTCGAGCAAAAATAAAAACGAAAAACAAGATTAGGGCAGAAATCGCGATCGGAATAATCGCGGATAAATACCTCGAAAAAGAAAAACGACGAACAGGCTAACGAACGAACGTTCGCTGTCTGCGGTTAACTAACGAAAACCGTTCGTTACAACGAACGTACGGACGAACGTCCGCTAATTAGCTAAACCGAAAAAAAACCGAACCGATCTATTCTAAAAAAAACAGATCTAGGTTTTCCTTAAATAAAACCGATCGGTTAACCGAAGAAAAGAAAAAAAAACTAACTACCTCTAACTCCGGCGAACTCCGGCGGTCTCCGGCGAGGGGCGGCGGCGGCGGCTGCGGGCTAGCGGCGGGGCAGCGCGGCGGCGGGGCGGCGAGGTGGCGCGGCGCGGGCGACGGCGGCGGGTTCCGGCGGCGGCGGCGAAATCGGCGGCGGCGGCTAGGGTTTCGGGCGGGCTGCGGGGCGAGGCGAGGCTTTGGGCCGGCGTGGCTGCGGCTTATAAAGCCCAGTCTCCTAGTCCTATACGAGACTAGGTCGGTTTCCTATTTTTTTTTCTAAAAGAGTCCCGGCGCAGAAAAACTAGCGAAAGAAATATCAAACGGACTCCAAAATTCCCGAAATAAATTTTCACCATCCTCTAATAATATTTAGGACAAAGTGAACATTTTTCCCGGACCTAAATGCACTTTTGAAAAACGCGTATTTTTCCTATGCAAATAAATCCGAAAATAAATCCAGAAAAATACCAAAAGTGATTTTAACATTTTTTCCTCCAATATTTCTGTTATTTTGGAGAAGTCATATTATCTCCGCTCATATTTTGTATTTAGAAATATTTTTAGGAGGGAAAATAATTAGAATCACACTGTCCTCGTACCGGTATTCGAGCGAACTCAAATACGAAAACGGTAAAATTCCCAACTCTCTCTGTAGGTCCTTGAGTTGCTTAGAATTTCGAGGAACTCCACGAACAAAAATGCAAAAACATGAAATGCAATTATGATCTATGTATAACATTCCAAATTGAAAATTTGGGATGTTACACCGAGATTCGATCATCGGTATCTCCATACCTAGTTCAATCTTGTCACCGGCAAGTCTCTTTACTTGTTCTGTAATACATCACCTTGCAACTAACTCCTTAGTCAATTTGTTTGCAAGCTTCTTGTGATGTTGTATTACCGAGAGGGCCCAGAGATACCTCTTCGTTACACAGAGTGACAAATCTCAGTCTCGATCCATGCCAACCCAACATACACCTTTGGAGATACCTGTAGAGCATCTTTATGATCACCCAGTTACGTTGTGACATTTGATAACACACAAGGTATTCCTATGGTATCCGGGAGTTGCATTATCTCATGGTCAAAGAAACATGTATTTCACATTAAGAAAGTAGTAGCAATAAAATATGCTAATGGATGGGTCTTGTCCATGACATCATTATCCTAATGATGCGATCCCATTATCAAATGACAACTCATGTCTATAGTTAGGAAACCTTAACCATCTTTGATCAACGAGCTAGTCTCGTAGAGGCTCACTAGGGACAATGTATTTGTTTATGTATCCACACATGTATTTCAGTTTCCGGTCAATACAATTCTCTCATGAATAAGAAACTTTTATCATGAATAAGGAAATACAAAATAATAAAAACTTTATTATTGCCTCTATGGCATATTTCCATCAGTCTTCCACTTGCACTAGAGTCAATAATCTAGATTACATAGTAATGAATCTAACACCCATGGAGTCTTGGTGCTGATCATGTTTTGCCCGTGGGAGAGGTTTAGTCAACAGGTTTGCCACATTCAGATCCTTATGTATTTTGCAAATTTCTATTTCTCCATCCTTGACCTTTTCACGAATGGAGTTGAAGCGTCTCTTGATGTGTTTGATTATCTTGTCAAACCTGGATTCGTTCCCTAAGGCAATTGCTCCAGTGTTGTCACAAAAGATTTTCATTCGACCCAATGCACTAGGTATTACACCCAGATCAAATATGAACTCCTTCATCCAGACTCCTTCCTGTGCTGCTTCCGAAGCAGCTATGTACTCCGCTTCACACGTAGATCCCGCCACAACGATCTACTTGGAACTGCACCAACTGACAACTACACCATTAAATATAAATACGTATCTGGTTTGTGACTTAGAGTCATCCGGATCTGTGTTGAAGGTAGCATCAACGTAACCCTTTACGATGAGCTCTTCATCACCTCCATAAACGAGAAACATATCCTTGGTCCTTTTCAGGTATTTCAGGATACTCATGACCGCTGTCCAGTGATCCACTCCTGGATTACTTTGGTACCTCCCTACGAAACTTATGGCAAGGCACACATCAGGTCTGGTACACAGCATGGCATACATAATAGAACCTATGGCTGAGGCATAGGGAATGGCTTTCATTCTCTCTCTATCTTCTGCCGTGGTCGGACTTTGAGTCTGACTTAATTTCGCACCTTATAACACAAGCAACAACCCTTTCTTTGACTGATCCGTTTTGAACTTCTTCAAGACTTCATCAAGGCATGCGCTTTGTGAAAGTCCTTTTAAGCGTCTCGATCTATCCCTATAGATCTTGATACCCAATATATAAGCAGCTTCATTAAGGTCTTTCATTGAAAAATTCTTATTCAAGTATCCCTTTATGCTATCCAGAAATTCTATATCATTTCCAATCAATAATATGTCATCCACATATAATATCAGAAATGCTACAAAGCTCCCACTCACTTTCTTGTAAATACAGGCTTCGCCGTAAGTTTGCATAAAACCATATGCTTTGATCACTTCATCAAAGTGTATATTCCAACTCCGAGATGCCTGCACCAGTCCATAGATGGATCACTGGAGTTTGCACACTTTGTTAGCACCTTTAGGATCGACAACACCTTCTGGTTGAATCATATGCAACTGTTCTTTAAGAAACCCGTTAAGGAATGCATTTTTGACATCCATTTGCCAGATTTCATACTCATAAAATGTGGTGATTGCTAATATGATTCGGACAGACTTAAGCATCGCTCGGGTGAGAAAGTCTCATTGTAGTCAACCCCTTGAACTTGTCGAAAACCTTTCGCAACAAGTCGAGCTTTGTAGCCAGTGATATTACCATCAGCGCCTGTCTTCCTCTTATAGATCCATTTATTCTCAATGGCTTGCCGATCATTGGGCAAGTCCACCAAAGTACACCCTTTGTTCTCATACATGGATCCTATCTCAGATTTCATGGCCTCAAGCCATTTATCGGAATCTGGGCTCATCATAGCTTCTTCATGAAGGAAATATGCCCTAGAGGCAATAATAAAGTTGTTATTTAAATTTCCTTATATATCATGATAAATGTCTTTTATTCATGCTAGAATTTTATTAACCAGAAACTTGATACATGTGTGAATACATAGACAAATCAGAGTGTCCCTAGTATGCCTCTACTAGACTAGCTCGTTAATTAAAGATGGTTATGGTTCCTAACCATGGACATGTGTTGTCATCTGATCAACGGGATCACACCATTATGAGAATGATGTGAGGGACAAGACCCATCAATTAGCTTAGCACTATGATCGTTTAGTTGTACTGCTATTGCTTTCTTCATGACTTATACATGTTCCTATGACTAAGCCTGGGCATTCGGTCTTTTCGGTTTGTTCGGTTCGGTCTTTTCGGTCTTCCAAGAATTCGGTCTTCCATAATTGAAGACCGAAATAATTTCGGTCTTTTCGGTTTTCCACTATTCGGTCTTCGGTCTTTACATACCAATGTTCGGTCCCGACCAAATAGACCAGATTAAATGGCACAACTCAGATTCATATGCATTACTTCCAATATTTGTACATAGTTATTTATGCAAAATTGAGACAACAAATGTATGTACAGAGGTGCATGTGTGTATAAGAAAAATATATACAAGTGTTAGATAACAAAAGCATGTAGTCGGCTAACAGCCTAACAACTAACAGACTAACATCCCAAATTCTGAACAATATAGCTCTGCACATAAAGAAGTATGTGACACAAGGCTCTGCACTTAGGCATATTTGGCCGATCTGATAATTTGGACATCGCACAAGAGTCACTAGCTCATCTTCGAGCTCCGGTTGTGAGGTGAAGCATAGGAATAGGAGAGTAGGCGGCGACAGGCTTGAAAGAGACGGTGGCGACGAATTGACGCCGGTGCACCAGCGTGGAAGAGGACGTGATCTGAAGCACTGCCGGCGGATGGCGATTCGCGGGCAGTGGAGCGATGTAGGGGAGGTTGGGTTGCCGGCGCGACGCACTTTGATTGGCGGCATGAGCTACGGCGATCGTCACCGGTCGAGGCCGCGGATCGGGGTGGACCTCACTGTTCACGGTCGCGAATCAGGGCACTCCTTGGGCGGTGGTCATCACGTGGCCTCAGGTCTTAGCGGCGGCTAGGGTTTGTCAATGGGAAAAGGGGATGAACGCGAGTGAGGATGTGGTTCGTTAACTTGTTCGTGCCTCTGGGCCGCTCGTCGTGACGAGGTGAGGTCTTGTGTCGCTCGTGAGAACTGGGCTAGCCAGTTGGGCCTTAGGTAAACAATTGCTGTGCGCGTGGGCTTTTAATATAAATCGGTCTTTATGGTCTATTCGGTCTTGCACGGTAGAGGACCAAAATGACCATAGTAAATTCGGTCATGTAGTTTTGCAGACCAAAGTTTATTCGGTCTTTTTGAGTTCGGTCTTTTCGGGTTCGGTCTCGGTCTTTTCTTGTTCGGTTTTCGGTCTTCGGTTTTTATGCCCGGGGTTACTTATGATTATGAGATTATGCAACTCCCGAATACCGGAGGAACACCTTGTGTGCTATCAAATGTCACAACGTAACTGGGTGATCATAAAGATGCTCTACATGTGTCTCTGAAAGTGTTTGTGATGTTGGCAAAGATTGAGAATAGGATTTGTCACTCCGAGTGTCGGAGAGGTATCTCTGGGCCCTCTCGGTAATACACATCGTAATAAGCCTTGCAAGCAAAATACTAATGAGTTAGTCACGAGATGATGTATTACGGAACGAGTAAAGAGACTTGTCGGTGATGAAATTGAACTAGGTATGATGATACTGACGATCGAATCTCGAGCAAGTAACGTACCGATGACAAAGGGAACAATGTATGTTGTTATGCGGTTTGACCAATAAAGATCTTCGTAGAATATGTAGGAGCCAATATGAGTATCCAGGTTCCGCTATTGGTTATTTACTGAAGATGAGTCTCGGTCATGTCTACATAGTTCTCGAACCCGTAGGGTCCGCACGCTTAACGTTTGATGACGATTGGTATTATGATTTTATGTGTTTTGATGTACCAAAGGTAGTTCGGAGTCCCGGATGTGATCACGGACATGACGAGGAGTCTCAAAATGGTCGATACATAAATATTGATATATTGGAAGGTTGTATTCGGACACCGGAAGGGTTCCGGGGGTCAGATAAATACCGGAGTACTGGGAGGTTACAGGAACCCCCCGGGGAGTAAATGGGCCTTATTGGGCTTTTGGGGAGAAAGAGGGAGGCTGCCTAGGGCAGGCCGCGCCACCCCCCATGGCCTAGTCCGAATTTGACTAGGGGGAGGGGCCGCGCCCCCTCCTTCATTCTCTTCTCGCCCTCCCCTTCCTTCTTCTCCTACTCCTACTAGGAAAAGGGGAATCCTACTCCTAGTGGGAGTAGGACTCCCCCCTTGGGCGCGCCATAGAGAGGGCCGGCCCTCTCCTCCTCTCCTCCTTTATATACGTGGCCAAGGGGCACCCCATAGAGACACAAGTTGATTTCTTAGCAGTGTGCGGTGCCCCCCCTCTACAGTTACACACCTCGGTCATATCGTCGTAGTACTTAGGCGAAGCCCTGCGCCGGTAATTTCATCATCACCGTCACCACGCCGTCGTGCCGACGGAACTCTCCCTTGACCTCAACTGGATCAAGAGTTCGTGGGATGTCATCGAGCTGAACGTGTGTTGAACGCGGAGGTGCCCAACGTTCGGTGCTTGGATCGGTTGGATCACAAAGACGTTCGACTACATCAACCGCGTTACTAAACGCTTCCGCTTTTGGTCTACAAGGGTACGTGGACACACTCTCCCCGCTCGTTTCTATGCTTCTCGTAGATAGATCTTGCGTGATCGTAGGATTTTTTTTGAAATACTACGTTCCCCAACAGTGGCATCATGAGCCAGGTCTATGCATAGATGATATGCACAAGTAGAACACAATGAGCTGTGGGCGATAATAGTCATACTCCTTACCAGCATGTCATACTTTAATTCGGCGGTATTGTGAGATGAAGCGGCCCGGACCGACATTAAGCGTACGCTTACGCGAGACTGGTTTCACCGTTACGAGCACTTGTTGCTTAAAGGTGATCGACGGGTGTCTGTCTCTCTCGCTTTAGTTGAATCGAGTGTGACTGTGCCCGGTCCTTGTGAAGGTTAAAACAACACACTTGATGAAAAATCGTTGCGGTTTTTGTATGCGTAGGTAAGAACCGTTCTTGCTAAGCCCGTAGCAGCCACGTAAAACTTGCAACAACAAAGTAGAGGATGTCTAACTTGTTTTTGCAGGGCATGTTGTGATGTGATATGGTCAAGACATGATGAGTTATACGTATTGTATGAGATGATCATGTTTTGTAAATTATAGGCAACCGTCAGGAGCCTTATGGTTGTCTCTTTATTGTATGAATTGCGAAGGCCATGTAATTGCTTTACTTTATCACTATGAGTTAGCGATAGTAGTAGTAGTAGCAATAGTTGGCGAGACAACCACGACACTACGATGAAGATCATGGTGTCAAGCTGGTGACGATGGAGATCATGGCGATGCTTTGGAGATGGAGATCAAAAGAACAAGATGATGATGGCCATATCATGTCACATATTTTGATTGCATGTGATGTTTATCTTATTATGCTTCTTATTTTGCTTAGTACGGCGATAGCATTATAAGATGACCCCTTACAAAATTTCAAGGTACTAGTGTTCTCCCTGAGTATGCACCATTGCGAAAGTTCATCGTGCCAAGACACCACGTGATGATCGGGTGTGATAAGCTCTACGTTCAAATACAACAGGTGTAAGACAGTTTTGCACATGCAGAATACTCAGGTTAAACTTGACGAGCCTAGCATGTACAGACATGGCCTCAGAACACTAGAGACCGAAAGGTCGAGCGTGAATCATATAGTAGATATGATCAACATAAGATGTTCACCATTGAAAAACTACTCCATCTCACGTGATGATCGGACATGGTTTAGTTGATTTGGATCACGTGATCATTTAGATGACTAAAGGGATGTCTATCTAAGTGGGAGTTCTTTAGTAATATGATTAATTGAACTTTAATTTATCATGAACTTAGTCCTGATAGTTTTTGCATATCAATGTTGCTGTAGATCAATGGCCCGTGCTACCGTTCCCTTGAATTTCAATGCATTCCTAGAGAAAGCTAAGTTGAAAGATGATGGTAGCAACTACACGGACTGGGTCCATAACTTGAGGATTATCCTCATTGTTGCATAGAAGAATTCTGTCCTTGAAGCACCGCTAGGTGACATGCCTGCTGCAGGAGTAACTCCGGACATTATGAACGCCTGGCAAGCTCATTCTGATGACTACTCGATAGTTCAGTGTTCCATGCTTTACGGCTTAGAATCGGGACTTCAAAGATGTTTTGAACGTCATGGAGCATATGAGATGTTCCAAGAGTTGAAGTTAATATTGCAAGCAAATGCCCGAATTGAGAGATATGAAGTCTCCAATAAGTTCTATAGCTGCAAGATGGAGGAGAACAGTTCTATCAGTGAACACTGTCGGCTTTCTAGGAACAGGGGTACCCAGACTTGCCTGCCTGCGGCCCAGAGCGTGGCTTATCCACTGGCCTGGTACGACCCTTATGCATCAGCAACCACTCAAGACCCTCGCGAGGGGCCAAGCCTCGCGAGGCGGATGATGCAAGACCTCCCCTGGGGCGGCCTCACTAGGCTGGCTCCCGAGGAGCGGATATATCAAGGCAAGGGACACCTCGCGAGGTTCGCGTAATGTGAGCCATGACGACCAAAGGCAGGCGGGCGCCAGCAGGCGCAGGAAGCCAGTTTCCTCTTTGGTGCTAAAGGGGCAAGCGTAGGCGAGGAGTCCCAAGGCGTCAGGCAAAGGTTTCCATATCGGTGCAACGAGACCAAGACCAGCAAGACGGCAGGGCGAAGGTCACCACAGAGCCCACGACGACGTCACCATCAGAGCCTTTGGCACGCGAAGACCACCTTTTGTCAGGATAGCCTGTACTAGCTGTCCCCCTTCAAACTTGGCTGTTGTGGGATCCCTTCCCGCTCAATATTTGGGAAGAGGACCCGAGCCTCTATAAATAGGACTAGCCACCACCATAGAGGGGAGGATCAGATCCAGACCACCCTTACACCCACTAGCTCACCGAGCACAAGAACACCTCTCCTCAGGAGGCTGTTCTTCCCGTGTACTTGTTCATCCTCAGCCTACAAGTCAACCCACCACACCACACTAGAGTAGGGTATTACACCACAACGGTGGCCCAAACCAGTATAAATCCTCGTGTCTCTTGTTCTTCGGGTCCGAGGAGCCAGGCCTAGGAATCTGTGCGAGAGTGAACTAGAGCGGAAAGGAGAGATCTTCATGCGCACCCCAGTGTTCGAACCTCAAGGGTTTGCCGGAACCCACGATCCGACATTTGGCACGCCAGGTAGGGGTGCGCCGAAGTTTTGCCTCTCCGTCCACCCCGCTCTCCACCTACCAGGCTCTTATGGCGGGCGCCTCTTCTCCGATCGGCTTGGTGGCCGCGCGTGGCGGCATAGCGGGCCACCGAGCCTTCACCCTAGCCTTGCGACAGGTGCAGCAGCCACTCAGTTTTAGGCCAGAGCTGCCACCCCGTTCCGACGGAGCGGTGGATCCAGCTGTCTTCCTTCAAGCCTGCGAGGATGCCGTTTCGGCAGCCGGTGGCGACAGCAAGGTCATGGCCAGCTGGCTCCCCATGGCACTCACCGGCGTTTTGCGCGCTTGGTTTCTCAGCTTGCCAGATTCATCAGTGGCATCCTAGGAGGAGCTGTGCGGCCTCTTCACCGCACACTTCACGGTGCCGGCACTCCTCGCCATCGCGGCCCTCCTCGGCGGCTCCCAAGCGCCACCCTCAGACCGCCACATCAATCAATTCTTCCGCCAGATCGGCGCCACCTCCATACGCCGGGGAGCCCCTCCCGGATGGGCGGCGCCCAAGACCGACCTCACCTTCAACTCAGAGGACCATCCTGCTTCCGCTGCGGGCTCAGGCGCTCTCCCGATGCTTTGCACACCCACCATCTGTAACGTAGCAATCACCAGACCCTCATCGACAGTGGGGCTGGCCTCAACATGCTCTCAGTAGAAGCTTTTAGCTTGCTCCACGTGCCTCTCGAGCAGCTACGCCCCTCAAGCCCTTCTCCGGAGTCGGCAGCAGTTCCGCCAGCCCTCTAGGGCAGATCCGCCCCCCGATCACCTTCGGCACCCGCGACAACTACCGCACCGAGCTGATTGACTTCGACATCGCTCTTATCGGCCTCCCGTACAACGCCATCCCCGGGTATCCTGCCCTGGCTCAGTTCATGGCCGCAACCCATCCGGCCTACAACCTCATGAAGATGCCGGGGAGCACCGGCGTCCTCACCGTGGCTGGAGACACCAAGGAGGCTCTGGTGGCCCTCAAGCTCGTCTTCCGGACCGCTGTGGTGGCACGCCCGGCCAATGAGGCCGCCCCAGGGGCCAAGGGGGGCGCACCAGCGAAAAAGAAGCAACTATTCACTCAAGACCGAGCCGAAACAAAGCAAGTACCCGTCGAGGAGGATGGATCCTCAGGAGCCACCTTCACCATAGGCGCCAACCTCGACCCAGAACAAAAGGAGGTGTTGGTGAAGTTCCTGCATGCGAACAAGGAAGTGTTCGCCTGGTAGGGGTCCCGAGAGGGGTAATCGAGCACCAGTTAAGGGGTGACCCAATGCACGCCCTGTGAAGAAAAAGGCGCGACGACAGTCTACAGAGAAGCATCCTTCATCGTGCAAGAAACCCGCAAGCTAGAAGCAGCGGGTGTCATCCGCGAGGTCCGGTACCCGAAATGGCTGGCTGATACGTCTCCAACGCATCTATAATTTTTGATTATTCCAAGCTATTATTTATGATGTTTTGGATGTTTAATGGGATTTGTTATACACTTTTATATTATTTTTGGGACTAACCTATTAACCCAAAGGCCCAGTCCAGATTGCAGTTTTTTTGCCTATTTCAGGGTTTTACAGAAAAGGAATATCAAATGGAGTCCAAACGGAATGAAACCTTCGGGAGAGATATTTTGGAGCGATATCTTCAAGGGAGACTTGAGAAACACGTAATAGGGCACACGTGGCGTCCACGAGGGTGGGGGGCGCCCCTGCCTCGTGGGCCCCACGTTGGTCCCTCGATGCCCTCCTTCCTCCTATATATACCCATGTACCCCGAAAACATCAGAAAAGGAGAGAAAACCCTAATTCCACTGCCGCAACCTTCTGTTCCCGTGAGATCCCATCTTGGGGCCTGTTTCGGAGCTCCGCCGGAGGGGGGATCTACCATGGAGTGCTTCTACATCAACACCATCGCCTCACAATGAGTTGTGAGTAGTTTACCAGAAATCTTTGGGTCCATAGTTAGTACCTAGATGGCTTCTTCTCTCTCTTTGGATCTTAATACCAAGTTCTCCTCGGTCTTCAAGGAGATCTATTTGATGTAATCTCTTTTTGCGGTGTGTTTGTCGAGATCCGATGAATTGTGGGTTTATGATCAAGATTATCTATGAGAAATATTTGGTTCTTTTCTGAATTCTTTTATGTATGATTATAATATCCTTGGAAGTCTCTTCGAATTATTGGTTTGGTTTGGCCTACTAGATCTATAGTTCTTGCGATGGGAGAAGTGATTGGCTTTGTGTTCAATCTTGCGGTGTCCTTTCCCAATGATAGTAGGGGTAGCAAGGCACGTATTGTATTGTTGCCATCGAGGATAAAAAGATGTGGCTTATATCATATTGCTTGAGTTTATCCCTCTACATCATGTCATCTTGCTTAAGGCGTTACTCTGTTCTTATGAACTTAATACTCTAGATGCATGTTGGATAGCGGTCGATGTGTGGAGTAATAGTAGTAGATGCATAATAATTTCGGTCTATTTGTCACGTACGTGATGCCTATATATAATGATCATGCCTAGATATTTTCATAATTATTCGCTTTTCTATCAATTGCTCGACAGTAATTCGTTCACCCACCGTAGAAATCTGCTATCATGAGAGAAGCCACTAGTGAAATCTATGGCCCCCGGGTCTATTCTGAACATATCAATCTACAATCTACTTTAATTTTCCGTTTTTACTTTCTGTTCTTATATCTAAAAATACCAAAAATACCAAACTATCATATCTACCAGATCTCACTTTCGTAAGTGACCGTAAAGGGATTGACAACCCCTTATCGCGTTGGCTGCGAAGTTCTTATTTGTTTGTGCAAGTGCGAGGGACTCGCGCGTGGTCTCCTACTGGATTGATACCTTGGTACTAAAAAACTGAGGGAAATACTTATGCTACTGTGCTGCATCACCCTTTCCTGTTCGAGGGAATACAACGCAAGCTCGAGAAGTAGCAAGAAGAATTTCTGGCGCCGTTGCCGGGGAGGCTTACGCAAAAGTCATATACCAAGTACCTATCACGAACCCTTATCCTTGACATTACATTTATTTGCCTCTCGTTTTCCTCTCCCCCACTTCACCCTTGCCGTTTTATTTGCCCTTATTTTTATCATGTGTTTATCGTTCGCTTGCTTCTTGTTTGCTTGTGTGTTGGATTGCTTGCTTGTCGCTATGGCTCAGAACAATACCAAATTGTGTGACTTCTCCAATATCAACAATAATGATTTTATTAGCACTCCGATTGCTCCTATTACCGATGCTGAATCTTGTGAGATCAATGCTGCTCTGTTGAATCTTGTCATGAAAGATTAATTTTCCGGCCTTCCTAGTGAAGATGCCGCTACCCATCTAAACAACTTTGTTCATTTCTGTGATATGCAAAAGAAGAGGGATACAGATAATGATATTGTTAAATTGAAGTTATTTCCGTTTTCACTTAGAGATCGTGCTAAAACTTGGTTTTCCTCTTTGCCTAGAAATAGTATTGATTCGTGGAATAAGTGCAAAGATGCTTTTATCTCTAGTATTTTCCTGCTGCTAAGATCATCTCTCTTAGAAACGATATTATGAATTTTAAGCAACTAGATCATGAGCATGTTGCACAAGCTTGGGAGAGAATGAAAGTAATGATACGTGATTGCCCTACACATGGTTTGAACTTATGGATGATTATACAAAACTTTTATGCTGGCTTGAATTTTGCTTCTAGAAATCATTTAGATTCGGCCGCAGGAGGTACTTTCATGGAAACTACCTTAGGAGAAGCTACCAAACTCCTAGATAATATTGTGGTCAATTATTCTCAATGGCACACCGAAAGATCTACTAGTAAAAAAGTGCATGCTATTGAAGATATTAGTGTTTTGAGTGGAAAGATGGATGAACTTATGAAATTATTTGCTGCTAAGAGTGCTTCTTCTTATCCTAATGATATGCCTTTATCCACGTTGATTGAAAATAATAATGAATCTTTGGATGTGAATTTTGTTGGTAGGAATAATTTTGGTAACAATGCTTATAGAGGAAACTTTAATCTTAGGCCTTTTCCTAGTAATTCCTCTAATAATTATGGTAATTCCTACAATAACTCTTATGGAAAGATGCCTTCTGAATTTGAAACTAGTGCTAAGGAGTTTATGAATTCGCAAAAGAATTTCAATGCTTTGCTTGAAGAAAAATTGCTTAAGATTGATGAATTGGCTAGAAGTGTGGATAGAATTACTCTTGATGTTGATTCTTTGAAACTTAGATCTATTCCACCTAAGCATGATATCAATGAGTCTCTCAAAGCCATGAGAATTTCTATTGATGAATGCAAAGAAAGAACCGCTAGGATGCGTGCTAAAAAAGAGAGTTATATAAAAGCGTGTTCTTCTAGTTATCATGAAAATAAAGATGAAGATCTAAAAGTTATTGATGTGTCTCCTATTAGATCCTTGTTTTCTAGTATGAATCTTGATAAAGATGGGTTTGGAGATGAGTCTACTTTAATTAAAAGGTGTCCCAATGATTCGGAGTTTTTAGATCTTGATGCTAAAATTGTTAAAAGTGGGATTGAAGAGATTAAAACTTTGCATAGTGATGAACCCACTACTTTGGATTTAAAGGGATTCAATTATGATAATTGCTCTTTGATTGATTGTATTTCCTTGTTGCAATCCGTACTAAACTCTCCACATGCTTATAGTCAAAATTAAGCTTTTACCAAACACATAGTTGATGCTTTGATGCAATCTTATGAAGAAAAACTTGAATTGGAAGTTTCTATCCCTAGAAAGCTTTATGATGAGTGGGGACCTACTATTAAAATAAAAATTAAATATCATGAATGCTTTGCTTTGTGTGATTTGAGTGCAAGTGTTTCCACTATCCCAAAAACTTTGTGTGATTTGTTAGGCTTCCACGAGCTTGATGATTGTTCTTTAAATTTGCATCTTGAAGATTCTACCATTAAGAAACCTATGGGAAGGATTAATGATGTTCTTATTGTTGCCAATAGAAATTATGTGCCCGTAGATTTCATTGTTCTTGATATATATTGCAATCCTTCATGTCCTATTATTCTTGGTAGACCTTTCCTTAGAACGATTGGTGCAATTATTGATATGAAGGAAGGAAATATTAGATTCCAATTTCCGTTAAGGAAAGGCATGGAACACGTTCCTAGAAAGAAAATTAAATTACCTTATGAATCTATTATGAGAGCCACTTATGGATTGCCTTCCAAAGATGGCAAAACCTAGATCTATCCTTGTATCGTGCCTAGCTAGGGGCGTTAAACGATAGCGCTTGTTGGGAGGCAACCCAATTTTATATTTTTTGTTTTTGCTTCTGTTTAGGAATAAATATTGCATCTGGCTTCTATTTAGATGTGGTTTTCTGTTTTAATTAGTGTTTGTGCCAAGTAGAACCTTTGGGAAGACTTGTGTGGAGTTTATATGATCTTGCTGTAAAAAACAGAATCGTTAGCGCTCACTAGAATAGTCACCAAATTTTACTGGAGTGTGCTATTTAGTTGATTCTTTTTGAAGATGATTAATAGAAAAATTCCTCACGTTTACCAATTTATTTAGATTTTTTGGAGTTAGAGAAGTATGGAAAAGTTACATATTACTACAGACTGTTCTGTTTTTGATAGATTTTGTTTTTCGTGTGTTGTTTGCTTATTTTGATGAATCTATGAGTAGTATTGGAGGATATGAATCTAAGAGAAGTTGGAATACAGTAGGTTTAACACCAATATAAACAAAGAATGAGTTCATTACAATAACTTTGGGGTGGTGGTTTGCTTTCTTATCCTAACGGAGCTCACGGGATTTTTGTCTAAGTTTTGTGTTGTGAAGTTTTCAAGTTTTGAGTATTGCTTTGATGGACTATGGAACAAAGAGTGGCAAGAGCCTAAGCTTGGGGATGCCCAAGGCACCCCAAGGTAAAATTCAAGGACAACCAAAATCCTAAACTTGGGGATGCCCCGGGAAGGCATCCCCTCTTTTGTCTTCATCTATCAGTAACTATACTCGGGACTATATTTTTATTCACCACATGATATGTGTTTTATATGGAGCGTTATGTATGATTTGAGTCTTTGCTTGTTAGTTTGCCACAATTATCCTTGCTGGACACACCTTTTTGAGAGAGATAAATATGGCCTAGGAATTGTTAGAACACTCTATGTGCTTCACTTATATCTTTTGAGCTAAATAGTTTTTGCTCTAGTGCTTCACTTATATCTTTTAGAGCACGGTGGTGATTTTATTTTGAAGAAATTGTTGATCTCTCATGCTTCACTTATATCCTTTTGAGAGTCTATTAGAACATCATGGTAATGTGCTCTGGCTATAAAACTAGCCTTAACATGATAGGCATCCAAGATGAATGTAGTAAAAACTTTCATACAAAGTGCATTGAATATGATGAGAAGTTTGATACTTGATAATTGTTTTGAGATATGAGGATAGTGATATTAGAGTCATGCTAGTGGAGTTATTATGAAATTGAGAAATACTTGTGTTAAAGTTTGTGATTCCCGTAGCATGCACGTATGGTGAACCTCTATGTGACGAAGTTAGAGCATGAGGTATTTGTAGAGTGTCATCCTTTGTGTGGAGGTCGGGGGCACGCGATGGTTAACTCCTACCAACCTCCCCCTAGGAGCATGCGTTGATTGCTTTGTTTTGATGACTCGTAAATTTTTGCAACAAGTATATGAGTTCTTTATGAGTAATGTTGAGTCCATGGATTATACGCACTCTCACCCTTCCACCATTGCTAGCCTCTCTTGTACCGCGTAACTTTCGCCGGTACCATACACCCACTATATACCTTCCTCAAAACACCCACCATATACCTTCCTCAAAACAGCCACCATACCTACCTATCATGGCATTTCCATAGCCATTCCGAGATGTATTGCCATGCAACTTTCCACCGTTTCGTTCATATGGCACGCTTCATATTGTCATATTGCCATGCATGATCATGTACTTGACATCGTATTTGTGGCACAACCACCATGCATAATTTTTCATACATGTCACTCTTGATTCATTGCACTTTCCTGGTACACCGCCGGAGGCATTCATATAGAGTCATACTTTGTTCTAGTATCGAGTTGTAATATCGAGTTGTAAATCAATAAAAGTGTGATGATCATCATTATTAGAGCATTGTCCCATGTGAGGAAGGCAAAATAAAAAAAAGGAGATGGACCAAAAAAATATAGAGAGGGGCTAAATAAAAGAAAGGGAGAAAGCCCCTCCAAAAAAATGAGAGACAAGAGAGAAGGGACAATGCTACTATCCTTTTCCACACTAGTGCTTCAAAGTAGCACCATGTTCTTCATGATAGAGAGTCTCATGTTTAGTCATTTTCATATAGTAGTGGGAATTTTCATTATAGAACTTGGCTTGTATATTCCAACGATGGGCTTCCTCAAATGCCCTAGGTCTTCATGAGCAAGCAAGTTGGATGCACACCCACTTAGTTTCTTTTGTTGAGCTTTCATACATTTTAGCTCTAGTGCATCTGTTGCATGGCAACCCCTACTCACTCACATTGATATCTATTGATGGGCATCTCCATAGCCCGTTGATACGCCTAGTCGATGTGAGGCTATCTCCCTCCTTTTTGTCTACTCCACAACCACCATTCTATTCCACCCATATGCTATATCCATGGCTCACGCTCATGTATTGCGTGAAAGTTGAAAGGTTTGAAAGAATAGAGTATGAAAACAAGTGCTTAGCTGAAACCGGGCTTGTGCATGATATGAATATTTTGTGTGATGAAGAGGAAGCATAGCCAGACAATATGATTTTGTAGGGATAACTTTCTTTAGCCATGGTATTTTGAAGACATGATTGCTTTGTTAGTATGCTTGAAGTATTATTATTTCTTATGTCAATATAGACTTTTGTCTTGAATCTTTCAGATCTGAACATTCATGCCATAATAAAGAAAATTTCATTTAAAATTATGTTGGGTAGCATTCCACATCAAAAATTCTATTTTTATCATTTACCTACTCGAGGACGAGCAGGAATTAAGCTTGGGGATGCTTGATACGCCTCCAACGTATCTATAATTTTTTATTGTTCCATGCTATTATTTATGATGTTTTGGATGTTTAATGGGCTTTGTTATACACTTCTATATTATTTTTGGGACTAACCTATTAACCCAAAGGCCCAGTCCAGATTGCTGTTTTTTTTGCCTATTTCAGGGTTTCACAGAAAAGGAATATCAAACGGAGTCCAAACGGAATGAAACCTTCGAGAGAGATATTTTTGGAGCGACATCTTCAAGGGAGAGTTGAGAACCACGGAATAGGGCACACGTGGCGTCCACGAGGGTGGGGGGTGCGCCCCTATAGGGGCGCCCCCTGCCTCGTGGGCACCACGTTGGTCTCCTGATACGTCTCCAACATATCTATAATTTTTGATTGTTCCATGCTATTATTTATGAAGTCTTGGATGTTTAATGGGCTTTATCATACACTTTTATATCATTTTTGGGACTAACCTACTAACCCAAAGGCCCAGTCCAGATTGCTGTTTTTTGCCTGTTTCAGGGTTTTGCAGAAAAGGAATATCAAACGGAGTCCAAACGGAATGAAACCTTTGCGAGAGATATTTTTGGAGAAAATCACACACAGGGGACTTGAGAACCATGTCAGGGGAGCCTCGGGATGTCCACGAGGGTGGGGGGCGCGCCCTCCTGCCTCGTGGGCCCCTCGAGAACCCCCCCGGTGTCCTTCTTCCTCCTATATAAGTCTACGTACCCCGAAACCATCAGCAACAAAGAGAAAACCCTAATTCCACCGTCGTAACCTTCTGTTCCCGTGAGATCCCATCTTGGAGCCTGTTCCGGAGCTCCACCGGAGGGGGATCCATCACGGAGTTCTTCTTCATCATCATCATCGCCCTCACCATGAGTTGTGAGTAGTTTACCACAGACCTTCAGGTCCATAGCTAGTATCTAGATGGCTTCTTCTCTCTCTCTGGATCTCAATACAAAGTTCTCCTCGGTCTTCAAGGAGATCTATTCAATGTAATCTCTTTTTGCGATGTGTTTGTCGAGATCCGATGAATTGTGAGTTTATGATCAAGATTATCTATGAGAAATATTTGGTTCTTCTCTGAACTTTTAATGTGTGCTCATAATATCTTTGCAAGTCTCTTCGAATTATTGGTTTGGTTTGGCCTACTAGATCTATAGTTCTTGCAATGGGAGAAGTGCTTGGCTTTGGGTTCAATCTTGCGGTGTCCTTTCCTAGTGACAGTAGGGGCAGCAAGGCACGTATTGTATTGTTGCCATCGAGGATAAAAAGATGGGGTTCATATCATATTGCTTGAGTTTATCCCTCTACACCATGTCATCTTGCTTAAGGCGTTACTCTGTTCTTATGAACTCAATACACTAGATGCATGCTGGATAGCGGTCGATGTGTGGAGTAATAGTAGTAGATGCAGGCAGGAGTCGGTCTACTTGTCTCGGACGTGATGCCTATATACAATGATCATGCCTAGATAGTCTCATAATTATTCGCTTTTCTATCAATTGCTCGACAGTAATTTGTTTACCCGCCGTAGAGTATCGCTATCATGAGAGAAGCCACTAGAGAATAGTATGGCCCCCGGGTCTATTCTCAACATATCAATCTACATCTACTTTACTTTTATCGCTTTTATTTTCTGTTCTTATAAACAAAAATACCAAAAAAATAAACTATCATCTCTATCAGATCTCACTTTCGTAAGTGACCGTAAAGGGATTGACAACCCCTTATCGCGTTGGCTGCGAAGTTCTTTTTTGTTTATGCGGGTGCAAGGGACTCGCACGTGGTCTCCTACTCGATTGATACCTTGGTTCTCAAAAACTGAGGGGAATACTTACGCTACTGTGCTGCATCTCCCTTTCCTCTTCGAGGGAATACACCGCAAGCTCGAGAAGTAGCAAGAAGAATTTCTGGCGCCGTTGCCGGGGAGGCTTACACAAAAGTCATATACCAAGTACCTATCACAAACCCTTATCCTTCGCATTACATTTTTTGCCTCTCGTTTTCCTCTCCCCCACTTCACCCTTGCCATTTTATTTTCCCTTCTTCTGCCGTGTGTTTACCGTTCGCTTGCTTCTTGTTTGCTTGTGTGCTATGTGCCCTCTATTAGCTTGCATCTTCGCTTGCTAAAGTATGGATCCTCATCCACTTGCTAATCTCTTTAAGAGATCCAATTATGTTGAACCTATTGCTAGTGAGCTGCGTGCACTAGATTATCTTTATGGGGTTTTGCTTGAAATGTATGAATCTGAAAATTATGAGGAATTGTTAAAAGAAAAAATGATTCATGATAGCTTGTTAAATTAAAAGCATGATTGCAATGATGTTATTGTAAATTATATTAATGTCAATTGTGTTAATGACATGCAAAACCCTAAGCTTGGGGATGCTTTTGCTATGCCCACTACTTGTTGCAATGATCATGATTGGGGTGATGATTCTTATGATCTTGAAAATTTATTTAAACCCCATCATCAATATGAGATTGATAATAATGTTCACCATAATGTTGAAAGTGGGTTTGGAAGAGTGTCAACTTTAGATCCCACATATTTGGAGAATGTTCAATCTTATGATTTTTTTTGTTAAAAGTGGGTTTGGAGAGGTCATGACTTGAGTTAATGTTGCTCCCACTATTTTGGAAGAGTGTCAACTTCGTATGCATGTGGATCATGTTGAGAATATGTTTCGTGATAGCTATTTTCTTGAATTTGATCATGATCCTACATGCAATTATTATGAGAGAGGGAAATATGGTTGTAGAAATTTCCATGTTACTAAATTACCTCTCGTTATGTTGAGATTGCTATTGTTTCTTTCTTCTTCCTTGCATATGCTAGATCTTGCTTGTCTTGATAATTTTTTTTCCTATAAAATGCCTATGCATAGGAAGTATGTTAGACTTAGATGTGTTTGTCACATGTTTTATGATGCTCTCTTTGTGCTTCAATTCTTGTCTTTCATGTGAGCATCGTTGAATTATCAAGCCTATCTTAATGGCTATAAAGAAAGATCTTGTTGGGAGGCAACAATTTTTTTTTTGCTTCTGTTTAGGAATAAATATTGCATCTAGCTTCTGTTTAGATGTGGTTTTGTGTTTTGTTTAGTGTTTGTGCCAAGTAGAACCTTTGGGAAGACTTGTGTGAAGTTTATGTGATCTTGCTGTGAAAAACAGATTCGTTAGCGCTTGCTAGAATGGTCATCAAATTTTACTGGAGCGTGCTATTTAGTTGATTCTTTTTGCAGATGATTAATAGACAAATTCCTCACGTATACCAATTTAGTTTGATATTTTGGAGTTACAGAAGTATGCGAAACCTGCAGATTACAACAGACTGTATTGTTTTTGACAGATTCTGTTTTTCGTGTGTTGTTTGCTTATTTCAATGCATCTATGAGTAATATTTGCAAGTATGAACCATAGAGAAGTTGGAATACAGTAGGTTTAACACCAATATAAACAAAGAATGAATTCATTGCAGTACCTTTGAGTAGTGGTTTGTTTTCTTATACTAACGGAGCTCACGAGAAGTTTTGTCTAAGTTTTGTGTTGTGAAGTTTTCAAGTTTTGAGTATTCCTTTGATGGACTATGGAACAAAGAGTAGCAAAGGCCTAAGATTGGGGTTTCCCATGGCACCCCAAGTAAAATTCAAGGATAATCAAAAGCCTAAGCTTGGGGATGCCCTGGGAAGGCATCCCCTCTTTCGTCTTCATCCATCGGTAACTATACTTGGAGCTATATTTTTATTCACCACATGATATGTGTTTTGCTTGGAGCGTCTTGTATAATTTGAGTCTTTGATTGTTAGTTTTTCACAATCATCCTTGCTGGACATACCTATTTGAGAGAGTTAAATATGGCCTAGGAATTGTTAGAACACTCTATGTACTTCACTTATATCTTTTGAGTTGAATAATTTTTGCTCTAGTGCTTCACTTACATCTTTTAGAGCATGATGGTGGTAATATTTTGTAGAAATTGTTGAACTCTCATGCTTCACTTATATCTATTTTAGATTCTATTAAAACAGCATGGTAATGTGTTTAGTCTAATAAAACTAGTCTTCACATGATAGACATCCAATGTCAATGTAGTAAAAAAAATCACACTAAGTGCATTGAATATGATGAGATGTTGGATGCTTGATAATTGTTTTGAGATATGAGGATAGTGATATTAGAGTCATGCTAGTGGAGTTATTATGAAATTGAGAAATACTTGTGTTAAGGTTAGTGATTCCCGTATCATGCACGTATGGTGAACCGCTATGTGACGAAGTTAGAGCATGAGGTATTTGTAGAGTGCCAACCTTTGTGTGGAGGTCGGGGGCGCGCGATGGTTAACTCGTACCAACTTCCCCCCTAGGAGCATGCGTTGATTGCTTTGTTTTGATGACTCGTATATTTTTGCAATAAGTATATGAGTTCTTACGATTAATGTTGAGTCCATGGATTATACATACTCTCACCCTTCCACCATTGCTAGCCTCTCTTGTACCGCGCAACTTTCGTCGGTGCCATAAACCCACTATATATCCTTACTCAAAACGGCCACCATATTATTCCTCAAAACAGCCACCACACCTACCTATTATGGCATTTCCATAACCATTCCGAGATATATTGCCATGCAACTTTCCACCGTTCCATTCATATGACACGCATCATATTGTCATATTGCCATGCATGCTCATGTAGTTGACATCGTATTGGTGGCAAAGCCACCATGCATAATTTTTCATACATGTCACTCTTGATACATTGCACATCCGGGTACACCGCCGGAGGCATTCATGTAGAGTCATACTTGTTGTAGTATCGAGTTGTAATAAAAGTGTGATGATCATCATTATTAGAGCATTGTCCCATGTGAGGAAAGGCCAATAAAAAAAGGATGGCCCAAAAAAATAGAGAGGGGCTAAAAAAAGAAGAAGAAGAGAAAGCCCCTCCAAAAAAATGAGAGAAAAGAGAGAAGGGACAATTTCTACTATCTTTTTCCACACTTGTGCTTCAAAGTAGCACCATGTTCTTCATGATAGAGAGTCTCATGTTTAGTCACTTTCATATACTAGTGGGAATTTTCATTATAGAACTTGGCTTGTATATTCCAACGATGGCCTTCCTCAAATGCCCTAGGTCTTCGTGAGCAAGCAAGTTGGATGCACACCCACTAGTTTCTTTTGTTGAGCTTTCATACACACTTAGCTCTAGTGCATCCGTTGCATGGAAATTCCTACTCACTCACATTGATATCTATTGATGGGCGTCTCCATAGCCCTTTGATACGCCTAGTTGATGTGAGACTATCTTCCTCCTTTTTGTCTTCTCCACAACCACCTCTATTCCACCCATAATGCTATGTCCATGGCTCACGCTCATGTATTGCGTGAAAGTTGAAAGGTTTGAAAAGATAGAGTATGAAAACAAGTGCTTTGTTGAAATCGGGGTTGTGCATGATATGAATATTTTGTGTGATGAATAGGGAGCATAGCCAGACTATATGATTTTTTATGGATAACTTTCTTTAGCCATAGTATTTTGAGAAGACATGATTGCTTTGTTAGTATGCTTGAAGTATTATTATTTCTTATGTCAATATAGACTTTTATCTTGAATCTTTCAGATCTGAACATTCATGCCATAATTAAGAGAATTACATTGAGAAACTATATTGGTTAGCAATTCCACATCAAAAATTCTTTCTTTATCATTTACCTACTCGAAGATGAGCAGGAATTAAGCTTGGGGATGCTTGATACATCTCCAACGTATCTATAATTTTTGATTGTTCCATGCTATTATTTATGAAGTCTTGGATGTTTAATGGGCTTTATAATACACTTTCATATAATTTTTGGGACTAACCTACTAACCCAAAGGCCCAGTCCAGATTGCTGTTTTTTGCCTGTTTCAGGGTTTTGCAGAAAAGGAATATCAAACGGAGTCCAAACGGAATGAAACCTTCGCGAGAGATATTTTTGGAGAAAATCACGTACAGGGGACTTGAGAACCACGTCAGGGGAGCCTTGGGGTGTCCACGAGGGTGGGGGGCGCGCCCCCTTCCCAAGGCGCGCCCCCTGCCTCGTGGGCCCCTCGAGCACCCCCCGGTGTCCTCCTTCCTCCTATAAAAGTCTACGTACCCCGAAACCATCAGTAACAGAGAGAAAACCCTAATTCCACCACCGCAACCTTCTGTTCCCGTGAGATACCATCTTGGAGCCTGTTTCGGAGCTCCACCGGAGGGGGATCCATCACAGAGTTCATCATCATCATCATCATCATCATCATCATCATCATCGCCCTCACCATGAGTTGTGAGTAGTTTACCACAGACCTTCGGGTCCATAGCTAGTATCTAGATGGCTTCTTCTCTCTCTCTGGATATTAATACAAAGTTCTCCTCGGTCTTCGAGGAGATCTATTCGATGTAATCTCTTTTTGCGGTGTGTTTGTCGAGATCCGATGAATTGTGAGTTTATGATCAAGATTATCTATGAGAAATATTTGGTTCTTCTCTTAAATTTTTATGTGTGCTCAACTGCTCATAATATCCTTGCAAGTCTCTTCGAATTATTGATTTGGTTTGGCCTACTAGATCTATAGTTCTTGCAATGGGAGAAGTGCTTGGCTTTGGGTTCAATCTTGCGGCGTCCTTTCCCAATGACAGTAGGGGCAGCAAGGCACATATTGTATTGTTGCCATCGAGGATAAAAAGATGGTGTTTATATCATATTGGTTGAGTTTATCCCTCTACATCATGTCATCTTGCTTAAGGCGTTACACTGTTCTTGTGAACTCAATACACTAGATGCATGCTGGATAGCGGTCGATGTGTGGAGTAATAGTAGTAGATGCATGCAGGAGTCGGTCTACTTGTCTCGGACGTGATGCCTATATACAATGATCATGCCTAGATAGTCTCATAATTTTTCGCTTTTCTATCAATTGCTCGACAGTAATTTGTTTACCCATCGTAGAATATCGCTATCATGAGAGAAGCCACTAGAGAACACTATGGCCCCCGGGTCTATTCTCAACATATCAATCTACATCTACTTTACTTTTATCGCTTTTATTTTTTATTCTTATAAACAAAAATACCAAACATATAAACTATCATCTCTATCAGATCTCACTTTCGTAAGTGACCGTAAAGGGATTGACAACCCCTTATCGCGTTGGTTGCGAAGTTCTTATTTGTTTGTGTAGGTGCGAGGGAATACAACACAAGCTCGAGAAGTAGCATCCCCCGATGCCCTCCTTCCTCCTATATATACCCATGTACCCCGAAAACATCAGAAAAGGAGAGAAAACCCTAATTCCACCGCCGCAACCTTCTGTTCCCGTGAGATCCCATCTTGAGGCCTGTTCCGGAGCTCCGCTGGAGGGGGGATGTACCACGGAGTGCTTCTACATCAACACCATCGCCTCACCATGAGTTGTGAGTAGTTTACCACAGACCTTCGGGTCCATAGTTAGTGCCTAGATGGCTTCTTCTCTCTCTTTGGATCTCAATACCAAGTTCTCCTTGGTCTTCGAGGAGATTTATTCGATGTAATCTCTTTTTGCGGTGTGTTTGTCGAGATTCGATGAATTGTGGGTTTATGATCAAGATTATCTATGAGAAATATTTGGTTCTTTTCGGAATTCTTTTATGTATGATTATAATATCCTTGCAAGTCTCTTCGAATTATCGGTTTGGTTTGGCCTACTAGATCTATAGTTCTTGCAATGGGAGAAGTGCTTGGCTTTGGGTTCAATCTTGCAGTGTCCTTTCCCAGTGACAATAGGGGCCACAAGGCACGTATTGTATTGTTGCCATCGAGGATAAAAAGATGGGGTTTATATCATATTGCTTGAGTTTATCCCTCTACATCATGTCATCTTGCTTAAGGCGTTACTCTGTTCTTATGAACTTAATACTCTAGATGCATGCTGGATAGCGGTCGATGTGTGGAGTAATAGTAGTAGATGCAGAATCGTTTCGGTCTACTTGTCACAGACGTGATGCCTATATATAATGATCATGCCTAGATATTCTCATAATTATTCACTTTTCTATCAATTGCTCGACAGTAATTCGTTCACCCATCGTAGAAATCTGCTATCATGAGAGAAGCCACTAGTGAAACCTATGGCCCCGGGTCTATTCTCAACATATCAATCTACAATCTACTTTACTTTTCCGTTTTTACTTTTTGTTCTTATATCCAAAAATACCAAAAATACCAAACTATCATATCTATCAGATCTCACTTTCGTAAGTGACCGTAAAGGGATTGACAACCCCTTATCGCGTTGGCTGCGAAGTTCTTATTTGTTTATGCAGGTGCGAGGGACTCGCGCGTGGTCTCCTACTGGATTGATACCTTGGTTATCAAAAACTGAGGGAAATACTTACGCTGCTGTGCTGCATCACCCTTTCCTCTTCGAGGGAATACAATGCAAGCTCGAGAAGTAGTACTAGCGAACCCCGTCGTTGTGCCCAAGAAAGGCGGGAAGGAGCGCATGTGTGTCAACTTCACCAACCTCAACAAAGCCTGCCCTCAAGACCCATTTCCGCTTCCACGCATCGACCAGATCGTCGACTCCACCGCAGAATGTGACCTATTGTGCTTCCTGGACGTGTTCTCGGGCTACCACCAGATCAATATGGCGGTAGAAGACATGGAGAAGATGGCCTTCCTGACCCCGTGCGGGGTATACTGCTACATCTGCATGCCGTTCGGGCTACGCAATGCAGGGGCGACCTTCCAACAATTGATGCACATCGCCCTGGGCCCGCAGGCGAGGAGGAACGCAGAAGCCTATGTCGATGACATTATGGTAAAATCTCGGGAAGCAAGGACCCTCATTCATGACTTGGAAGAGACTTTCACCAGCATGCGCCAGGTGGACCTGAGGCTTAACCTGGAGAAGTGCGTATTTGGTGTCCCTTCCGGCAAACTGTTGGGCTTCCTCGTGTCGCACCGGGGAATCGAGGCCAACCCGGAGAAGGTCAAAGCAATAGAAGACATGAGCCCACCGCAAACCCTGAAGGAAATGTAGAAGCTCGCGGGCTGCGTGACCTCGTTGGGGCGCTTCATCTCCAAGCTGGGGGACCGCACTTTGCCGTTCTTCAAGCTGATGAAGAAAAAGGGGCCGTTCGAGTGGACCTCGGAGGCCAACCTGGCATTTCAAGACCTCAAGAGATATTTGACCATCCCACCAGTGATGGTAGTGCCTCGTCCCCTCGAGCCCCTGGTGCTCTACTTGGCCGCCACGCCCTACTCAGCTAGCGCGGCGCTGGTGGCTGTCCGGGAAGAACGCCAGGTCAAGGGCACGCCCCACAACGTCGCGTCTCCGGCCAGGACAACGCAGTGCCAAGACGGCGTCACCAAAGCCACATCGATACCAGCAGGTGATCAAGCCTTACGAGACTGCTATCGGGCCTATGGAAGCCCCTGTGGGCAACCAACCTCCGGAGAACTCGAGCTTCGTCGACACTCCTGCCCTAGTCGAGCACCCGGTGTACTTCGTCATCACGGTGCTACGGGACGCGAGAGCATGATACCCCATGCCACAGAAGCTCTTGCTCGCGCTCCTGGTGGCCTCGTGTAAACTGCGCCATTACTTGCAAGGCCACCCCATCAAGGTCGTCTCGGCTTACCCGCTGGAGAGGGTACTTCGGAGCCCCAGCGCTGCGGGAAGAGTCGCCAAATGGAATATCGAGCTGCAGGCGTTCCAATGGGAGTTCAGCACAACCAGGGTCATCAAATGAGCCGCGCTCGCTGACTTCGTGGACGAATGGACCGACGCCCCGGAGCTCGAAGCGGGCGAGGACTGATCCATCTCGCTAGGAAGTGAAGCATCGGACAGCTGGGTCATGTACTTCGATGGCGTGTTCCCATGCCAGGGCGCGGGGGCTGGAGCTGTGCTCATCTCGCCCACTCAGGACAAGCTTTACTACGCCGTGCAGCTCTGCTTTCAGCAGGGCGAGAAGGTCTCCAACAACATCACAGAATACGAGGGCCTCATCGCTGGCCTTAAGGCTGCGGCGGCCTTGGGAGTGAAGCGCCTCATCATCAGGGGAGACTCGCAGCTCCTCGTCATCTTCTCCAACAAGGTATACGAACCGAAGGACGAGCACATGGAGGCATACCTCACGGAGGTACGCAAAATGGAGAAGCAGTTCTTGGCCCTGGAGCTGCAGCACGTGCCCCGTGGCACCAACAAGGAAGCTGACGACATCGCCAAAAGGTCGTCCAGGCGCCTGCCCTAAGAGCTCGGTGTCTTCGAGGAACGACTCTTCAAGCCTTCAGCATCACCTTCGCCTGAGGGGCCGGCGATGCCTCGGGAGGAACTTCCCCAGCCGCCAACCTCGGGAGCCCTCGCCTATGGCCCAACGTCGGGAGCGCGTCTGCTCCTGGCGCTCGAGGCTCATGAGGGGTGCTGGACCGAGGAGCTCAAGGCATACCTGGTGCGAGGAGCGCTGCCGGAGAAAGAAGAGGACGCAGAGCGTGTAGCCTAGTAGGCTACAACATATTGCATTCAAGACGGTGAGCTTTACAAAAAATGACCAACTGATGTTTCTTTATGGTGCATCTCCAGGAATCAAGGGAGCAAGCTGCTAGCTGACGTACACGCCGGGGACTGCGGGCATCACTCGTCATCGCACACCCTGGTTGGCAAGGCGTTCCGCAGCGGTTTGTACTGGCCCACGACGCTCAACAACCCAGCCAAGCTCGTGAAGTCCTGCGAGGCTTGCCAATTCCATGCCAAGAAGATCCACCAGCCGGCTTAGGTCCTCCAAACTAACCCACTCTCCTGGCCATTCACGGTCTGGGGGTTGGATATCCTGGGTCCATTCCCTTGAGTGCCCGGGGGTGGAAGCCGTCCGCACCATCCCAGCCGGATCTGCGGTCAAGTTCATCAAGGGTCTTGTAAGCCGGTTTGGAGTCCCCAACCACATCATCACCTACAACGGCTCGCAGTTCATTAGCAACCTCTTCAAGACATATTGTGCTAACCTTGGAACGCAGATTTGCTACTCTTCAGTGGCACACCCCAGGAGCAATGGCCAGGCCGAGCGCGCCAGCACGGAAGTCTTGAGAGGCCTCAAGGCCAGGACCTTCAAGAAGAAGCTCGAGGCCTGTGGTAGGGTCTGGCATGACGAGCTCCAGTTTGTGCTGTGGTCCATCCGTATCACCGCCACCAAGTCAATAGGCAAGACCCCATTCTTCCTCGTCTACAGAGCAGAAGCAGTTCTCCCTCACAATGTCAAGCATCGCTCCACGCAGGTCCTGGCATTTGATGAAACGCAGCAGGACGCCATGCGGGGGATGGACCCCGTGCTGGGGGAGGAACGCCACCGGGAAGCCTCGCTCTGAGCGGCAAAGTACCAGCAGGCGGTGCGATGGTACCACTGTCGCAGCGTCTGCTCCAGGACGCTTGAGGTGGGCGACCTTGTCTAGAGGCGGGTGCTCTCTAGGGAAGGAATGCACAAGCTCTCACCCATGTGGGAGGGCCCATTTAGGATTGCCCGTGTCTTGAGGCCTGGCGCCGCACGCCTAGAGACACAAGACGAGATCCCCATCCAAAACGCCTGGAACATCCAGCATCTCCGGAAGTTCTACCCATGAAGCAAGGCCAAGTGCCTGTGTAGGTATCTGCTCGTGACACTCTCACGCAATAATGAGTGGGGCTGTACACGCCCCGGAGTCTCCGGGGTGCCGCCCTCGGGCCTCGGGGGCTCCCTCCCACGTCCTAGTGGCATCACTTAGCTCCGCGCTGGCAAGAAGACTAGAATAGGTGCCGGAAGCGACTGTTCATTTGCTTTCTGTAGTTGGCTTGCCCCTTCTTTTTTCTCCTAATGGAATTTGAAGTTCCGCGTTTCTTGAATGGCTTGGTTGAACCGCCTCTCTCTCTGATTCTTCCCTTGATTCTTTGCTTTGCGCTAGGGAGGGCGGCAGTTGCCCGACGCTCTCCCTCGCGCGCCTCGCAAGGGAGCTGGATAGGGTGGCGTGCGTGTGCGCCCCCTTAGTCTCTGCGAGGTGCCTCGTTTGAGATCGAGATCGGCGCATCCCTCTCTTTAAGTCCGTGCCCCACGAGTACCGCGACGAAGTGCATTTGACCATGTTTAGCCCATGACTGGGACTCACGCATCGAAGGATAAGAGTCCACTAACGAATTTTTGCAGCTCCGCAAAGGGGCGCACCTCACGAGATGGGGGCTACCCTGAATGCGTCAAGATAAGTCTTCTCCCCCTACGCCCGCATAATGCACGGATCTCGCAACACTATCCGGAAACAGTAAGAACAACACAAAGTAGCATAGAAATCACAGTCCATTACACGCCCTAGCAGGGCCCAATCTTGTTTTTGGAAATGCAGGAGGAAGGGAAAGGCAGGGACAGGCAAAAGCGGCTCCTACAATGCGGCCGCTCACGAGGATCGGCCCCCGGGCTCATCCAGAGCCCTCCTCGCGCTTCATTGGGGCACGACGATGAGATGACCCGCTACCACCCTCGAAGCGGGCACGGCGGTGAGGTGGCTGGTCGTAGCCACCGCTGCTAGAGCTACCGCTGAGGGAGGAGCTGCCATAGCCGGACGAACCGCGGCCGGGGCCGAGCGAGAGTTCATCCTCATCCTCATCACGGCCGTCGCCAAGGACGAGCACCTCGCCGCCGTCGTTGTCCTCGAGGCAGCACCCGGCGCGGTGACTGTCTTCCCCGAATACCCTCACGAAGAGGGTCGCGTCGCCGTCGTACTTGAAGTGGAGGGTGCACTGCCTGCTTAGGCCTCTCCGTCGGGGTATTTGGATCGACACCTATGGGATCACAAGAATCCCTACTACGGTTGCGGGGCGCGGGGTTGAGAGAAGAGCGGATCTAATGACCAGGACACGGTTCCTTTACCCAGGTTCGGGCCGCAAAGATGCGTAAAACCATACTCCTGCTTTGGTGGATTATACATTGGTGTTCTTCAGATAACGAGGAGCTCCAAGAGGGTTGTGAGCAGTTCCAAAAAGCCAAATCCTCCTCCTGGTCGCCTTGGGCCTCCTTTTATAGGAAAAGGGGTTGCCACAGTGGCACACAGGAGGTGGAAAGGGTACAGTAATGCGAGGTTATCCCTCGCATTACAGGACAAGGTGCATTTAATGCACCCAGCTTAGGTGTCCTTGCTTTATCGGGGACGGGGGGGGGGGGGACGTCCATCTTGTCCGTCGCCGCCCCTCCTCGTGTTGACACACGCATTCGTGCCTGAGGCGCCATGTAGGCAGACAGGCAGCTGAGGTGGCACAACGGCGGGTCTCCACGAAGATCCGTGGGTTGCCACGCAGGAGCCTGTCCAACTGGTTGGGTCGGCAGCCGCGTGGGCCGGTGGAAACCCAGTTGGTGCGGGCCTGACGGTGGCCCCGTGGGTGTCCTCGGCAAGGGCCTTGCCGGGGCCCCGGCAAGGATCTTGCCGTGGCGCCTGTTGTCATCCCCGGCAAGGTACTTGCCAGGGGCCTTGTGGTTCTCCTTGGCTGGAATCCCGCCAAGGGTCGTCGTCTTCTTAACTTGCATCTGATCTTGAATGTCTTCACAAAGATCTGCATGCCGTCACGGGGATATCTCTCGAATCCTCGCCCCATGGGGGCGGTGGACTCAAGGGTGATTCGCTCCGTAGGCGCGGGGCGAGCTGCCGCGGCAAGGGTCTTGCCGGGGCTGCCAGAGCCGGCCCCAGCAAGGATCTTGCCGGGGGAAGCCGCTTCGTCCCTTTGATCTTTGTGGTCTTGTTCTTGGCGTCGCTCCAATCTCCATCGAGCTTTAGTCTTGCCCCGGCTCGCCTCCCTCGCCATGCTTGGTGTGGTGGCGCCGTGGCTCAGATTGCCCGTGCACGATCATAGGGGTACAAAAAGTGTACCCCTCTTTTTGTACACCGACAGGAGCCCCCGGGCCTGGGCCACACATAAGCGCGACACGTTGTTGGGCCAGGCCCAGAACGGTGCGCGGGCAGGCGGGGTGGTTTTCACCGTGGTAAAATTTCCGCGCGATGCGCCTTCCACGACCCGCGCGCGTGGCTCGGGGTGGAGGGGCGTGCGTGATGTGGGCGGCATGCGTGGGGCGGTTTCCGCAGGCATGCGTCACGTCGCAGTAAATGCGAAAGGAGGCGGCCCGCGCCTTCCCCATAAACAGGGGGAGGTGTGGGGGCGCGGCCCGCTTACTGGATGGGGCCGAGGCGCGGTCTGCTAGGCATCCACTCCCCACCATCACGGGGTGGGGAGAGGTCGTCTCACCCGTCCCTTCGGTCCTACACGCTCGCCACGTGCCTACCATGCGTTCGAGGTGGCGAGCGGTGGAGGCGGGAAATCGAGCCGTCGCTCGTTGGGGCGGCGGGTCGGTCCCAGCCCCCCTTGCCTTCTGCGTCTTGATTGGTCAAGCGGGGCGGTCGAGCTCCAGCCCCGCCCCCTTTATAAAGGGGCGGAGGGGAGGGACGGTTCCCCACACTCCTCCATCTTCTTTCTCCTTCAAATTCTGCTCCTCTCTTCTGTCTGCCATGAAGAGAGAAAACCTCGGCTCCTCAACGGTGGCGGCGAGGGTCGCTGCTCGACAACGCGTCCCCCCTTCTCCTGCATGTGCGGTGGCCGAACCAGCCACGAGGGGAAGAGGGAGGGGGCGGGGCCGTGGGCGAGGCTGGGGTGCTTGGGGAAGAGGAGGACAGGGCGGCCCGCCGGCCTCGCCCCCGCCAGCAGCTCCTCCTCCATTGGAAGGCCATGTTGGAGATGACCCCTGTAAATTCTTCGTTAGGATGCGGTGGTCGCCGCGCCGTCGCCTTCGTCTCCCGACTCCATTTGCGCGAGAGATGGAGGTGAATCCGCCGGAGTCGCTGCGGCTGCACATGAGGGGTTGTGGGATCAGTGGCCCGCGGGCCCGCGTCGACTTCCCTGCCCCTCATGTGATGTATCTTCCCCAAGGATGGAAGAGGTTCGCTCGCATCCACAGCCTGACGGATGGGCTCACCCTCCACTTCAAGTTGATGGAGGACGGCCAGCTCTCCGTCAAGGTCTTCGGGCACCTCGGGACTCGCGCGAGGTGCTGCATGGAGAGCTCCTCTGATGACGAAGACTCCTCCTCAAACGATGGTGACGAGGAGGACAGTGACAGCGACGACGAGGGCGGTGGACGGCAGGATGACGGGTCCGACTAGGTGTCGGGCGCCGCTCCTGGTGGCACGGGCAACCCCATCATCCGCGTCGCCGGCTCCTTGAACTTCTCGGGGCCGTCTCCTTGGCGGCTGGCGTAGGGAGGCTGCGGAAGAGGAAGAGGAAGAAGGCGGGCGGCAAGGTCGTCATGTCGGAGTATGCGGGCAACGACGCCTTTGTCTCGTACTGACGTCCTGCCGCCTCATCTTCGAGCTCCGCCCCCGGCGCCGTCATCACCGTCCAGCCCTGGGGAGGCCGCCGAGAAGTCTTATCGGTGTCTTCTGCCACCCGTAGCTCGCCTAGGCGCCCCTTTTGCCCTTCTCGCCTCGTTGACCTACCTCCTGAGGAGAGGGACAAGAAAGGCATTATGGGCATCTTATCTCTTTTTAGTCTGTAAGCCTTCGGGCATCTGTTAAGTTTAAAACTTGTAATCCCCTTGTTCATGTTTTTCATTCCCTATGGATTGTACCTGAATGGAATGTTTTTAAAGAAAAAGGAATGTTTCCCGGGTCATTTGTTCGTAGGTAAAAACCCACAACAGGGAATAAATCCCTGATATCCTTAAGATAAACATTTTCTCGCCCGGCAACAGGCCCTGCCGTTTCCCTACTTCGCTCAACCTTTCTCACGCCCTTGGCGGAGGCAGGGATGAAGCGGGCTCAGGCTCCTCATTTTATCCTTCTGTTGCCGTGACTACGACCAAACCTAGTCCCAGGAACGAGCCTTAGGGCCTAGAGTTATGGGAGCATGGTAGCTTAAGGAAAAGAACGAGGTTTCACATACCTCAGTCCATAATGGAATGCATGATAAGGGATAAATGACTTATCTGAAGCTGCAGCCCCCGGCAACCCTGGTCTGCCGTGGGCGAATTCTTGCCCTTGCAGCCTCCGACAACACTGGCTTGCCGGGGCCTAGGCACTGGTCTGTTCTTCTTTCCTTCCTCCAAGTGGCCTCGGCAAGGATGTCTGCGCGTCCTGTGAACCAAGGAAGACAGAGGAAAGACAAAGACTCGACATCTAAGCTAGGGGTAAGCCGCTGCTAAGCACTATCAACCCTAACGAAGGACGAGACTCGACTCAACATGCATGCTATAACTTAGGGCGCCAGCGCTTCATTTATTTATGCTCAGTGTCTGCGCCTGGCTTTGTACAAAGGGTTACATGCCTTGCTGGCAAGGCTTGTACAAAAGGGTGGCTTGCCGGGGGGCCCGGCAAGCCGCGCCTTATGGGTAAAACTTGCGAAGATGCTCGATGTTCCAGGAATTACTCACCGGAGCGGCATCCTCGGTCTCCAGGCGGACAACGCCAGGCCTGGTGACTCGTATTACCCGATAAGGGCCTTCCCACTTCGGCGTTAACTTGTTCGTATTCCTGGCCGATTAAATGCGCCGGAGAACAAGGTCTCCTTCCTCAAAGCTTTGGGCATGAACCTTGCGGCAATGGTAGCGGCACAAGGCTTGCTGCCGCCCGAAGACGATCTTCCTCAAGGAGCATTGTGTCGTCTTGTCGCAATTGCTCTTGCTCAAGCTCATCATAAGCGAGCACTCGAGGTGACCCGTATATGAGTTCCGTGGGGAGAACTGCTTCCGCCCCGTATATCAGGGAAAAGGGCGTCTGGCCGGTGGCTCGATTTGGTGTCGTCCTGATCGACCAAAGAACCGCCGGCAATTCGTCAATCCAGCGCCCCCCGCTCTTGTGCAGCCTGTCAAAGGTCATTGTCCTTAATCCTCGCAGCACTTCAGCATTTGCCCTCTTTGCTTGACCATTTCTTCGGGGGTGAGCAACGGAAGCGAAACAGACCTTGCTGCCGAGGTCTTGGGTATATTGCGTGAAGGTGCGGCTCGTAAACTGCGTGCCGTTGTCGGTGATGATCCTGTTGGGTACACCAAAACAGCACACTAGTCCCTTGAAGAACTTGACGGCTCACTGAGCTGTGACCTTCCTTACTGCCTCCACCTCTGGCCACTTTGTGAACTTGTCGATTGCGACGTATAAGTACTCAAAGCCCCCGACGGCGCGGGGGAAAGGGCCCAGTATGTCGAGCCCCCAGACCGAGAAGGGCCGGGAGAGAGGAATGGTTTGAAGGGCTTGAGCTGGTTGATGAAGTTTCTTTGAATGGAATTGGCACGCTTCACACCTGGTGACCAGCGCCGCCGCATCCTGGAGGCCAGTGGGCCAGAAGAAGCCTTGCCGGAATGCCTTGCCGGCAAGGGCTCTCGACCCTATGTGGGATCCACATATGCCTCCATGTATCTCTGCCAACAACTCTAGTCCTTCCTCTCAAGGGATGCACTTCAATTTCACACTATTCGGTCTCCTTCTGTACAGGACGTCATCGACGAACTGGTACATGGCAGACCGACGGGCTACTCTCTCCGCTTCTTCTTGCTCCTCAGGAAGTTCCCCAGTCTAAAGGAATTAGACGGTATGCTGCGCCCACGCTGGAGCCTGGGGCTCGACGGCGAGGACTAAAGGCATTTCCTCCGCCAAGGGAGTGGCTATCTCGACGACAAAAGCTTGACGCTCCGCCGGAGTTAGCCCTCCGGTGGCGGGCTCAGTGTCCCCGGCAACATCCTTGCCGGCGGCTCCGGGGAGCTCGGCGGGAAAGTACTTGCCGGGCCCTGACTTCATCCTCTTGTTCTACTCTGTTGATGGATCAACGGATGGCTGAGAAAGCTGAAGCACAAAGGTACCTGGTTCCACAGGTAGCTTGAGGGCAGCGCGCTTTGACAGGTAATCGGCGATGTCGTTCTCCGCCCGGGGAACGTGCTCCGCCTGTATACCGTCAAAGCGCTCTTCCAACTTTCTCACTTCATCGACGCAGGCCTTCATCAACGGGCTTTGGTAATCCTTGTTGATTTGTTTGACGACAAGCTGCGAGTCGCCCCTGACAATGAGCTTCCTGATTCCGAGGTCCGCCGCGATCCTAAGACCAGCAAGCAGCCCCTCGTACTTGGCAGTGTTGTTCGTTGATTCCTCCCTAGGGAAGTGCATCTGGACCACGTACTTGAGGTGCTCTCTAGTGGGCGCGACCAGCAGTACGCCAGCCCCGGCGCCCTGTAAGGAGAAAGCCCCATCAAAGTACATGATCCAGTTGCAACTCGCCTCTTTGCCGGGGAGAGCAGTTTCCTGGACCTCTTCATCAGGCATTGCAGTCCATTCTGCAACGAACTCTGCCAAGACTCGGCTTTGAATTGTCGAGGTGCTTTCAAACTTGAGGCCAAAGCTGGACAGCTCTAGTGCCCACTCTACAATCCTTCCCGTCGCGTCTGGATTGTGCAATATCCGTTGCAGAGGGAGGCGAGTGACGATGGCGATCTCGTGCGCCTGGAAGTAATGACGCAGCTTCCTCAAGGCCATAAGAAGGCCGAAGAGCAATTTCTGTACGCCGGAGTACCTTGATCTAGCCCCCTGCAAGAGGGAGCTAACAAAGTAGACCGGGTGCTACGTCATTTTCTTCTTCGGCAGCACTCCCACCGGCTGTGTCGCTTCTGCACCAGTGGCACCAGGCTCCGTTGCTGCTATCGCCTCATCATCAATTTTTCTCTGCACCACTAGTGCGGCGCTGACCACCTGGTTCGTTGCCGCTAAGTATAGCAGCAACGGTTCTTGTGGTCTAGGCGCAATCAGTATTGGCGTAGAGGAAAGATACCTCTTCAGATCTTGTAATGCCGCTTCGGCTTCTGGCGTCCATTCCATTGGGCCCGCCTTTTTCAAGATCTTGAAAAAGGGGAGGGCGCGCTCGGCAGACTTGGAAATGAATCTGCTCATGGCGGCAACGCAGCCAGCAAGCCAACTCACATCCTTGACCCGTTTGGGTGCTTCAATCTGCTCTATAGCTTTGATCTTGTCCGGATTGGCTTCTATCCCACGCTGCGACACAAAGAACCCGAGAATCTTTCCAGACGGAACGCCAAAGACACACTTCTCAGGGTTCAGCTTGAGGTTGATCTTGCGCAGGTTCACAAATGTTTCTTGTAAATCCAGTACAAGGGTTGCCTTGTTCTTGGTTTTGACCACTATATCATCCATATAAGCCTCCATATTTCGATGGAGCTGGGGTTCAAAACCAATCTGGACTGCCCTTGCAAACGTCAAGCCAGGACTCTTCAACTCGAAAGGCATTCGTACGAAACAATACGTGCCACATGGGGGTGATGAATGCTGTCTTCTCTTCGTCTTCTCTCGCCATGAAGATCTGGTGGTAGCCGGAGTAGGCATTGAGGAATGACAGCAGGTCACACCCTGCCGTGGAGTCAACAATCTGGTCTATGCGTGGCAACGGGAAGGGGTCCTTGGGACAAGCTTTATTGATATCCGTGTAATCGATACACAACCTCCACTTCCCATTTGCCTTGCGCACTACCACTGGATTGGCCAACCACGTTGGGTGGAGCACCCCTCTCACCAAACCCGCAGCTTCCAGTTTCTGGATCTCCTCGGTCATGAACTCTTGCCGTTCCAAAGCTTGCCTCCTGACCTTCTGCTTGATGGGCCGCGCATGAGGACAGACAGCAAGGTGGTGCTCAATCACCTCCCTGGGAACGCCGGGGATGTCGGATGCTTGCCAGGCAAACACGTCGACATTCGCAAGCAGGAAGGTGACGATCGCGTCTTCCTATTTGTTGTCAAGGGCGGAGCTTATGGTAAAAGCCCCTCCCGTGCCGTCCTCCTTGACAGAAACCTTCTTGGTTCCCGGCGGCACGGCCCTGGATCTCTTGTTTCTGCCGGTGGAGCTCTTTGGCACGTCCTCGACGGGAGCGCGACACTCCGAAGAGGTGCGCTTGCCGGAGTGGGTGTCTGAGGTCTCGCCGGTCTTCTTCTTTCCGGTGGAGCTCTCAGGCACGTACTCGACGGAGCACAGCACTCCGAAGAGGTGCGCTTGCCGGAGTGGGCGCCCGAGGTCTCGCCGGTCTTATTCTTCTTCCCTCCCGGGGCTCTAGCGGCTGGAGCAAGTGCCCCCATAGCGGCAGTTGCTGCAACAGCTTGCTAGTACAATTGGTCGGCGCAAATCAGCGCATCTTTCTTGTCGGAGGGGATAGTGATGATCGTCACGGGCCCTGGCATCTTCAGGGTGTTGTAGGCATAGTGTGATGCTGCCATGAACTTGGCCAGTGCTGGGCGGCCATGGATCCCGTTGTAAGGCAGGGGGATCTTGGCAACATCGAACACGATCCTCTCTGTCGTGTAGTTCAGATCACTCCCAAAAGTCACGGGCAGCATGACTTTCCCCTTCGGTTGACTCCTCCCTGGGCTGACCCCCTGAAATGTGCCCGTCTCCTCGAGGTCTCCATCAGGGACTCGTAGCTTCTCGATCACGGTGGGCGAAAGTAGGTTCAGACCGGCCCGCCATCGACTAGCATCTTCGTCACCTTGAGGTTGCGTATTGTCGGTGAAACCAACAATGGCAAGCACCCGACCACAGTAGTGCGATCAGGGTGATCCTCGGCGTCAAAGATGATAGGTGTGCTGGACCATTTTAGCGGCTTTTGGGCACCGGGCGATGGCTCTGCCGCAACAATCTCACGCGCCCACTGTTTAAGCTAGCGGTGAGAAGCATGCAGCAAGGCGCCACCATCAACGCACATGGCGTCCGTAGCCTTCTAAAACTCTTGGCCGCCAGACTCGTTGTCCTCTTCGTGATCGTCGTCTTCAGGTCTTCTGTCGCGGCCCCGGGCGGGCCTTTCCTGCTGTTTCTCCTTGCCGTGACGGCCTGCTTGGCCGTCACGCTTCTTGCTGGATCCCTCAGCACCGTCTTGGCCCTTCTCCTTGTCCCGCCTCTTGTATTCAGCCCTTTGCTTCTCAGCAAGGAGCTCAACCTGGTGGAAGTCCTGGAGATCATGGCCCTTGGTGCGATGGATCTTGCAGTATCGCTTGCCGGAGTTTCCTGGCTTCTCGGCAGCCGCCAAGGCCCGGCAGGCGACACACCCGGCAATTCCTTTGCCAGGGTCACCCGCCTTGGTTTTCTTGGTGGAGCCGGCGTCATCAGATCCCTCGACGGCAAGCACGGCCTTCCCCTTGCGCTTCCTGTTACGGTTCCGACCCTTCTTCACTGGAGCGGCGGTATCCTCGTCCTAGGAGTCGGTTTCCTCACCGACGCTTTCGCCGGGGTACTTCCTCCCCTCTTCAGCCCGGGCACATCTGTCGGCAAGAACGTAGAGCTCCGCCATATCCTTCACCTTGGTCATCGCCAGTTCTTCGCGCATCTTGCGGTTGCGCACGTTCTGGTGGAACGCGTTGATGATGGCGGCAGGGTGAACATCGGGGATATTGTACTGTACCCGGCTGAATCTCTGTATGTACTTGTGCAGAGTCTCGCCTTCCTTCTGGGGTATGACATGCAGGTCACTTGCTTGGCCATGGGCTTGGTGGCCTCCGGTAAAGGCGCCAACAAACTCATGGCACAAGTCAGACCAGGAGGAAATAGAGTATATTGGCAAGTGCATCAACCATGACATGGCGTTAGGTTTAAGAGCCAAAGGAAAGTAATTCGCAAGCACCTTATCGTCGCGGGCCCCGACAGCTTGCATCACGATGGTGTAGATGCTGAGGAACTCCGACGGGTGGGTCTTGCCGTTGTACTTCTCGCCAACGTCAGGCTTGAAGGTGCGGTGAGAGGGCCACTGGAACTGCCGCAGCTCACGGGTGAAAGCTGGACAGCCTACCTCGTAGGGTAGACCTCCAGGGCTTTCCGATGCTGGGTGGTCCACAACAGGCCCTGCTCGCCTGTCGGACTGGTGGCGCGTTCCGCGCCGGCGCTCGATGGTGGTTCTAGCGTCTTCATGAGCCCGCTCCTGAAGAACTTGATGCTGGTCGCCGCGGGTCCGTGGGTCGGACGACGCTATGGAGATGGCGTCGCCCGCGACGTCTCGATGGGTCGACGCACGCGGCACTGGACGAGGAGGAGGCGAATCGTAGCCACGGCGCTGCCAGCTCTCCCGCCGCCGGTGCGTGGGACCACATCGGAGCGTCGGCCTGGGAGCTCCACTGGATTTAGGTCATCCCTGTTGGCGACTGCGACAAGGCTTCAGATGGTGGCTCTCCATTCGTCGAGTTTCCCCGTAACGGGAGGAAAGTCGAGGAGCAACTGTGCGCGCACCAAAGCTTCGGCTGGTGTCAACGGTAGTGAAACCTGCACGGACCGTGACGCGCTTCGACCCCTGACTTTGTCAGGGGGAGCTCCATCATGATCCCGCGGTTGCCTAACGTCTCCACCAGCGCTTCAGCGGGCGGGCAGGTCTTCTACGTCCCGGGAGTGGCGCTCGGGGCTCTTCCCATGGCGACGCCCGGGATCTTCGGGGTGACGACGCCGTCCGTCGCGCGCTGCTTGAGAAGAGCGCGCTGTTGGCAGCGGCGTGGGAGTTCTGGAGGCCCTTGCGCCGCCTTCGGGTGATGCGGCCGCGACCTTGGAAGGCCCCGCGCCACCCGCAGAGGGTCGGGCTCCATCTTTGGAACTGGCGGTGTGTGGCCCGTTACCGGGCGCACAAACATCGCCACCTTCCAAACTCCGGCTGTCGGGATGGCGTTGGTGTTTGCGAGCAGCGCCCCGAGTCCTTTCCGCGACTGGTCCGCTGTTCGCTCGCGTCGGAACGGGCTGTCCGGCTTCCGACTGGCCAACCGCCACCGTCGTCTTCTTCTTGGGCGCCATGACGATGCAGGAGCGTCGAACTAACCGCTAAAGCCGATTCTCACAACTGCGCCCCCTACCTGGCGCGCCAAAGATGTCGGGGTATTTGGATCGACACCTATGGGATCACAAGAATCCCTACTACGGTTGCGGGGCGCGAGGTTGAGAGAAGAGCGGATCTAACGATCGGGACACATGTAATGCCCCGGATGTAATACTTTCCCTTTTGGGTATATAATATATCTCCGGCTTCATCTATTTCCATTCCGGGTTCTTTGTCTTTCGGGCTTTCGTCGTTTTGTTGTGTGAGTGTGTGGCATTCATTCATATCATGTAGACATGTGCATTGCATTGCATTTGTGTTGTGGGTTGCATCCGGTTCGTCGTGTTTCTTCCCGTTGTCCGTTTCGCGTTCCGGAGCTCCCTCACGTGTCCGTGACGTCCCGTAGGCTTACTTTGTTGTTCGGGCGTTTTACGTTACCGGTGTGCCGCGGGGTTGTTTTGTGTGTTGTTGTTTTGTTGTGTGCAACCCGCCTCTCAAATCTCGTCTCGTTTGGACTCCGTTGACTTTTCCATCCGTTGTTCGTGTGGGCCCGAAGTGCCTTCACTTCGTGTCCCGGAAACATCCCTGCTGCAGTCTTTTATCTCCGTCTAGGCCTTTTAAATCAACCCCCGCGATCGGATCCGTCGGATCGCGATCGGAGGGCTCCTAGCGCCCCTAATCTCCCTCCTAACCCTAAAAACTGCTACATATAGACCCCCCTAGTCTATTTTGGGCATCCCTATCCCCTTCTTCTTCCTCCTCTAGATCTCCTTCCTTTTTATTTTTTTCTTCTTTCTTCAGATCCAAATTCCTGCCCGGATCCCGAGGGGATCCTTTGATCCAGCCCGAGCCGCCGGGATCCTCCAGATCCGCATCGGGCGACCCGGAGTCAACGCGCCTGGTCGCTCGGGCGATCCCTCCACTCGGTCGTCGCCTGGCCGCATCAGGCGACCGAGCCAGGCCCTCGCCAGCGCCCTCCTCCGCAGCTCGCCTCGTCACGGGCCGGTCCAGGGGACCACATCGCCGGCCCGATCCTCCCTCCAGCCCGGCCCGACGAGCGGGACCACATCGCCTCGCCACTTCCCGCGCGGGCCGCCAGCCGCCTTCCTCCGCCAGGCGCTGGGCCGCCTCCAGCCGCCACCCCGCAGGCCGCCTCGCCTCCGCACGGTGGGCCGCCGCCGCTCGCCCCGCGGGCCCAGGAGGTTTCCAGCCGCGCCGCGAGTGGGCCGACCGCCTTCCGCCAGCCGCGCCCGCCCCGCTGGGCCTCTGCCGCGCCAGATCGGGCCCGCCAGGCCACCAGCTCCTGGGCCGCCGCCGCACTGTTCCTCCAGATCCGATCTGGAGAGGTTGACCTAATTTCACTAAGTCCCTTTTAATTCTGTTCTGATATGCCAAGTTTGACCTGCTGTAACTTTGTGCCTGTTGCTCCGTTTTGCGCGTGTAGCATGTCCAGATGTTCGTGGAGATGTCCTCTACGTTTTACCTGTTGTTGTCATGCATGTTAGAGTTCTTCTAGACACTTGTTTTGCTGTTGCAAGAGTGCATCATGATATAAACTGCTGTTATGTGTTATTTTCATGCCACCTTTGACTTGTGATAACTTTTAGCTCGTTTGTCCAAACGATGCAAATGACATGTCCACGTGTTCGTCTTGCCACGAACTACGTGTTGCTTGTGATAGGTTGCATGGTAGATTTATTGTTGCCTTGTTATCATCGTTGCAAAGTGCCATGTTCATATGTTGTGTTATCACTTGTTATAAAATGCCATCTTGTTGAGCTCGTTGTAATCGTTGTGTTCACCTCTATGATGCATGCTTGTGTGTTTCGGGATCACCTTCATATGCACTTTGATGAGGTGCTTACCCTTTGCCATGTTTAGTTTCGAGGTGACTTAAACATGCTCTTTTGTGTGCTTTGATGTTATTGCTGTTTTAGGACTTAGTGAAATTTCACTAAGTCTGAAATCTGTAACGTTCCGATGCCATGTTCGTGTGATGTTGTAGGACAAAGCATGATAGTTTTGGGGTGGATTTTGATTGTTCCTTATAGTATATATTGTTGTCTTTCCATCCATGTCCTCACATGTCCATTTGAATGGCTGTAGCATGTTTATCTTTTGCTCTAAAGTTTCAATAAAATTCTGCTGCCAGAATTTTATTGCAAAGTTCAATATGTCCAAGATCATTGCTATTGATCCGTGACTCCGTTGGGGGTGCACTTTGGACCTAGTTGCTGTACTATATATCTAGTTTGTGTTCAAGTCCTTTGCCATGCTTTTTGGGTGCTGTAGCTTAATTATTTTGAGCTCCCAAGTTGCTATGTTGCTGTAATTTTTCAGCTTTCGCTCAAATCTTGTTTCGGGCATAACTTTTAGCCCGTAACTCCGATTTCAGCGAATCTTATATCAAACTTGGGTGATTTTCTGTGTAGTTTAATAATATCAGATTGTTATCTTGTTTTGAGGTGTTTTGCTTGAGTGGTGTTTTACGTGCTCCATGTGCATCCTTAGTGCATCCATCATGCATTCATGTTTTTTGAGTGCGCATTGCATCTTGTTGATTGGTGCTTGGTGTGATTGTTTTGTTTAGAGCCGGGAGCTGAGACCGGGTATGAAGTTGAGCACGAGGTTTCCAACGAGGTTGAGCACGAGGACCCTTCTTACGATCCGAACGACTTCTCTTCAGGCAAGATGACCGAACCCCGATAACATTACTATCTTTGCCTATTGCTAGTAGTCTCGATCTATAGTTTGCCTCGATGCCCATGTTCTTCTTGTCAGCCTCCTACTTGTAACCAATTGCCATGTTTAACCACCCTACCTATGCAAACCGTTGCTTGGCTAAGTACGCTTCGCTCAGCCCTTCTTATAGCGTTGCTAGTTGCAGGTGAAGTGAAGATGCTTGCTCCATGTTGAAGTTTGGTTGGGTTATATCACACTATATAAATGCTTTAAATGAAATCATCTATATATTGGCAAGGGTGGAAGGCTAAGCCTTTTGCTTGGTGATTTGTTCCACTCATGCCGTTAGGATCCGTATAAGCCGGTATTATGTTCCTTGATTATGCGTTCCTAACACGGTTGGGGTGTATGGGACCCCCTCGATAAACCGCTAGGTGCTAAGTCTTTTCCAGCAAATCCCAACATTGGTACTATTTGCCTAATAACAAACTAAACATGCATAGGGAGTAATTAACCCTCTTTCTTAATCAACAACCCCGGGCCAGTGCTCCACATGAGTGTTGGTCCGAAACGGGCAACCTGCGGGGCCACCTCGAGGAAACTCAAGGTCTGGTAAAAACCCGTAGCTTGTCCCATCCGGTCATGGCCTGAGACGAGATACGCGCGACTACTATCAGGGTGTCGGCACGCCGGGAGGATTTGCTGGATTAGCCTTACCTTAGCTCGGTATATCCTGAGCACGGGATTCCGAGGATACTCGGGTCTTCCCACTTTGGAGTTGCGACTCCGCGGATCGTGGGCTTGTAATGGGTCAAGTTGGAACACCCCTGCAGGGTTTGAACTTTCGAAAGCCGTGCCCGCGGTTATGTGGCAGATGGGAGCTTGTTAATTCCGGTTGTAGATAACTTGACACAATGTTACTAATACACTACCAGCGTGTGTTCCGTGACTGTCAATTTCCGAATAGGGATTCGGGAGTTGAACACGGAGGGGTTATGATTGTGGAGCTTGTAGCTAGGATCACTTAGTGATCACTTCTCGCCGATGCCTTCTCTTCTCGCTCTCACTTGCGTAAGCTAGATGCTAGTTGCTGCTGCAGACTTGTTATTTTCTTCAGCCTTTCCCCCACCTAAAGGCTTAAATAGTTCTGTTACCCGGGAACGGGATTGCTGAGTCCTCTGTGGCTCACAGTTACTTCACACACCAGATGCAGGTCCAGCTGTGAGCTATCCAGGTGATGGCACCGAGCTGGATTGGGAGTACGACGAGGAGCGTAGTCGGTACTACGTGCGCTACCCGGACGATCAGTAGTGGAGTCTCTTACTAGGATTCGATCTGCCTGTGGTTTTTTTATCTGAGTTTGGTACTTTGACTTTTGGCTTTTGCCCTTAGAGGGTTGTAGTGCTCTTAATGTATGATGTTTGAGACTTGTACTGTAATTCTGTGACGTGGCGAGTGTAAGCCAACTATTTTCAGTTTACTATCCCTCTTTTACATGAGTTGTGCAAAGATTACCAAACTTGAGATCATTCTAGGATGGACTTATGCCTTTAAGTCGTGCCTCGACACGTAGGAGGTATAACTCCATCCTGGGCATTACAAGTTGGTATTCAGAGCCTTCTCCGACCTAGGAACCCCCACTGTTTGATCGAACCGTTGACGGTTGAGTCTAGGCACACACTGAAAACTTTTTGAGTCCTATATTATATCGGAGAGTAGGATTTCTTTGCTTCTCATCCCCTTTCTCTCTGGTGAGGACTCCTGACGTCTACTCTTGTCTCTCCTATCTTCAAAATTTGCACAATTTTTTTTAGGAATCCCGCGAGTATTCTGGGATTGTTTCGATGTTCTTGTGACAAGGATATTGTTCCCGATGCCTCCTGTTACCGAGGAGTTGAGCTTCGGGGTATCATTGTAACAAGCATATCGCGACAGTACTAAATACTTAAGACGGCCGACATCGAAAATCTCCCCTATACGGCCAGTGGCAAGATAACCCCGACATCACCCAGTACTGGGGAGGTAGTTCGGGAGTATTGCCATAGCTTGTTATAGTGGATGCTTTTCGAAGGTCCGAGGTACACAGTTTCCGAGAAAGACTGGTTATGTGTTGAAGGATGGATACACCTGGATGTAGGTTAGAGTTGATTGCGCGGTGCTTCCCGTGTATCCCCAACACCTGATTGCATAACTGGAATCTTTCGGAAAACTATAGGGGGGTTTTATCCGTAGATCGTAGGCATTCTTCCAACGAATGCAGGTTAGTGAGTTCGGGGTTCGACATTGAGTGAAGGGGTTATATGACCGATGTTACTATCAGGAGTTGCATCTTAAAGGGTCCTTGGCTATGCTGATCCGGGGATTGCAAAACCTTTTCGTAACGCGTTCATATGCTTTCAGCACAAAGATGTTAGAACGAAACTCCTCTCTTGTGTTTGTTCCTGTCCGTACCTTGTTGTTTTTCTTATTTTTCATTTTGATCCCTATGTGGCTTCTCGTGAAGACTGATGTTATCAATTAACTGAGAAATTCATTCGTTCCTCTTGTTCGGATGATTTCATTCGTTCTTATTGTTCTAATGATTATTGTGAAGACTTGTTGCAATTCATTCCATTGATTCAGCTTATTCCTTTTGTCAATCAATTGCTGATTCGTGGTCATCTCTTACAGGATGGCTCCGAAAAGGGTTCCGAATGCTAACCCAGAGGGTGAAGAGGTTCCAGAACGTCCTCCTTCACCTCCTCCTCCACCTGAGGCTTGGAGAGCAATTATGCAGACTACTGCTCAGAACACTCAGTTAATGATGCAGATGATGCAGCAAATGCAAGCTATGCAAGCTAATCAAGCTAATCAGGGCGTCCAATGAACCAAGGCAACTTCTTCCAGCAGCACCATGCTACCCTCAACCAGTTCTTGGCCAACAATCCTAAAGCTTTCAGTTACTGTGTCGACCCTCTTGATGCTGAGGATTGGCTGACCGATATCAAGAAGCATTTTGAGTGCAGTAACGTGAAAGAAGATGACTATGTGAAATTTGCAGCCTTCCAACTGAAAGATCAAGCAGCTGACTGGTGGCAGCAGTACAAAGACTCAAGGCCGGGTCAAGTGATCTCTTGGGAGAATTTCTGCAAGGATTTCCGCTCGCATCACATTCCTACAAGTGTTATCGAGGGTATGCGTGAGCAATTCCGCAACCTCAAGCAGGGCTCCATGTCAGTCTATCAGTATAATGTCAAGTTCCAAAACCTCGCTCGCTATGCAAAGCAAGACATTCCTGATGCAAAGAGTAAAATCTATCAGTTCCGTGGAGGTCTCAAAGATGAACTTCAGCTTGCTCTCACTTTGTTCGAGCCAGACGAATTCGATAAGTTCTATAACATGGCTTTGAAACAAGAAGCAGCTCAGCTCAAGATGGAGGCTTCTAAGAAGAGAATTCGAGATGCTGTTCACTCTTCCTCATCGTCTCAGTTGGCCGCGAAACAACAGAAATTCTGGCTTCCTCCTCCTCCAGTGATTCGAGCTCCATACAACAACTCCAGCAACTTCAACAACTCCAACAACAAGAACTCTAGTGGTCGTGGTTTCTCCCACCCACCCAACCCAAGCAACCAGTCGAAGAAGCAGTTTCAGTCTCAAGGCTCTAAGTCCAGTGGCTCTCAGTTCCGTCCTCTCTCAGAAGTGACTTGCAACAAATGCACTCAGAAAGGTCACTATGCCAACAGATGTCCGAATCCGAAGCGTCTTCCTCCTCCACCACTTGTGAGTTCAGCTATTGTCAGGCATGATCCAAAGGCAGCAAGGGTCAATCTGATGAATGCAGCACAAGCAGAGGCTTCTTCTGATGTCATTCTGGGTAACCTTCCAGTGAACTCTATCCCAGCTAAAGTGTTATTTGATTCGGGTGCTTCTTGCTCTTTTATGTCATATCCATTTGCATCCAAGAATAATGTTCACTCTGAAGCCTTGCCAAGACCTTTGAGTGTCATATCACCTGGCAAGAGATTGAGTTCTAGTATGGTGGCTCCGGATGTTTCCATTCGCATGGGTGATTATCGATTTTTGGCTTCTCCGGTGATTCTTGGTCATTCTGACATCGACCTCATCCTCGGAATGGATTGGCTTTCTCAGCACGATGCTCACATTGATTGTGCCCAGAAGGAAGTCAAGTTGACTCATTCTGATGATGATGTGATTATCTTCGCCTCCAGGGATAATACTATTCGGCTTTTCTCTCTTAATGATAAGGATGAAATTAATGCCATAGAGCAAATTCCAGTGGTGAACGAATATCAAGACGCCTTTCCAGAAGATCTTCCAGGCATGCCTCCACACCGTCAGGTGGAGTTTGTCATTGAACTCGAGCCGGGCACCGAACCTGCTTGCCGGCGTCCATACAAGCTCTCTCCGGATGAATTGAAGGAATTGAAAAAGCAGCTTGATAAGCACGAGAGTATGGGTCTCATCAGACCGAGTACATCTCCGTGGGGCTGTGGTGTCTTATTTGTCAAGAAGAAAGATGGCACGGAGCGTCTCTGTGTTGACTACCGGCCACTGAACAAGAAGACGATTAAGAACAAGTATCCGCTCCCCAACATCAACGAACTCTTTGAGCAGCTCAAAGGAGCTAAAGTGTTCTCTAAGCTTGACCTCCGAATGGGCTATCATCAAATTCGCATTCGCGAGGAAGACATTCCCAAGACGGCCTTCAGAACGAGCTACGGTTCATACGAGTATACCGTCATGTCCTTCGGTCTCGCCAATGCTCCTCCTACCTTTTCAAGGATGATGCATTACATCTTCAACCCCTATACTGGAGAGTTTGTGCTCGTGTATCTGGATGATATTCTTGTGTTTTCCAAGAATGAAGAAGATCACGAAAAGCACTTGCGTCTGGTTCTTGATCGACTCCGAGAGCATAAATTCTATGCCAAGTTCTCCAAGTGCGAGTTCTGGCTCGATAAGGTTTTGTACCTGGGCCACATCATCTCAGCTGACGGTATTGCGGTTAATCCCGAGAAAGTTGAAGCAATTGTCAACTGGGAAGCTCCTCAGAACGTCAAGCAGCTCCGCAGTTTTCTTGGTCTTGCCAGCTATTGCAGAAGGTTTGTTGAAAACTTCTCCAAGATTGCCAAGCCTCTTTCCAACCTGCTTCATAAGAATGTCAAATACTTTTGGTCTCCCGAATGTGAAGTGGCTTTCAAAACCCTCAAAGAGAAGCTTGTCTCAGCTCCAGTTCTGACTCCTCCGGATGAAACCAAGCCCTATGAAGTGTTCTGTGATGCTTCTCTTCAAGGTCTTGGTGGTGTGCTTATGCAAGATAAGAAAATTGTGGCATATACTTCTCGGCAGCTCAAGCCCAGTGAGAAGAACTATCCCACACATGATCTCGAGCTAGCAGCTGTGGTACATGCTCTGATTACGTGGAGACATCTGTTGTTGGGCAGAAAGGTCGACATCTTCACTGATCACAAGAGTTTGAAGTACATCTTCACACAGCCGCATCTGAACCTCCGCCAGACTCGTTGGGTCGAGATGATCCAAGAGTACAATCCCAGCATTGAGTACACTCCAGGCAAGGCGAATGTGATTGCAGATGCTTTGAGCAGAAAGGCATATTGCAACAGCCTTCTTATCAAGCCACACCAGCCTGAGCTTTGTGAAGCATTCAGGAAGCTCAACCTTCAAGTTGTTCCGCAGGGTTTTCTTGCAAATCTCCAAATTGCTCCTACCTTGGAAGATCAAGTCCGTGAGGCCCAGCTCAGTGATACCATGGTGAAGAAGGTGAAACATGGGATTGCAAAGGGCACTCCAAAATATAAGTGCTTCCGTGTTGATGAGAGAGATACCTTGTTCTTCGAGGACAGACTCGTTGTTCCCAAAGGTGATCTCAGGAAGCTCATAATGGAAGAAGCTCATGACTCTCTCCTTTCCATTCATCCTGGCAGTTCCAAGATGTATCAAGATCTCAAGCAATCTTACTGGTGGACACGCATGAAAAGGGAAATTGCCCAATTCGTGAACGAATGTGATGTATGCAGAAGAGTGAAAGCAGAACATCAACGTCCAGCCGGTCTTCTCCAACCTCTTCCTATCCCCGAGTGGAAGTTCGACCACATTGAAATGGACTTCGTCACTGGCTTTCCTAAATCCAAGCGAGGCAATGATGCTATCTTTGTGGTGATTGACAAGCTTACCAAAGTCGCTCACTTTCTTCGAGTCAAAGAATCAATCAATGCAGCTCAACTTGCAGAGCTGTACACTTCCAGAATTGTGTCCCTACATGGCATTCCTCAAGTGATATCCTCAGACCGTGGCAGCTTGTTCACATCAAGGTTCTGGGACTCCTTTCAGTCCGCCATGGGCACGAAGATCAGGTTCAGCACTGCCTTTCACCCTCAGACTAGTGGTCAAGTCGAGCGTGTGAATCAGATCCTTGAAGATATGCTCAGAGCCTGTGTCATCTCCTTTGGCATGAAATGGGAGGACTGTCTTCCATTTGCCGAGTTCTCTTACAACAACAGCTTTCAAGCAAGTGCAGGCAAAGCACCGTTCGAAATTCTATATGGCAGAAAGTGCCGTACCCCTCTCAACTGGTCTGAAACAGGTGAACGCCAACTTCTTGGCAATGACTTGATCTCAGAAGCCGAAGAAATGTGCAAAGTCATACGTGAGAATCTCAAGGCCGCTCAGTCGCGTCAGAAGAGCTACTATGACGGAAAGCATCGTGATTTGGCTTTCGACATCGGTGATCATGTCTATCTCCGAGTTTCTCCGATGAAAGGAACCCAAAGATTCGGTATCAAAGGGAAACTTGCTCCTAGATACGTCGGGCCTTTCAAGATTCTTGGCAAAAGAGGCGATCTAGCCTATCAGCTCGAGCTCCCTTCCAACTTTGCAAATGTTCATGATGTCTTCCATGTGTCTCAACTTCGCAAATGCTTCAAGGCACCTGAGCGCATGATTCCGTTTGAGGAGATTGATCTTCAACAAGACCTTTCCTACCGAGAGCATCCAGTTGCAATTCTTGAAGAAACCGAATGCAAGACTCGCAACAAGTCCATCAAGTTTCTGAAAGTCAAGTGGTCACATCACACAGACCGAGAAGCTACCTGGGAACGAGAAGATCATCTTCGTTCCGAGTACCCTTCCTTTTTCCAGTCCTAGATCTCGGGACGAGATCTTTTTGTAGTAGAGGAGAGTTTGTAATGCCCCGGATGTAATACTTTCCCTTTTGGGTATATAATATATCTCCGGCTTCATCTATTTCCATTCCGGGTTCTTTGTCTTTCGGGCTTTCGTCGTTTTGTTGTGTGAGTGTGTGGCATTCATTCATATCATGTAGACATGTGCATTGCATTGCATTTGTGTTGTGGGTTGCATCTGGTTCGTCGTGTTTTCTTCCCGTTGTCCGTTTCGCGTTCCGGAGCTCCCTCACGTGTCCGTGACGTCCCGTAGGCTTACTTTGTTGTTCGGGCGTTTTACGTTACCGGTGTGCCGCGGGGTTGTTTTGTGTGTTGTTGTTTTGTTGTGTGCAACCCGCCTCTCAAATCTCGTCTCGTTTGGACTCTGTTGACTTTTCCATCCGTTGTTCGTGTGGGCCCGAAGTGCCTTCACTTCGTGTCCCGGAAACATCCCTGCTGCAGTCTTTTATCTCCGTCTAGGCCTTTTAAATCAACCCCCGCGATCGGATCCGTCGGATCGCGATCGAAGGGCTCCTAGCGCCCCTAATCTCCCTCCTAACCCTAAAAACTGCTACATATAGACCCCCCTAGTCTATTTTGGGCATCCCTATCCCCTTCTTCTTCCTCCTCTAGATCTCCTTCCTTTTTATTTTTTTCTTCTTTCTTCAGATCCAAATTCCTGCCCGGATCCCGAGAGGATCCTTCGATCCAGCCCGAGCCGCCGGGATCCTCCAGATCCGCATCGGGCGACCCGGAGTCAACGCGCCTGGTCGCTCGGGCGATCCCTCCGCTCGGTCGTCGCCTGGCCGCATCGGGCGACCGAGCCAGGCCCTCGCCAGCGCCCTCCTCCGCAGCTCGCCTCGTCACGGGCCGGTCCAGGGGACCACATCGCCGGCCCGATCCTCCCTCCAGCCCGGCCCGACGAGCGGGACCACATCGCCTCGCCACTTCCCGCGCGGGCCGCCAGCCGCCTTCCTCCGCCAGGCGCTGGGCCGCCTCCAGCCGCCACCCCGCAGGCCGCCTCGCCTCCGCGCGGTGGGCCGCCGCCGCTCGCCCCGCGGGCCCAGGAGGTTTCCAGCCGCGCCGCGAGTGGGCCGACCGCCTTCCGCCAGCCGCGCCCGCCCCGCTGGGCCTCTGCCGCGCCAGATCGGGCCCGCCAGGCCACCAGCTCCTGGGCCGCCGCCGCTACTGTTCCTCCAGATCCGATCTGGAGAGGTTGACCTAATTTCACTAAGTCCCTTTTAATTCTGTTCTGATATGCCAAGTTTGACCTGCTGTAACTTTGTGCCTGTTGCTCCGTTTTGCGCGTGTAGCATGTCCAGATGTTCGTGGAGATGTCCTCTACGTTTTACCTGTTGTTGTCATGCATGTTAGAGTTCGTCTAGACACTTGTTTTGCTGTTGCAAGAGTGCATCATGATATAAACTGCTGTTATGTGTTATTTTCATGCCACCTTTGACTTGTGATAACTTTTAGCTCGTTTGTCCAAACGATGCAAATGACATGTCCACGTGTTCGTCTTGCCACGAACTACGTGTTGCTTGTGATAGGTTGCATGGTAGATTTATTGTTGCCTTGTTATCATCGTTGCAAAGTGCCATGTTCATATGTTGTGTTATCACTTGTTATGAAATGCCATCTTGTTGAGCTCGTTGTAATCGTTGTGTTCACCTCTATGATGCATGCTTGTGTGTTTCGGGATCACCTTCATATGCACTTTGATGAGGTGCTTACCCTTTGCCATGTTTAGTTTCGAGGTGACTTAAACATGCTCTTTTGTGTGCTTTGATGTTATTGCTGTTTTAGGACTTAGTGAAATTTCACTAAGTCTGAAATCTGTAACGTTCCGATGCCATGTTCGTGTGATGTTGTAGGACAAAGCATGATAGTTTTGGGGTGGATTTTGATTGTTCCTTATAGTATATATTGTTGTCTTTCCATCCATGTCCTCACATGTCCATTTGAATGGCTGTAGCATGTTTATCTTTTGCTCTAAAGTTTCAATAAAATTCTGCTGCCAGAATTTTATTGCAAAGTTCAATATGTCCAAGATCATTGCTATTGATCCGTGACTCCGTTGGGGGTGCACTTTGGACCTAGTTGCTGTACTATATATATAGTTTGTGTTCAAGTCCTTTGCCATGCTTTTTGGGTGCTGTAGCTTAATTATTTTGAGCTCCCAAGTTGCTATGTTGCTGTAATTTTTCAGCTTTCGCTCAAATCTTGTTTCGGGCATAACTTTTAGCCCGTAACTCCGATTTCAGCGAATCTTATATCAAACTTGGGTGATTTTCTGTGTAGTTTAATAATATCAGATTGTTATCTTGTTTTGAGGGGTTTTGCTTGAGTGGTGTTTTACGTGCTCCATGTGCATCCTTAGTGCATCCATCATGCATTCATGTTTTTCGAGTGCGCATTGCATCTTGTTGATTGGTGCTTGGTGTGATTGTTTTCTTTAGAGCCGGGAGCTGAGACCGGGTACGAAGTTGAGCACGAGGTTTCCAACGAGGTTGTGCACGAGGACCCTTCTTACGATCCGAACGACTTCTCTTCAGGCAAGATGACCGAACCCCGATAACATTACTATCTTTGCCTATTGCTAGTAGTCTCGATCTATAGTTTGCCTCGATGCCCATGTTCTTCTTGTCAGCCTCCTACTTGTAACCAATTGCCATGTTTAACCACCCTACCTATGCAAACCGTTGCTTGGCTAAGTACGCTTCGCTCAGCCCTTCTTATAGCGTTGCTAGTTGCAGGTGAAGTGAAGATGCTTGCTCCATGTTGAAGTTTGGTTGGGTTATATCACACTATATAAATGCTTTAAATGAAATCATCTATATATTGGCAAGGGTGGAAGGCTAAGCCTTTTGCTTGGTGATTTGTTCCACTCATGCCGTTAGGATCCGTATAAGCCGGTATTATGTTCCTTGATTATGCGTTCCTAACACGGTTGGGGTGTATGGGACCCCCTCGATAAACCGCTAGGTGCTAAGTCTTTTCCAGCAAATCCCAACATTGGTACTATTTGCCTAATAACAAACTAAACATGCATAGGGAGTAATTAACCCTCTTTCTTAATCAACAACCCCGGGCCAGTGCTCCACATGAGTGTTGGTCCGAAACGGGCAACCTGCGGGGCCACCTCGAGGAAACTCAAGGTCTGGTAAAAACCCGTAGCTTGTCCCATCCGGTCGTGGCCTGAGACGAGATACGCGCGGCTACTATCAGGGTGTCGGCACGCCGGGAGGATTTGCTGGATTAGCCTTACCTTAGCTCGGTATATCTTGAGCACGGGATTCCGAGGATACTCGGGTCTTCCCACTTTGGAGTTGCGACTCCGCGGATTGTGGGCTTGTAATGGGTCAAGTTGGAACACCCCTGCAGGGTTTGAACTTTCGAAAGCCGTGCCCGCGGTTATGTGGCAGATGGGAGCTTGTTAATTCCGGTTGTAGATAACTTGACACAATGTTACTAATACACTACCAGCGTGTGTTTCGTGACTGTCAATTTCCGAATAGGGATTCGGGAGTTGAACACGGAGGGGTTATGATTGTGGAGCTTGTAGCTAGGATCACTTAGTGATCACTTCTCGCCGATGCCTTCTCTTCTCGCTCTGACTTGCGTAAGCTAGATGCTAGTTGCTGCTGCAGACTTGTTCTTTTCTTCAGCCTTTCCCCCACCTAAAGGCTTAAATAGTTCTGTTACCCGGGAACGGGATTGCTGAGTCCTCTGTGGCTCACAGTTACTTCACACACCAGATGCAGGTCCAGCTGTGAGCTATCCAGGTGATGGCACCAAGCTGGATTGGGAGTACGACGAGGAGCGTAGTCGGTACTACGTGCGCTACCCGGACGATCAGTAGTGGAGTCTCTTACTAGGATTCGATCTGCCTGTGGTTTTTTTATCTGAGTTTGGTACTTTGACTTTTGGCTTTTGCCCTTAGAGGGTTGTAGTGCTCTTAATGTATGATGTTTGAGACTTGTACTGTAATTCTGTGACGTGGCGAGTGTAAGCCAACTATTTTCAGTTTACTATCCCTCTTTTACATGAGTTGTGCAAATATTACCAAACTTGAGATCATTCTAGGATGGACTTATGCCTTTAAGTCGTGCCTCGACACGTAGGAGGTATAACTCCATCCTGGGCATTACAACACAGTTCCTTTACCCAGGTTCGGGCCGCAAAGATGCGTAAAACCCTACTCCTGCTTTGGTGGATTATACGTTGGTGTTCTTCAGCTAACGAGGAGCTCCAAGAGGGTCGTGAGCAGGTCCAAAAAGCCGAATCCTCCTCCTGGTTGCCTCGGGCCTCCTTTTATAGGAAAAGGGGTTGCCACAGTGGCACACAGGAGGTGGAAAGGGTACAGTAATGCGAGGTTATCCCTCGCATTACAGGACAAGGTGCATTTAATGCACCCAGCTTAGGTGTCCTTGCTTTATCGGTGACGGAGGGAGACGTCCGTCTTGTCCGTCGCCGCCCCTCCTCGTGTTGACACGCGCCTTGGCCAGCCGTGCCTGAGGCGCCATGTAGGCAGACATGCAGCTGAGGTGGCGCAACGGCGAGTCTCCACGAAGATCTGTGGGTTGCCACGCAGGAGCCTGTCCAACTGGTTGGGTCGGCAGCCGCGTGGGTCGGTGGAAACCCAGTTGGTGCGGGCCTGACGGTGGCCCCGTGGGTGTCCTCGGCAAGGGCCTTGCCGGGGCCCCGGCAAGGATCTTGCCGTGGCGCCTGCTGTCATCCCCGGCAAGGTACTTGCCGGGGGCCTTGTGGTTCTCCTTGGCTGGAATCCCGCCAAGGGTCGTTGTCTTATTAACATGCATCTGATCTTGAATGTCTTCACAAAGATCTGCATGCCATCACGGGGATATCTCCCGAATCCTCGCCCCATGGGGGCGGTGGACTCAAGGGTGATTCGCTCCATAGGCGTGGGGCGAGCTGCCGCGGCAAGGGTCTTGCCGGGGCTGCCAGAGCCGGCCGACGCTTCGTCCCTTTGCTCTTTGTGGTCTTGTTCTTAGCGTCGCTCTAGTCTCCATCGAGCTTCAGTCTTGCCCCGGCTCGCCTCCCTCGCCATGCTTGGTGTGGTGGCGCCGTGGCTCAGACTGCCCGTGCACAGTCATAGGGGTACAAAAAGTGTACCCCTCTTTTTGTACACCGACACTCTCGCGCGGGTGAACGTCTGCCAACCGTGTGTCAGGGCTACGTCGCCTGCGGCAGAGACCTCCACCGTGACCCATGAAGCCATGCTGCAGTAACCATCCACCTGCAACTAGAGACCGCCGGGACCCGCGGCCGACAGTTCACCGACGAAGGGACACGAGAGCTGAAGTCAGGTGCCAGCCGGATTCTCCGACCACACGACAAACTCCGGCAGCACCTCCGCCGAGTGGAAGCACGGTCGAAAAGGCCGGGTGACCCTAGCGTGCCTCCCTTCATCGACGGGGCCACCACGACCTGGACGATCCCCACCGCGCGAAGAGGAACCACCGCGACCGCCAAGTATGGTGCCGAGCTCCGAAGAGGTCCGCCTGCGCCTGCGAGGGGCCGCGGCGGGGGTCGCGACATGCTTGCGAGGGTGGCCTCGTCCCCTCTCAGGCGGTGGTGAGCCGGGCCCCTCCTGGCAGGCCTTCCCTTTCTTTGCGGCCAAGAACCTCTTTTTCGGCGCCATGGGTGTCACTGCGAAGGAAGGAGCAAGGAGGAAGAAGAAGAAGCAGGTGAAATTGAGGAAGAGATGGGCAACGGGGGCTCCGCCCGTCGCCTCAGTTATAGCCAGGAGGAGGCCAACCGCCAGCCTCCATAATCGCAGGTAATGATGGTCTTTGTGCATGCAGGGACTTGTCAAGTTGTGCAGTTGCCGAGGCGGCATGGGTAAGTGGAGACGCCCACGTCCTATCAATCGCCACACGTCAATCAAGGCCACAGGCTTTTGGGGCCCACAGTGCTCCGCACTTGACCCTTGGCTTCGCCACGAAGCCAAATCCGAGCGTGCCTTGGGCCCGGGGGCTACTGTTGGCGTTTTGAGAATGGGGGTACCCAGACTTGCCTGCCTGCGGCCTAGAGTGTGGCTCATCCAGCGGCCTGGTATGACCCATCTTCATCAGCAACTACTTAAGACCCTCGCGAGGTGGATGACGCAAGACCTCCCCTGGGGCGGCCTCACTAGGCTGGCTCCCGAGGAGCGGAGATATCAAGGCAAGGGACACCTCGCATGGTTTGCGTGACGTGAGCCGTGACGACCAAAGCCAGGCGGGCGCCAGCGGGCGCATGAAGCCAGTTTCCTCTTTGGTACTAAAGGGGTAAGCGTAGGCAAGGAGTCCCGAGGGGTCAGGCAAAGGTTTCCATATTGGTGGAACAAGACCAAGACCAGCAGGACGGCAGGGCGAAGGTCACCACGGAGCTCACAACAACGTCACCATTACAGCCTTTGGCATGCAAAGACCACCTTTTGGAAGGATAGCTTGTACTAGCTGCCCCCTTCAAACTTGGCTGTTGTGGGATCCCTTCCCGCTCAATATTTGGGAAGAGGACACGGGCCTCTATAAATAGGACTAGCCACCACCATAGAGGGGGAGGATCAGATCCAGACCACCCTTACACCCACTAGCTCACCGAGCACAAGAACACCTCTCCTCAGGAGGTTGTTCTCCCCGTGTACTTGTTCATCCTCAGCCTGCAAGGCAATCCGCCACACCACACTAGAGTAGGGTATTACACCAGAACGGTGTCCCGAACCAGTATGAATCCTCGTGTCTCTTGTTCTTTGGGTCCAACGAGCTAGGCCTAGGAATCGGTGCGAGAGCGAACTAGAGCGGAAAGGAGAGATCTTCCTGCGCACCCCAGTGTTGTAACCTCAAGGGTTTGCCGGAACCCACGGTCCGACAAACACTTACTCAGAATGTCTGGGTACTACAATCACATGACTTAACTTGGTTGCAAAGTTGATGAAGATAATGTTGTTGATAGAGTTCTTCAATCACTGCCAAGCTATAAAGGCTTCGTGATGAACTATAATATGCAAGGGATGTAGAAGACAATTCTCAAGCTCTTCGCTATGCTCAAAGCCGCGGAGGTAGAAATCAAAAAGGAGCATCAAGTGTTGATGGTCAACAAGACCACTAGTTTCAAGTAAAAGGGCAAGGGAAAGAAGGGGAACTTCAAGAAGAATAGCAAGGCAGTTGCTAATCCTGCGTAGAAACCCAAGTCTGGAGCCAAGCCTGAAACTGAGTGCTTCTACTGCAAAGGGACTGGACACTAGAAGCAGAACTGGCCCAAGTATTTGGCGGATAAGAAGGGTGGCAAAGTGAACAAAGGTATATTTGATATACATGGTATTGATGTGTACCTTACTAATGCTCGTAGAAGCACTTGGGTATTTGATACTGGTTCGGTTGCTACTATTGTAACTCGAAATAGGGGCTACAGATTAAACCAAGATTAGCAAAGGACGAGGTGACAATGCGCGTGGGAAATGGTTCCAAAGTCGATGTGATCGCTGTCGGCACGCTACCTCTACATCTATTTTCGGGATTAGTTTTAGACCTAAATAATTGTTATTTGGTACCAGCGTTGAGCATGAACATTATATCTGGATCTTGTTTGTTGCGAGACGGTTATGCATTTAAATCAGAGAATAATGGTTGTTCTATTTATATGAGTAATATCTTTTATGGTCATGCACCCTTGAAGAGTGGTCTATTTTTGTTGGATCTCGATCGTAGTGATACACATATTCATAATATTGAAGCCAAAAGATGCAAAGTTGATAATGATAGTGCAACTTATTTGTGGCACTGCCGTTTAGGTCATATTGGTGTAAAGCGCATGAAGAAACTCCATTCCGATGGACTTTTGGAATCACTTGGTGCTTGCGAACCATGCCTCATGGGCAAGATAACTAAAAACTCCATTCTCAGCAACAATGGCGCGAGCAACTGACTTATTGGAAATCATACATACTGATGTATGGGGACCAATGAGGGTTGAGGCTCACGGCGGGTATCGTTATTTTCTGACTTTCACAGATGATTTGAGAAGATATGAGTATATCTACTTAATGAAGCACAAATCTGAAACATTTGAAAAGTTCGAAGACTTTCAGAGTGAAGTAGAGAATCATCGTAACAAGAAAATAAAGTTTCTATGATTTGATCACGGAGGCGAATATTTGAGTTATGAGTTTGGTCTTCATTTGAAACAATGTGGAATAGTCTCACAGCTCACGCCACCTAGAACACCACAGCGTAATGGTGTGTCTGAATGTCGTAACCGTACTTTATTAGATATGGTGCGATCTATGATGTCTCTTACCGATTTACCACTATTGTTTTGGGGTTATGCTTTAGAGACAACTGCATACACGTTAAATAGGGCACCATCTAAATCCGTTGAGACGACGCCTTACGAACTGTGGTTTGGCAAGAAACCCAAGTTGTCGTTTCTTAAAGTTTGGGGCTGCGATGCTTATGTGAAAAAGCTTCAACCTGATAAGCTCGAACCCAAATCGGAGAAATGTGTCTTCATAGAATACCCAAAGGAAACTATTGGGTACACCTTCTATCACAGATCCGAAGGCAAGATATTCGTTGCTAAGAATGGATCCTTTCTAGAGAAGGAGTTTCTCTCGAAAGAAGTGAGTGGGAGGAAAGTGGAACTTGATGAGGTAATTGTACCTTCTCCCGAATTGGAAAGTAGTACATCACAGAAACTAGTTCCAGTGATTCCTACACCGATCAGTGAGGAAGCTAATGATGATGACCATGAAACTTCAGATCAAGTTACTACTGAACCTCGTAGGTCAACCAGAGTGCGTTCCGCGCCAGAGTGGTATGGTAAACAGGTTCTAGAAGTCATGTTACTAGACCATGATGAACCTACAAACTATGAGGAAGTGATGATGAGCCCAAATTCCGCAAAATGGCTTGAAGCCATGAAATCTTAGATGGGATCCATGTATGAGAACAAAGTGTGGACTTCGGTTAACATGCCCGATGATTGGAAAGCCATTGAAAATAAATGGATCTTTAAGAGGAAGACTGACGCCGATGGTAATGTTACTATCTACAAAGCTCGACTTGTTGCGAAAGGTTTTTGACAAGTTCAAGGAGTTGACTACGATGAGACTTTCTCACCCGTAGCGATGCTTAAGTCTGTCAGAATCATGTTAGCAATTTCCACATTTTATGATTATGAAATCTGGCAAATGGATGTCAAAGCTGCATTCCTTAATGGATACCTCAAAGAGGAGTTGTATATGATGCAACCAGAAGGTTTTGTCGATCCTAAAGGAGCTAACAAAGTGTGCAAGCTCCAGCGATCCATCTATGGACTGGTGCAAGCATCTCGGAGTTGGAATATACGCTTTGATGAGGTGATTAAAGCATATGGTTTTATACTCACTCTTGGAGAAGCCTGTATTTACAAGAAAGTGAGTGGGAGCTCTGTAGCATTTCTGATATTATATGTGGATGACATATTGTTGAATGGAAATGATATAGAATTTCTGGATGGCATAAAAGGATACTTGAATAAGAATTTTTCAATGAAAAACCTCGGTGAAGCTGCTTATATATTGGGCATCAAGATCTATAGAGATAGATCAAGATGCTTAATTGGACTTTCACAAAGCACATACCTTGATAAAGTTTGAAGAAGTTCAAAATGGATCAGTCAAAGAAAGGGTTATTGCCTGTGTTACAAGGTGTGAAGTTGAGTAAGACTCAATGCCTGACCACTACAGAAGATAGAGAGAAAATGGAAGTCATTCCCTATGCCTCAGCCATAGGATCTATCATGTATGCAATGCTGTGTACCAAACCTGATGTGTGCCTTGCTATAAGTTTAGCAGGGAGGTACCAAAGTAATCTAGGAGTGGACCACTGGACAGCGGCGAAGAACATCCTGAAGTACCTGAAAAGGAGAAAGGATATGTTTCTCGTTTATGGAGGAGACAAAGAGCTCGTCGTAAACGGTTACGTTGATTCAAGCTTTGACACTGATCCAGATGACTCTAAGTCATAAACCGGATATGTATTTTTATTGAACGGTGGAGTTGTCAGTTGGTGCAGTTCCAAGCAGAGCGTCGTGGCGGGATCTACGTGTGAAGCGGAGTATATAGCTGCTTCAGAAGCAACAAATGAATGAGTCTGGATGAAGGAGTTCATATCCGATCTAAGTGTAATACCTAGTGCAACGGGTCCAATGAAAATCTTTTGTGACAATACTGGAGCAATAGCCTTGGCGAAGGAATCCAGGTTTCACAAGAGAACCAAGCACATCAAGAGACGCTTCAATTCCATCCGCGATCAAGTCAAGGAGGGAGGCATACAAATTTGCAAGATACATATGGATCTGAATGTTGCAGACCCGTTGACTAAGCCTCTTCCACGAGCAAAACATGATCAGCACCAAAAATCCATGGGTGTTAGAATCATTACTATATAATCTAGATTATCGACTCTAGTGCAAGTGGGGGACTGAAGGAAATATGTCCTAGAGGCAATAATAAAGTTGTTATTTATATTTCCTTATATATCATGATAAATGTCTTTTATTCATGCTAGAATTGTATTAACCAGAAACTTGATACATGTGTGAATACATAGAAAAATTAGAGTGTCCCTAGTACGCCTCTACTAGACTAGCTCGTTAATCAAAGATGGTTATGTTTCCTGACCATGAACATGTGTTGTCATTCGATCAACGAGATCACATCATTATGAGAATGATGTGATGGACAAGACCCATCCGTTAGCTTAGCACTAAGATCGTTTAGTTTTACTGCTATTGCTTTCTTCATGACTTATACATGTTCCTACGACTATGAGATTATGCAACTCCCGAATACCGAAGGAACACATTGTGTGGTATCAAACGTCACAACGTAACTAGGTGATTATAAAGATGCTCTACAGGTGTCTCCAAAAGTGTTTGTGGTGTTGGCATAGATCGAGAATAGGATTTGTCACTCCGAGTGTCGGAGAGGTATCTCTGGGCCCTCTTGGTCATACACATCGTAATAAGCCTTGCAAGCAAACGACTAATGAGTTATTCATGAGATTATATATTACGGAATGAGTAAAGAGACTTGCCGGTGACGATATTGAACTAGGTATGATGATGCCGATGATCGAATCTCGGGCAAGTAACATACCGATGACAAAGGGAACAACGTATGTTGTTATGAGTTTTGACCGATAAAGATCTTCGTAGAATATGTAGGAACCAATATGAGCATCCAGGTTCCGCTATTGGTTATTGACCGGAGATGTGTCTCGGTCATGTCTACATAGTTGTCGAACCCGTAGGATCCGCACGCTTAACGTTCGATGACGATCGGTATTATGAGTTTATGTGTTTTGATGTACCAAAGATAGTTCAGAGTCCCGGATGTGATCATGGACATGACGAGGAGTCTCGAAATGGTCGAGACATTAACATTGATATATTGGAAGGTTATATTCGGATACCGGAAGGGTTCTGGGGGTCACCGGATAAATACCGGAGTACCGGGAGGTTACCGGAACCCCCCGGGGAGTAAATGGGCCTTATTGGGCCTTAGGGGAGAGAGAGGGAGGCTGCCTAGGGCAGGCCGTGCACCCCCATGTCCTAGTCCGAATTGGACTATGGGGAGGGGCGGAGCCCCTCCTTCCTTCTCTTCTCTCCCTCACCTTCCTTCTTCTCCTACTCCTACTAGGAAAAGGGGAATCCTACTCCTAGTGGGAGTAGGACTCCCCCTTTGTGCGCGCCATAGAGAGGGCCGGCCCTCTCCCCCTCTCCTCCTTTATATACGCCTGACCGATTTATCTCTTTCAGTCATACCGAGTCCATTAAGTGCATTTTGGTCTGACCGATTCATCTCTTTCAGTCATACCGAGTCCATTAAGTTGATCTCGGTTTTCAATCTCGATGCAACCGATTAGAACAATTCGGTCACACTGAGTTGCAGTAATTGCTAGAGGTTTTGCATCTCGGTGCCACCAAGTTGTTCCACTCGGTCACACCGATAGGGTCTAGATATAAATACCCACGGGCCGAACCTTCGAAATTTTCCCAAATCTTTTCGCCCACGCCTGTCCAGCTCTGCCGACTCGAGGTATCCGAATCGTCTTCTCGTCGCCAGCCACCCCCTGTCGCTGGTCTCCACCATCGTCAACGGGAATCTCTGGCGCCGTTGTCGCTGTAGCGAACTCAACGCCGAGTTAGGGCATGAGTTCGATCCTTTGTGCTTTCTCAATCCGATTCTTAGCACAAAGTCAATGCCATGTTTCTTGCCACGTTTGAGATCATCCTATCTAGGGAAAAATCCTTTTAGATTAGATTTGATTCAAAATCTTAGGCTTAGGTTTTCGCCAAACTCATCTCGGACCGACGGAGTTGTAGAAATCGGTCTCACCGATTTGGCTTAGGCCATTGCACTTGTAACTTTTGGTCTGACCGAAACTTACAAATCGGTGCGACCGAGTTCAACTCTCAATGAAACCCTAGCAATCTCAGAGTCATCGAACTGTGTCTCGGTCTGACCGATTTCACCGGTTAAGATTCTAAAAGTTGCTTCGGTGTCACCGAGTTCAACAAATCGGTAGCTCCGAAATGCTTTCTGTAGAAACCTAAAAACTAAGTTTTTGACTCAATTGTTTTGCAAAAATCTCTGTACTTTGTGATGCTCATCCACTCTACCTCAACTATATCTATTCACAGGGTCAGCTTGCAGTTTCAGTTATGTCTGATGGCAGTGACTGCCAGAACAGGTCAGTGGAGCAGGCAAATATGAGTGAAGACTCTAGTCCCTCCAACAACAACTACTATGATAGCAGCAGAAGCACTCCAAGCAATCTGCCAAAAGCTGCCACCAAGACAAGGAAGAAGAATTTTTTTGACAGTGAGGATGAAGACTTTGTGGCTCATGAGGAGGTCACTTCAAAGAAACAGCCCATGAGGAAGGAGGAAACTGCTAGAGTTGTCAAGCCTGGTCTGAAAAAGAAAGCCCCTCCCAAGAGAGCTCCAATGTCAAAGGCCAGAGCTTCCACACAAGAAACCATGGTGTTTACTTTTGAAACAAGAGATGATGAGCCAGCAGGAACCAAGAAGAGAGCTAGGAAGACTACTGCCAGAGTGATTGGCAAGTCATCCATGAGAGATGCTGATGATGATGCAGATGAGCCTATTGCACCTGCTGCAAAGACTTAGAAGTTGATGTGGGATGCCATCAAAGCCAGGGCTGCTCTATGCAAGCCCAAAGCTGCCCCCCAAGGCTTCAGCACCCAAGAGATCCACCAGAGACATTCCTGCAGCTGAGAATAACAAGGCCCCAGTGCCATATGTTCCAGAAGAAGAGCAAGATCAAGAAGAGGAATCCTCAGATGATGATGAGTCCATGATGCTCAGGAAGCTTAAGCCAAAAATTCCAGATCATAATGATGCCTATCTTGTAGCAGAAAACATGAAACTGACAAAGGGTGTAGGTCTGAGACGTTGGAGATAGACTGATCCATATGCTACCAGGAGGAGAACTACTATGGACTATAGATTCCACACCAAGGAACAACATGACTTCTATGAGGCAGTCTTGTTGGACAAGAAGCCCATTGTTTGTGACATGAAGTGGGTTGACTGGAAAGACATTGACAAGCTTGCTGATTTCTTTCCAGGTGTGCATGAAAGCTTCAGGCAGAATGAGGCTGACAAGTTTGTCAGAAAGAAACTGACCAGATGGAACGATGAGATCATCATGCAATTCTACTCCACTACTCATTTCTATCCATATGGGAGAATTGTATGGATGACTGAGGGAACCAGATACTAATCAACAGTTGCCGAATGGGTGATAACCCACAAGTATAGGGGATCGCAATAGTTTTCGAGGGTAGAGTATTCAACCCAAATTTATAGATTCGACACAAGGGGAGCCAAACAATATTTGAAGGTATTAGCAGCCGAGTCGTCAATTCAACCACATGTAATGCCCAGGATGGGACTATACCTCCTACGTGTCGAGGCACGACTTAAAGGTATACGCCCATCCTAGAATGATCTCAAGTTTGGTATCTTTGCACGACTCATGTAAAAGAGGGATTAAATTGCAAAAGGAGATAGTTGGCTTACACTCGCCACTTCACACAATACATTACATAAGCAATACATCATTCAAAACATCACAACCCGACTACGGGTGAAGATCCAAAGAAAGATACCAAAACAACATAAAGCCACAGGTCAGGATCGAATCCTAGTAGAAACCACGAAAAGAATAAGCTCATATGGGCTTATGGAAAACATCTCCAAATTAAGAGGTGACAACCAGCCACTGACGGAAACATTTAATTGGATTGAGATCAACAAGGAGACGATAAACTTATTTCTCCGGAAGGATAATGAAGAACTTGGGTCATTTATAAGCACCATAATAACAACAATCCTTAGGAAAAGCTTTTAGGTGAATTATAACCCAAGATAACTCCAACGAATAAAACTGAAGGGTTGAAAAGATCTCCTGAACAAAGAAAATGATGGGTTTACATGTCTCATTCCTAACAACTTGTGAATCATGAAACATGAAGGAATTGTCAATAATGACATAACACCACCTGACAAGATAAGGTAGAAAGGATTGCAATTTGAAAGCAAGATGAAGAATGCTTGAGCTCCAACAAGAATCTTGATGAAGACTGCGAGGATGAATTAAATGATGAAGAACCACCATGAAGAACTCCGGTAATGAAAGCATGAGAAGCGAAAGATGAAAAAGAATAAGATTCAAGGCCTGCGATGAATTAGATGGAGGTTTGAAATGATATTATTGAAATAACTTGGAGCTCCGGAAAACAAGATGGACAACTTAGAACCGATAATATGATATGATGAACAAGCTCTGGAGGGAGGGATTAACCTCTTGGAAGAAAACTAGAATAAGATTTATGTTATGCATATCCTTCACCAATTTAAATTGATGACAACCAAAGGATTTGGCATACTACTTATTCTCGTTGGAAAGGATTAAAGAGAGATCTAGCACAAGCTTGGGTAAATCTTCAACGAAGCACCGGTAGGATTATGAAAAGAACAAATGAATTAAAACGATAACAACGAAAGGGTAAACTTGAAAGAACCACCGTAAAATATGGAGACGAACGAAGAGGCATCGATGAAGAATATTTGGAGGACGAAGTTGAAAACTGAGAACGAAGAAATATTCTGAATTGATGGCCTTCAGAGGATCACAATAGGAAGAATTCATGAATGCTTCGGATAGGTATGAAAAGAATTCCTCACAATCTGAACAATAATGAGGATGGCATGAAGCTAGAACCACAATTCTTGAGAGAACGGGCCAAGATTTAAGAGAAACACTTCTCCGGTCTCCAAATGTTGAGAATGAAGACGAGAAATGCCATGAAGAATTTCGAGATACTCTGGACGAATGACAAGAGGAAGGTGGAGCAAAAGATGGAAATAATTGAAAACAAGCTTGGAGAAGGCATGTGACTGATGGAAATCATTCTTACGTCACACTTTGACAAGAATTTGAGTATAACTCCGGAAAAAGAAGAGTCTGGTAAGATCCTGGAAAAGGACCTGTGGGTTAGGGCCCACTAAAGAAAACACCGTTGGAAAAGATTGCTTGAGAGATATTGCACCGGTTGAATTAAATGGCTTGAATAAGATAGCAATCCTCAAAAAAATTGCTTGAACGGATTAAGAATGGAATTATGAATCTTGAGCACTCCGGATATGAATAGCAAGAGGAGAATGATTAATTGGTGCACCGGAATAAGAAAGCATTGTGAAATGAGGAAAAGGATGAGATCAACACCGAAATCTTGAATTACATCCACCGGCAGAATTTGAGAACAAAAGAATGATGAACTTGGAGTTCTTGAGCATCTTCTTGAGAATCACCGGATAAGAACATTGAAGGAAAAGAATGAAGAAACGTCACATGAATAAAATGGATATTTCATCTGAGAATTCTTGCTCCGAGAAGAAAAAGGGTGGGAGGGTGGGGAAAACAAGGACAACTTGGGATGAATAAAACCGACAAATCGTCGGATTTCACAACGACGTCCGTATGGAATAACTTGAAGAGAAGGCACACCGGTTGAAAAAGGATTAACATGAAGATCTCGATGGTCCAGAAGAATTAGCACTCCCATAGAAATATGAGAACACCGATTAGGAAAGGTATGGAATCTACATTTGACATCGAAGCAACTCGAATACCAGAATCAAAACAAAACAAAGGATATATATGCAACATAGTCTTCACAAGCATCATTCGAACAGAGAATTGAACGAATGAATTCCGCAGGTACATCAACTTGACTTGAAGCCACTTGGGGAACAAAAGATAAGTAAAAAGGAACAAGGATCAGATAGAACAAATGCAAGATAGAAGCTTTGTTCGACATCTTTGTGCTGTAAGATTATGAACGCGTTACGAAAGGGTTTTGCAATCCCCGGATCAGCATAGCCAAGGACCCTTTAAGATGCAACTCCCGATCGGAACATCGGTCATAAAACCACTTCACTCAATGTAGAACCCCAAACTTCATATCGTGCATCAGTTGGAAGAATGCCTAGAACTACTGGATGAACCCACCTATTAATTTCCGAAAGTTTCCAGTTATGCAATCAGGTGTTGGGGATACAGGGGAAGCACCGCGCAATCAACTCTAAACCTACATCCAGCTGTATCCATCCTTCAACACATAACCAGTTTTTCTCGGAAACTGTTTACCTCGGACCTTCGAAACGCATCCACTATACAAGCTATGGCAATACTCCCGAACTACCTCCCCAGTACTAGGTGATGTCAGGGTTATCTTGCCACTAACCGCATAGGAGAGTTTTCGATGTCGGCCGTCTTAAGTATTCTAGTACTGCCGCGATGGATTTGTGACGACAACACCTCGGAGCTCAACTCCCCGGGACACTGCCACAACCCCTAAATGACAGGAGGCATCGAGAACAATGTTCTCGTCACAAAGACATCGGAACAATCCAAACAATACTCGCGTGATCCTAAAAAAAATTTGGTGCAATTTTTGAAAGTAGAAGAGGCAAGAGTAGTCATCAGGAGCCCTCACCAGAATGAAAAGAGACGAGGAGCAAAAGAAATCCTACTCTCCGATATATATATATAGGACTCAAAATATTTTCAAGTGTGTGCCTAGACTCAACCGTCAACGATTCGATCAATCAGTGGGGGCTTCTAGGTCGGAGAAGGCTCTGAATACCAACTTGTAATGCCCAGGATGGGACTATACCTCCTACGTGTCGAGGCACGACTTAAAGGTATAAGCCCATCCTAGAATGATCTCAAGTTTGGTATCTTTGCACGACTCATGTAAAAGAGGGATTAAATTGCAAAAGGAGATAGTTGGCTTACACTCGCCACTTCACACAATACATTACATAAGCGATACATCATTCAAAACATCACAACCCGACTACGGGTGAAGATCCAAAGAAAGATACCAAAACAACATAAAGCCACAGGTCAGGATCGAATCCTAGTAGAAACCACTACCGAACGTCGAAACGTCACAAACAAACGGACACACTCTTCATCGAACTCCCGGTGAAGAACTGATCCATCTCCTGCATCAAACTCGGCTGAACCTGCATCTGGTGTGGTGAAGTATCTGTGAGTCATAGAGGACTCAGCAATCCCGTTCCCGGGTAACATGACTATTTAAGCCTTGGGTGAGGATAAGGCTGAAGAAAAGAATAAGAGTCTGCAGCAGCACTAGCACTAGCTTACGTAATAGAGAGCGAGAAGAGAAGTGCCTCGATCGAAAGATGATCACGAAGTGATCCTAGCTACAACACGTCAAACATAACCCCACCGTGTTCATCTCCCGAATCCCTTTCGGAAAATGACAGTCACGGTACACACGCTGGTAGTGTATTGGAACATGGTGTCAAGTTATCTACAACCGGATATTAACAAGCTCCCATCTGCCACATAACCGCGGGCACGGCTTTCGAAAGTTCAAACCCTGCAGGGGTGTTCCAACTTGGCCCATGACAAGCCCACGATCCGCGGAGTCGCAACTCCAAAGGTGGGAAGACCCGAGTATTCTCGGAATCCCGTGCTCAAGATACTCCGAACTAAGGTAAGGCTAATCCAGCAAATCCTCCCGGCGTGTCGACACCCTGATAGGTAGCCGCGCGTATCTAGTCTCAAGACACGACCGGATGGGCGATTCTACAGGTTTTTACCAAACCTCGAGTTTCCTCGTGGTGGCCCCGCAGACTCCCCGTTTCGGACCAACACTCATGTGGAGCACTGGCCCGGGGTTGTTGAATTAAGAAAGAGGGTTTGCAAGACCCTTATGCAAGTTTTATTAGTTATTAGGCGAATAGTACCAATGTTGGGACTTGCTGGAAAAGACTTAGCACTTAGCGGTTTATCGAGGGGGTCCCATACACCCCAACCGTGTTAGGAACGCATAATCAAGGAACATAACACCGGTTTATACGGTTCCTAACGGCATGAGTGGAACAAATCACCAAGCAAAAGGCTTAGCCTTCCACCCTTGCCAATATATAGATGATTTCATTTAAGCATTTATATAGTGTGATATAACCCAACCAAACTTCAACATGAAGCAAGCATCTTCAATCTTCACCTGCAACTAACAATGCTATAAGAGGGGCTGAGCGAAGCGTATTTATCCATTCAACGGTTTGCATAGGTAGGGTGGTTAGACAGGTTCATGGTTACAATAGGAGGCTGACAGGAAAAACATGGGCATCGAGGCAAAACTATAGAGCGAGACTACTAGCAATATGCAAAGATAGTAATGGTATCCGGGTTCGGTCATCTTGCCTGGGATTTCACAAGGGAGAAGAACGGGTCCACGAAGTAGACAGAGCAACATAGACGAGCGAATCCTCACAACTCCGGAACGAAACCGAAGCTAACAAGAGAAGCAAACCGAAAAGAAACAAACAACACGGTAAACACATAAGCATAAACATGGCATACGATTCACATCCAAGTATGATGCATGTCCGGTTTAAATATGCATGGCATGGCAAAGTGCACAAACAAATCTACAAGTTAAGCGGAGCTCAATATGCAACGAGTTGCATATTGACGAAACACCACATTTTAATTATTTAGTTGACTCTCGTTTATTTACAAGACAAGGTTAATTGTTTGTTAACATGGCAAGAGGTGAAGCATAATAAAACTACACTATTTAGACATTTTAAATGAGGCCGGAAGAACAACAACAATTCCGGAAAATCCCCATGAGCATGTTTAGTAATTATAAAGCAAACACAATTAAACATATAATGTTGTTAACATGATGCAGATGACATGATCAAGTTTTATGCAATTTTATTAAAAGTTGACAAGAGAGATATGAAGTATTTGTCACCGTGGTGGAAGGAAAAGGTGTCACGGCAACGATCCGAAAATGATGCAACGCAACATCTCGGTTCCGGTAACTCGGTGAGAGACCGGTGCAAAAGGTGACGGAGAGCGAGCGGAACAAGATGAAAGGTGGGGTGATCCCGTTGCCAGGTTCCCACGAGTCGGCGACGAGGCAACCGAGGAACATGACAAAAGGTTGAAACGGGCACGGTGCACACAAGGAAAACATTTCATACAACACAACAAGCATCCACGGTTCATCGCCTCGGGGTTATACCTTCGAAACACTCGTTTCGGGGCGGTTCGAGTTCGTAGTGGAAGTAGTGGTACTCGCGGTCGTAGAGGAAGTAGGCATTCTCGCGGCGGTAGTGGAAGTAGTTCTTCCGTGAGTCGTGGTACACGTCCGTAGATGTTCAAATCGTCGGTAGAGGTACTTGCGGTCTCGGCGACGGTAGTTGTTCACGCACGTAGATGTTCATGTCATCGTAGCCGTTCGGTCGTCGTGGTTCTTGGTCGTGGTACTTGGCATCGGTAGATGTACTCATTCGGGTCATGTAGAGGTACTTGCCGCAACGCCGGGTTTAGTCGTACACGGGTCATCTGACAAGTCAACAGTACAAGGCAACACACAAAACACAATTATTCAACAACGAGGACTTGAGACGCGGTGGGGCTGATGCGGTGGTCGAGGGCTCGGTCGCCGGCTCTGCTCCTGGCCGGAAGATGGAGACGCGGCGGACGAAGAGGAGGGTCTTGGCGACGGAGGGTGCTGCTCGGGGGCGACCAGCGATGTAGACAGCAGGAGCGGCCCGGGAGGCGCTCATCCCAGGCGCTCGGGGACGCTGGAGAGGGGACCGCACGGGCCAGAGGCGAGGGGACGGGCGCAGGAGCTCCTCTGGCGCGGAGGGAAGGGCGCAGAGGTGCGGGTCGGTGCGCTGGAGTGAGTCGAGGGAGAGAGAGGATCGGCTCGGGGGTCAGGGCGCTCGAAGGGAGGAGGGCTTCGGGCGCTGGGGGATCGATGGGGAACGGAGGATGAGGGTCGAGGAGATGGGGAGAGGGAGTCGAGAGATGGGACTCTGGCGGCGGACGAGGGATTGATGCGGGGGGCTGCGGAGCGGGTCGCATGCTAGGGTTAGGGGAGAGGAACGGGCCAGGAGGGAGATGGGCCTTGAGGCCGCGGGAGGCCTGGCCGCTGGGAGGAATGGCCTTGGGCCCAAGGAGGAGGAGAAGCCCACTGCGGCTGGGCTCTCTTCTTTAAAAACTAAAAGGTAAAACAGAAATAGAAAGGGAAAGAATAAAAAAAAAGGAGGAGTTAGGAAAAGGCTTAGGGCATGGGGTAAAATCCCTGGACTCACAAAAATGTCAGGAATTTAAATAAAATTGTTGGAGGGTTTTGGAAGAACCTCGATAAACGGGAAAAGAAAAATAGGGAAGGTTTAGATGGAGAAACTCGAAGTAGGAAAAGCATGGGGAAAATATGCAAGTGTGTTGGGTTAATTCCCACGAATGGAATATTTATTTATAATAGCTCCATAATATTTGGAGGATATGTTATAAGGAGAAGACATCCTTCCCTCGATTTAAATGGATCGAAGATCCACACGATTTATTTAGGTTGAGATGCAAAAATAAATATGACATGATGGCATGATGACATGATGCAATGCAAAATAAAATAACACAAGCGCAAAGAAACACACGGGAAACCCGGAACATCTGGAATCTTCTGGAATCTTCTGGGACGTCGGTCTTCGGGCGTCACACCACACCTGGAGATTAATTACCTACAGAAAATGATTAGTAGCAAAGTAGTGACAGTAGCAACAGTAACAGTAACAGCGCCAACAGTAATTTTGTAGCAAGTGTAATAGCAGCAGTAGCAATAGTAACTTGGCAAGATCAATATAGGACAAATTCGCAGGCATTGGATCGGTGATTTGTTGGATGATATTCATCATGTGACAGTTATAACCTAGGGCGATACGACACTAGCTCCAGTTCATCGATATAGTGTAGGCATGTATTCCGTAAATAGTCATACGTGCTTTACTAAAAGAACTTGCATGACATCTTTTGTCCTACCCTCCCGTGGAAGCGGGGTCCATATTGGAAACTAAGAGATATTAAGGTATCCTTTTAACAGAGAACCGGAACAAAGCATTAACACATAGTGAATACATGAACTCCTCAAACTAGGTCATCTCCGGGATTGGTTCCGGTTGTTGTCACTCCGGGGTTGCCGGGTCATAACACGTAGTAGGTGACTATAACTTGCAAGATCGGATCTAAAACATGGATATAATGGTGAATTCATAAACGGTTCAGATCTGATTTCATGGCACCCAGGCCCAGAGTGACAAGCATTAAGCATAGCAAAGTCATAGCAACATCAATCTAAGAACATAGTGGATACTAGGGATCGGGCCCTAACAAAACTAACTCGATTACACTCCTCACCGACCAGTGAGCCTACGAAGGAATTACTCACTCCCGGTGGGGAGCATCATGGAATTGACGATGGAGAAGGGCTGGTGATGACGAAGAACGAAGATCCCCCTCTCTGGAGCCCCAAACGGACTCCAGATCTGGCCTCCCAAGGAAGAACAGGAGGTGGCGGCGACTCCGTCTTGTAGATCGTGATAATTCTTTCTCCCTGATTTTTTCCTCCGAAAATAGGAATTTATAGGATCAGGGTTGTCGTCTACGGGGCCACCAGGTGGGTTCAACCCACCTGGGCGCGCCAGGAGAGGGGGGGTGCGCCCTGGTGGTTTGTGCCCACCCAGGGGCCCCTCTCTGGTGGGTCTTGGCTCCAGTAATTCTCTTTTATTCCATAAAAAATCCTCGTAAATTTTCATTTCATTCTGAGAACTTTTATTTCTGCACAAAAACAACACAATGGTAGTTCTGCTGAAAACAACGTCAGTCCGGGGTTAGTTTCATTCAAATCATGCAAATTAGAGTCCAAAACAAGAGGAAAAGCGTGAGAAAAAGTAGATACATTGGAGACGTATCAACTCCCCCAAAAGCTTAAACCTTTGCTCGTCCTCAAGCAATTTAGTTGATAAACTGAAAGTGAGAAAGAAAAACCTTTATGAACTCTTTTGCTCTTGTTTACATGAATAGGCTTAAACAGCACCCAGGTTTTCAGCCAGCATTATAACTAACCATGTCAACAATAACATTTAAAGATTCTATTAACTCATATCAATGACATAATCAGCTAGCGAGCGATAATAAGAGATCTCAAACAGCAACACGTTGTCAAAACAACCATGATATATTATGACAATAGTGGTATCTCGCTAGCCCTTTCTGAGACCGCAAAACATAAATGCAGAGCACCTCGAAAGTTCAAGCAGCGACTAAACATTGTAATTCATGGTAGAAAATATCCAGTCATGATAACACCCAACATTCACTACACACAATGCATAGGCATGACAACAGCGCTCTCAGATCTGGCGCTTATTAGAGAAGGTGATGACACAACATAAAAGTAAATAGAAAGTCCCTTTGCAGAGGGAAGCAGTGATTTGTAGAGGTGCCAGAGCTCAGGTTTTTAAAACAAAGGTAAATTAAAATTTTGAGAGGTGCACCCTTCTCATTCACTTCACGACTATCAGCTATCGATATCTCCCATGCTAAACGAGCTAGTGGCAGTTCCCAAGCAGAAAAGTAAATGTTTGAACTCCATTGGGAGCTTTTGTTTGTTTACTTGTAAGTTTTTTTTGCAATTTGGGACTGGGAATCCCTATTACCACCCTTTTCTCATGCAATGGTGAGTGAATAAACACTCAACCTGAGAATAACCCGCTTAGCATGGAAAATACCAACCACCACCTGTCATTCCATGAATGATCCAGACATCAAAAAAAGATATTTATTTGAAGTTTTTAGAGGTGGCACATGCAAATTTACTTAGGACGGCAGGGTAATACCGCATATAGGTAGGTATGGTGGACTCATCTAGAATACCTTTGAGTTTTAGAATTTGATGCACAAACAGTATTCCCTCTTAGTACAAGTGAAGTCTAGGAAATAGGTTGGGAAGAGGCCAGCTAGAGAGCAACAATGGTCATGAACATGAATCATGCATAATAAACATTGGACACCCGCATGAGTAGGATATGGACGCCACGAACATAAATATCATAGAGGCTATGTTGATTTTGATTCAACTACATGCATAAACATGTGCCAAGTCAAGCCACTTGAACATTCAGAGGAGGATACCATATCATTATACTACATCACAATCATTTTAACACTAAGTTGATATCCAAGATAAATCATTATTAACTCCTAGCTACTTATGCATGCCATGAGAAACTATAATCTCTAATTGTCATGGCAAACATGTTTAATCATAATGGGCTGAATCATGGGTACTAGGTTAACATATCTACACAAACAGAACAAGTCGAGTTCATACCAGTTTCTCCTTGCCACAACCAGTTCATCGAATATCGTCATTATTGCCTTTCACTTGCATGACTGAATTATATGAAAATAATAATAGTGCAAGAGTGCCGTGGACTAAGCTGGAATCTGGAGAACATTTTATTCAACAGGAGAAGACATGGTAAAATGTGCTCTTTATTAGTTCGATAATTATTCATATGAGAGCCACTCAACATTTTCATCGTGGTCTTCTCCTCGATACAACTCGAATAAAAGGAAACGAAATTCAGAGAAACACACTGAAATATTTTTAGAGTTTTTGGTTTTCTTGAACATGCAAATACAAGGAAAAAGCAAAAACTAGAAAAACTATTTACATGGGAAAGCTCCCAACAAGCAAAAGAAGAACAAGGAAATCTTCTTGGATTTTCTTTTTAGTGCTACTACTAAGCATGCATAGAAAGTAAATTACTACAACTATTTTTTTTGGTTTTTCTAAAGTTTTTTAAAGACACAAGAAGAAAGCAAGAAAATAATCTAGGCATGGATGATTCATTGAAAAAGTGTGAGCACTGACAAATAGAATGATATGTAAACATAAATGTAATGTCGGTGAGAAACACGTACTCCCCCAAGCTTAGGATTTTGGCCTAGCTTGGTAGTCGATCAGTAGCCTGGAGGGTAGTAGAGATCCTGAGGAGTAGGCATCCACTTGTCCCACTGCTGAGGCTCCTCCACAGCCTCTGCAGCAGCGTGAGTGTTCCAGTAGGTGATGATGTCTTCATGCATAATCGGCTATCCGCCCCTGGCAGCTGAATCAAACAAAATAGGCACAAGCAATGGAATAACATCACGAGTGTTAGCGCTATAGACCAGGTTGTAAGGAATGGCAATATGAGGACGATCATATGCAAGAAAGTGATGGTGATCCATGGCTGCACAGTCTAGGTAAACCTTAGTCAGAGGGTAATCATGAGGGCATCTCGCAACCTCGAAATGAGTTGCCAAACGAGTGGAAAAAATCCCACCATGTAGTTTACCCTGGGATTTATTAAGATGCAGGCGACGAGCCACGATAGCTCCCAAGCTATGCGTGTTGTCACCCTCGAGTGCACCGTGTAAAACAACAAGGTCTGGTGAACTAAGTGCACCCACCTTCTCCATAACAAGTAAGCATTTGGTGATAAAAAGTGCAATGTAACGATCAACAGGAAAATGTAAACCAGCGGCAGTGATGGCTGCCACTCCTCTCTCATCACCCACTGTCAAAGTGTGATAAAAGGACTCAAACTCGGTCGGCCTGGGCTCAGCCAAGCTCCCATCAGACGGGATCATCATATGTCACAAAACTCAGTAAGTGTTTTTTATAGAAAGACTGTAAGGGAACCCCTTACAGTATAATTGGTGGAACAAACCCAAATTGCAAGTATCATGCCTTGAACTTGGGTGTGTGGGAAGGCATCAACCCCTTCCCACCACTAGGCTATGCCTTAGTCTGCAACTCAGTAAGTGGTATCTGATGGTTTTCAGCATATAAATCAGAGCTCACTTTAGGAGGATTATTTCTAGGCAGGAAAGCAAAACTTTGAACAAAGATGTTTGTGAGGATTTGGTGTTGGTCACACTCAACTACGATGAAGTCAGTGAGGCTGGCATTAGCAATATTTCCAGCATCTTGTAGGAACGGGGTGTGCGGCCATTCGCACGGCCGTACTTCCGCCAATCTCCGAGGATGGAGATCACTGTCAGATGATTCCCCAATAACACCCTTGGAGTTCTTCCTAGAGCCAAACCTCCTGAAGATATTCATGTCTGCGTACAATTTTCTGAAAAATAAATTTTTTGGGGTGACAGAAATTTGTCAACAAAACTTTATAAAATTGATAGCAGCTACTCATAGGGATACATAGAAGCCATAGCAAGCATTCAAACTACTTAGAACACTAAGGATTCAACATGCAAGCACATCTAGATCAGCACCAAGAGTAGCTAATTATTCAAAGTATAAAACACTAAAACAAAAACTAATTGGACAAATGTTGGAGTCAAATACCAAGCAACGATCCCCCAAAACAATTTCGGAAACGGAGCTTCGAGCAAAGAGATGGAAATCTGCGGGTTTGAGCTCAAGAACACGGGAGAGATGGAAATGGAGATTTTTTTGTGGACGTAAGTGATGATGTGGGCTAAAGAGGTAAGTGAGAGGGCCCACGTGGGGACCACACCCACCAGGGCGCGCCTGGGGGTCCTGGCACGCCCAGGTGAGTTGTGCCCACCTGATGCACCTCCCTCTGGTATTTTTGCACCAGAAATTCAGAAATATTCATCAAAAAATCGTATAAAATTTTCAGGGCATTCTGAGAACTTTTATTTTTGGGTCATTTCTATTACATGGAAAATTCAAAAAATAGACTAAACATGGCATTTTATTTTATTTAACTAGTAAAAACAGAAAAAAAAAAGTAAGGACAGAAGGTAGTGCTTACTAAATTCATCAATTTACATGGCATTTTATTTTATTTAACTAGTAAAAACATAAAAAAAGTAAGGACAGAAGGTAGTGCTACTAAATTCATCAACTTCATACTGCTACTAAATGATTCATTAATAAGGTTGATCAAGTCTTATAAACAACCACTTTCAGTTGGCATGAAACCGAAGAACTTTCGTAAATCACTAAGTTACCTCAATGGGGATATGGATGTCCCCAACAATAAGCATTTCATATTTCTTTTTGACAGTAGGTAGAGGTATTTGAAAACTTCCAATAGTGATTGTCGGAGATTTTTCAATAACATGATTACCATTCACTTGGACTTGTTTCTTCGGAAAGTGCATCGTATGCTCATTACCATTAATATGAAAAGTGACCTTGCTTTTATTACAATCAATAACAGCCCCTGCAGTATTCAAGAAGGGTCTACCAAGAATAATAGACATATTGTCGTCCTCGGGCATCTCAAGTATAACAAAGTCAGTCAAGATAGTGACATTAGCAACAACAACGGGCACATCCTCACAAACACCGATAGGTATGGCAGTTGACTTGTCAGCCATTTGCAAAGATATTTCGGTAGGTGTATTATTCAAATCAAGTATTTTATATAAAGAGAAAGGCATAACACTAACACATGCTCCTAAATCACATAAAGCAGTTTTCACATAATTCTTTTTAATGGAGCAAGGTATAGTTGGTATTCCTGGGTCTCCTAGTTTTTTAGGCACTCCACCCTTAAAAGTATAATTGGAAAGCATGGTGGAGATTTCAGCTTCAGGTATTTTTATCTTATTTGTGACGACGTCTTTCATATATTTTGCATAAGGAGGCATTTTCAAGATGTCAGTCAAGCGAGTACGCAAAAAGATGGGCCTCAGCATTTCAGCAAAGCATTCAAATTCTTCATCGTCTTTCTTTTTAGTTGACTGGGGTGGAAAAGGCATAGGTTTTTGAACCCACGGTTCTCTTTCTTTACCGTGTTTTCTAGCAACAAAGTCTCTTTTATCATACATTTTATTCTTAGGTTGTGGGTTATCAAGATCAACAGGTGGTTCTATCTCAACATCATTATCTGGTTCTTTTTTATTTGGTTGAGCATCTTCATGAACATCAACATTATCTTTTTCATTATCACAAGGTGAGTGTTCATTACCAGGTTGAGTTTCAGCATCAGAGATAGAAGTTTCATTATCATTATCATGTGGTTTTTCTATTTCAGGTTCACTAGAAGTGTGCAAAGTCCTATCATTTTTCTTTCTCTCTTTCTTTTTAGAAGAACTAGGTGCGCTAGTCTTATTTTTGTGTGAATCCTGTTCAATTCTTTTTCGGTGTCCCTCGGGATAAAGTGGTTCCTGAGTCATTTTACCTCATATAGTTGCAACTCTAGCAGCAAAATCATGAAGGAAATATGCCCTAGAGGCAATAATAAATTTGTTATTTATGTTTCCTTGTATAACATGATAAATGTCTTTTATTCATGCTAGAATTGTATTAACTGGAAACTTGATACATGTGCGAATACATAGACAAAACAGAGTGTCCCTAGTATGCCTCTACTAGTCTAGCTCGTTAACCAAACATGGTTATGTTTCCTGACCATAGACATGTGTTGTCATTTGATCAACGGGATCACATCATTATGAGAATGATGTGATGGACAAGACCCATCCATTAGCTTAGCACTATGATCGTTTAGTTTTACTTCTATTGCTTTCTTCATGACTTATACATGTTCCTCTGACTATGAGATTATGCAACTCCCGAACACTAGAGGAACACCTTGTGTGCTATCAAACGTCACAACGTAACTGGGTGATTATAAAGATGCTCTACAGGTGTCTCCGAAGGTGTATGTGGTGTTGGCATAGATCTAGAATAGGATTTGTCACTCCGAGTGTCGGAGAGGTATCTCTGGGCCCTCTCGGTAATACACATCGTAATAAGCCTTGCAAGTAAACGACTAATGAGTTACTCACGAGATGATGTATTACGGAATGTGTAAATATACTTGCCGGTAGCAAGATTGAACTAGGTATGATGATACCGACTATCGAATCTCGGGCAAGTAACATACCGATGACAAAGGGAACAACGTATGTTGTTATGCGGTTTAACCGATAAAGATCTTGGTAGAATATGTAGGAACCAATATGAGCATCCAGGTTCCACTATTGGTTATTGACCGGAGATGAGTCTCGATCATGTTTACATAGTTCTCGAACCCGTAGGGTCCGCACGCTTAACGTTCGATGACGATCGGTATTATGAGTTTATGTGTTTTGATGTACCGAAGGTTGTTCGGAGTCCCGGATGTGATCACAGACATGACGAGGAATCTAGAAATGGTCGAGACATAAATATTGATATATTGGAAGGTTATATTCGGACACCGGAAAGGTTTCGGGGTCACCGGATAAATACTGGAGTACCGGGGACTTATCGGAACACCCCGGGGGCTTAATGGGCCTACATGGGCTTTAGTGGAAGAGAGAGGAGGCGGCCAAGAGGTGGGGCGCGCACCCTCTGAAATTGCAACTAATCCCCAGGTGGTTTTGGTAATTAATAACAACATATATATCATTGAACTAATAGTTACTTAAGAATCATTTCAGAGAAGTTCAGTGATATGGGTATGGCAAGGACTGAAGAAGTGGACCCCTCAAAATGCTAAGGCAAGCATTGGCAAAAGCTCAAGACTCCATTTTTGGTTTAGTGATCCAAGATCACATTGAGTCCATAGGAAAAGCCAATACTATTAAAAGGGGATGAGGTTATGATGATGATCTGGTTGCTCAAGTGCTTAGTGATACATCTCCTAAACTATCAGCAACTTTCACTGCCATATACACTCATAAGTAATCTCGGTCCCACCGATATTCCAAACTCAGTCACACCGAGATGAACCACCTCAGCCATAAGCCAAACCCTAGTAAACTCGGATATTCCGATTCTGAAATCGGTTTCACCGAAACATGAGTTGCCAAGGTTCTGTAACCTTCTGTCATCAAATCGGTGTCACCGAGATGATGAAGTCGGTCCCACCGAAACTGGCATGCTCTTGTCATTGCATGAATCGGACTAACCGAGATTGTATATTCGGTCCCACCGAAAACCCCAACGTTCACATTATTTGAACTTTCGGTCTCACCGAGTTGTCCACTTCGGTCCCACCGAGATTGCTCAAATGTGTGTAACAGTTGGATTTTGTGTGGAGGCTATTTATACCCCTCCACCACCTCTTCATTCGTGGAGAGAGCCATCAGAAAGAACTACCACTCCTACCTTACATTTCTGAGAAGAGAACTACCTACCCTTGTGTTGAGATAAAGTTGCTCCACTCCCACCATATGAAGCTTGATCTCTAACCTTTCCAAGTTGCTTTCCACTCAATCCTTTCTTCCACCACAGCCAAATCAGTGAGGAGAGTTGAGTGTTGGGGAGATTATCATTTGAAGCACAAGAGCAAGGAGTTCATCATCATCTACAAAATCTATTACCTTTTGGAGGGTGGTGCCTCCTAGATTGGTTAGGTGTCGCTTGGGAGCCTCCGTCGTCGAGATGTGGAGTTGAACCAAGAAGTTTGTAAGGGCAAGGAGATCGCCTACTTCGTGAAGATCTACCCCGAGTAAGGCTAGCCCTCCGTGGGCATAGGCCATGATGGAATAGACAAGGTTGCTTCTTCGTGGACCCTTCGTGGGTGGAGCCCTCCGTGGACTCGCGCAGCCGTTACCCTCCGTGGGTTGAAGTCTCCATCAACGTGGATGTACGATAGCACCACCTATCGGAACCACGGGAAAAATCATTGCGTCTCCAAAATTGCGTTTGCTCTTCTCCACCTCTCTTTACTACATGTGCAATTTACTTTCCGCTGCCTATACTCTAGAATTGCATGTGTAGGGTGATGCTTGACTTGATCAAAACTGTGAATCTTCCAAAAACTGTTCTTTGTCAAAAGGCAGAATTTTTATACTTACAAGTAGTCTAATCACCCCCCCTCTAGACATACTTTCGATCCTACAAGTGGTATCAGAGCTTTGGTCTCCATTATATTGGTTTCCATTGCATTGGACTCCATAAGCTTGGTTTCACAACCTAGGAGAGTATGGCGTCTAGTGAGGGTAATTTTCGTAGAGGTCCTTACTTTGATGGTACAAATTTTGCTAGTTGGAAGCATAAAATGAAAATGCATATTCTTGGTCATAACCTAGCCGCATGGGGCATTATTTGTGTTGGTATGCAAGGTGAATTCTTCGAAGAAGGAAAAGTTCCGGATCGCGAAGCTACACCGGAAGAATTGCGGATGTTGCAAAACAATGCTCAAGCTTGTGACATTCTCTTCAATGCCTTGTGTCCCGAGGAGTTCAACAAAATCAGCCGTCTTGAAAATGCAAAAGAGATTTGGGATACTTTGGTTGAAATGCACGAAGGTACCGAGTCTGTGAAGGAATCAAAGCTAGATATTCTTCAAGGTCAACTTGACAAGTTCAAGATGAAGGATGGTGAAGGAGTCGCTGAAATGTACTCTAGGCTTGCTCTCATCACAAATGAGATTGCCGGCTTAGGAAGCGAAGAAATGACCGACCGATTCATCATCAAGAAGATTCTCAGAGCTTTGGATGGAAAGTATGACACCATGTGCACTTTGATCCAAATGATGCCAAACTACAAGACTCTCAAGCCAACCGAAGTCATTGGAAGAATTGTTGCTCATGAGATGACACTTAAGGATAAGGAAGAGCTTCACAACAAGTCAAGTGGTGCTTACAAAGCTGCAAGTGATGCTCCCACAACCTCAAGTGACAAGTTAGTTTCCAATGAAGAGATAAGCCTAATGGTTAAGAACTTCAACAAATTCTACAAGAATAGAGGCAAAGAGAGAAGCTCAAAGTCTAGATCATATGATGAAAAGAGATCTTCTAGTCGTGCTCGAAACTGCTACAATTGTGGAAGACCCGGATACTACTCAAATGAGTGTACGGCTCCCCACAAGAGAAGAGAAGAATCTCCAAGAAGAAGAAGTTCAAGAGATGAGTCACCTCGGAAAGAGAGAAGGAGTAGAGATGATCGTTATGAACGAAGACCCTCTCGGAGAAGCAAGGATTCGGAGAGGAAAGACACGTCATCAAGGAGCTACACAAGAAGAAAACATCAAGCTCATGTAGGTGAATGGGTCTCCGGCTCCGACTCCGACAATCAATCCGATGGAAGCTATCACTCCGACTCCGACTACAGTCGAGATGAAGGTGTTGCCGGTCTTGCTCTCGTATCCTCCAACTCCAACTCCTACGACTTATTTGATTCACCAAATGAGGGAATTGGAAGATGCTTCATGGCTAAAGGGCCCAAGGTATCACACCCTGAATTCATTGACTTCAATAGTGATGAGGATGACTTGCTTGGTGAAGATGAGCTCTTGCATGATAAATCCAGTGAGCCTAGTAACGATGAAAATGCTAGTAGTCTTTATAGTCGAGAAGAGTCGAATGACAATGCTATGAAGAAGATTGAGCGTCTAACTAAAGAACTAAACACTCTTAAGTTAGCTCATGAAACAACTCAAGAAGATCATAGAGAGCTCCTAAGATCTCATGAGAAGCTACGCTTCGAGAAGCTCACTCTAGAGCAAGAACATGAGTTTCTAAAAGCAATCAATGACGATCTTCGAAAGAAGAGTTCTTCATATCTTGCCAAACGACTTCTCTTGTCTAATTTCTTGCCACCCATTAAGACTAAGCATGACAAGCATAAGAAAAATTCTTCCTCCAGCAGTAACAATAACCATGCTAAATCCAATGTTGTTGCTTCTAGTAGTTCTCTTGATTCCACTAACAATGTTTCAAGCCAAGTTACACTTGAGCTAGAGAATAGTTTATTGAAAGGGATCATAGAGAAAGGTGTCTACAAGAGCCTTGCCGGAAGCAAGAACTTTGAGGAAATTGTTCGCAAGCAAGGAAGGCACCGGAAGAATCAAGGAATTGGTTTTGAGCGAAAGTTCAACGCTGAAGGTGTTGAGTGGGAAGAAGGTCAATATCCTACTCCACAGTTTGTTTCTCAAAAGGAGAAGTATGATCCTACTTCTTCCAATGTGGAACAAGCTCAAGATGACCTTCCACCACAAGACCACAAGCTAAAAGCCAAGGACAAGCTTCAAGAGGAGATTGATGCATTCGTTGAAGCACCTCAAGCCATGGTCAAGTGGGTTCCCAAGGAAACGTCAAGTTCTACTTCGTCAAGCTCAACTACAACCCCAAGGATTCCCATCAAGATGATGTGGATCCCGAAGAAGAAGAACTAGAAAGTTCTTGAGGGTGACTCCGCCAACATACTTCACTCACATTCATTTTGGCAACTTGTGCAATCAACTTCCATATCGTGCACTAGTTCATGGAGTCACAAACCCTATTGTTGGTAAGTCAAGGGACAAGGTAATCATTGCTTTCATGGACATCATCTATTGTGAACTTCAATCTATGTCCATGGATATCTTTGTTTGTTCCTTGTGGGACTAACCCATGTAGGTATTGAAAGTGCCCGAATCCAAAGGATAGCTCCCAACTCTTGATGATCTCCATCAACATTGAGCATCCACATCTTCAACATCTACATGAAGTCTTCTACGACAACCCAAGGTTAGTTTGACCCTTTAAAAGGGGTTCTCACATCTAGGGGGAGCTTTGCTCTAAAAAATTGAGCTAAAGCATCTTCAAATGATGTGAACACATCAATGCTTTATGTAAAAGTGGTAACCCCACTTGTGCTTAAACGATGAGTATGACCTATGATCAAATGTTCTCATTTGGCTCCTAAGTCAATATACTCATATAAAGATGACCTAGTCATCGACAAATTGTGTGTTAATTGCTAGAGTTTTGGTTGTGCATGTTTGACACATATTTCATTTGCTATCTTATTGTGTGAGCATGTTGAATGCATGATTTTATCCATTCGAGGACATCCATTTGTTGTTTTGGTCGTTTTGATTCTTCTGACCAAATGGATGGACAAGAATGCCTAAGTACCTCCCCTAGCTATCTATGCTTTCTTGTCTCAAATTCTATTCATGCTTACATCACAAACTTTGAACAAGTCATTTTCGGACCCTCCGGGTGAGGAGCACTCGGAGCCACCGATCCGTCAAGGGCTAATCTCCAAAACCTTCTAATTGATTTCGGTCAGACCAACTCACTCAAACTCGGTCGAACCGAAAGCATTTAGACTGATCTAGGTTTTCATCTCGGTGAAACCGAGTTGTGATTTTCGGCGTGACCGAAGTGCATAACTGCCTAGCAGTTATCCATCTCGGTGCCACCGAGTTTTACAACTCGGTCCCACCGACAGCAAAGGGATATATATTCCAAGGGCCGCGCGCGTTGATTCCTCCTTCAAACGTTTCGCCCCCACATCCCCTGCTGCCGTCGCCTTGGTCTCCGGATCGTCGCCGTCGTCGCCTGTGCGCCCACGCCGCAGGTCTCCGTCGCCGTCAACGGGCATCTCCTCCGCGCCGTTGCCGCCGTAGAGAAACTCCACCAAGTTAGGGTGAGTTTTGATCCCACTCGTGCTCCCATCTCCGATTCAATGCACGTTTGGATTGCCTAGTATCTTGCCACGATTGAAATCCTCCTGTACACCAGATTGGTTCGTTTGAACTAGATTCGAGTAAAATTTTTAGGGTTAGGTTTTCACTGAACACATCTCGGTGAGACCGATTTTATAATTTCGGTGTGACCAATTTGGCCTATGGCCATTGCACTGCACCCTTCGGTCCAACCGAGTTGTGCAAAATCGGTGTGACCGAAATGAAGTTTTTGTGAAACCCTAGTGTTTTCGGCAGGACCGAAACCCACTTCGGTCAAACCGAAAGTGGTGTGCCAAGCTCCTGTTTAACACTTCGGATTCAGCGAAACTCAAACTCGGTCTGACCGAAATGTCTTCTGTGAAAACTTAAAACTAGAATTTGAACTCATTTTTTTTTTGCAAAAACTTCTGCAGTTTGTGATAACTCTTCTTCTCTGCCTATACCTTATCTATTCACAGGTTGTCAGCCATGTCAGATACCAGTGACAGTCAGAACAGGTCAGAGACACCCATTGCAGACATTCCAGAGGCAGACACTAGTCCTGATCCTAGTAGCCCATTTGATGACGGTGAGAGGAGTACACCAAGTGGCATGCCTCCTGCAGCCACCAAAGCTAGAAAAGAGAAGAATTCCGATGATGAGGATTCAGATTTCGTTGTTGAGGAAGAGGTGACCTCCAAGCCTAAGAGGAAGGTTGTTGCCAAAGAGCAACAAGGTCAGCAATCTAAGAAGGGCACCAGCAAAGTCAAGCAGTCAACTGTTGCTAAGAAGCTGAATTTGGGAGAGGCAGCTCCAAGCAAAGTGAAGAAAACCACCAAGAGAAAGAGGGTAGTGCATGTGTCAGAAGCTCGAGCAGAAATGTATATTGATTCTCATGCAGATGCAGCAGTAGAGGATGAGGATGAGGAAGCACCCCGGCCTCCTCCTCAGAAGCAGAAGCTCATGGGTGATGCCATTAAGGCTGGAACCACATCCAAGCCCAAGAAATCTGCTCAAGCTAAGGCAGCTCCAGCAAAGCTTGCTGCCAAGCCCAAGAGGACCGTCAGAAACATTCCATCGTCTGAAAAGAACAAGGATGATGTGCCACCAGCTGAGTCTGATGATGAAGGACAAGTTTTGCTGAAACTTCGCCCAAAACTGCCACTTCATAATGATGCTCATCCTCAAGCTGAGGATATGAAGGCAAGGAAAGATAGAGGTCTCAGGCTATGGAGACAAACTGACCCATATGCTGTGAGGAGAAGAACTGCTGTAGATCCCAGATTTCACACCAGAGAGCAGCAGGACTTCTATGAGACCGTGCTGATGGACAAGAAGCCCATAGTCGCAGACACCATATATGTTGACTGGGAGTACATTGACAGCGAAGAGCACAGAGATTTCTTTCCACATGTGCATGAAAGTTTCACTGCATGTGGCGTTGCAGATTTTGTAGGTCAGAAATTGACCAGTTGGAACGATGAGATGATAATGCAATTTTATGCCACAGCTCACTTCTATCCTGATGGAAAGATTACGTGGATGACTGAAGGTCAAAGATTTTCTTCTTCCGTTGAAGAATGGGCAGAAATTCTGAATGCTCCAGTGCAACGAGAAGATGATATTGATGTATATGGGATTCCAAAGAAGAATCATGAATCCATGAAAAACATGTACAAAGAGATTCCAGCAGCGGATTTGGAAATTTGGAAGCTCGGCTCAGTCTACCATCTCCAGGCAGGCTTACCTACCACTAATACCATTTTGAGGCATACCTTGATGCCCAAGTCTGGAGATCATCGCATGATCAGAGGATATTCTATCAACATGCTGCATATACTTGATGAGAAAGCACCTTTCAAGGTGATGGACTTGATGGTAGAAACCATTAAGAGGACTGCAGCTGACCAGAAAAGGTCATGTGGATTTGCCCCGCAGATTCAGATGCTTATCAATGCCAAGTTTGGCACGGGCAAATTCTTGTTGGATAGAAAACATTTACCGCTGCAGCCAGAGCATTAAGACAATGTTGTTGTGATGGATGAGGAGGATCCGACATCTGTTGAAGGTCAAGCCAAGATCGAAGCTGCTAAGAAAGCCAAAGCTGACAAAGCAGCAGCAGCAGCTAAACCAAAGAGTTTCGGAGAGCAAATTCTTGAAGATACTCAAAGGATTGAACAACGCCTGGCCAGCATTGAACAGTCTCAGGAGAGCTTAGAGAGGATTGTTGACGAGAAGATCCACGCTCTGGACGTGAAGCTGACTGAAATTCAAGTGACCGTCAACAAGCTCGAGGCAGACATTGAGGAAGCAAATCAGGACAAGGCAGAGCTTACGCGTGAGTTGCAGGATGACTTAGTCCAGGATTCTCATCGACAGACTGCTCCGGTTCCCAAAGGATCCCGATCAGCTGCTATTCCAGTGACTGACACCAGGACTACAGCTTCAGCACCTCCCACAGTTCCAGCAGTTTCTCCAGCTCCAGCTCCAGTGTCCACTCCTCCAGCACAGACATCAGCTGAAGTCTTCGCCGATGCTGTCATATCCACTCCGACATCAACCCAGACGGGAGCCGCCAGCAGAGTCCACAGTGACGCTTAGCTCTATGCTTTTTCGAACTTTTTGGTAACTTGTTGCCAAAGGGGGAGAAATTGTATAGATCATAGGGCTTTGAGAGAGAGAGTGCTGTTATCTTTGCGCTTTTGCTCTTTCGTTCTTTTGCGGTTTCTTTGAGATACTTTTGGTTTTCGAGACATTCAGTGTGCTTGATACTCCGTTTGATGCTACCTTAATGAGTGCTTGGTCGTACTATGCTTTAATGTGTGCTTAATGCTTATCATATGCCATTCCTATCTTGTATGACTATTTACTCATGTCTTGGTGATTGGGTGCATGCTGTTCATTCTTATCATTTTGTGCGCTCCACCAAGATGTATGTGACATGGAAGAGTGACCCATGATTTTAATCGATTGTGCATTTGCATTCAAACGCAAATCTTAAATAATGCACAAATTTAGGGGGAGCTCTTGCTTATCACATACTTCTCAAAGCGACGATATTATTCATTGATTATATCCTTTGTCGAAGCTTTGATCTATATGTTGTCATCAATTACCAAAAAGGGGGAGATTGAAAGTGCAACTAATCCCCGGGTGGTTTTGGTAATTAATAACAACATATATGTCATTGAACTAATAGCTACTTAAGAATCATTTCAGAGAAGTTCAGTGATATGGGTATGGCAAGGACTGAAGAAGTGGACCCCTCAAAATGCTAAGGCAAGCATTGGCAAAAGCTCAAGACTCCATTTTTGGTTTAGTGATCCAAGATCACATTGAGTCCATAGGAAAAGCCAATACTATTAAAAGGGGATGAGGTTATGATGATGATCTGGTTGCTCAAGTGCTTAGTGATACATCTCCTAAACTATCAGCAACTTTCACTGCCATATGCACTCATAAGTAATCTCGGTCCCACCGATATTCCAAACTCAGTCACACCGAGATGAACCACCTCAGCCATAAGCCAAACCCTAGTAAACTCGGATATTCCGATTCTGAAATCGGTTTCACCGAAACATGAGTTGCCAAGGTTCTGTAACCTTCTGTCATCAAATCGGTGTCACCGAGATGATGAAGTCGGTCCCACCGAAACTGGCATGCTCTTGTCATTGCACGAATCGGACTAACCGAGATTGTATATTCGGTCCCACCGAAAACCCCAACGTTCACATTATTTGAACTTTCGGTCTCACCGAGTTGTCCACTTCGGTCCCACCGAGATTGCTCAAATGTGTGTAACAGTTGGATTTTGTGTGGAGGCTATTTATACCCCTCCACCCCCTCTTCATTCGTGGAGAGAGCCATCAGAAAGAACTACCACTCCTACCTTACATTTCTGAGAAGAGAACTACCTACCCTTGTGTTGAGATCAAGTTGCTCCACTCCCACCATATGAAGCTTGATCTCTAACCTTTCCAAGTTGCTTTCCACTCAATCCTTTCTTCCACCACAGCCAAATCAGTGAGGAGAGTTGAGTGTTGGGGAGATTATCATTTGAAGCACAAGAGCAAGGAGTTCATCATCATCTACAAAATCTATTACCTTTTGGAGGGTGGTGCCTCCTAGATTGGTTAGGTGTCGCTTGGGAGCCTCCGTCGTCGAGATGTGGAGTTGAACCAAGAAGTTTGTAAGGGCAAGGAGATCGCCTACTTCGTGAAGATCTACCCCGAGTAAGGCTAGCCCTCCGTGGGCGTAGGCCATAATGGAATAGACAAGGTTGCTTCTTCGTGGACCCTTCGTGGGTGGAGCCCTCCGTGGACTCGCGCAGCCGTTACCCTCCGTGGGTTGAAGTCTCCATCAACGTGGATGTACGATAGCACCACCTATCGGAACCACGGGAAAAATCATTGCGTCTCCAAAATTGTGTTTGCTCTTCTCCACCTCTCTTTACTACATGTGCAATTTACTTTCCGCTGCCTATACTCTAGAATTGCATGTGTAGGGTGATGCTTGACTTGATCAAAACTGTGAATCTGCCAAAAACTGTTCTTTGTCAAAAGGCAGAATTTTTATACTTACAAGTAGTCTAATCACCCCCCCTCTAGACATACTTTCGATCCTACACCCTCCAAGCCCAATCCAAATTGGGAAGGGGGCCGGCCCCCCTTTACTTCTTCTCCTCTTCCCCTTTCTCCCCCTCCTAGTTGGACTAGAAAAGGGGGAAACCTACTCCTAGTAGGAGTAGGAAACCCCCTTGGGGCGTGCCATAGGAGGCCGGCCGGCCCCCTCCTCCACTCCTTTATATACGTGGCCAGGAGGCACCCCATAGACACACAAGGTTATTTCTTAGTCGTGTGTGGTGCCCCCTCTATAGTAACACACCTCGGTCATATCGTCGTAGTGCTTAGGCGAAGCCCTGTGCTGGTAACTTCATCATCACCGTCACCATGCCATCATGCTGACGGAACTCTCCCTCAACCTCAACTGCATCAAGAGTTCGTGGGACGTCATCGAGCTGAACGTGTGCTGAACGCGGAGGTGCCGTAAGTTCGGTTCTTGGATCGGTTGGATCGCGAAGACGTTAGACTACATCAACCGCGTTACTAAACGCTTCCACTTTCGTTCTACGAGGGTATGTGGACACACTCTCCCCACTCGTTGCTATGCTTCTCCTAGATAGATCTTGCGTGGTCATAGGATTTTTTTTTTTGAAATACTACGTTCTCCAACACTTCATAGTTTGAAGGTTCGTCGTTGTCTAACAACATGACTTCCAGGATAGGATTACAGTACCACTCCAGTGCGGTGCGTGTTCTGGTCGACCTTCGATGTTTAGTCGTAACTTGATCTGAAGTTTCATGATCATCATCATTAGCTTCTTCTCTAGTTGGTGTAGGCATCACGGGAACGTTTTTCTCTGATGTGCTACTTTCCAATTCGAGAGAAGGTACAACTACCTCATCAAGTTCTACTTCCCTCCCACTCACTTCTTTCGAGAGAAACTCTTCTCTAGAAAGGACCCATTCTTAGCAACAAATATCTTGCCTTCAGATATGTGGTAGAAAGTATACCCGATACTTTCTTTAGGGTATCCTATGAAGACACACTTCTTTGCTTTGGGTTCAAGCTTATCAGGCTGAAGCCTTTTAACATAAGCGTTGCATCCCCAAACTTTAAGAAATGACAGCTTAGGTTTATTACCAAACCACAGTTCATATGGTGTCATCTCGATGGATTTAGATGGTGCCCTATTTAACGTGAATGCGGCTTTCTCTAATGCATAACCCCAAAATGATAAAGGCAAATCAGCAAGAGACATCATAGAATGCACCATATCCAATAAAGTACGGTTACGATGTTCGGAGACACCATTACATTGTGGTGTTCCAGGTGGCGTAAGTTGTGAAAAAATTCCACATTGTTTTAAAAGAAGGCAAAACTCATAACGCAAATATTCACCTCCACGATCAGATCGTAGAAACTTTATTTTCTTGTTACGATGATTCTCCACTTCACTCTAAAATTCTTTGAACTTTTCAAATGTTTCAGACTTGTGTTTCATCAAGTAATATATCCCTACCTACTTAAATCATTAGTGAAGGTTAGAAAATAACGATACCCGCCGCGTGCTTCCACACTCATCGGACCACATACATCAGTATGTATTATTTCCAATAAGTCATTAGGTCGCTCCATTGTTCCGGAGAATGGACTTTTAGTCATCGTACCCATGAGGCATGGTTCGCAAGTATCAAATGATTCATAATCAAGTGATTCCAAAAGTCCATCCGCATGGAGTTTCTTAATGCTATTTACACTAATATGACCTAAATAGCAGTGCCACAAGTATGTTGCACTATCATTATCAATTTTGCATCTTTTGGCATGAATATTATGAATATGTGTATCACTACGATCAAGATTCAACAAGAATAGACCATTAATCAAAGGTGCATGACCATTACAAATGTTACTCATATAAGTAGAACAACCATTATTCTCTTTCTTAAATGAACCGTCTTGCAATAAACAAGATGCAGATATAATGTTCATGCTCAACGCTCGCACCAAATAACAATTATTGATGTATAGAACTAATCCCAAAGGTAGATGTAGAGGTAGCTTGCCGACGACGATTACATCAACCTTGGAACCATTCCCGTCGCGCATCCTCACCTCGTCCTTAGCTAATCCTTGTTTAATCCGCAGCTCCGGTTTCGAGTTACATATATGAGCAACCGAACCTGTATCAAATACCCATGCACTACTATGATCATTAGTAAGGTACTCATCAATAACATGTATATCAAATATACCTTTGTTCACTGTGCCATCCTTCTTATCCGCCAAGTATTTGGGGCAGTTCCGCTTCCAGTGTCCATACCCTTGTAGTAGAATCACTCAGTCTTAGGCTTGGGTCTATCCTTGGGCTTCTTTTTGGGAGCGGCAACTTCCTTGCCATTCTTCTTTAAGTTCTCTTTCTTTCCCTTGTCCTTTTTCTTGAAACTGGTGGTCTTGTTAACCATCAACACTTGATGCTCTTTCTTGATTTCTACCTCTGTTGATTTCAGCATCGCGGAGAGCTCGGAAATCATTTTCATCATTCCTTGCATATTATAGTTCATCACGAAGCCTTTGTAGCTTGGTGGAAGTGGTTGAAAACTCTATCAATAACACACACAAATGGGAGCTCAATTCCCAGCTGACTCAAGTGGTTGTGGTACCCAGACATTTGGAGTATGTGTTCATTGACAAAACTGTTCTCCTCCATCTTAAAGTTGAAGAACTTGTTGGAGACTTGATATCTCTCAACCATGGCATTAGCTTGAGATATCAATTTAAGCTCTTGGAACATCTCATATTCTCCATGGTGCTCAAAACGCTCTTGGAGCCCCGGTTCTAGGCCGTAAAGCATGGCACACTGAACTATCGAGTAGTCATCAGTCTACATTTGCTAGGCATTCATAACATCTAGACTAGTGGGAGCGGGTGGGTCACCTAGCGGTGCATCAAGGACCTAATTCTTCTGTGCAGCAATGAGGATAATCCTCAAGTTACGGACCCTCTCCATGTAGTTGCTACCATCATCTTTCAACTTAGCTTTCTTTAGGAACGCATTAAAATTCAAGGGAACGGTAGCATGGGCCATTGATCTACAACACAGATATGAAAAAACTATTAAGACTAAATTCATGATAAATTTAAGTTCAATTAATCAAATCACTAATGAACTCCCACTTAAAATAACATCCCTCAAGTTGTCTAAGTGATACATGATCCAAATCAACTAAACCATATCTCATCATCACGTGAGATGGAGTAGTCTTCAATGATGAACATCTACATGTTGATCATGTCTACTATATGACTCATATTCGATCTTTCGGTCTCCAGTGTTTCGAGACCATGTCTGTACATGCTAGGCTCGTCAAGTTTAACCCAAGTATTATGCATGTGTAAATCTGGATTACACCCGTTGTATGTGAACGTAGAGTCTATCACACCCGATCATCACGAGGTGACTCGAGACGATGAACTGTAGCAACAGTGCATACTCAGGGAGAACACTTTTCTCTTGAAATTTAGTGAAGGGATCATCTTATAATGCTACCATCGATCTAAGAAAAATAAGATGCATAAAAGATAAACATCACATGCAACCAAAATATGTGACATGATATGCCCATCATCATCTTGTGCTTTTGATCTCCATCTACAAAGCAACGTCATGATCTCCATCATCACCGGCTCGACACCTTGATCTCCATCATTGCGTCGGGGTCATCTCGCCAACTATTGCTTCTACAACTATTGCTAACTCGTAGCGATAAAGTAATGCAATTACATGGCAATTGCATTTCATACAATAATTAAGAGACAACCCTAAGGCTTATGTCGGTTGTCGATATTACAAAAAATGGTAATCTCATAGAATAAAGTATATCACATCACGTCTTTACCATATCACATCACATCATACCTTGCAAAACCAAGTTAGGCATCCTCTACTTTGTTGTTGCAAGTTTTACATGGCTGCTACGGGCAACTAGCAAGAATCGTTCTTACCTACGCAAAACCACAATGGTGATTTATCAAGTTTGTTGTTTTAACCTTCTTCAAGGACCGGTCGTAGTCAAATTTGATTCAATTAAAGTGAGAGAAACAGACACCCGGCAGCCACCTCATGCAAAACAAGTTCCATCAGTCGGTGGAACCGTTCTCATGTACGTGGACATATAAGGTTGGTCTGGGCCGCTTCATCCCACAGTACTGCAGAATAAAAATAAGACGTTGGTGGTAATCAATATGAACATCACCGCCCACAAATCCTTTATGTTCTACTCGTGCATATCATCTATGCATAGACTTGGCTCATGATGCCACTATTGGGGAACATCGCATGGAGTACAAAAACAATTTACGCACACGCAAGATCTATCCATGGAGATGCATAGCTACGACAGGGGGAGATAATCTTCATACCCTTGAAGATCGCTAAGTAGAAGCGTTTATCAATGTGGTTCATGTAGTCATACACCTTCACAATCCATCCTGATCAAGTACCGAACGTACGGCAGCTCCGCGTTCAGCACACATCCAGCTCGATGACGTCCTCGCCTTCTTGATCCAGCAAGAGGGGCGAAGTAGTAGATGAGTTCTAGCAGCACGACGGCGTGGTAACGATGGTGATGAAGAACAATCTCCACAGGGATTTGCCAAGCACAATGTAAACTATGATGAAGGATAAACTAGAGGGAGGGGGGTTGCCGGCACGTGACTTCGTGAATCTTGATGTGTTCCGGGTGCTAGTCCTGCCCCTCTATTTATATGTTGAGCCCTGGGGTCGTATCTTGGAGAAAAAGCCTCCTCAAAGTCGGTTTAGCCCGCAAGGAAGAGTCCTTCTTGGACTTCCAGGACCAGACACCATAGTCCTTGGTGTTTGGCCCAAATGTCATGCACCTCGGCGTCTGGCCCAGGGCCAGAAGCCAGTGTCCCTCACGTCTGGTACCGACCTCCGCAAAACTTCATTTTGCACGACCTAAAGCCCCGTGGGCCTTATCCCTTGGCCCAACCATATCATCCAATATATCAATTTTTATCTTCGGACAATTTTGGAGCTCCTCGTCATATCTGTGATCTCATCCAAGACTCTGAACAACTTTCGGTCTTCAACATACATAACTCATATAATACTATATCATCAATGAACGCTAAGCGTGCGGGCCCTATAGGTTCTAGAATGATGTAGACATGACCGAGATGCTTCTCCGGTGAATAACCAATAGCGGGACCTGGATGCCCATATTAGTTCCTACATATTCTACGAAGATTTTTATCGGTCGGACCTTTATGGCAACATACGTAGTTCCCTTTGTCTGTCGGTATGTTACTTGCTCGAGATTTGATCGTCGGTATCTCCATACCTAGTTCAATCTCGTCACCAACAAGTCTCTTTACTCATTCTGTAATACATCATATTGCAACTAACTCCTTAGTCACTTTGCTTGCAAGCTTCTTATGATGATGTATTACCGAGAGGGCCCAGAGATATCTCTCCGTTACACGGAGTGACAAATCCCAGTCTCGATCCATGACAACCCAACAGACACCTTTGGAGATACCTATAGAGCATCTTTATGATCACCCATTTATGTTGTGATGTTTGATAACACACAAGGTATTCCTCCAGTATCCGGGAGTTGCATGATCTCATGGTCGAAGAAACATGTATTTGACATTAAGAAAGCAGTAGAAATAAACTGAACGACCATATGCTATGCGAACGAATGGGTCTTGTCCATCACATCATTCTCCTAATGATGTGATCCTGTTATCAAATGACAACTCATGTCTATGGTTAGGAAACCTTAACCACCTTTGATCCACGAGCTAGTCTAGTAGAGGCTCACTAGGGACACAATATTGGTTTATGTATCCACACATGTATTTAAGTTTCTGGTCAATAAAAATCTAGCATGAATAATAAACCTTTATCACGAATAAGGAAATTTATAAAATAATAACAACTTTATTATTACCTCTAGGGCATATTTCTATCAGTATCCTACCATAATAGTTTCACCTCCAAGTTCATAGTATTGTAGGCAACTTTGTTTTCAAGGTTCTAACAGTATCCTAAGTTGACTGCCATGATTATCTAGGAGTTTAACGTCATCCTTAGTTGCATATGATACTTTTCGGTATTGTAAGAAACTTAGTTTCATGCATAGGTGAGTTAAAACATTGATGGGGAAATTTTCATTGTTTTGTAGGAAACTGAAATAGTAATGACATGCAACTAAGCATCACTAGTAGGCAACTTCATAGTGTTTGTAGACACCTTAAAGAATCCAATGATAAGCAACTTCACAATATTTGTAGTAACTAATTTGCAAAGTTATGCAACTGAGCAGCAATAATAGGAAACTAAGCTTCAATCGTAGGCAACTGACCATCAACGATAGGCAACTGATCATCCATGATAGGCAAGTTGTGATAATATTACCAAAATTCAGATGTAAACAAAGTGCAGTGAAGTTGCTTTTGTATGTAACACTAAAGGTACCTCATGTTTTGTGTGATTTTTCTCGTTTTTACACAAACTAACCTAATAGGAGTCTTATTAGGCCAGAAAGAAGAAGTTGCCTCCATTGCACCTAAAGTTGCCCACGAAAAAGTGTCTGACGAAGCCTACCAATATGGGATCTACTTTTGAAGAACTCGTCATGGGAAATGCAATGGTTAAAATAGAATTGGATTTTGACTCTTGAATTAAAAGTTTCTTGGACCTTGTGCACACCCGGTGGTACGTCTCCATCGTACCTACTTTTCCCAACTCGTTTGCCCTTATTTTGGACTCTAATTTGCATGATTGGAATGGAACTAACCCGGACTGACGATGTTTTCAGTAGAATTGCCATGGTGTTATTTCTATGCGGAAATAAAAGTTCTCGAATTGACCTAAAAATTTACGGAGAATATTTTTGAAATATGCAAAAAATACTGGCAAAAAAATCAACCAGAGGGGACCCACAAGATGGCCACAAGGGTGGTAGGTGCGCCCTACCCCCCTGGGCGCGCTCCCTAGCTTGTGGGGTCCCTGAGCCTCCGCTGACCCTAACTCCAACTCTATATATTCACGTTCGGGGAGAAAAAAAAATCAGAGAGAAGGATTCATCATGTTTTACGATACGGAGCCGCCACCACCCCTGTTCTTCCTCGGGAGGGCTGATCTGGAGTCCGTTCGGGGCTCCAGAGAGTGGAATCCGTCGCCATCGTCATCATCAACCTTCCTCCATCACCAATTTCATGATTCTCATCGCTATGTGTGAGTAATTCCATCGTACGCTTTCTAGACGATGATGGGTTGGATGCGATTTTGTAATGCCCAGGATGGGACTATACCTCCTACGTGTCGAGGCACGACTTAAAGGTATAAGCCCATTCTGGAATGATCTCAAGTTTGGTATCTTTGCACGACTCATGTAAAAATAGGGATGAAATTGCAAAAGGATAGTTGGCTTACACTCGCCACGTCACACAATTCATTACATAAGCAAATCATCATCCAAAACATCACAACCCCACTACGGGCGAAGATCCAAAAGAAAAATACCAAATACATAAAGCCACAGGTCCGAATCGCCCCTAGTAGCAACCACTACTAATCGTCGAAAACGTCACAAGCATACGGCCACGCTCTTCATGGAACTCCCAGAAGTTCTGACCATTCTCCTGCATCGTACTCAGCTGAACCTGTATCTAGTGTTGTAGTATCTGTGAGCCACGAGGACTCAGCAATCCCATAACCATGGGTATCAAGACTAGCAAAGCTTTATGGGTAGGAAGAGGTAAAGTGGTGAGGTTGCAGCAGCGACTAAGCAAAATACGGTGGCTAACTTACGAGTACAAGAATAAGATGAGCATCTACGCAAGCGGTCGCAAACTAGTAGTGATCGCTAAAGATCCTGAACTACCTACGAGTCAAACATAACCCCACCGTGTTCTCTTCTCAAAGTGAAAAGAGACAGTCATGGTTACTCACACAGTTGTGTGTTTTACTTCGGATCCTCTGTCAAGTTTTCTACAACCGGACATTAACAAATTCCAATCTGCCACATAACCGCGGGCACGGCTTTTGAAAGATCATAACCCTGCAGGGGTGTCCCAACTTAGCCCATCTCAAGCTCTCACGATCAGCTGAAGTGATAAATATAATATCATCACCCCTTATCTTAGGGAACATCGATCAGGCTCGGCATCCCGGTGCACAAGACATTTCGACAATGGTAAAACAAGTCCAGCAAGACCTCCCGGCATGCCGACACCCTGATAGTAGCCGCGCGTATCTCGTCTCAGGCCATGTCCGGATGGGACAAGCTACGAGTAAAACCAGCCCTCGGGTTTCCCCAAGGTGGCCCCGCAGGTTGCCCGTTTGGGACCAACACCATCAGCACTGGCCCCCCTGATATGTAGAAAAAATACTCGAGGATGCGACCCCCTATGCAATTTTAATTAATTAATTAAGTTGTTATTATGAGGCAAATTAAAACCAATGTTGGGCCTTGCTGGAGGAGTTTTATTCAAAGACGAAGTGTCAAGGGGTCCCCATATACCCAACCGTGTAAGGAACGCAAAATCAAGGAACATAATGCCGGTTTATCGGCGCCTAAGGTGGCATGAGTGGAACAAAACACCGAGCAAAAGTCCAAGCCTTCCACCCATGCCCAGTATATAGGTGAGTTAATAATAGTAATAGATATTGTGATATTCCAACAACAAGTTCCCACCTGGAACGATCTTCATCTTCACCTGCAACTAACAACGCTATAAGAGGGGCTGAGCAAGCGGGTAACATAGCCAAACAATGGTTTTTGCTAGGAAGGTGTCAAAGGGTAGAGGTTTCATGGCAACAAGGAGAGGGCTGACAATAAGATGGGTAGCGCGACATATAACGATAGCATCGAGACAACTAAGGAAAGGCAATGATAGTAAAGGTATCCAAGGGTATGGTCATCTTGCCTGAGATCCCGCAAGGAAGAAGAACGGATCCGTGAAGAAGACGAAGAAGAAGCCTTGAAGAAGAACCACGAGAAGTCGAACGAATCCTCACGATCGCAAACGGAACAAGGACTAACGAGAAGAAGCAAGCAATACAGTAAACACACAACACGAGACATGACAATATGCTCAACCAAGTAGGATGAAGGACAACTCTACATATGATTCACACCAAGTCTATATATGATGCAATACATGGCAAGGTAGGAAGCACACAAAAACAACACAAGTCTACGTATGATGCAATACATGGCAAGGTATGATGCAAGACAAGTCTATACAGGAAGCAATACATGGCAAGGTAGGAAGCACAGAAAAACAACACAAGCAACATGACAATATGCTCAACCGAGTAAGATGCAAGACAAGTCTACATATGATGCACAGCAAGTCTATATATGATGTAATACATGGCAAGGTAGGAAGCACACAAGAACAACACAAGTCTACATATGATACAATACATGGCAAGGTATGATGCAAGACAAGTCTATACAGGAAGCAATACATGGCAAGGTAGGGAGCACAGAAAAACAACACAAGCAACAAGTTTAAATGAGGCCGGAAACTTCAACAACAATTCCGGAAAAATCCCCATATGCATGTTTAGCAATTTTAAGCAAACAACAATTCACACATTTTAATGTTGTTAACATGATGCGGATGACA
>LR738713.1:327518236-327671905 GCA_902687465.1 Secale cereale
ATGCAAGACAAGTCTACATATGATGCACAGCAAGTCTATATATGATGTAATACATGGCAAGGTAGGAAGCACACAAGAACAACACAAGTCTACATATGATACAATACATGGCAAGGTATGATGCAAGACAAGTCTATACAGGAAGCAATACATGGCAAGGTAGGGAGCACAGAAAAACAACACAAGCAACATGACAATATGCTCAACCGAGTAGGATGCAAGACAAGTCTACATATGATGCACAACAAGTCTATATATGATGCAATACATGGCAAGGTAGGAAGCACACAAGAACAACACAAGTCTACATATGATGCAATACATGGCAAGGTATGTTGCAAGACAAGTCTATACAGGAAGCAATACATGGCAAGGTAGGGAGCACAGAAAAACAACACAAGCAACAAGTTTAAATGAGGCCGGAAACTTCAACAACAATTCCGGAAAAATCCCCATATGCATGTTTAGCAATTTTAAGCAAACAACAATTCACACATTTTAATGTTGTTAACATGATGCGGATGACATGATCAAGTTTTATGCAATTTTTTAGTAGAATTTAACATGAAGAGATATGCAGCACTTGTCACCATGGTGGAAAGGGGTGCCACGGCGACGATAACAAAAATGATGCCACGGAATCATATCGGTTCCGATAACTCATTGAGAGTCCGGTGCAAAAGATGACGAAGGGCGTGAGTGAGTCGAACAAGATGAAAGGTGGGGTGATCCCGTCACCGGGTTCCCACGGCTTGGCGACGAGGCAAACGAGGGGCATGACAAGCGACGAATCGGGCACGGTGCACACAAGTACTTCATCTCATACAACACACATTCACATGCACTCATCCACGGGGTCGTCTCGGTGGTATACCTTCGAAGCGTTCGAGGTCGTAGAGGAACTAGTGGTACTCGCGGGTCGTGGTACACGTTTTGTCGCCGTTCACGTTATCGTTTCGTGGTACTTGCCGCGTTCCGGACCGAAGGGGTACTTGGCGCATCCACGGGTCTCCGAGGTCGACGGTAGAGGAAGTAGTCGTTCTTGTTTCGTAGATGTTCATGTTTCCGTAGAGGTACTTGTCGCGACATCGGACGTAGTGGTACTTGACGCATCACCTCGTGTAGTCGTACGCGGGGTCGTTCTTGGCGAGTTACCTGGCCACGGTAGTGCTCGAACTTGGGTCTCCATGCCTGGAGATGGTCTTGTCCTTGGCAGAGATTCGAAAAGGGGCCTTGCAAAGATAACCCATAGGCAAGCTACGGTCGAAGGTTGCGGTTCTTGCCTGCAGGAAGAAACACAGGGCGACTGCGGCGGATGCTGTGGACTTGGCGAGGCCGAGTCAGGGCGCCATGGAGGCCGACGATGCTGCGGATGGAGGAGGTCATGTGCGGGGGCTCCACACCTCTGGCGAGGCAGAGCGCCGCGGCGCTACGGCGGCCTACACGGGAGAAGCAGAGAGGCCAGCGAGGTGCGAGGCCCCGACGAGGAGGGCAGGGAGGCAGCAACGCTCCTACGTGGCCGAGGCTGCTTGAGGGGCTCCTTGTTGGGGAACGTAGTATTTTAAAATTTTCCTACGATCACGCAAGATCTATCTACCAGATGCATAGCAACGAGAGGGGAGAGTGAGTCTACGTACCCTCGTAGACCGAAAGCGGAAGCGTTAGAACAACGCGGTTGATGTAGTCGTACGTCTTCACGGCCCGACCGATCAAGCACCGAACCTACGGCACCTCCGAGTTCTAGCACACGTTCAGCACGATGACGTCCCTCGAACTCCGATCCAGCCGAGTGTCGAGGGAGAGTTCCGTCAGCACGACGGCGTGGTGACGATCTTGATGTTCTACTGTCGCAGGGCTTCGCCTAAGCCCCGCTACAATATTTATCGAGGAGAACTATGGTGGAGGGGGGCACTGCACACGGCTAAGAGATCAAGAGATCAATTGTTGTGTCTAGACGTGCCCCCTGCCCCCGTATATAAAGGAGGGAGGGAGAGGCCGGCCCTAGAGGGGGCGCACCAAGTGTGGGGAGTCCTACTAGGACTCCCAAGTCCTAGTAGGATTCCCCTTTCCTTTCCGGAGTAGGAGAGAAGGAAAGAGGGGGAGAGGGAGAAGGAAAAGGTGGCTGCACCCCTTGTCCAATTCGGACCAGAAGGGGGGTGCACGCCTCCTTCCTTTTGGCCTCTCTCCTCTATTCCCGTAACTCCCCGGTACTCCGAAAATAACCGAATCACTCGGAACCTTTCCGATGTCCGAATATAGTCGTCCAATATATCGATTTTTACGTCTCGACCATTTTGAGACTCCTCGTCATGTCCCCGATCTCATCCGGGACTCCGAACTCCTTCGGTACATCAAAACTCATAAACTCATAATAAAACTATCATTGAAACCTTAAGCGTGCGGACCCTACGGGTTCGAGAACTATGTAGACATGACCGAGACACGTCTCCGGTCAATAACCAATAGCGGAACCTGGATGCTCATATTGGCTCCCACATATTCTACGAAGATCTTTATCGGTCAAACCGCATAACAACATACATTGTTCCCTTTGTCATCGGTATGTTACATGCCCGAGATTCGATCGTCGGTATCTCAATACCTAGTTCAATCTCGTTACCAACAAGTCTCTTTACTCGTTCCGTAATACATCATCCCGCAACTAACTCATTAGCTGCAATGCTTGCAAGGCTTATAGTGATGTGCATTACCGAGTGGGCCCAGAGATACCTCTCCGACAATCGGAGTGACAAATCCTAATCTCGAAATACGCCAACCCAACAAGTACCTTCGGAGACACCTGTAGAGTACCTTTATAATCACCCATTTACGTTGTGACGTTTGGTGGCACACAAAGTGTTCCTCCGGTATTCGGGAGTTGCATAATCTCATAGTCATAGGAACATGTATAAGTCATGAAGAAAGCAATAGCAGTAAAACTTAAACGATCATAGTGCTAAGCTAACAGATGGGTCTTGTCCATCAGATCATTCTCCTAATGATGTGATCCCGTTGATCAAATGACAACTCATGTCTATGGCTAGGAAACATAACCATCTTTGATCAATGAGCTAGTCTAGTAGAGGCATACTAGGGACACTCTGTTTTGTCTATGTATTCACACATGTATTAAGTTTCCGGTTAATACAATTCTAGCATGAATAATAAACATTTATCATGATATAAGGAAATAAATAATAACTTTATTATTGCCTCTAGGGCATATTTCCTTCAGTCTCCCACTTGCACTAGAGTCAATAATCTAGTTCACATCGCCATGTGATTTAACACCGATAGTTCACATCGTCATGTGATTAACACCCAAAGGGTTTACTAGAGTCAATAATCTAGTTCACATCGCTATGTGATTAAGACCCAAAGAGTACTAAGGTGTGATCATGTTTTGGTTCGTGAGAGAAGTTTAGTCAACGGGTCTGTCATATTCAGATCCGTATGTATTTCGCAAATGTCTATGTGTCTACAATGCTCTGCATGGAGCTACTCTAGCTAATTGCTCCCACTTTCAATACGCATCCAGATTGATACTTAGAGTCAGCTGGATTTAGTGTCAAAGCTAGCATCGGCGTAGCCCTTTACGACGAACTCTTTATCACCTCCATAATCGAGAAACATTTCCTTAGTCATCCAGTTACTAAGGATAATTTTGACCGTTGTACAGTGATCTACTCCTGGATCACTATTGTACCCTCTTGACAAACTCATGGCAAGGTACACAACATATTTGGTACACAGCATGGCATACTTTATAGAACCTATGGCTGAGGCATAGGGAATGACTTTCATTCTCTCTATATTTTTCTGCCGTGGTCTGGCTTTGAGTCTTACTCAACTTCACACCTTACAAGTCAGGTAAGAACTCCTTCTTTCACTAATCCATTTTGAACTACTTCAAAATCATATCAAGGTATGTACTCATCGAAAGTCTTATCAAGCGTCTTGATCTATCTCTATAGATCTTGATGCCCAATATGTAAGCAGCTTCACCAAGGTCTTTCTTTGAAAAACTCCTTTCAAACACTCCTTTATGCTTTCCAGAAAATTCTACATCATTTCCGATCGACAATATGTCATTCACATATACTTATCAGAAAGGTTGTAGTGCTCCCACTCACTTCTTGTAAATACAGGCTTCACCACAAGTCTGTATAAATCTATATGCTTTGATCAACTTATCAAAGCGTATATTCCAACTCCGAGATGCTTGCACCAGTCCATAGATGGATCGCTGAAGCTTGCACATTTTGTTAGCACCTTTAGGATTGACAAAACCTTCTGGTTGCATCATATACAAGTCTTCTTTAATAAATCCATTAAAGAATGCAGTTTTGTTATCCATTTGCCAGATTTCCTAAAATGCGGCAATTGCTAACATGATTCGGACAGACTTAAGCATCGCTACGGGTGAGAAAGTCTCATCATAGTCAACTCCTTGAACTTGTTGAAAAACTTTCGCAACAAGTCGAGCTTTGTAAACAGTAACATTACTGTCAGCGTCAGTCTTCCTCTTGAAGAACCATTTATTTTCGATGGCTTGCCGACCATCGGGCAAGTCAACCAAAGTCCACACTTTGTTCTCATACATGGATCCCATCTCAGATTTCATGGTCTCAAGCCATTTTGCGGAATCTGGGCTCATCATCGCTTCCTCATAGTTCGTAGGTTCATCATGGTCCAGTAACATGACTTCCAGAACCGGGTTGCCGTACCACTCTGGTGCGGAACGTACTCTGGTTGATCTACGAAGTTCAGCAGTAACTTGATCCGAAGTTTCATGATCATCATCATTAGCTTCCTCACTAATTGGTGTAGGAATCACTGGAACCAGTTTCTGTGATGTACTACTATCCAATTCGGGAGAAGGTACAATTACCTCATCAAGTTCCACTTTCCTCCCACTCACTTCTTTCGAGAGAAACTCCTTCTCTAGAAAGGATCCACTCTTAGCAACAAAGACCTTGCCTTCGGATCTGTGATAGAAGATGTACCCAACAGTTTCTTTTGGGTATCCTATGAAGATTTACTTCTCCGATTTGGGTTCGAGCTTATCATGTTGAAACTTTTTCACATAAGCATCGCAGTCCCAAACTTAAAGAAATGACAGCTTAGGTTTCTCGTCAAACCACAGTTCATACGGTGTCATCTCCACGGATTTAGATGGTGCCCTATTTAACGTGAATGTATCTGTCTCTAATGCATAACTCCAAAAGCGATAGTGGTAGATCGGTAAGAGACATCATCGATCGCACCATATCTAATAAAGTACGGTTATGACGTTCGGACACACCATTACACTATGGTGTTCCAGGTGGCGTGAGTAGTGAAACTATTTCACATTGTTTTTACTGAAGGCCAAACTCGCTAACTCAAATAGAATACCTCTACGATCATATCGTAGAAACTCTTATTTTCTTGTTACGATGATTCTCCACTTCACTCTGAAATTCTTTGAACTTTTCAAATGTTTTAGACTTGTGCTTCATTAAGTAGATATACCCATATCTACTCAAATCATCAGTGAAGGTCAGAAAATAACGATACCCGCCGCGAGCTTCAACACTCATTGGTCCACATACTTCTGTATGTATGATCTCCAACAAATCTGTTGCTCGCTCCATTGTTCCGGAGAACGGAGTTTTAGTCATCTTGCCCATGAGGCATGGTTTGCAAGCACCAAGTGATTCATAATCAAGTGATTCCAAAAGTCCATCACTATGGAGTTTCTTCATGCGCTTTACACCATTATGACCTAAACAGCAGTGCCACAAATAAGTTGCACTATCATTATTAACCTTGCATCTTTTGGCTTCAATATTATGAATATGTGTATCACCACGATCGAGATCCAACAAACTATTTTCATTGGGTGTATGACCATCGAAGGTTTTATTCATGTAAACAGAATAACAATTATTCTATGACTTTAAATAAATAACCGTATTGCAACAAATATGATCAAATCATATTCATGCTCAACGCAAATGCCAAATAACATTTATTTAGGTTTTACACTAATCCCGAAAGTATAGGGAGTGTGCGATGATGATCATATCAATCTTGGAACCACTTCCAACACACATCGTCACTTCACCTTTAACTAGTCTCTGTTCATTCTGCAATTCTCGTTTCGAGTTACTAATTTTAGCAACTGAACCGGTATCAAATACCCAGGGGTTGCTATGAACACTAGTAAAGTACACATCAATAATATGTATATCAAAATATACCTTTGTTCACTTTGCCATCCTTCTTATCCGCCAAGTATCTAGGGCAGTTCCACTTCCAGTGACCATTTCCTTTGCAGTAGAAGCACTTAGTTTCAGACTTGAGTTTTAGCTTTGGGTTTCTTCACGGGAGTGACAACTTGATTGTCATTCTTCTTGAAGTTCCCCTTCTATCCCTTTGCCCTTTACTTGAAACAAGTGGTCTTGTTAACCATCAACACTTGATGCTTTTTCATGATTTCTACCTTCGCCGACTTCAGCATTGCGAAGAGCTCGGGAATTCCTTTCATCATTCCTTGCATATTATAGTTCATCACGAAGTTCTACTAACTTGGTGATAGTGACTAGAGAACTTTGTCAATTACTATCTTATCTGGAAGATTAACTCCCACTTGATTCAAGTAATTGTAGTACCCAGACAATCTGCGCACATGCTCACTGGTTGAGCTATTCTCCTCCATCTTGTAGGCAAAGTACTGTCAGAAGTCTTATACCTCTCGACACGGGCATGAGTATGAAATACTAATTTCAACTCTTGGAACATCTTATATGCTCCGTGGCGTTCAAAACGTTTTTGAAGTCCCGGTTCTAAGCCATAAAGCATGGTGCACTTAAACTATCAAGTAGTCATCATACCGATCTTTTGTCAAAACGTTCATAACGTCTACATATGGTCCTGCAATAGGTATGTCACCTAGCGGTGCATCAAGGACATAATTCTCTGTGCAGCAATGAGGATAATCCTCAGATCACGGAACAATTCCGCATCATTGCTACTAACATCTTTCAACTTAGTTTTCTCTAGGAACATATAAAAAATAAACGGGGAGCAACATCGCGAGCTATTGATCTACAACATAGATATGCTAATATTATGAGGACTAAGTTCATGATAAATTAAAGTTCAATTTAATCATATTACTTAAGAACTCCCACTTAGATAGACATCCCTCTAGTCATCTAAATGATCACGTGATCCAAATCAACTAAACCATGTCCGATCATCACGTGAGATGGAGTAGTTTCAATGGTGAACATCTTATGTTGATCATATCTACTATATGATTCACGCTCGACCTTTCGGTCTCCAGTGTTCCGAGGCCATATCTGCATATGCTAGGCTTGTCAAGTTTAACCCGAGTATTCTGCGTGTGCAAAACTGGCTTACACCCGTTGTATTTGAACGTAGAGCTTATCACACCCGATCATCACGTGGTGTCTCGGCACGACGAACTTTCGCAACGGTGCATACTCAGGGAGAACACTTATACCTTGAAATTTAGTAAGGGATCATCTTATAATGCTACCGTCAAACTAAGCAAAATAAGAAGCATAATAAGATAAACATCACATGCAATCAAAATATGTGACATGATATGGTCATCATCATCTTGTGCTTTTGATCTCCATCTCCAAAGCAGCGTCATGATCACCTTCGTCACCGGCGCGACACCTTGATCTCCATCGTAGCATCGTTGTCGTCTTGCCAACTATTGCTTCTACGACTATCGCCACCGCTTAGTAAAGCAATTACATGGCGATTGCATTTCATACAATAAAGCGACAACCATATGGCTCCTGCCAGTTGCCGATAACTTTACAAAACATGATCATTTCATACAAAACCGTATAACTCATCATGTCCTGACCATATCACATCACAACATGCCCTGCAAAAACAAGTTAGACGTCCTCTACTTTGTTGTTGCAAGTTTTACGTGGCTGCTACGGGCTTAGCAAGAACCGTTCTTACCTACGCATACAAAACCACAACGATATTTCGTCAAGTATGTGCTGTTTTAACCTTCACAAGGACCGGGCGTAGCCACACTTGATTCAACTAAAGTCGGAGAAACTGACACCCGCCAGCCACCTGTGTGCGAAGCACGTCGGCAGAACCAGTCTCGCATAAGCGTACGCGTAATGTCGGTCCGGGCCGCTTCATCCAACAATACCGCCGAATCAAAGTATGACATGCTGGTAAGCAGTATGACTAGTATCGTCCACAACTCACTTGTGTTCTACTCGTGCATATCATCTACGCATAGACCTGGCTCATGATGCTACTGTTGGGGAACGTAGTATTTTAAAATTTTCCTACGATCACGCAAGATCTATCTACCAGATGCATAGCAACGAGAGGGGAGAGTGAGTCTACGTACCCTCGTAGACCGAAAGCGGAAGCGTTAGAACAATGTGGTTGATGTAGTCGTACGTCTTCACGGCCCGACCGATCAAGCACCGAAACTACGACACCTCCGAGTTCTAGCACACGTTCAGCTCGATGACGTCCCTCGAACTCCGATCCAGCCGAGTGTCGAGGGAGAGTTCCGTCAGCACGACGGCGTGGTGACGATCTTGATGTTCTACCGTCGCAGGGCTTCTCCTAAGCCCCGCTACAATATTTATCGAGGAGAACTATGGTGGAGGGGGGCACCGCACACGGCTAAGAGATCAAGAGATCAATTGTTGTGTCTAGACATGCCCCCCTGCCCCCGTATATAAAGGAGGGAGGGAGAGGCCGGCCCTAGAGGTGGCGCACCAAGTGTGGGGAGTCCTACTAGGACTCCCAAGTCCTAGTAGGATTCCCCTTTCCTTTCCGGAGTAGGAGAGAAGGAAAGAGAGGGAGAGGGAGAAGGAAAAGGGGGCTGCACCCCTTGTCCAATTCGGACCAGAAGGGGGGTGCACGCCTCCTTCCTTTTGGCCTCTCTCCTCTATTCCCGTAACTCCCCGGTACTCCGAAAATACCCGAATCACACGGAACCTTTCCGATGTCCGAATATAGTCGTCCAATATATCGATTTTTACGTCTCGACCATTTTGAGACTCCTCGTCATGTCCCCGATCTCATCCGGGACTCCGAACTCCTTCGGTACATCAAAACTCATAAACTCATAATAAAACTATCATCGAAACCTTAAGCGTGCGGACCCTACGGGTTCGAGAACTATGTAGACATGACCGAGACACGTCTCCAGTCAATAACCAATAGCGGAACCTGGATGCTCATATTGGCTCCCACATATTCTACGAAGATCTTTATCGGTCAAACCGCATAACAACATACATTGTTCCCTTTGTCATCGGTATGTTACATGCCCGAGATTCGATCGTCGGTATCTCAATACCTAGTTCAATCTCGTTACCAACAAGTCTCTTTACTCGTTTCGTAATACATCATCCCGCAACTAACTCATTAGCTGCAATGCTTGCAAGGCTTATAGTGATGTGCATTACCGAGTGGGCCCAGAGATACCTCTCCGACAATCGGAGTGACAAATCCTAATCTCGAAATACGCCAACCCAACAAGTACCTTCGGAGACACCTGTAGAGTACCTTTATAATCACCCAGTTACATTGTGACGTTTGGTAGCACACAAAGTGTTCCTCCGGTATTCGGGAGTTGCATAATCTCATAGTCATAGGAACATGTATAAGTCATGAAGAAAGCAATAGCAGTAAAACTTAAACGATCATAGTGCTAAGCTAACGGATGGGTCTTGTCCATCAGATCATTCTCCTAATGATGTGATCCCGTTGATCAAATGACAACTCATGTCTATGGCTAGGAAACATAACCATCTTTGATCAATGAGCTAGTCTAGTAGAGGCATACTAGGGACACTGTTTTGTCTATGTATTCACACATGTATTAAGTTTCCGGTTAATACAATTCTAGCATGAATAATAAACATTTATCATGATATAAGGAAATAAATAATAACTTTATTATTGCCTCTAGGGCATATTTCCTTCACTCCTCCACTCGGCGAGCCAGGCGAGGTGGCGGGCGGCGCCGGAGGGGCGCATCCATGTGCTCGGGGAGGCGCGACGCAGGAGGGGAATGGAGAAGGGCGGCGGCGCAGTGCCATGGATCGGGCAAGGAGGATGCCGCTGGTGGGGAAGAAGGAAGAGGGGCGCTCGGGGCGCATCGGGCAAAGAGGAGGAGGTCGCGCGCACGGCTTTGACGGGAGCGAGTTGCGGCGCACGGGAGATCGAGCAGGAGGGGTCGGGCAGGTGCGGCGCCGAGGGAAGGAACGAGGAGGAAGGATCAGGGACTTAGGGTTGGGGAGGTGGGCCGACGGGCCTTGAGGCAGATGGCCTAGGGAGGCCGGAAGTGGCGCGACTGGCCTGCTGCGGTGGGCTGCTGGACTCACTGCGTCCTCTCTCTCTTCTTCTATTTACCAAAACAGAAAAAGGAGAGAAAGAAAAGAAAGAGGTTAGGGTGGAATCTGGGCAAGAGGTTAAATTTGTTGTACTCACACAAAAATGTGTTGATCCAAGAAATTAGGAATGGCCAATATTGAAAGATTACATTCAAATTCCTTTGAATTTAATTCAAAAGGTTTGAACTAGGATAGGTCTTTGAAGTGCCCCAAATAAAATGTTCGGAATTTTTGGAGGAGCCTCGATAACACAGATAAGAATTATAGACAAGGTTTTTACGGTGAAACTTGAAGTAAAGAGGCATGGGGAATATTTGCAAGTGTGTTCCGGTGATTCCGAGGCAATGGAATAATTTTTATTATAGCTCCCTAAATATTGGGAGGATATGTTTTAAAGAGAAATCACACTTCCCTCGATTTAAATGGGTCGATGATCCACACAAATTATTTAGTTGAAAAGCAAAAGAATTATGACATGATGGCATGATGATATGATGCAATGCAAAAATAAATAGAGCAAGTACAACTGAAACACACGGTGAAAACCCAGAACATCTGGAATCTCCTGGAGCGTCGGTCTTGGGGCGTCACAACTCTCCCACACTAACAGAGGATCTCGACCCGAGATCCTGGAGATGGCACCGGATGAAACGGAAAAAGGAAGAGGTAAAACAAAGTTGCTTCTTCGACAAACGAGTGAAACCACGAACCTTGAGAGGTTGAACAATCTTGAAAGAAAGAATACAACGGAGATGAATGAAGTTAAAAGCACTCCGGTAAAATGTGGAACAAGGAACATTAGGAGAACCTTGTAGGTTGAAAGACATTAAACAAGAGCTCACGGATGACGAAAGAATTGCAAAACCACTCCGGTTAACCAAGATTGAGAAGGAATAAGAACGAAATAATTTGGACAGCAATCTGACTGAAAATTGAAGGAATTGAACATGAACTTGAGGAGATGGGAAGATACTTGATGAAATCAGCAACACATTGCCTCCGGAACAATTGAAAGGATGGCACAAGAGGTAAGAGAGATTTCAGACATCACTCCAGTTGAAAAGAGAGGAAAATCTTTGATAAGATGAGAGAACTCGAACGTTGGGCACAACACTCCAGTTAAATAGATAAACAAGGAAAAGAACATGATCTTGACAAAACGAGATTATGGGACAAAGAGGGCAATATCACAATGCCTTCGGAATGAAAGATTATATGCTAGATCGTTGGAAAGAAAAGAACGGAGAAGAAAAGACAACTTCTCCGACAAATGAATATGAAAATCATCCTTACGAAGAAGGGTTGAACGAAGTTGTTGAAAATAATCAACAACAAAAGAATAAGCTTGTTGTGGCCTTATGGAAAACATCTCAAAGTTATGAGGTGACAACCAGCCACTAATGGAAAACAATGGATTGGAATGACATCAACGACAAGATGAAAACTTGTTTTTGCAGGAGGATAAATGAAGAAACTGGGTCATTTATAAGCACCATAAATAGCAACAATTCTCAGGGAAAGCTTTTAGGTGAGATACAACCCAAGAAAACTCCAACGAATAAATTGAAGGGTTAGAAGGATCTCCTGAACAAAGAAAATGATGGGTTTAAATATCTCATTCCTGACAACTTGTGAATCATGAAACATGAAGGGAAATTGTCAAAAATGGCATACCACCATCTCAAACAATAAGGTAGAAAGAATTGCACTTGGAAAGCATGATGAAGAATGCTTGAGCTCCAACAAGAATCTTGATGAAGACTTCAAGGATGAATTAAATCTTGATGAACCACCATGAGAACTCCGGTAATGAAAGCATGAGAAGTGAAAGATGAAAAGAATAAGATTCAAGGCCTGCGATGAATTAGATGGAGCTTTGAAATGATATAATTGAAATAACTTGGAGCTCCAGAAAACAAGATGAAGAATTTAGAACCGAGAATATTATATGATGAACAAGCTCCGGAAAAAGAGATTAATCACTTCGAGGAAATAAGAATAAGATTTATTGTATGCTTATCCTTCCTCAAATTAAATTGATGACAAGCAACGGATTTGGCCTACTACTTATTCTTCTTGAAAAGGATTGGAGAGAGGTATAGCCGAATTTGAGAAAAATCTTGAACAACTCACCGGTAGGATTATGAAAAGAGCAAATGAATTAATACGATAACAACGGAAGAGTAATCTTGAAAGAACCACCGTAAGAATATGGAGACGAAAGAAGAGACATCGATGAAGAATATTTGTAAGACAAAGTTGAAAACTGAGAACGAAGAAATATTCTGAAATGATGGCCTTCGGAGGATCACAATGGAAAGGATTCATGAAATGCTTCGGATGGGTATAAAAAGAATTCCTCACCATCGGAACAATAATGAGGATGGCATGAAGCTAGAACCACAAATCTTCAAGAGAACGGGCCAAGATTTAAGAGAAACACGTCTCCGGTCTTCACATGTTGAGAAGAACGACGAGAATATCATGAAGAATTTTTGCGATACTCCAGCAGAATGGAAATATAAAGGTTGAAGCAACAATGAGTGAAAGCGATCTTGGAGGATACATTTGACTGATGAGAAATCCATTCTTACGTCAAACTTTAAAAAGAATTTCAGAATACTCCGGAAAATAGAAGAGTCAGGTAAGATCCTGGGAAAAGAGCTGTGGGTAAGGGCCCACTCAAAAGAAATCACCGCTCAAAAAGATTGCTTAAGAGATATTGCACCGGTCGAATTAAATTGCTTGAATGAGATAACAATCTCAAAATAGTTTGAACGGATTAAGAATGGAATTATGAATCTTCTGAGTTGTCTTGTACACTCCAGATAAGAATAGGAGAGGTGTAAAGAAATAAGAGAGCCTTGGATAAGAAATTCAACATGGGAAAAAACATGTGAAACAAGAGGAAGGATATGATCAACACCAAGGCTTGAATTAAATCCACCGGAGAAGAAACAAGAAACATAGAATGATAAACTGAATCTTCCTGAGCATCTTCACGAGAAATCACCGGATAAGGACATTGATGGAAAAGAATGAAGAAACATCACATGAATAAAGTGGATATTTATTTGAGAATTTCTGGCTCCGAGAAGAAGAAGGGTGGGAGGGTGGGAAAACAAGGACAACTTGGGATGAATGAAACATACACTGTTGAGAAAAGACTGAGAGTTGATCTTGTTGATGATGAAAAGATCAGATTAACTTGAAGAAAAGCACGCCGGTTGAGAAGAATTTAACATGACAATCTTGATGATCAAGAAGGATTAGCACTCCCATAGAAATATGATAACACCGATTAGGAAAGGTATGGAATCAACATTTGACATCGAAGCAACTCGAATACCAGAATCAAAACAAAAACAAAGGATCGATATGTTGTAACATAATCTTCACAATATCGTTCGAACGGAGAATTGAAGGAATGAATTTTGTAGGTACAACAACTTCTCGAGAAGCCACTTGGGAGAACAAAAGGTAAATAAAAAACAAGAAGGAGCAGATAGAACAAATACAAGATAGAAGCTTCGTTCCACATATTCGTGCTGAAAGCTCATGGAACGTGTTACAAAAGGGTTTTGCAATCCCCGGATCAGCATAGCCAAGGACCCTTTAAGATGCAACTCCCGATCGGAACAACGCCCATAAAACCACTTCACTCAGTGTTGAACCCCGAACTCCATATCATGCATTCGTTGGAAGAATGCCTACGAACTACTAGATGAACCCACCTATTAATTTCCGAAAGTTACCAGTTATGCAATCAGGTGTTGGGGATACAGGGAAAGCATCGCGCACTCAATTCTAATCCTACATCCAGCTGTATCCATCCTTCAACACATAACCAGTTATTTCCGGAAACCGTTTACCTCGGACCTTCGAAACGCATCTACTATACAAGCTATCGCAATACTCCCGAACTACCTCCCCAGTACTGGGTGATGTTGGGGTTATCTTGCCACTAACCGCATAGGAGAGTTTTCGATGTTGGCCGTCTTAAGTATTCCAGAACTGATGCGATATATTTGTGACGACAACACCTCGGAGCTCAACTCCCCGGGAGACTGCCACAACCCCTAAATGACAGGAGGCATCGAGAACAATGTTCTCGTCACAAAGACATCGGAACAATCCAAACAATACTCGCGTGATCCTAAAAAAAGTTGGTGAAATTTTGAGAGTAGAAGAGATAAAAGTAATCGTCAGGAGTCCTCACCAGAGTGAAAAGAGATGAGGAGCAAAAAAAATCCTACTCTCCGATATATATATAGGACTCAAAATATTTTCAAGTGTGTGCCTAGACTCAACCGTCAACGATTCGATCAATCAGTGGGGGCTCCTAGGTCGGAGAAGGCTCTGATACCAACTTGTAATGCCCAGGATGGGACTATACCTCCTACGTGTCGAGGCACGACTTAGGTATAAGCCCATTCTGGAATGATCTCAAGTTTGGTATCTTTGCACGACTCATGTAAAAATAGGGATGAAATTGCAAAAGGATAGTTGGCTTACACTCGCCACGTCACACAATTCATTACATAAGAAAATCATCATCCAAAACATCACAACCCGACTACGGGCGAAGATCCAAAAGAAAAATACCAAATACATAAAGCCACAGGTCCGAATCGCCCCTAGTAGAAACCACTACTGATCGTCGAAAACGTCACTAGCATACGGCCACGCTCTTCATGGAACTCCCAGAAGTTCTGACCCATCTCCTGCATCGTACTCAGCTGAACCTGTATCTGGTGTTGTAGTATCTGTGAGCCACGAGAACTCAGAAATCCCATAACCATGGGTGTCAAGACTAGCAAAGCTTAATGGGTAGGAAGAGGTAAAGTGGTGAGGTTGCAGCAGCGACTAAGCACAATATGGTGGCTAACTTACGAGTACAAGAATAAGATGAGCATCTACGCAAGCGGTCGCAAACTAGTAGTGATCGCTAAAGATCCTGAACTACCTACGAGTCAAACATAACCCCACAGTGTTCTCTTCTCAAAGTGAAAAGAGACAGTCACGGTTAGTCACACAGTTGTGTGTTTTACTTTGGATCCTCTGTCAAGTTTTCTACAACTGGACATTAACAAATTCCAATCTGCCACATAACCACGGGCACGGCTTTCGAAAGATCATAACCCTGCAGGGGTGTCCCAACTTAGCCCATCACAAGCTCTCACGATCAGCTGAAGTGATAAATATAATATCATCACCCCTTATCTTAGGGAAAACCGATCAGGCTCGGCATCCCGGTGCACAAGACATTTCGACAATGGTAAAACAAGTCCAGCAAGACCTCCAGGCGTGCCGACACCCTGATAGTAGCCGCGCGTATCTTGTCTCAGGCCACGTCTGGATGGGACAAGCTACGAGTAAAACCAGCCCCCGGGTTTCCCCAAGGTGGCCCCGCAGGTTGCCCGTTTGGGACCAACACCATCAGCACTGGCCCCCCTGCTATGTAGAAAAAATACTCGGGGACGCGACCCCCTATGCAATTTTAATTAATTAATTAAGTTGTTATTATGAGGCAAATTAAAACCAATGTTGGGCCTTGCTGGAGTAGTTTTATTCAAAGACGAAGTGTCAAGGGGTCCCCATATACCCAACCGTGTAAGGAACGCAAAATCAAGGAACATAATGCCGGTTTATCGGCGCCTGAGGTGGCATGAGCGGAACAAAACACCGAGCAAAAGGCCAAGCCTTCCACCCATGCCCAGTATATAGGTGAGTTAATAATAATAGATATTGTGATATTCCAACAACAAGTTCCCACCTGGAATGATCTTCATCTTCACATGCAACTAACAACGCTATAAGAGGGGCTGAGCAAGCGGGTAACATAGCCAAACAATGGTTTTTGCTAGGAAGGTGTCAAAGGTTAGAGGTTTCATGGCAACAAGGAGAGGGCTGACAATAAGATGGGTAGCGCGACATATAACGATAACATCGAGACAACTAAGCAAAGGCAATGAAAGTAAAGGTATCCAAGGGTATGGTCATCTTGCCTGAGATCCCGCAAGGAAGAAGAACGGATCCGTGAAGAAGACAAAGAAGAAGCCTTGAAGAAGAACCACAAGAAGTCGAACGTATCCTCACGATCGCAACGGAACAAGCACTAACGAGAGGAATCAAGCAATACGGTAAACACACCACACGAGACACGACAATATGCTCAACCAAGTAGGATGCAAGACAAGTCTACATATGATGCACAGCAAGTCTATATATGATGCAATACATGGCAAGGTAGGAAGCACACAAGAACAACACAAGTCTACATATGATGCAATACATGGCAAGGTATGATGCAAGACAAGTCTATACAAGAAGCAATACATGGCAAGGTAGGAAGCACAGAAAAACAACACAAGCAACATGACAATATGCTCAACCGAGTAGGATGCAAGACAAGTCTACATATGATGCACATCAAGTCTATATATGATGCAATACATGGCAAGGTAGGAAGCACACAAGAACAACACAAGTCTACATATGATGCAATACATGGCAAGGTATGATGCAAGACAAGTCTATACAGGAAGCAATACATGGCATGGTAAGGAGCACAGAAAAACAACACAAGCAACAAGTTTAAATGAGGCCGGAAACTACAACAACAATTCCGAAAAAATCCCCATATGCATGTTTAGCAATTTTAAGCAAACAACAATTCACACATTTTAATGTTGTTAACATGATGCAGATGACATGATCAAGTTTTATGCAATTTTTTTAGTAAAAGTTAACATGAAGAGATATGAAGCACTTGTCACCGTGGTGGAAAGGGGTGCCACGGCGACGATAACCAAAATGATGCCACGGCATCATATCGGTTCCGGTAACTCATTGAGAGTCCGGTGCAAAAGATGACGAAGGGCGTGAGTGAGTCGAACAAGATGAAAGGTGGGGTGATCCCGTCACCGGGTTCCCACGGGTTGGCGATGAGGCAAACGAGGAGCATGACAAGCGACGAATCGGGCACGGTGCACACAAGTACTTCATCTCATACAACACACGTTCACATGCACTCATCCACGGGGTCGTCTCGGTGGTATACCTTCGAAGCGTTCGAGGTCGTAGAGGAAGTAGTGGTACTCGCGGGTCGTGGTACACGTTTTGTCGCCGTTCACATTATCGTGTCGTGGTACTTGCCGCGTTCCGGACCGAAGGGGTACTTGGCGCATCCACGGGTCTCCGAGGTCGAGGGTAGAGGAAGTAGTCATTCTCGTTTCGTAGATGTTCATGATTTCATAGAGGTACTTGTCGCGGCATCGGACGTAGTGGTACTTGACACGTCACATCGTGTAGTCGTACGCGGGGTCGTTCTTGCCGAGTTACCTGGCCACGGTAGTGCTCAGACTTGGGTCTCCATGCCTGGAGATGGTATTGTCCTTGGCAGAGATTCAAAAAGGGGCCTTGCAAAGATAACCCGTAGGCAAGCTACGGTCGAAGGTTGCGGTTCTTGCCTGTAGGAAGAAACACAGGGCGGATGCTGTGGACTTGGCGAGGCCGAGTCAGGGCGCCATGGAGGCCGACGATGCTGCGGCTGGAGGAGGTCATGCGCGGGGGCTCCACTCCTCCGGCGAGGCATAGCGTCGCGGCGCTACGGCGGCCTGCGCGGGAGAAGCAGAGGGGCCAGCGAGGTGCGAGGCCCAGACGAGGAGGGCAGGGAGGTAGCAACGCTCCTGCCTGGCCGAGGCTACTCGAGGGGCTCCTCCCCTCGGCGAGCCAGGCGAGGTGGCGGGCGGCGCTGGAGGGGCGCATCCATGTGCTCGGGGAGGCGCGACGCAGGAGGGGGAATGGAGAAGGGCGGCGGCCCAACGCCATGGATCGGGCAAGGAGGATGCCGCTGGTGGGAAAGAAGGAAGCGGGGTGCTCGGGGCGCATCGGGCGAAGAGGAGGAGGTCGCGCGCACGGCTTCGACGGGAGCGAGTTGTGGCGCACGGGAGATCGAGCAGGAGGGGTCGGGCAGGTGCGGCGCTGAGGGAAGGAACGAGGAGAAAGGATCGGGGACTTAGGGTTGGGGAGGTGGGCCGACGGGCCTTGATCCAGATGGCCTAGGGAGGCCGGCAGTGGCGCGACTGGCCTGCTGCGGTGGGCTGCTGGACTCAGTGCGCCCTCTCTCTCTTCTTCTATTTACCAAAACAGAAAAAGGAGAGAAAGAAAAGAAAGAGGTTAGGGTGGAATCTGGGCAAGATGTTAAATTTCTTATACTCACACAAAAATGTGTTGATCCAAGAAATTAGGAATGGCCAAGATTGAAAGATTACATTCAAATTCCTTTGAATTTAATTCAAAAGGTTTGAACTAGGACAGGTCTTTGAAGTGCCCCAAATAAAATGTTCGGAATTTTTGGAGGGGCCTCGATAACACAAATAAGAATTATAGACAAGGTTTTTACGGTCAAACTTGAAGTAAAGAGGCATGGGGAATATTTGCAAGTGTCTTCCGGTGATTCCGAGGCAATGGAATAATTTTTATTATAGCTCCCTAAATATTGGGAGGATATGTTTTAAAGAGAAATCACACTTCCCTCGATTTAAATGGGTCGAAGATCCACACAAATTATTTAGTTGAAAAGCAAAAGAATTATGACATGATGGCATGATGATATGATGCAATGCAAAAATAAATAGAGCAAGCACAACGGAAACACACGATGAAAACACAGAACATCTGGAATCTTCTAGAGCGTCGGTCTTGGGGCGTCACAGATTTATCATGTAACCAAGTTAGTTTTGTTAGGGTTTGATGCCTAGTATCCACTATGTTCTGAGATTGATGTTGCTATGACTTTGCTATGCTTAATGCTTGTGACTAGGGCCTGAGTGCCATGATTTCAGATCTGAACCTATTATGTTTTCGTGGATATATCTGTGTTCTTGATCCGATCTTGCAAGTTGTAGACAGCTATTACGTGTTATGATCCGCATACCCCAAGGTGAAAATAATTGGGATTCTTTCCGGTGATTGCCGTAGTTTGAGGAGTTCATGTATTCACTAAGTGATAATGCTTTGTTCTAGTTCTCTATTAAAAGGAGGCCTTAATATCCCTTAGTTTCCATTAGGACCCCGCTGCCATGAGAGGGTAGGACAAAAGATGCCATGCAAGTTCTTTTCCATAAGCACGAGTGACTATAGACGGAATACATGCCTACATTATATTGATGAATTGGAGTTAGTTTGTCGTTGCCCTAGGCTATAACTTCTACATGATGAATATCATCCAACACATATCATCACCGGTCTATTGCCTACGAGTTCGTCTCATATTGATCTTTGCAAAGTTACTTTTGTTACTGCTACTATTACATTCACTACAAAACTGCTACTGTTACTTTTGCCACCGTTATCGTTATTACTTTGCTACTAAATATTTTGCTCAGATATTAAGTCTTTCAGGTGTGGTTGAATTGATAACTCAACTGCTAATACTCGTGAATAATCTTTGGCTTCCCTTGTGTCGAATCAATAAATTTGGGTTGAATACTCTACCCTCAAACACTGTCGCGATACCCTATACTCGTGGGTCATCACCTGGCTGTAAGTCTACAACCCGCTTCTCTTCTCTCTCCTCTTCTCTATCTGCCAAGTCAGCAATAATATAGTTTTAACCTAACCTAAGTGCCTAAAAGTGCAGTTGCGCTATTAAGATGAAGTGAGCACACACCGTTGTTGCCCTCTCGCTCACCTACCATTGGTATGCAACTAAACTTCGTAATGTTTTCAGGCAACTTCAAAAATTAATGATTAGAAACTTCACAATATTTGTAGGCAACTAATTTCCAAACTTAGGCAACCGAGTAACAATGGTAGGTAACTAATTACCACTAGCAAGCAACTGATCATCAATGGTAGTCAATTTCATAGCTTTTGTATGCTGAGAGTCAATGATGACCCACAAGTGTAGGGGATCTATCGTAGTCCTTCGATAAGTAAGAGTGTCGAACCCAACGAGGAGTAGAAGGAAATGACATGTGGTTTTCAGCAAGGTTTTCTCTGCAAGCATTGGAATTATTGATAACAAATATTTCTGTGGTAGTATAATTCGTAACGGGTAACAAGTAACAAACGTAAACAAGGTGCAGCAAGGTGACCTAATCCTTTGTGTAGCAAAGGACAAGCCTGAACGAACTCTTATATAAAGCAAAGTGCTCCCGAGGACACATAGGAATTGTTGTCAAGTTAGTTTTCATCATGCTCATATGATTCACGTTCGTTACTTTGATAATTTGATATGTGGGTGGACCGGTGCTTGGGTGTTGTCCTTCCTTGGACAAGCCTCCCACTTATGATTAACCACTCTCGCAAGCATCTGCAACTATGAAAGATGAATTAATATAAATCTAAATCAGCCCCTTGCGAAGCAACACATAAACTAGGGTTTAAGCTTCTGTCACTCTAGCAACCCATCATCTACTTATTACTTCTCAATGCCTTCCCCTATGCCCAGCAATGGTGAAGTGTCATGTAGTCGACGTTCACATAACACCACTAGAGGAAAGATAACATACACCTCATCAAAATATCGAACGAATACCAAATTCACATGATTACTTATAACAAGACTTCTCCCATGTCCTCATGAACAAAAGTAACTACTCACAAAGCATATTCATGTTCATGATCAGAGGGGTATTGAATAGCATTAAGGATCTGAACACATGATCTTCCACTGAATAAACCAACTAGCATCAACTACAAGGAGATATCAACACTACTAGCAACCCACAGGTAGCAATGTGAGGTTTTGAGATAAAGATCGGATACAAGAGATGAACTAGTGTTCGAGAGGAGATGCTGCTGGTGAAGATGTTGATGGAGATTGACCCCCTTTTGATGAGAGGATTATTGGTGATGACAATGGCTTCAATTTGCCCCTCCCAGAGGGAAGTGTCCCCGGCAGAACAGCCCTGCCGGAGCTCTAGATTGGTTTCGCCCAGGTTTCGCCTCGAGACGGCGGCACTTCGTCCTGAAAACCTCCTTATATTTTTTTCCAGGTCAAAACACACCATATAGGAGAAGATGGATGCCGGGGGCCTTCCAGGGGGCCCACAAGGTAGGGGGCGCCCCCACCCTTGTGGATGGCTGGTGGTCCCCCTCTGGTGCTTTCTTTGCCCAATATTTTTTTTATATTCCAAAAATATTTTCCGTTAAGTTTCATGACTTTTGGAGTTTTGCGTAATAGGTATCTCAGATTTGCTCCTTTTCCAGTCCAGAATTCCAGCTATCGGCATTCTCCCTCTTAATGTAAATCTTGTAAAATAAGGGAGAAAAGGCATAAGTATTGTGATATAATGTGTAATAATAGCCCATAATGCAATAAATATCAATATAAAAGCATGATGCAAAATGGACGTATCAACTCCCTCAAGCTTAGACCTCGCTTGTCCTCAAGCGAAAAGCCAATATCAAAAAATATGTCCACATGTTTAGTGATAGAGGTGTCGATAAAAATAAAATACGGACATGAGGGCATCATGATCATCTTTACGACAGCAACATAACTTGTCATATGGGTTCTTATGTTAAAGTAACAATTTATTCACAAGGTAAAGTATGAATCAGAAACTTCATTGATAGCCAACAAGCTATGATCTCAGTCATTGAAGCAATTTCAATTTATCATGCATCGGAAAGAGTCAAATATAAGAACTTTTCAGCAAGTCCAAATACTCAACTATCATTTAGTCTTTCATAATTGATGACACTCACGTAATACTTATGAGTTCAAAGTTTCAATCGGACATAGAGAAAGATAGGGGCTTATAGTTTCACCTCCCAACGATTTACCTGAAGGGTAATATCAACAATAATGGTTCACGACTCTCTACATCCGCGTCGATATATATCTAGATCTAGCTCCAACATATTATGCTTGCCAAAGGATAAAAGTAAAAAAGGAAAGGTGATGATCACCATGACTCTTGTATAAGGATAAGAGATAAAAGTAATAGATATGCCCTTCGCGGAGGCAAGCAGAGGTTTTCATGCGCTTTTATGGTTGGATGCACAAAATCATAATGCAAAGTAACGTCACTCCATATTGCCACTTGTGATAATGGACCTTTATTATGCAGTCCATCACTTTTATTTCTTCCATATCACAAGCTTGTATAAAGCTTATTTTCTTCACACTAATATATCATACATGTTTAGAGATCAATTTTTATTTCTTTTACCGATGACAACTTACTTGAAGGATCTTACTCAATCCATATGTAGGTATGGTGGACTCTCATGGCAAAACTGGTTTAAGGGATGTTTGGAAGAACAAGTAGTATCTCTACTTGGTACAAAGGATTTGGCTAGCATGAGAGGGAAATGCAAGCTCAACATGTTGGAGGATCTATGACAATATAACTTATGTTAGGATGTAAGAAGACATAAGCTATTATGTAGTCTTCCTTGTCCATCTTCAACTTTTTACCATGTCATATTTTAATGAGTGCTCAAAATTACAAAAGATGTCCAAGATAGTATTTATATGTGAGACCTCTCTTTCTTTGTTACTTCCTATTAATTGCAACAATGACCGAAACTATGTTTGTTAACACTCAACAACTTGTATTCTCCATACACTTTATATGTGAAGTCATTACTTCCCATAAGAACAACATATGATCTTTTTATTCTTTGTATTCCTCTCTTTTATTTATTCCCTTAAGATCATAGCAACATAGCAAAGCTCTAACTCAAAACTACTCTTTATTATATACATCTCACGGAGTTAATTACACAGATATAGATCAAAGCAAAACTCAAAGCTAAATCATACTACAAACTTTATTCCACTAGATCAAGATATAACCAAAAGGATCGAACAAATATAAAGGATAAATATAAAGGTGTGATGATGATACACTACCGGGGCACCTCCTCCAAGCTTGGCAGTTGCCAAGGGGAGTGCCCATACCCATGTATTTATGTTTCTTTCTTTGGAGGTAGTGATGATGGAGTTGTTGATGTAGCGGGTTTGTCATTCATCTTCCAAGGCATGGGCTCACCATCATAGAAGGATGAACGAGTCTTTGAGATCCTCAAATCTGCAGCCAAACTCATCCTCTTAAATCTGTATTCATACTCATTGTTTTGGTTTTGCAGGTCATAGATCTGGGATTGGAGATGGTCGATTTTATCTTGCAGCTTGAAGATGATCTCCCCAATGTGCTTGGCGTCCAGCTTGTGATTACTAGTGAATTCCACGGTCATCATGTGGTTGGCGTCAAGTCCACGCTCCACCATCCCTTGACACTTGAAAACTTGCTGTTTTATTGCTTCGAGTCTTGTCTCCACGCCTCCGGTCTTCTTTGGCCCCTCAACGCCGCGGATGTGCAGCACCCCCTCACGCATCTCAAAGGTTTGAGGGTATTGCAGCACCTCCACAAGGTAGGGGTTGATGGCCTTCTCTAAAAACTTGTCCTTTGGGCACTTGGAGACGTCATGGCGATCTAGATCTGTCAGAAAAACAGCTCAAAACAAAAACAGAAGATATTGTCGTGGTATGGTGGTTAAAACCTTCGGGAGATTATAACGAATTTTTACTGACTGAAAGAAGTATCCTGCAAGAAAACGGAGTCCGGAGGGTACACGGGGTGGCCGCAAGGCAGGGGGCGCACCCTCCACCCTTGTGGCTGTCCCGTGCACTCTTCGAACTAATTTTAAATTTCCTATTTTTCTAAATATTCCAAAAACGAGGGAAAATTCTGTTTGGAACGTCTTGGAGTCATTTTGTGTCACGGTGCCAATTATATTGTTCTCAACATTTATGGGAGTACCTTCAATATAGTGTTTGATTCTTTGAACGTTTACCACCTTCGGATTTGTCCCTTCAACGTTGTTGATTTTGATGGTACCAGAGCGATAGACCTCCTCGATAATGTAAAGGCCTTCCAATTTAGAGAGAAGCTTTCCCACAAAAAATCTTGAACGGGAGTTGTATAGCAATACATGATCACCTACATTGAACTCCTGCTTTTGTATCCTCTTATCATGCCATCTTTTAACCTTTTTTAAATAACTTGGTATTTTCGTAGGACTGGGTTCTCCATTCAACAAGTGAGCTAATATCAAATAACCTCTTCTCACCGGCAAGTTTGAAATCATAATTGAGCTCTTTAATAGCCCAATATGCCTTATGTTCTAATTCAAGAGGTAAGTGACATGCTTTTCCATAAACCGTTTTATACGAAGACATACCCATAGGGTTTTTATAAGCAGTTCTGTAAGCCCATAATGCATCATCAAGTTTCTTAGACCAATTATTTCTAGATCTATTAACAGTATTTTGAAAAATCAATTTAATCTCTCTATTGCTCAATTCTACTTGACCACTAGACTGAGATGATATGGAGATGAAATTCTATGGTTAACATCATATTTAGCAAGCATCTTACGGAAAGCACCATGAATAAAATGTGAACCACCATCATTCATTAAATATCTAGGGACTCCAAACCTTGAAAAAATAACTTCTTTAAGCATCTTAATTGTCGGGGAAACTGATCCACGAGCACCTATGGGACCGGCGGACCGAGTCCCTTTCGGTTCGGCTGGGGGCGGAGATCGCACGAAGAGCAGATCGAGGCGAAGCACACGAGCAGTTTACCCAGGTTCGGGCCGCACGGATGCGTAAAACCCTACTCCTGCTTTGTGGTTTGTATTGAGTTCTTGCTCGGGAGCGCTGAATGCTACAGTACACACCAGCAGCTAACAAGACCGAGCGTGAGAGTTCTCCTTCTTCGAACCCCCTTCTACATTGCGCATGGGCCTCCTTTTATATGCTCAAGGGGTCACCGACAGGTGGCAACGTAGACAAGGGTAAAAATGGAAAGGTGTTGTAGTTGGTACAACTACCTATACAGTGTATCATACCTAACCCTGACGGCAGGGGACAAGGGCATTAAATGCCCATCTGCATCGCCCAAACAGTGCAAAAATGGAACGTCGGGGACGCCACCGCTCGCCACGATGGCAATCTTGTCAGCGCCGCTTGCCACCGCGTACGGCTGGCTACACAGCCTCCCGCCACGTATGCCTGGAAGGGTCCCAGAGCGACACGTTGGTGGATGCGCTGGAGCGCGGGTACGGAGTGGTAGCTTGCCGCGGCAAGCGCCTTGCCGCGGTCGTTGTCTTGTCGCGTCCGGGAGCTTGCCGCTCACCGGGCCTTGCCGGGACGCGTGGCGCGTCGCGGCAAGTTCCTTGAGATGCCTTGGTTGGCCTTCCCGGCAAGCTCCTCTTGCCGGGGTCTCGTGCCTTGAGTGGCCTTCCCGGCAAGCTCCTTGCCGGGGCCTTGTCTCCTTGGCTTGAATACTTTGTTCTTGAATGGCTCCAAAGGAACCACGGAGGACCTTATCGGTCACCCGGCAAGCCTTGCCGCGGGGTGTTGCGACTGCCCGTGCACAAGTTCGGGATACTAGGGTACCCCTAGTCTAGTACACCGACAGGAGCCCCCGGGCCTGGGCCATACACGGTGTCGAGCGCTGTTGGGCCAGGCCCAAAACAGGGCACGGGCATGCGCGGCCTGGGTTACGCCGTATCTCACTCCGTATCCACCGCGCCCTCCCCGAACGGCACGCGTTGATTGCGGCGTCGTGGGAGAGATCGTGGGTGGTTTCTTTATTCTGAAAGGCGGAACGTCCGCCCCCTCCCTCCTTATAAGCAGGGGAAACAGGGGCAGTTCGCCCATCCGCCATTTGCTACTCCAACCTCGAAAACCTCCGCCGCTCCCCTTCTTCCCAAAGCTGAAAGAGAGCAGCGCTCTGCCCCCCATCGCCACCAGCACCACCAACGCCGCCGACCTCCCTCACCACTTCCGCCATGGCTCCGAAAGCCGAGAAGGGGAAGGTCATGAAGTCGGCCGAGGCGCAGCGGCTTGCGGCGCTGCGAAAGGAGCGGGCAATCCCCCCCCCCAAGCTCGCCGCGAGGGAGCTGAGGGAGTACTACTACCTCTTCTGGTCGACGGAGACGCGGGCGCACCCGCGCACGAAGGTACTTCCAGCCGTCGCTTGGAAAATGGCTCCTACTGGATATCCCTTCTTCGCCTTGTTCTTCTATTGCAGGCTCTGCCCGCCTTTCTCTGAGTTCTTCTGTGACATTATGAACACCTACGGGTTCCGCCTCCTTGACTTCACCCCCAATACTGTTCTGACCATGGCAGTTTTCGCACATCTCTGCGAAAACTTTGTCGGAGTCCATCCAAACGTAGCCCTTTTTCGCCACTTCTTCATGCCCCGAGTTGAGAGAGGAGAGCCTTTATCCGGCGGAATCACCTGGATCTCAAAAGCCGGCAAGAAGGAAGCTTATCTGGAGGGAGAGCTCCGCAGCAAGTGGGAGGAATGGAGAGCAGACTGGTGCTGGATTGTCGAGGAGGACCCGCAGCCGTTTACCGCCCGGCGCCAAACTCCAGTAGTGCGCGGCAACGATTGGAGCAACGTGGCCCCGGAAGACGACAGGCTGAAGATTGCCGTCGCCCGGATCCAACGCCTCAGGCTTGCCGGGCTCACTATAGGCGCCGTTGGCGCAGATTTCCTTCGCCGCCGCATCGCCCCCCTGCAGGAGAGGAGGAGACCCGCCTGGGAGTTCAAGAATGCGGCGGATATCATGAGGCTGCGTCCGGGCCTCAACTTCAACTTCACTGTTCTGGAGCTTAACGCGATGCTCCAGGAGCTGTTCAAGTACGACCCTCAGCATCCCGAAGTGTTCAGGTTGCCGAAGGACGTCGTTCCGCTGTGCAACAACTCCGCGCTCGACCGCATCCGTGCAATGATGCCACTATGCGACTCGCATGGGATTGTTCCAACTTGGCAAGAGCCTGAAGACGTCGTCGTGCAGGAGTTCTTCGACGGCTTGGTAGAAAAGCCGGTCCGCTCCGACGAAAAGAAAGGCCTCACCCGCGACACCACCGACGCGGAGATGAAACGCATCGCCACCAGGCTGGAAGAGGCGGCAGCAGCCGCAGCCGTGGGCGAGTTTGGATTCACCGTGGAGGAGGCAGAGGCAGCAGAGGCGGCAAGCCTTGCCGAGCGAGAGGGGCTTGCCGGCGAGGAGGAGCTTGCCGGGCATGACGTCGAGTCGAGCGAGCCCGCCGAGGATACGAGTGGCTCGTTGGAGATCGACTCCTCTTCCTCCTCATCTTCGGGCAGCTCGCCGCAAGCAGAGCCCCCAGCTCCACCGAGAAGGCGTCTCCACAAGGCCGGGGACGTAGCGGAGCGGCAGACGAGTCGACAGCCGCCGTGCCGCGCGACATGCTCCACCGCGGCAAGTACTGTTACCGTGGGAGCACCTCACGCTGCTGCGGCAACCGGAGCGGGGTCTTCCCGGACCACCGCTTCAGCTCCTGCCGCTCCTCACGCCACGGCGGCAGCCGGAGCAGGGTCGTCTCAGACCACCGCCACTGCTCCCGCCAAGCGACCAAGGGAGCCTACTCCTCCGCCTCCTCGCGCCGGACGCGAGCCGGACTTCGACTTCTCCGCGCTCAGCTCCGACGAGGAAGAAGAAGAGTAAGACTCTTGTTGTACTTGCATTTCTTCAATTCTTGTTGTTTTGTCTTGTATCTCATTTGCCTTACTCCGAACTTATCCCTTTTCAGGACTCTGGCCCAGAGAGCGGCGAAGAGAGCCAAGGTCCCGGCGAGGAGAGAGGAGGTGATCATCGTCGAGGACGAACCCACCGAGACCACCTTGCCAGACCTGGCAACTAATCTTCAGAGCAGCCCCTAGCGTAAGTATATGGTTCACTTTCCGCTGTTAGGCGCACATGGATACTCTTTCTGCGCTGACATTTGATGGTTGATTTGTGTAGGAGCAGAGCGGCCACACCAGGAGCGCCGGGAGACCGCCCCCGACGTGCCATCTGCTTCGACTACGCCGCCAAGGGAGGGTTCTCCGGCAAGGGACTCTCCGGCAAGGGAGGGTTCTCCGCCAATGGAGAGTTCTCCGGCAAGGGGGAGTCCTCTGTTGAGGGAGAGCTCTCCACCAAGCGACGGCACCAGCGGCCCCCCGGCGGCGGAGACTACAACTGCAGAACCGGTAAGGCGAAACTCTCTTGAACGACGCTTGGTCCATACCATTATCTTCTCCTTTCCCCCCGGCAACTTGTGGGCGAGGGAACCTTCCTTTCCTTGAGAAAAAGAAAGAAGAGAAAATAAAGATATGGAGCCTTATGGCTCGTTATTGCTTACCGGGGGTAGGTGCTGTACAAAGTGTCAGATAATGCATGCAAAAAATAGAAAGCATGAAATTGACAAGATGTGCGGAGCACATGAGCTTTACTTATGCACGGGGTCTGCGCCCGGCTTTGTACAAAGGATTACATGCAACAGCGGCAAGACTTGTACAAAAGGTGGTTGCCGGAACAGGTTCCGGCAACCGCGCCTTACGGGTAAAACTTACGAAGATGCTCAATGTTCCAGGAGTTGCTCACCGGAATGCCATCTTTGGTCTCAAGGCGGACAGCGCCAGGCCTAGTGACTCGTTTCACCAGGTAAGGGCCTTCCCACTTTGGCGTCAACTTGTTGGAATTCTTGGCGGACTGAACGCGCCAAAGAACAAGGTCGCCTTCCTCGAGACTTCTGGCGTTAAATTTGCGGCTATGGTAGCGGCGCAAAGCTTGTTGGTAGCGAGCAGCTCGTACAGCAGCCTGAAGATGGTCTTCCTCAAGGAGCAGCGCGTCATCTTGTCGCAGCTGCTCTTGCTCAAGCTCATCATAAGCGAGCACTCGAGGTGACCCGTATACGAGTTCCGTGGGGAGAACTGCCTCTGCTCCATAGACTAGAGCGAAAGGTGTCTGGCCAGTGGCTCGATTTGGCGTCGTCGTGATCGACCAAAGAACCACCGGCAGCTCCTCAATCCAGTTTCTTCCGCACTTGCGCAGCCTGTTGAAAGTCCTGGTCTTGAGCCCACGCAGCACTTCAGCATTTGCCCTCTCCGCTTGACCGTTGCTTCTCGGGTGAGCAACAGAAGCGAAGCAGACCTTGGCGCCAAGATCTTGGACGTACTGCATGAAGGTGCGGCTCGTGAATTGCGTACCGTTGTCGGTGATGATCCTGTTAGGGATCCCGAAGCGGCAAGCAATCGACCTGAAGAACTTGACTACTGATTGTGCTGTCACCTTCCTCACTGCTTCCACTTCCGGCCACTTTGTGAACTTGTCGATTGCAACGTACAAGTACTCAAAGCCCCCGATTGCTCGGGGAAAGGGGCCGAGGATGTCGAGCCCCCAGACCGAAAATGGCCAGGATAAAGGGATCGTCTGGAGAGCTTGAGCTGGCTGGTGTATCTGCTTGGAATGGAACTGGCACGCTTCACACTTGGTTACTTGTGCATTTGCATCCTGGAGGGCTGTCGGCCAAAAGAAACCTTGCCGGAATGCTTTGCCGGCAAGTGCTCTTGCGCCAATGTGGTGACCACATATGCCTCCATGTATCTCTGCCAACAGCTTTTGTCCGTCTTCCCAGTGAATACACTTCAATTTCACACCGTTGAGTCTTCTTCTGTACAGTGTGTTGTCGACAAACTGGTACATACTTGACTGTCGGGCTACTCTTTCCGCTTCTTCTTGCTCTTCGGGAAGTTCTCCTGTCTGAAGGAAACGGACAATCTACTGTGCCCATGCTGGAGCTTGTGGCTCGACAACAAGGACTAAAGGCACATCTGCTGCTGCGGGAACATCCGCTTCTACTGCGAGAACCTGCGGCTCAGCCGGAGCTTGACGTTCACTGGCAAGCTTGCCGGAGCAAAACTTGTCGGGAGCATCTGCTTCAACGGAACAAACCCTAGGGCTTGCCGGAGCGGACTGCTCCTCAGCACTCTTGGTGTTGATCTTGGGGACCTTTTTGGCGGCGGCTTCGGGAAGCTCTGCCAGAAAATAGTCACCAGAAATCAACTTCCTTTTCATGCTCTGTCCAGTTGATGGCGTTACACACGGTTCAGTCAGCTTGAGCACAAAGATCCCTGGTTCCACAGGTAACTTAAGTGCGGCGCACTTTGACAGGCCATCGGCAATGTCGTTCTGAGCTCTTGGAACATGCTCCATCTGTAGGCCGTCAAAGTGCTCTTCTAGCTTTCTCACTTCATCAACGTAGGCTTCCTTCAACGGACTATGATAACTCTTGTTCACTTGGCGGACGACAAGCTGCGAGTCACCCCTGACAATGAGCTTCTTGATCCCAAGGTCTGCCGCGATCCTGAGACCGGCAAGCAAACCTTCATACTCTGCGGTATTGTTTGTTGCTTGCTCCTTGGGAAAGTGCATCTGGACCACGTACTTGAGGTGCTCTCCGGTAGGTGCGACAAGCAGCACGCCAGCACCGGCGCCTTGCAGCGAGAAGGCACCATCAAAGTACATCAGCCACTCTTTGCTTGCTTCCTTGACGGGGATGCTCGTTTCTGGAATTTCTTCATCTGGTGTTGGCGTCCACTCTGCTATGAACTCTGCCAATGCTCTTCTTTGGATAGTTGAAGTGCTCTCAAACTTGAGGCCAAAGTTTGACAGTTCTAGTGCCCACTCAACAATCCTGCCTGTTGCTTCTGGATTCTGCAGTATCCTCTTCAGCGGAAAGCGAGTGACAACTGTGATCTCATGTGCTTGGAAGTAATGGCGCAGCTTTCTCGAGGCCATGAGAAGGCCGAAAAGCAATTTCTGCACACCAGAGTACCTTGACCTAGCCCCCTGCAGAAGGGAACTGACAAAGTAAACTGGGCGCTGCACCATTCTCTTCTGTATCTCCTCGCACGCCTGCGCAGATCCATCTTTGTCGGGACCAGAGCTTGTCGGGAGAGCCCCCTGCTTGTCGCTGGATGTGCTTGCCGTGGTTGCTGGCTCATCATCTGCCTCCCTCTCCGCTACTAATGCAGCACTAACCACTTGATTGGTTGCCGCTATATACAGCAATAACTTCTCTTGTGGCTTAGGTGCGACAAGTATTGGAGTGGAGGACAGGTATCTCTTCAAGTCTTGCAGCGCAGCCTCCGCTTCCGGAGTCCATTTCATTGGACTTGCCTTTTTCAATATTTTGAAAAACGGCAGGGCGCGCTCAGCAGACTTAGAGATAAACCTGCTGAGAGCAGCCACACAACCGGCAAGTCATCGTACATCCTTGACGCACTTTGGTGCTTCAATATGCTCAATGGCCCTGATCTTGTCGGGATTGGCTTCAATTCCCCGCTAAGACACGAAGAACCCGAGAAGTTTGCCGGAAGGGACTCCAAGCACACACTTCTCGGGGTTGAGCTTGAGGCTGATCTTGCGCAGATTTGCAAAGGTCTCGTCTAAATCTTGAATCAGAGTTTCCTTGTCCTTGCTCTTGACCACTATGTCATCCATGTAGGCTTCCACATTTCTGTGTATTTGTGGCTCAAAACTGGTATGGACTACCCTTGCAAATGTTGAACCAGCATTCTTCAAACTGAAAGGCATCCGTATGAAACAGTACGTGCCACATGGAGTGATGAATGCGGTCTTCTCCTCATCCTCTTCTGCCATGAAGATCTGATGGTATCCCGAGTATGCGTCAAGAAATGAAAGCAAGTCACATCCGACCGTGGAGTCAACAATCTGGTCAATGCGCGGCAAGGGAAATGGGTCTTTGGGACAAGCTTTGTTAACATCGGTAAAGTCGATACAAAGCCTCCATTTCCCGTTTGCCTTGCGCACGACTACAGGATTGGCCAACCACGTAGGATGGAGCACTCCTGTGATGAGGCCTGCTGCTTCCAACTTCTTGATCTCTTCTGCGATAAATTCTTGGCGCTCCACTGCTTGCTTCCTGACCTTCTGCTTGATGGGCCGCGCACGAGGACAGACGGCAAGATGGTGCTCAATTACTTTCCTGGGAACGCCGGGGATGTCAGACGATTTCCACGCAAACACGTCGATATTCGCCCGCGGGAAAGCAATGAGCGTGCTTTCCTATTTAGGGTCAAGGGTGGCACTGATGGTGAAGGTACCACCAGTGCCGTCTGTGACGCCCGAGACCGACGTCCCAGAAGATTCCAGAAGATTCCAGATGTTCAGGGTTTCCCCTTGTGTTAATTTGTGCTTGTGTTATTTATTTTCGCATTGCATCATGTCATCATGCCATCATCTCATTATTATTTTTTTTCATCTCAACCTAAATAAACCGTGTGGACCTTCGGTCCATTTAAATCGAGGGAAGATGTCTTCTCTTTAAAACATATCATCCCAATATTTTAGGGAGCTATATATTAATTATTCCATTGCTTCGGAATCACCATAACACACTTGCATATTTCCCCATGTCTATTTCACTTCGAGCTTCTCCTTCCAAACCTTACCAATAATTCTTTTTCTGTTTTTCGAGGTCCTTCCAAAAACCCTCCAGCCATTTTAATTAAATTCCTTACATTTTTGTGAGTCCAGGGATTTTTACCCTATGCCTTAATCCTATTCAAATCACCTCCTTCCTTTTCTTTCTCCTTGCTGTTTTCTTTTTCTTTTCTTAAAACAACATCAATTTAAAAACAGAGAGGAGCCCAGCAGCCATCCCAGCCATCTGGGCCCAGCCTCCCTTCTCCCTAAGGCCCAGGCACCAGGCCTCTTTTCACCCTAGGCCCATCTGGCCTCGGCCCGAGCCGTCCTAACCCTAGCGCACACCCGTTCGCTCCTCCCTTTCCCCTACAGCGCCGCCGCTTTTCCCTCTCGATCCCCTCTGCATCCCCCCGACCCCGATTTCCCTCGTCCCTCTCGCTCGCTCCAGCCCGCACCCGATCCCTCGTTCCCCTCGCCCGCTTCCCTCTCTCCCCCGATCCCGTTTCTCTCTCCCATCGCCGAGTCCCTCGCTGCTCTGCCCGAAATCCCTCTCCCTCGAGCCCTCCACACGACCCCGCTCGACCGGCCAGGCGCGAGCACCTCTGCCTCGCCCTCATGCGCCGTGAGCCGCGCCCGTCCCCGACGCCGTGGTCGCCTTCCCGTCCTCCAGCAAGGGCCGGCCACCCCGAGCGCCGCGACCCCTCCTCGTCCGCGACCAGCCAGAGGCCGCGCCTCCACCACGTTCTGCGCCGCCCCGCGCCGCGTCCTCCAGCGCCGGCCGCGCCCCATCCAAGTTCTCCAGCATCGGCGGCCCCGAGCACCCCGGTTCCCAGCGCGTTCGCCTCCCTCCGTCCTCAGGTCGAGGCGCACGCATCCTCGCCTCCAGTGCCGGGCGCTGTCGAGCGCCCCGGCCTCCCGTCGCGCGCCAGCCAACCGAGCGTCGACAGCGCCCGCAGCTCCAGCCGGCAGCACCTTCTCCTGCCCGAGCAGCCCGGCGGCGAGGAGCCCGTCCGCGCGAGGCTCTGCCTCCCTCCGTTCCTTCCTCGCCGGCTCGACCTGCTGCTGCCTTGGCCTCGTCGTCCCGAGAACATACCTGTGTTTTTTTTTGCATTGTTTCCTTGTGCTGTTCAGTTTGTCCAGGGAACCGTTTCTTTCTCCAAGTGGAGACCGAAGACCGGGGAAGCATCAAGTTCCTCTACGATCCGCGTACGTCTATCGTCATCGTGACCCCGAACGACTACTCGGATCAAGTACCACTACCGTCGACCCTCGAAGACCCGTGTTTCTGGATGCGACAAGTACCACTACGCTCGACGACTCGAACATCTACGGAAAAACGAGCTCGTGAAGGGCTACGGAACAAGTACCACTACATACGTGAACGACTACCGTCGCCCCGTGTTCGACTACCGATGCGCCAAGTACCTCTACGGAACGAACGTGTATGACCACCTTCGGTGATGAAACGAGTACAACTACTTCCCACTACGGAACGAGTACCCCTACCGATGAACGAGAACATCTACTTCGACTTCTTCCACTACGTCCCTCGACGACTCGAACCCCTCCGGGAACGCACGCTTCGAAGGTATAACCCCGAGACGATGACCCGTGAGATGCTTGTTGTGGTTGTATGAAATGTTTCCCGTGTGTGCCCCGTGTCCGTTTCGTCCCTTTTGTCATGTTCCTCGGTTGCCTCGTCGCCGACTCGTGGGAACCCGGTGACGGGATTGCCCCACCTTTCATCTCGTTTGACTCGCTCTCCGTCATCTTTTGCACCGGACTCTCAACAAGTTACCGGAACCGAGTTGTTGCCTTTGCATCATTTCGGATCATTGCCGTGGCACCCTTTCCATCCACCACGGTGACGATGCTTCATATCCCTTTTAAGTCAACCTTTTAATAATTGCATAAACTTGATCATGTCATCCGCATCATGTTAACAACATTAAATGTGTGAATTGTTGTTTGCTTAAAAAATTACTAAACATGCTCATGGGGATTTCCAGATTTGTTGTTGTTATTTTCCGGCCTCATTTAAATTGCCTAGTTAGTATAGTTTTATTATGCTTCACCTCTTGCCATGTTAACAAACAATTAATCTTGTCTTGTTAATAACGAGAGTCAACTAAATAATTAAATGTGGTGTTTCGTCAATATGCAACTCGTTGCATATTGATCTCCACTTAACTTGTAGTATTTGTTTGTGCACTTTGCCATGCCATGCATAATTAAACCGGACATGCATCATATTTGGATGTGCATCGTATGCCATGCTTATGCTTGTGTGTTTACTGTGTTGTTTCTTCCTTTCCGGTTGCTTCTCTTGTTAGCTTCGGTTTCGTTCCGGAGTTGTGAGGATTCTCTCGTCTGTGTTGCTCCGTCTACTTCGTGGAACCGTTCTTCTCCCTTGTGGAATTCCAGGCAAGATGACTGAACCCGGATACCATTACTATCTTTGCCTATTGCTAGTAGTTCCGCTCTATAGTTTTTGCCTCGATGCCCATGTCTTTCTTGTCAGCCTCCTACTTGTAACCATGAACCTGTTTAACCACCCTACCTATGCAAACCGTTGCTTGGCTAAGTACGCTTCGCTCAGCCCATCTTATAGCATTGTTAGTTGCAGGTGAAGATCGAAGATGTTTGCTTCATGTTGAAGTTTGGTTGGGTTATATCACACTATATAAATGCTTAAATGAAATCATCTATATACTGGCAGGGTGGAAGGCTAAGCCTTTTGCTTGGTGTTTTGTTGCACTCGTGCCGTTAGGAACCGTATAAACCGGTGTTATGTTCCTTGATTATGCGTTCCTAACACGGTTGGGGTGTATGGGACCCCCTTGATAAACCGCTAAGTGCTAAGTCTTTTCCAGCAAGTCCCAACATTTGGTACTATTTGCCTCATAATAACAACTTAATTAAATAATTAAATTTGCATAGAGGGTTGCTCCCTCGGGGATTCCTAATTCTACATAGCAGGGGGGGCCAGTGCTGATGGTGTTGGTCCCAAACGGGGGTTCTGCGGGAACCACCACGGGGAAACTCGAGGATTGGGTCCTGTAGAATCGCCCATCCGGTCGTGTCCTGAGACTTAGATACGCGCGGCTACTATCAGGGTGTCGACACGCCGGGAGGATTTGCTGGATTAGCCTTACCTTAGTTTGGTTTAACTTGAGCACGAGATTCCGAGAATACTCGGGTCTTCCCACCTATGGAGTTGTGACTCCGCGGATCGTGGGCTTGTAATGGGTCTAGTTGGAACACCCCTGCAGGGTTATGAACTTTCGAAAGCCGTGCCCGCGGTTATGTGGCAGATGGGAGCTTGTTAATATCCGGTTGTAGAAAACTTGACACAATATTCTAATACACTACCAGTGTGTGTACCGTGACTGTCAATTTCCGAATAGGGATTCGGGAGTTGAACACGGTGGGGTGATGTTTGACTGGCTTTAGTTAGGATCACTTCGTGATCATCTCTCGACCGAGGCACTTCTCTTCTCGCTCTCTTTTACGTAAGTTAGTGCTAGTTGCTGCTGCAGACTCTTGTTTTTCCTTCACCTCATACTCTTTCTTCAGCCTTGTCCTCACCCAAGGCTTAAATAGTCGTGTTACCCAGGAACGGGATTGCTGAGTCCTCGTGGCTCACAGATACTACAACACCAGATGCAGGTTCAGCCGAGTTTGATGCAGGAGCTGGTTCAAGTTCTTCACTTGGAGCTCGATGAAGATTGTGGTTGTTTGCTTGAGACGTTTCGACGATCAGTAGTGGTTTCTACTAGGATTCGATCTAGGACCTGTGGCTTTATGTTGTTTGGTATCTTTCTTTTGGATCTTCACCCGTAGTCGGGTTGTGATGTTTTGAATGATGTTTTGCTTATGTAATGTATTGTGTGAAGTGGCGAGTGTAAGCCAACTATCTCCTTTTGCATTTTAATCCCTCTTTTACATGAGTCGTGCAAAGATACCAAACTTGAGATCATTCTAGGATGGGCTTATACCTTTAAGTCGTGCCTCGACACGTAGGAGGTATAGTCCCATCCTGGGCATTACAAGTTGGTATTCAGAGCCTTCTCCGACCTAGAAGCCCCCACTGATTGATCGAATCGTTGACGGTTGAGTCTAGGCACACACTGAAAATGTTTTGAGTCCTATATATATATCGGAGAGTAGGATTTCTTTGCTTCTCATCCCTTTTCATTCTGGTGAGGACTCCTGACGATTACTCTTGCCTCTTCTACTTTCAAAAATTGCACCAATTTTTTTTAGGATCGCGCGAGTATTGTTTGGATTGTTTCGATGTCTTTGTGACGAGAACATTGTTCTCGATGCCTCCTGTCATTAGGGGTTGTGGCAGTGTCCCGGGGAGTTGAGCTCCGAGGTGTTGTCGTCACAAATCCATCGCGGTAGTACTAGAATACTTAAGACGGCCGACATCGAAAACTCTCCTATGCGGTTAGTGGCAAGATAACCCCGACATCACCCAGTACTGGGGAGGTAGTTCGGGAGTATTGCCATAGCTTGTATAGTGGATGCGTTTCGAAGGTCCGAGGTAAACAGTTTCCGAGAAAGACTGGTTATGTGTTGAAGGATGGATACACCTGGATGTAGGTTTAGAGTTGATTGCGCGGTGCTTCCCGTGTATCCCCAACACCTGATTGCATAACTGGAAACTTTCGGAAATCTATAGGTGGGTTCATCCAGTAGTTCTAGGCATTCTTCCAACGGATGCACGATATGAAGTTTGGGGTTCTACATTGAGTGAAGTGGTTTTATGGACTTGTTCTGATCGGGAGTTGCATCTTAAAGGGTCCTTGGCTATGCTGATCCGGGGATTGCAAAACCCTTTTGTAACATGTTCCATGAGCTTTCAGCACGAAGATGCGGAACAAAGCTTCTATCTTGTATTTGTTCTATCTGTTCCTTGTTCCTTTTATTTACCTTTTGTTCTCCAAGTGGCTTCTCGTCAAGTTGATGTACCTACGGAATTCATTCGTTCAATTTTCTGTTCGGATGATATTATGAAGACTATGCTGCGACATATCTATCCTTTGTTCTTGTTTTGATTCTGGTATTCGAGTTGCTTCGATGTCGAATGTTGATTCCATACCTTTCTTAATCAGTATTCTCATATTTCTATGGGAGTGTTAATTCTTCTCGACCATCAAGATCTTCATGTTAATCCTTTTCAACCGGTGTGCCTTCTTTTCAAGTTATTCCATACGGACGCCGTTGAGAAATCTGACGATTTGTCTGTTTCTTTCGTCCCAAGTTGTCTTTGTTTTTTCCCACCCTCCCACCCTTCTTCTTTTTGGAGCCAGAAATTCTCAGATGAAGTATCCATTTTATTCATGTGATATTTCTTCATTCATTTCCTTCAATGTTCTTATCCGGTGATTCTCAGGAAGATGCTCAAGAGCTTCAAGTTCATCATTCTTTTGTTCTCGTTTATTCTGCCGGTGGATGTAATTCAAGATTTCGGTGTGGATCTTATCCTTTTCCTCTTTTCACAATGCTTTCTTATTCCGGGGCACCAATTATTCATTCTCCTCTTGCTATTCATATCCGGAGTGCTGAAGTCATAATTCCATTCTTAACCCGTTCAAACTATTTTGAGGATTATCATCTTATTCTAGTCATTTATTCAACCGGTGCAATATCTTTAAGCAATCTTTTCCAACGGTGATTTCTTTTGAGTGGGCCCTAACCCACGGGTCTTTTCCCAGGATCTTACCTGACTCTTCTTTTCCGGAGTATTCTGAAATTCTTTTCATGTGTGACGTAAGAATGATTTCCATCAGTCACATGCCGTCTCCAAGCTTGTTTCAATCATTTCAATCTTTAGCTCCACCTTCCTCTTGTCATTCGTCCGGAGTATCTCGAAGTTCTTCATGGCATTTCTCGTCTTCATTCTCAACATCTGAAGACCGAAGAAGAGTTTCTCTTAAATTTTGAACCGTTCTATTCAGATTCGTGGTTCTAGCTTCTTGCCATCCTCATTATTGTTTTCGATTGTGGGAATTGTTTTCATACCCATCCGAAGCATTTCATGAATTCTTTTCTTTGTGTTCCTCCGAAGACCATCATTTCAGAATATTTCTTCGTTCTCAGTTTTCAACTTCGTCCTCCAAATATTCTTCATTGATGTCTCTTTGTTTGTCTCCATATTCTTACGGTGGTTACTTCAAGTTTACTCTTCCTTGTTATCATATCAATTCATTTGTTCTTTTCATAATCCTACCGGTGCTTCGTTGAATATTTATCCAAGGTTGTGCTACACCTCTCTTTAATTATTTGCAACGAGAATAAGTAGTATGCCAAATCCTTTGGTTGTCATCAATTTAATTGGTGAAGGATACTCACAACATAATTCTTATTCTTGTTCCTTCCAAGTGTTTAATTCTTTTGTCTGGAGCTTGTTCATCTTATCATATTATCGGTTCTAAGTTGTTCATCTTGTTTTCCGGAGCTCCAAGTTATTTCAATTATATCATTTCAAAGCTCCATCTAATTCACCGCATGCCTTGAATCTTATTCTTTTCATCTTTCACTTCTCATGCTTTCATTACCAGAGTTTTCATGGTGGTTCATCATGTTCTAATTCATCCTCGAAGTTTTCATCAACATTATTGCTGGAGTTCAAGCATTCTTCATCATGCTTCCAATTGCAATTCTTTCTACCTTATTGTTTGAGATGGTGTTATGTCATTTTTGGCAATTCCTTCATGTTTCATGTTTCACAAGTTGTCAGGAATGCAATATTTAAACCATCATTTTTCCTTGTTCAGGAGATCTTTTCAACCCTTCAATTTATTCGTTGGAGTTATCTTGGGTTGTATTTCACCTAAAAGCTTTCCCTCAGGATTGTTGCTATTTATGGTGCTTATAAATGACCCAAGTTCTTCATTTATCCTTCCGGTGGAATAAGGTTTTCATCTCCTTGTTGATCTCAACCCAATCAATTGTTTTCCATTAGTGGCTGGTTGTCACCTCTTAATTTTGAGATGTTTTCCATAAGCCCACAACGAACTTATTATTTTCGTTGTTGAATTCCAACAACTCTGTTCAACCCTTCTCCGTAAGGAGGATTTTCTAATTCATTTTGAGAGAAATTGTCTTTTTCTTCTCCGTTCTTTTCTTTCCAACGACCTATGCTATTCTTTCATTCCGGAGGCTTTGTGATGTTGCTCTCTTTAACCATCATCTCGTTTTATCGAGATCTTGTTCTTTCCCTTGCTTATCATTTAACCGGAGTGTTGTATTCTTCATTCAAGTTCCGTCATCTTATCAAGTTTTGCCTGTCTTTTAACCGGAGTCCTGTCCGAAATCTTTCTTAACATTGTGCCATTCTTTTAATTGTTTCGGAGGCAATATGTTGTTGTTTTCATCAAGTATCATTCCATCTCCTCAAGTTCTTGTCAATTCCTTCCTTTTTCAGACGGAGTGTTGTCCAAATTCTGTCATTCTTATTCCTTGGCTATACCCTTGCAGTTTCATATTCTTTTGGTCCGTGAGCTCTTGTTTAATGTCTTTCAACCTTCAAGGTTCTCATAATGTTCCTTGTTACTCTTTCTAACGGAGTGCTCTTAACTTCGTTAATCTCCGTTGCATTCTTTCTTTTCAAGATTGTTCAACCTCTCAAGGTTCTTTGGTTTCACTCGTCTGTCAAAGAAGCAACTTTGTTTTACCTCTTCCTCTTCCGTTTTTACCCGGTGATATCTCTAGGATCTCGGGTCGAGATCCTCTGTTAGTGTGGGAGAGTTGTGACGCCCGAGACCGACGTCCCAGAAGATTCCAGAAGATTCCAGATGTCCAAGGTTTCCCCTTGTGTTCATTTGTGCTTGTGTTATTTATTTTCGCATTGCATCATGTCATCATGCCATCATCTCATTATTATTTTTTGCATCTCAACCTAAATAAACCGTGTGGACCTTCGGTCCATTTAAATCGAGGGAAGATGTCTTCTCTTTAAAACATATCATCCCAATATTTTAGGGAGCTATATATTAATTATTCCATTGCTTCGGAATCACCATAACACACTTGCATATTTCCCCATGTCTATTTCACTTCGAGCTTCTCCTTCCAAACCTTACCAATAATTCTTTTTCTATTTTTCGAGGTCCTTCCAAAAACCCTCCAGCCATTTTAATTAAATTCCTTACATTTTTGTGAGTCCAGGGATTTTTACCCTATGCCTTAATCCTATTCAGATCACCTCCTTCCTTTTCTTTCTCCTTGCTGTTTTCTTTTTCTTTTCTTAAAACAACATCAATTTAAAAACAGAGAGGAGCCCAGCAGCCTTCCCAGCCATCTCGGCCCAGCCTCCCTTCTCCCTAAGGCCCAGGCGCCAGGCCTCTTTTCACCCTAGGCCCATCTGGCCTCGGCCCGAGCCGTCCTAACCCTAGCGCTCACCCGTTCGCTCCTCCCTTTCCCCTACAGCGCCGCCGCTTTTCCCTCTCGATCCCCTCTGCATCCCCCCGACCCCGATTTCCCTCGTCCCTCTCGCTCGCTCCAGCCCGCACCCGATCCCTCGTTCCCCTCACCCGCTTCCCTCTCTCCCCCGATCCCGTTTCTCTCTCCCATCGCCGAGTCCCTCGCTGCTATGCCCGAAATCCCTCTCCCTCGAGCCCTCCACACGACCCCGCTCGACCGGCCAGGCGCGAGCACCTCTGCCTCGCCCTCATGCGCCGCGAGCCGCGCCCGTCCCCGACGCCGTGGTCGCCTTCCCGTCCTCCAGCAAGGGCCGGCCGCCCCGAGCGCCGCGACCCCTCCTCGTCCGCGACCAGCCAGAGGCCGCGCCTCCACCACGTTCTGCGCCGCCCCGCGCCGCGTCCTCCAGCGCCGGCCACGCCCCATCCAAGTTCTCCAGCATCGGCGGCCCCGAGCACCCCGGTTCCCAGCGCGTTCGCCTCCCTCCGTCCTCAGGCCGAGGCGCACCCATCCTCGCCTCCAGCGCCGGGCGCTGTCGAGCGCCCCGGCCTCCCGTCGCGCGCCAGCCAACCGAGCGTCGACAGCGCCCGCAGCTCCAGCCGGCAGCACCTTCTCCTGCCCGAGCAGCCCTGCGGCCAGGAGCCCGTCCGCGCGAGGCTCTGTCTCCCTCCGTTCCTTCCTCGCCGGCTCGACCTGCTGCTGCCTTGGCCTCGTCGTCCCGAGAACGTACCTGTGTTTTTTTTTTGCGTTGTTTCCTTGTGCTGTTCAGTTTGTCCAGGGAACCGTTTCTTTCTCCAAGTGGAGACCGAAGACCGGGGAAGCATCAAGTTCCTCTACGATCCGCGTACGTCTATCGTCATCGTGACCCCGAATGACTACTCGGATCAAGTACCACTACCGTCGACCCTCGAAGACCCGTGTTTCCAGATGCGACAAGTACCACCACGCTCGACGACTCGAACATCTACGGAAAAACGAGCTCGTGAACGGCTACGGAACAAGTACCACTACATACGTGAACGACTACCGTCGCCCCGTGTTCGACTACCGATGCGCCAAGTACCTCTACGGAACGAACGTGTATGACCACCTTCGGTGATGAAACGAGTACAACTACTTCCCACTACGGAACGAGTACCCCTACCGATGAACGAGAACATCTACTTCGACTTCTTCCACTACGTCCCTCGATGACTCGAACCCCTCCGAGAACGCACGCTTCGAAGGTATAACCCCGAGACGATGACCCGTGAGATGCTTGTTGTGATTGTATGAAATGTTTCCCGTGTGTGCTCCGTGTCCGTTTCGCCCCTTTTGTCATGTTCCTCGGTTGCCTCGTCGCCGACTCGTGGGAACCCGGTGACGGGATTGCCCCACCTTTCATCTCGTTTGACTCGCTCTCCGTCATCTTTTGCACCGGACTCTCAACGAGTTACCGAAACCGAGTTGTTGCCTTTGCATCATTTCGGATCGTTGCCGTGGCACCCTTTCCATCCACCATGGTGACGATGCTTCATATCCCTTTTAAGTCAACCTTTTAATAATTGCATAAACTTGATCATGTCATCCGCATCATGTTAACAACATTAAATGTGTGAATTGTTGTTTGCTTAAAAAATTACTAAACATGCTCATGGGGATTTCCGGATTTGTTTTTGTTATTTTCCGGCCTCATTTAAATTGCCTAGTTAGTATAGTTTTATTATGCTTCACCTCTTGCCATGTTAACAAACAATTAATCTTGTCTTGTTAATAACGAGAGTCAACTAAATAATTAAATGTGGTGTTTCGTCAATATGCAACTCGTTGCATATTGATCTCCACTTAACTTGTAGTATTTGTTTGTGCACTTTGCCATGCCATGCATAATTAAACCGGACATGCATCATATTTGGATGTGCATCGTATGCCATGCTTATGCTTGTGTGTTTACCGTGTTGTTTCTTCCTTTCCGGTTGCTTCTCTTGTTAGCTTCGGTTTCGTTCCGGAGTTGTGAGGATTCTCTCGTTTGTGTTGCTCCGTCTACTTCGTGGAACCGTTCTTCTCCCTTGTGGAATTCCAGGCAAGATGACCGAACCCGGATACCATTACTATCTTTGCCTATTGCTAGTAGTTCCGCTCTATAGTTTTTGCCTCGATGCCCATGTCTTTCTTGTTAGCCTCCTACTTGTAACCATGAACCTGTTTAACCACCCTACCTATGCAAACCGTTGCTTGGCTAAGTACGCTTCACTCAACCCTTCTTATAGCATTGTTAGTTGCAGGTGAAGATCGAAGATGTTTGCTTCATGTTGAAGTTTGGTTGGGTTATATCACACTATATAAATGCTTAAATGAAATCATCTATATACTGGCAGGGTGGAAGGCTAAGCCTTTTGCTTGGTGTTTTGTTCCACTCGTGCCGTTAGGAACCGTATAAACCGGTGTTATGTTCCTTGATTATGCGTTCCTAACACGGTTGGGGTGTATGGGACCCCCTTGATAAACCGCTAAGTGCTAAGTCTTTTCCAGCAAGTCCCAACATTTGGTACTATTTGCCTCATAATAACAACTTAATTAAATAATTAAATTTGCATAGGGGGTCGCTCCCTCGGGGATTCCTAATTCTACATAGCAGGGGGGGCCAGTGCTGATGGTGTTGGTCCCAAACGGGGGTTCTGCGGGAACCACCACGGGGAAACTCGAGGATTGGGTCCTGTAGAATCGCCCATCCGGTCGTGTCCTGAGACTTAGATACCCGCGGCTACTATCAGGGTGTCGACACGCCGGGAGGATTTGCTGGATTAGCCTTACCTTAGTTCGGTTTAACTTGAGCACGGGATTCCGAGAATACTCGGGTCTTCCCACCTATGGAGTTGCGACTCCGCGGATCGTGGGCTTGTAATGGGTCAAGTTGGAACACCCCTGCAGGGTTATGAACTTTCGAAAGCCGTGCCCGCGGTTATGTGGCAGATGGGAGCCTGTTAATATCCGCTTGTAGAAAACTTGACACAATATTCTAATACACTACCAGCGTGTGTACCGTGACTGTCAATTTCCGAATAGGGATTCGGGAGTTGAACACGGTGGGGTTATGTTTGACTGGCTTTAGTTAGGATCACTTCGTGATCATCTCTCGACCGAGGCACTTCTCTTCTCGCTCACTTTTACGTAAGTAAGTGCTAGTTGCTGCTGCAGACTCTTGTTTTTCCTTCACCTCATACTCTTTCTCCAGCCTTGTCCTCACCCAAGGCTTAAATAGTCGTGTTACCCGGGAACAGGATTGTTGAGTCCTCGTGGCTCACAGATACTACAACACCAGATGCAGGTTCAGCCGAGTTTGATGCACGAGCTGGTTCAAGTTCTTCACTTGGAGCTCGATGAAGATTGTGGCTGTTTGCTTGAGACGTTTCGACGATCAGTAGTGGTTTCTACTAGGATTCGATCTAGGACCTGTGGCTTTATGTTGTTTGGTATCTTTCTTTTGGATCTTCACCCGTAGTCGGGTTGTGATGTTTTGAATGATGTTTTGCTTATGTAATGTATTGTGTGAAGTGGCGAGTGTAAGCCAACTATCTCTTTTTGCATTTTAATCCCTCTTTTACATGAGTCGTGCAAAGATACCAAACTTGAGATCATTCTAGGATGGGCTTATACCTTTAAGTCGTGCCTCGACACGTAGGAGGTATAGTCCCATCCTGGGCATTACACCGTCCTCCTTGGCGGACACCTTCTTGGTCTCTGGCGGAGCTGCCATTGTCTTCTTACACTTGCCGGTGGAGCTCGATGGTGCGTCCTCGATGGTAGCGCAGCACTCCGAAGAGGTGTGCTTGCCGGAGTGGGCATCATAACTCTTGCCGGACTTGGTCTTCTTCTTCCCCCCGGGAGCTTCAACGGCAGGTGACTTGCGATCTGTTGCGGCTGCTGCCTCCCGATAGATCTTGTCGGCGCAGATAAGAGCATCCTTTTTGTCGCCAGGGACAGAGATGACACTTATCGGGCCTGGCATCTTCAGCATGTAATATGCGTAGTGAGAGGCTGCCATGAACTTGGCGAGTGCTGGACGGCCAAGTATCCCACTGTAAGGCAATGGAAAATCGGCAACGTCAAAAGTGACCCTCTCAGTCCTGAAGTTCAACTCGCCGCCAAACGTCACTGGTAACGTAATCTTCCCCTTCGGCTTACTCCTTCCCGGGTTGATTCCTTGGAATGTGCCGGTCTCTTCGAGCTCGCTGTCAGGGATCTGGAGTTTCTGGAGTACAGCGGAGGAGATCAGGTTCAAGCCGGCCCCGCCGTCAACTAGCATCTTAGTGACCTTGAGGTTGCGGATAGTTGGTGAAACCAACATCGGCAAGCACCCGACTGCAGTTGTGCGATCAGGGTGGTCCTCAATATCAAAGATGATAGGCGTGCTGGACCATTTCAGAAGCTTGCGTGACTCGACAGGTGGTTCTGCCGCATTGACTTCCCGCACCCATTGCTTGAGTTGGCGGTGTGAAGTATGCAGAGAAGCACCACCGTCAATGCACAAGACCTCTATGGCTTTCTGGAACTCCTGCTCACTGGTCTCGACATCATCCATGTCTTCGTCGTCGTCGTCATCTTCATCCTTGTCGCGGCCGCGGGGAGGTCTGTCTCCTTGCCGCTGCTTGGCCTTGCCGCGGCGTCCTCCCCGGCCGGGGCGTTTCGTGCCGGATCCTCCAGCACCTCCTTGGGCCTTCTCCTTGTCACGTCGCTCGTATTCAGCCTTTTGCTGCTCGACAAGCTGCTCGACTCTCTTGCAGTTCTGGAGGTCATGGCCCTTGGTGCGGTGGATCTTGTAGTACTTCTTGTCGGTGTCGTCCTGCTTGTCGGCGACCGCCATAGCCTGGCAGTTGGTGCATGCGGCAATCTCCTTGCCGGAGCTACCAACTTTGGCTTTCTTGGCGTCACCTCCGTTGCCGGACTGCTCAACAACTAGCACATCTTTGCCTTTCTTCTTCCTGTTGTTCCGCCGCCGGTTTTTCTTTGCCGGGGCAGCATCCTCGCTGTCAGATCCTCCTGCTCCTGTATTCTCTCCGGGGAGTTTCCTCCCTTCCTTAGCACGTGCAGACTTGTCGTCCAGGGCATACAGCTCACTGACGTCTCTGATCTTGCACATCGCCATCTCCTCCCGCATCCTGCGGTTACACACGTTCTGATGGAATGCGCTGATGACCGCGACAGGGTGGACATCGGGGTTGTTGTGTTGTACACGGCTGAATCTCTGAATATATTGCGCAGGGGCTCTCCTTCCTTCTGGGCGAGCAGGTGAAGGTCACTCTCTTGGCCATGAGGTTTGTGGCCGCATGTAAAGGCGCCGACAAACTGATGGCATAGGTCTGCCCAGGAGGATATGGAGTTGTCCGGCAAGTGCATGAGCCAGGATCTGACGTTGGGCTTGAGCACCAGCGGGAAGTAGTTGGCAAGGATCTTGTCGTCCCGCCCCCCCCCCGGCAGCTTGCACCGCGATGGTGTAGATGCTGAGGAACTCCGACGGATGCGACTTGCCGTCGTACTTCTCTGGTACGCCTGGCTTGAAATTCTTCGTGTTGGGCCACTGGACTTGCCGCAGCTCACGAGTAAACGCAGGGCAACCTACCGCGTACGGCAAGTCGCCTGGTTCCCCTGGCGCATGCATGTCGACAGCGGGCCCAGCGCGCTGGTCGGATTGACGTCGCGCTTCTCTTCGGCGCTCGATTCGAGTGCGAGCGTCTTCTTGCTGTCGTTCGTGAATAACTTGGCGCTGATCGCGACGAGCTCGTGGATCTGATGACGCAGTGGAGTCGCTGTCGAGGTGGATCCGGCGAGTCGGTGATCTTGGCCTTCGCGGCGGAGAGTGCACGGTGGTTGCACCCCCACCGGTCTTGTCGCCATCGGCTCGCGCCTGGCTGATTTGCCGTGGCTGTGATGTATTCGGCTGCCGTGGAGTGTCGCCGTTGGCGAAGCCGATGAGACTCTAAATGGCGGCCCTCCAGTCGTCGATCTTGTCTGCCATTGGAGGGTGGTCCAGGAGCAGTTGAGCTCGTGCCAAAGCTTCTGCTAGAGTGGCCGGTAGCGGTGGCGAACGGTGCGAGGAGCGGGATATGCTCGTACTTCTAACTATGTTAGAAGGAGCAGTATCCCGTCCAGGCGACCGTGCCTTGCTCGTGCCAGCATGTTGGCGTGCATGCTGGTCTTGAGCACCCCGAGATCCACCAGCTCGATCTTGGTCCAGCAAACGTATGGTACCGTGAGTACCATGACGCTGCCGGTCCCGCGCCTCTTGAGATGGGCGCGGTGCATGTACGGACGTCGAGGTCTTGGAGTGCGCCCGGTCGTTGTGGGAGTCGACTACGCCGTCGATGGGCAGCGCAGCCTTGTCCTTGGACCTGGCAGAACCGTGAGCTCCCTCGTCGACGCCCGTTCTTCCGCCGGCGTCTACCCCACCAGCCATTTTCTCCGGCGGTGGTGGGATCGATGCAGACGGAGCAGCTACCTCCGAAGCCTTCTTCTTCGGCGGCATGTCGATGAAGATGATGAAGATCTAGCTCGTGTGAACGCCGGATCAGGTTCACACAACCTCGACGCACCCCCTACCTGGCGCGCCAAAGATGTCGGGGAAACAGATCCACGAGCACCTATGGGACCGGCGGACCGAGTCCCTTTCGGTTTGGCTGGGGGCGGAGATCGCACGAAGAGCAGATCGAGGCGAAGCACACGAGCAGTTTACCCAGGTTCGGGCCGCACGGATGCGTAAAACCCTACTCCTGCTTTGTGGTTTGTATTGAGTTCTTGCTCGGGAGCGCTGAATGCTACAGTACACACCAGCACCTAACGAGACCGAGCGTGAGAGTTCTCCTTCTTCGAACCCCCTTCTACGTTGCGCATGGGCCTCCTTTTATATGCTCAAGGGGTCATCGACAGGTGGCAACATAGAAAAGGCTAAAAATGGAAAGGTGTTGTAGTTGGTACAACTACCTATACAGTGTATCATACCTAACCCTGACGGCAGGGGACAAGGGCATTAAATGCCCATCTGCGTCGCCCAAACAGTGCAAAAAGGGACCGTCAGGGACGCCACCGCTCGCCACGATGGCAATCTTGTCAGCGCCGCTTGCCACCGCGTACCGCTGGCTACACAGCCTCCCGCCACGTATGCCTGGAAGGGTCCCAGAGCGACACGTTGGTGGATGCGCTGGAGTGCGGGTACGGAGTGGTAGCTTGCCGCGGCAAGCGCCTTGCCGCGGTCGTTGTCTTGTCGCGTCCGGGAGCTTGCCGCTCACCGGGCCTTGCCGGGACGCGTGGCGCGTCGCGACAAGTTCCTTGAGATGCCTTGGTTGGCCTTCCCGGCAAGCTCCTCTTGCCGGGGTCTCGTGCCTTGAGTGGCCTTCCCGGCAAGCTCCTTGCCGGGGCCTTGTCTCCTTGGCTTGAATACTTTGTTCTTGAATGGCTCCAAAGGAACCACGGAGGACCTTGGCGGTCACCCGACAAGCCTTGCCGCGGGGTGCTGCGACTGCCCGTGCACAAGTTTGGGATACTAGGGTACCCCTACTCTAGTACACTGACATTAATAGAAGTGTTATGATCAGCACTACTAGTTGGAATAGCTTCTACCCACTTAGTAACATAATCAACAACAATTAAAATATGTGTATACCCATTAGAGGAAGGAAAAGGTCCCATATAATCAAAGCCCCAAACATCAAATGGTTCAATAACAAGTGAATAATTCATAGGCATTTCCTCACGTCTACTAATATTACCAATTCTCTGACATTCATCACAAGATAAGACAAACTTACGGGCATCTTTGAAGATAGTAGGCCAATAAAAACCGGATTGCAATACCGTGTGCGCAGTTCTATCTCCAGCATGGTGTCCTCCGTAGGCCTCGGAGTGACACTTGCGTAGGGTCTGTTCCTGTTCATGCTCAGGTACACAACGTCTAATAACACCATCTACTCCTTCTTTATAAAGGTGTGGGCCATCCCAAAAGTAATGTCTTAAATCATAGAAAAACCTTTTCTTTTGTTGGTATGTGAAGCTAGGTGGTATAAATTTAGCAACAATGTAATTAGCATAACCAGCATACCAGGGAGCATTACGAGAAGCATTTATGACAGCTAATTGTTCATCAGGAAAGCTATCATCAATAGGCAGTAGGTCATCAAGAACATTTTCTAACCTAGACAAGTTATCTGCTACGGGGTTCTCAGGTCCCTTCCTATCAATAATATGCAAATCACATTCTTGTAGCAAGAGAAACCATCTAATAAGTCTAGGTTTAGCATCTTTCTTTTCCATAAGATATTTAGTAGCAGCATGATCGGTGTGAATGGTTACTTTAGAATCAACAATATAAGACCTGAACTTATCACAAGCGAAAACAACTGCTAAGAATTCTTTTTCAGTAGTAGCGTAATTTCTCTGGACACTTTCTAGAGTTTTACTAGCATAATGAGTAACATTCAATTTTTTATCAACTCTTTGTCCTAGAATAGCACCAACATAATAATCACTCGCATCACACATAATTTCAAAGGGTAAATTCCAATCAAGTGGTCGAACAATAGGTGCAGAAATCAAGGCTTTCTTAAGTATTTCAAATGCTTCTACACAATCATCATCAAAAACAAAAGGAACATCTTTTTGCAAGAGACTAGTGAGAGGCCTAGAAATTTTAGAGAAGTCTTTAATAAACCTCCTATAGAAACCAGCATGACCAAGAAAACTTCTTATACCTTTGATATCTTTAGGATACGGAAACGTTTCAATAGCATCTACTTTAACTTTGTCAACTTCAATACCTCTTTCATAAATCTTATGCCCCAAGACAATACCTTCATTAACCATACAGTGGCACTTCTCCCAATTCAAGACAAGATTAGTTTCTTCGCATACTGCAAAACTCGATCAAGTTTGCTTAAGAAATCATCAAAAGAAGTTCCGTAAATGGAGAAATCATCCATGAACACCTCAACAATCTTTTCACAAAAGTCAGAGAATATAGCAGTCATACATCTTTGAAAGGTAGCAGGTGCATTGCATAAACCGAAAGGCATACTTTTATAAGCAAAAGGACCAAAAGGGAAAGTAAAAGTGGTCTTTTATTGATCCTCTTTTGACACAGGTATTTGAGAGAAACCAAAATAACCATCTAGAAAGAAAAAATGTGTATGTTTGGATAGTCTTTCTAGCATTTGATAACTAAAAGGTAGAGGGTAATGATCTTTCTTAGTAGCCTTATTCAATTTACAAAAATCAATTACCATTCTATAACATGTAACAATTCTTTGTGGGATCAATTCATTCTTATCATTAGGAACAACAGTAATACCTCCCTTCTTAGGGACACAATGAACATGACTTACCCATTGGCTATCAGCAATAGGATAAATTATACCTGCCTCTAGAAGATTTAGTATTTCATTTCTTACTAGCTCTTTCATCCTCAAATTTAATCTTCGTTGGTGATCAACAACTGGTTTAGTGTCACGTTCCAACTTAATTTTGTGTTGGCATAGAGTGGGACTAATGCCCTTAGGATCCTCAACAGTATATCCAATAGCAGCACGGTACTTCTTCAGAGTTTTTAATAATTTCTTTTCTTCATTCTCTGAAAGGTTAGCACTAATAATAACAGGATATATCTTCTTTTCATCAAGATAAGCATATTTTAAAGTATCAGGTAATGGTTTAAGCTCAAACACGGAGTCACCCTTAGGTGGAGGACGATCCCCAAGGATTTCAACAGGCAATTTGTTTTTCAAAATAGGCCCTTGTTTAAAGAATATTTTATCTATTTCCCTTCTTTCATTCATATACATATCATTATCATGGTCTAGCAAATATTGTTCTAAAGGTTCAGTAGGAGGCACGACAATAGAAGCAAGACCAATAATTTCATCTTTAGTAGGCAATTATTTATCACGGGGTTGTCTACAATTTATAGAAATTAAAATCATGAGTCATGTCCCCTAGACCGATAGTAATAATATCTTTCTTGAAGTCTATCCTAGCATTAACAGTGTTCAAGAAAGGTCTACCAAATATAATGGGACAAACATCATCGTGTGGGAAACCAAGAATAAGAAAATTAGTAGGATATTTTATTTTCCCACACAAGACTTCAACATCTCTAACAATCCCAATTGGTGATCTAGTATTTCTATTAGCAAGCTTGATGGTGACATCAATTTCTTCTATCTCAGAAGGTGCAATTTCATTCATAATTTCTTTATATAAAGTAAAACGAATTGCACACACACTAGCACCCACATCACATAAGGCATGATAACAATGATATCCTATTATAACAGAAATAACAGGCATGCCAAAAATAGGTCTATGCTTATCTGTAGTATCAGGTTTAGCAATTCTAGGAGCTTCATCACAAAAATAAATAACACACCCATCAATATTATCAGCCAAGTAATCTTTAACCATAGCAATACTAGGTTCAACTTTCATTTGTTCACGTAGTCTAGGTGCTCTAATATTACTTTTATTAACCACAGTTGAAGCTTTAGCATGACCCTTTATTCTAACAGGAAAAGTGGGTTTCTCAATATAAGCAGTAGGAATAATAGGATAAACATTATAAGTAATTGTTTCTTCTTCAACTTTAATTGGTTCAACTACTTTAACTTCAATGGGATGATGATATTTAAACCACTTCTCCTTAGGGAGCTCAACATGAGTAGCAAATGATTCACAGAAAGAAGCTACTATCTCAGAGTCAAGTCCATATTTAGTGCTAAATTCATGAAAAGCATCGATATCCATAAAAGATTTAACACAATCAAACTTAAGGTTTATACCTAACTCATTACCTTCATCGAGATCCCAATCTTCAGAGTTGTGTTTAATTCCTTCCAATAAATCCCATTTGAATTCAATAGTCTTATTCATAAAAGAACCAGTACAAGAAGTATCAAGCATAGATTGATCATTATGAGAAAGTCGAGCATAATTTTTTTGAATAATAATTTCTCTTGGGAGCTCATGATCGGGGCACGAATAGAACATTGACTTAAGCCTCCCCCAAATAGAATAACCAAATGATTCACAAACGTGTAGACGTGTAGACGTGTAGTAGGTTGAGGAGCAACTCTTTGTTCTTCTATTTGGGGTTAAGATACCCCGGACAAACCCCTCAAAGGATTATTTTTCATAGTAACAAGTGACTGTAAATTTTAGCACACTATATAAATTTTTCCTTACCAAATTCCACTTACCAAAGGCGCTTCACTCCCCGGCAACGGCGCCAGAAAAGAGTCTCGATGACCCACAAGTGTAGGGGATCTATCGTACTCCTTTCGATAACTAAGAGTGTCGAACCCAACGAGGAGCAGAAGGAAATGACAAGCGGGTTTCAGCAAGATTTTCTCTGCAAGTACTGAAATTATCGGTAACAGATAGTTGTGTGGTAGTATAATTCGTAACGGATAACAAGTAACAAAAGTAAAAAAGGTGCAGCAAGGTGGCCCAATCCTTTTTGTAGCAAAGGACAAACCAGAAGGAACTCTTATATGAAGCAAAGTGCTCTCGAGGACACATGGGAATTGTTGTCAAGTTAGTTTTCATCATGCTCATCTGATTCACGTTCGTTACTTTGATAATTTGATATGTGGGTGGACCGGTGCTTGGGAGCTATCCTTCCTTGGACAAGCCTCCCACTTATGATTAACCACTCTCGCAAGCATCCACAACTATGAAAGAAGAATTAAGATAAATCTAACCATAGCATGAAACATATGGATCCAAATCAACCCCTTACGAAGCAACGCATAAACTAGGGTTTAAGCTTATGTCACTCTAGCAACCCATCGTCTACTTATTACTTCCCAATTCCTTCCCCTAGGCCCAAGTAATGGTGAAGTGTCATTTAGTCGACGTTCACATAACACCACTAGAGGAAAGACAACATACACATCTCATCAAAATATCGAACGAATACCAAATTCACATGATTACTTATAACAATACTTCTCCCATGTCCTCGGGAAAAAAAGTAACTACTCACAAAGCATGTTCATGTTCATGATCAGAGTGGTATTGAATAGCATTAAGGATGTGAACATATGATCTTCCACCGAATAAATGAACTAGCATCAACTACAAGGAGTAATCAATACCACTAGCAACCCACAGGTACCAATCTGAGGTTTTGAGATAAAGATCGGGTACAAGAGATGAACTAGGGTTTGAGAGGAGATGGTGCTGGTGAAGATGTTGATGGAGACCGACCCATCTCGATGAGAGGATCGTTAGTGATGATGATGGATTTGATTTCCCCCTCCCAGTGGGAAGTGTCCTCGGCAGAATAGCCCTGTCGGAGCTCTAGATTGGTTTCGCCCAGGTTCCGCCTAGAGACGGCGACACTTCGTCCCGAAAACCCCCTTATGATTTTTTCCAGGTCAAAACACACCATATAGTAGAAGATGGACGCCGGGGCCGTGCCAGGGGGCCTACAAGGTAGGGAGCGCGTCCAGGGGTAGGGCGCCCCCCCACCCTTATGGATGCCTGGTGGCCCCCCTCTGGTGCTTTCTTCGACCAATATTTTGTATATATTCCAAACATATTCTCCGTGAAGTTTCGGGACTTTTGGAGTTGCGCAGAATACGTATCTCAGATTTGCTCCTTTTCCAGTCCAGAATCCAGCTGCTGACATTCTCCCTCTTCATGTAAACCTTGTAAAATAAGGGAGAAAAGGCAAAAGTATTGTGATATAATGTGTAATAACAACCCATAATGCAATAAATATCAATATAAAAGCATGATGCAAAATGGACGTATCAGTCAACTACACGCAATTGACGATCAACGAGAGGCAACTGAGCAACCATGATAGGCAAGTTGGGATAATGTTAGAAAAATTCATAGGTACATATGACACACCTAAGTTTCTTGCATGCATCACTAAAGGCGCCTCATGTTTCGTGTGGTTTTATCATTTTTATTCATACCAACCTAATAGACATTTCTACTAAGCCAAAAAGAAGGAGTTGCTTTCATTTATTACTAAAGTGGGCTTCATTGCACCCAAAGTTGCCCACAAAACAATTTGTCAAAACCCACCCATATGGGATCTAGTTTCAAGGAATTCACCACTAGAAACTCAAAAGTGAAAATGGTTCTGCATTTTGACGCTCAAATCAAAAGCTTTGTCTTAACAAAATGCGTGCATGCACGGTACTCCAGAGGAGTAGCGGGGTATTTGTATGCAACTGAGACTCAACTACAGGCAATTGACAATCAACGAGAGTCAACTGAGCAACCACGATAGGCAAGTTGGGATAATGTTAGAAAATTCATAGGTACACATAACACACTTAAGTTGCTAGCATGTAGCACTAAAGGCGCCACATGTTTCGTGTGCTTTTCTCGTTTTTACACAAATCAACCTAATAGGCATGCATTTCTAGTAAGCCAAAAAGAAGAAGTTGCTTCCGTTTATTAGTAAAGTTGCCCATGAAAAAATATCGAAACCCACCCATATGGGATCTAGTTTTGAAGAATTCATTGCGAGAAACCCAACAGTGAAATCGGTTCTGAATTCCGACGCTTGAATAGTTATGGCTTACAAACAAATAAATGCTTGCATGCACGGTATTCCTGAGGAATCACGGGAGAGTGTGAGCACACACACATGGGACCAAATACTTTCCTCTTTTAGTATGTGAGGCGTGTGATTGGACTGCACTTGCTTTCTGTGGAAGGGGCATCTGAATATCCCATCGAGCACACGGGCGCTGCCTAGCCACGTCCGAAAGTGATGGGCATGGTTTGCATGCACGGATACATAGAGGCTCAAAGAGAATATGTTGGTACACCGCCTGATGCACCCATGGACATTTGGCGCCGCCGCTCCTCCCGCGACCCTCACCTTCCCTGCCAAGGGAGTGAAGGAAGGGAAGGGCCCATATACTCATCACCGATCCGAAACCTAGTTGCCTCTGCTCGGGCGACTCCGGAGGATCCTTCCTCGTCCCCTCCAGTCCCCTTCATCGGCGTGCCCTCAGCCGGCGCAGCCGCCAATGCCGGCGGCGATGGTGGCGCCCTTCTCTTCTATAGACGGAGGGCAGGAGCGTGCACCGTGGCGGAAACTCCATGGGCGGTTGTGGAGAGGTGGCAACGGTTCAAGGGTGGCACGACATGTAGCCGTGCCCTGAAGCCGGAGCGGCGCCTTCGCGACGGGTGGTGCGCAGCGTCGACACCAATCTCCGGCGGTGCAGTGGTGCGTCGGATTAGGGCCTAAGGGTCCCATCTGGGCCGCCCCTACCATGGAGTGTTTGTGGTTGTGCTTTGCGGCTTCCTTCTCCGATGCTGCTCCAATCGGCGGCGTGGGGGGCTGCCGGTGTGCTCGAATAAAGGCAGCGGTCCTAGGGTTCCTCGTGCGCCAAGACAAAGATTTTCCTGACGTGTGCCCTTCCTGATCTGCCCGGAGTGGCGGGTTCCTGAAGGCTCCCTCGGCGAACTCCCATGGGTGCGTTATGCCTGGAGATTGCTGGATCGGGTGGGATTCGGTTGTGCCCATTGGTTCTCCATTAAGGATTGAGCGGCGCAAAGCTCTGCTATCTGTTTCCATCGGGAGATATGTTTAGCTCCATGCTGAAATCAGAGGTGGAGAATGTCATGGAAGCCGAGATTGGAGGACTAGTAATGTTGACTGGAGCCTTCGACATTGAGGAACTTGCTTGGAGTTTCGGGGTTTGTAGCAGCGGTATGTAAGTGGGGGCAACAACACAGGTGAAGTTCAAAGTCTTCCTTTCAGGGTGAAAACTCAAGGTCTGGCCTTAATTAGTTGTGCCAGGCAATGGTCTTGTTGAAGGCATTGTTTTGAGAGCGAGGATTGTCTTCGGGGTGAAAACCCAAGATCTACGATAGGGTGATGACGGTGTTTGTGCACTGTTTTCTCCTTGGAGGCTCCTCTTTAGGAGAACCTGGACATCAGGTGTTGTCTTGGTGGTGGTTGTGCTGCTGCTGCACGGCCTGAAACACTGTAGCGAGACTTTTTTTAGTTTCTTCTTTTTTTTGGATGTGTGTTCGCCAATGTTCAAAAAAATCTTCCAATTCAGCGATTTATCGCCCAATTTATCGCTACTCTTGGGGTGACTGATAAGATTATGCGTTATCTTTGTCGTTTATCATTTGGGCCGATTTATCGCTGTGACAAGCGATTTATTGGGAATCTACCGATAAATCGGGCCTACTCATAGCACTATGTTTGCAAAAAATATGTTTATTTGTGTTTTGTGGTCATTGTTGCGCAATATGTACAGTTTCCCTATTTTGTTTGTCATTATATGATGACTCAAAGGCTAGGAATCAAGGTAACACTTATGTCCAATATTGTTTTGGTGTTAAATTTAGCATATTTTAGTGTTGGGAACGTGGGATTTGCATAAAAATGTCCGATTAATAGTAGGCCGATAAAATCGATTAATCATCTAATTTTTGTAATTAATCTCTAATCTCCAGTTGACCAAGATGCTAACGACAAGCGATATCCTCAACATTGGTGTTCGCACACGAACACGTCACCGTGTACCTCCGATGTCGAGGGTGACGCACCACTGCTAACGTCGAAGGGGACCCGTCTGGAAGCACAATACGCAAGCAATCTGGCATGTGCTATTAAGGACCCAAAACCCCACACGCCCAAGAGGGACCCGTCTGGGTGCGCGACGGCTATGGACTGCCCTTGGTTGACCTGACCGCCCCTAGAGCCTAATGGATTCGTAGCCCTCCATTGCTGAAGAACGATGAAGAATGAGAAGAAACATAAAAGGGTAGGGAATAGGTGAACACAAAAAAGTAGTAGATGTGTTTGTTTGATTATGTGTTGTTCAATCGGCCATCACCCTTAGGTATATAAAAGGCGGCTGGACTTCCCGTGCAAGGAAAAGGCTTGGATTCATGTCCAAAATGATGGAAATATGCCCTAGAGTCAATAATAAAATGGTTATTATTATATTTCCTTAATGATGATAAAGGTTTATTATTCATGCTAGAATTGCATTGACCGGAAACCTTAATACATGTGTGAATGAATAGACAAATACTGTGTCCCTAGTGAGCCTTTACTTGACTAGCTCGTTGATCAAAGAAGGTTAAAGTTTCCTAACCATGGACATGAGTTGTCATTTGATAACGGTGGCCTCCCGCACCCCCCAGGTGGGTTGTGCCCACCTCGGTGGCCTCCCGCACGACCTCTTTGCTCTATAAATACCACAATATTTCATAAACCCTAGGGGAGTCGACGAAATATTCATCCAGCCGCCGCAGAGTCCAGAACCACCAGATCCAATCTAGACACCATCTCAGATGGGGTTCACCACCTCCATTGGTGCCTCTCTGATGATGCGTGAGTAGTTCTTTGTAGACCTACGGGTCCGTAGTTAGTAGCTAGATGGCTTCCTCTCTCTCTCTTTTGATTCTCAATACAATGGTCTCTTGGAGATCCATATGATGTAACTCTTTTTGCGGTGCGTTTGCTGGGATCCGATGAACTTTGAGTTTATGATCATATCTATCTTTTTATATCCTTGAAAGTTATTTGAGTTTCTTTGATCTCTTATATGCATGATCTCTTATAGCCTCGTATTTCTTCTCCGATATTTGGGTTTTGTTTGGCCAACTTGATCTATTTATCTTACAATGGGAAGAGGTGCCCGGTAGTGGGTTTGATCTCACGGTGCTTGATCCCAGTAATAGAAAGGGAACCGACACGTGCATATTGTTGCTACTAAGGATAAAATGACGAGTTCCATATCTAATGCCATAGATAAATGGATCTTGTATACATCATGTCATCGTTCTTAATGCATTACTCTGTTTTCCATGAACTTAATACACTAGATGCATGCTGAATAGCGGTCCATGTGTGGAGTAATAGTAGTAGATGCAGGCTGGAGTCAGGCTACTAATCTTGGAAGTGATGCCTACGTAATGATTATTGCCTGGATATCGTCATAATTATTTGAGGTTCTATCAATTGCCCAACATTAATTTGTTTACACACCGTTTGTTATTTTCCTCGAGAGAAGCCACTAGTGAAACCTACGGCCCCCGGGTCTTCTTTCTCATAAATTTGCCTTTGCGATCTAATTTTTCCTTGCATTTATTTTCAGATCTGCTAAACCAAAAATAAAAAATACCTTGCTGCAATTTATTCTTATTTATTTTATTTGGCGTTCGGTCTATCAATCTACTACAAATTTCTCACGTCCGTTTTGCCTATCTTGAGGCGCCGTACCCCGAAAGGGGTTGGCAATCCCTTTAACACATCGGGTTGCGAGAAGTTGTTATTTGTGTGCAGGTGTTGTTTACGTTGGGTTGCTTGGTTCTCCTACTGGTTCGATAACCTTGGTTTCACATCTGAGGGAAATACCTACCACCGATGCGCTGCATTATCCATTCCTCTTTGGGGAAATACCGACATAGCTTTAAGTGACATTAAAAAGAATTTCTGGCGCCGTTGCCAGGGAGCACATTCAACATATACCAGGTTCCTAATCACAAATCTCATCTCCTCGCAATTTACATTATTTGCCATTTGCCTCTCATTTTCATGTCCCCCACTTTACAAAAAATTGCCATTTTTTCACCCTGTTTTTTGTTTGTCGTTTTCTCATCAGATCTATTTTCGTTTGCCCTTATGTCTTACTTGCTTACTTTGCTTCGTTGTTTGGTATAATTGGGTATTTTATTGGAAATTTTAAGGAAAGCGTTTATGGATCCTCATCCACCTGACAATCTTTTTAAAATATCCAATTATGTTAAACCAATTGCTAGTGAATTGAGTGCACAAGATTAACTTTATGAAGTTTTGCTTGAGAATCATGAATCTGAAAATTGTGATGAAGTGATAAAAGAAGAAGTGATTCATGATAGTTCCATGTATGAAAAGCATGATTTCAATGATACTATTATAAATTCTATTAATAGCAATTGTGTTAATGATATGCAAAACCCCAAGCTTGGGGATACTAATTTGGATATGTCCTCTACTTATTGCAATGATCATGATTGGGGTGATTCTTCTTGTGATCTTGAAAACTTATTTAAGCCTTATGATGATTATGATATTGATAATAATGTTTGCAATAATATTGAAAGTGGGTTTGGAGAGGTCATGACTTTAGTTGATGTTAATCCCACTATCTTGTAATATTATAAGAATTTTATGCATGTGGATCATGAAGAAAAAAAGTTATGTGATGGTTATATTGTTGAATATGAGTATGATCTTACATATAATTATTACGAGAGAGGAAAATAGGGTTGTAGATATTTCCATGTTACTAAATTACCCCTTGTTATGTTGAGATTGCTACTGTTTCTTTGTTCTTCCTTGCATATGCTAGATGTTTCTTGTCTTCATAATTTGATGGCCTACAAAATGCCCATGCATAGGAAGTATGTTAGACTTAAATGTGTTTGTCACATGTTTTGTGATGCTCTCTTTGTGCTTCAATTCTTGTCTTTCATGTGAGCATCATTGAAATCACACGCCTATCTTAATGGCTATAAAGAAAGAGCTTGCTGGGAGGCAATCCAACGAATAAAATATTTTTTTATTTTTATTTTCTGTTCTTGTGAAAATACCCTTTAACACCTCTGTTAAGATGTGTTTTTGTGGTTTCAATAAAGTGTTGTGCCAAGCAGAGCCTTAGGATCATGTTGGGTGTTAGTATATTTGATCTTGCTGAAAAACAGAAACTTCTGCGTTCACGAGAAAAATTCACATTTTTAACAGAAGAGTGCTTTTAGGTTGATTATTTTTGCTGAAGATAAATATACAAATTTCCCACGTGGCCCTATTTGTTTCAAGATTTTTTGAGTTCCAGAAGTATACGAAACTTCCAGATTACTACAGATTGTTCTACTTTTGACAGATTCTGTTTTGTTTGTGTTGTGTGCTTATTTTGATGGCTCTATGGTTTTCTTTGATGAGTTTCTGCCATAGAAAAGTTGGAATACAGTAGATATAATACAAAAAAATTATGAATTGGTTTGACACATCAATTATAGTATTGGTTTGCTTTCTTATACTAATGGATCTCGCGAAGGTTTTGTTGAAGTTTTGTGTGATTGAAGTTTTCAAGTTTCAGATTATCTTACGATGGATGAAGGAAGGATGGAAGAGCCTAAGCTTGGGAATACCCATGCATCCCAAGATATTATCCAAGAATGAGCAACCAACTAAGATGGGGGATGGCCCCCGGGTGGCATCACCGCTTTCTTCCAACAACTATCGGTATTTCACTCGAAACTATATTTTTATTCATCACATGATATGTGTTTTGCTTGGAGCGTCTTGTATGATATGAGTCATTGCTTGTTTTATTTTTCTTTTTAAGTCATCAATCCTTGCTGTACACACCCATTTTAGATAGCCAAAATTATGCCATGACTTGCTAGAATAGCTCTCTATGCTTCATTTAAATTTGTTATGAGCTAGGACTTGCTCTTGTGCTTCACTTATATCTTTTTGAGCACGGTGTGCTTAGTATTTTGAAGAAATACTCGCTTGCTTCACTTAGATTTATTTGAGAGTTAGTAAAATTTTAAAGAAATTCTCTCTTGCTTCACTTATATTATTTTGAGAGAAAGAAAGAAAGAAAGAAAAATTATGCTCATGATCTTCACTTATATTTGTTTGAGCTTATCAAAAGCAACACATGAAAATTAGTCCCAGAGTGATAGATATCCAAGAAGGATATAATAAAAACTTTCATGAATCATTGGACAAAATAAACTTGATTCCCTGTAATAGTTTTGAGATATGATGATATGATATGTGAGTCATGTTAATGAGTAAGTATGCTTTAGTAAGAATATTAGTTTTAAAGTTTATGATTCCCTATGCAAGCACGAAAGTCAATAATTATGCAACGAAATTATATCCTACTTGTGGTGCATTATTCGGTGTTATTTATGCTCAATGTTCGCTTACGAGATTATTTGTTTCATGGTTGGTCGCTTCCGAGTCTTTTGCTAGCCTTCATTTTGCACTAAGTATGATCTCTACTTGTGCATCCAAAATCCTTTATCCTGGTTTTGCCACATGAGTCCACCATACCTACCTATATGCGGTATTTCCTTGCCGTTCTAAGCAAATTTGTATGTGCCATCTCTAATTTTCAAAATAAATTTCCCTTTTGTGTGCCCGTACCGCTCGTGAGGCGGTGACAGGTGGCCAATATTTTCCATGCTAGATGTGTTATTCTCACGATGACTGTTTATTCACTTGTCATTGCACAAGAGTAAGGCAAATGTATTAGGGATGCCCAGTCCTGAAATGAAAAACAAATTTACTTTATGTTGTCAAATAATAAATTCCTTGGAAAGTGTTGGTATGGAAGGCAACCGTGGATTCAGCTAGCCATGGCTTGTGAAAGTTTGGTGGAAAAGGAATAAACTTTATTTTCTATTTGGGAACCGCCTATGATATATCTACCATGGAAAGTGTTGGGAACCTCAAGTCGTTCTTGTTGGTGGGAAAAGTATACTAACCAATTTTTTATTATCGCTCAATTTAAGCTTTGAGCTCTGGCACCTCTGCAACTCCCTACTTCCCTCTGTGAAGGGCCTTTCTTTTACTTATGCAATTTTTATTTTTGAATTTGAGTCTCCATCTTATCTTACAAGCACCAACTAGGAAACACTATGATCGTACTTGAGCATTGGGTGTAACTAATATACGAATGTGTTTCATGAATGGATCAATGGTTGAGCATTATGGGCTAGGGATAACTTATTTAGCATTGATATTTTGGAAGACATGGTTGCTTGTTGATATGCTTGAGTATCTAAATTATTATATCAAAACTAGACTAGTGCTTTGAACCATATAAAATTCCAAATGTCCATGCTATAAGGAAAATAATATGATATCACATGATAGGCAACATTCCACATCAAAAATTCTGTTTTCATCACTTGCCTACTCGAGGACGAGCATGAGTTAAGCTTGGGGATGCTGATATGTCTCCAACGTATCTATAATTTTTGATTGTTCCATGCTGTTATATTATCATTCTTGGATGTTTTACAATCATTTTATATCATATTTTCGGGTACTAACCTATTGACATAGTGCCAAGTGCCAGTTGATGTTTTCTGCATGTTTTTTACATCGCGGGAAATCAATATCAAATGGAGCCCAAACACTGCAAAACTTTTTGGAGAATTTTTATGGGCCAGAAGTCACCTGATGGGCCAAGGTATCACCTGGGGGTGCCCCGAGGGGGGCACAACACACCAGGGCATGCCAGGCCTCCCTGGCGCACCCAGGTGGGTTGTGCCCACCTCGGTGGCCTCCCGCACCGCCTCTTTGTTTATAAATACCACACTATTTCAGAAATCCTAGGGGAGTCGACGAAATATTCATCCAGCCGCCACAGAGTCCAGAACCACAAGATCCAATCTAGACACCATCTCAGATGGGGTTCACCACCTCCATTGGTGCCTCTCCGATGATGCGTGAGTAGTTCTTTGTAGACCTATGGGTCCGTAGTTAGTAGCTAGCTGGCTTCCTCTCTCTCTTTTTATGCTCAATACAATGGTCTCTTAGAGATCCATATGATGTAACTCTTTTTGCGGCGTGTTTGTTGGGATCCGATGAACTTTGAGTTTATGATCATATCTATCTTTTTCTATCCATGAAAGTTATTTGAGTTTATTTGATCTCTTATAGCCTCATATTTCTTCTTAGATATTTGGGTTTTGTTTGGCCAACTTGATCTATTTATCTTGCAATGGGAAGAGGTGCCCGGTAGTGGGTTTGATCTTACGGTGCTTGATCCCAGTGACAGAAAGGGAACCGACACATATGTATCGTTGCTACTAAGGATAAAACGACGAGATCCATATCTAACGCCATAGATAAACGGATCTTGTCTACATCATGTTATCGTTCTTAATGCATTATTCCGTTTTCCATGAACTTAATACACTAGATGCATGCTGAATAGCGGTCCATGTGTGGAGTAATGGTAGTAGACGCATGCAGGGGTCGGTCTACTAATATTGGACGTGATGCCTATGTAATGATAATTTCTTGGATATCGTCATAATTATTTGAGGTTCTATCAATTGCCCAACAATAATTTGTTTACCCACCGTTTGCTATTTTTCTCGAGAGAAGCCACTAGTGAAACCTACGCCCCCGGGTCTTCTTTCTCATATATTTGCCTTTGCGATCTACTTTTTCCTTGTGTTTATTTTCAGATCTACTAAACCAAAAATACAAAAATACCTTGCCACAATTTATTTTTATTTATTTTATTTGGCGTTCGATCTATCAATCTACTACAAATTTCTCACGTCCGTTCTGCCTATCTTGAGGCGCCGTACGCCGAAAGGGATTGACAACCCCTTTAACACGTTGGGTTGCGAGAAGTTGTTATTTGTGTGCAGGTGTTGTATATGTTGTGCTGCTTGGTTCTCCTACTGGTTCGATAACCTTGGTTTCACATCTGAGGGAAATACCTACCGCCGCTGTGCTGCATCATCCCTTCCTCTTTGGGGAAATACTGACGTAGCTTTAAGCGACATCATATCTCCAAAGGTGTTTGTTGAGTTGGCATAGATCAAGATCAGGATTTGTCACTCCGAGTATCGGAGAGGTATCTCTAGGCCCTCTCGATAATACACATCATAATAAGCCTTGGAAGCAAATGACTAATGAGTTAGTCTCGGGATGATGTGTTACAGAACGAGTAAAGAGACTTGCCGGCAACGAGATTGAAATAGGTATGAAGATACCAACGACATAATCTTGGGCAAGTAACATACCGATGGACAAAGGGAATAACGTATGTTGTCATAATGCTTTGACCGATAAAGATCTTAGTAGAATATGTAGGAACCAATATGAGCATCCGATTCCGCTATTGGTTATTAACCGGAGAAGTGTCTCGGTCATGTCTACATAGTTTTCGAACCCGCAGGGTCCGCATGCTTAACGTTCGATGATGCTATAATATTATATGAGTTATGTGATTTGGTTACCAAATGTTATTCGGAGTCCCGGATGAGATCACGGACATGACGAGGAGTCTCGAAATGGTCGAGAGGTAAAGATTGATATATAGGATGATGGTATGCGGACAACGGAAGTGTTATGGAGGGTACCGGGTACATATCGTGTCACCGGAAGGGGTTCCGGGTGCTCCGGGCAAAAGATATGGGCTTGATGGGCCAAGGGAGGGACAGACCATCCCATGAGGGGCTGGTGCACCCCTCCACTAGGCCGGCCAACCCTAGGGAAGGAAAGGGAGGAGGAAAAGTCCCTCCTTCCTTCCCCTTCTCAAGGGAGAAAAAAAGGGGGGCGCCACCTCCTCCTTCCTTCTCCTAGCGCCTAAACAAGGAGGGGGGGTGAATTGGGGAGGAACCCCAAGTAGGATTCGGCCTACTTGGGGCGCCCTCCTTGCTGCCTCTTCCCCCTTCAACCTATATATATGTGGGGAGGGGGCGCCTAAAACACACAACAACATCTTTTAGCCGTGTGTGGCACCCCCCTCCACAGTTTTCTCCCACGGTCATATCTTCGTAGTGCTTAGGCGAAGCCCTACACGGATCACATCACCGTCACCGTCACGATACCTTTGTGCTGATGGAACGCATCTACTTCCTCGAAATCTTGCTAGATCAAGAGGACGAGGGACGTCATCGAGTTGAACGTGTGCAGAACTCTGAGGTGCCGTACATTCGGTGCTTGATCGGTCAGAGCTAGAAGAAGTTCGACCACATCAACCGCATTGTCAAATGCTTCCGCTTTTGGTCTACGAGGTACGTAGACACACTCTCCCGCTCTCGTTGCTATGCATCTCCTAGATAGATCTTGCGTGAGCGTAGGATTTTTTTTTAAATTGCATGCTACGTTACCCAACAGTGGCATCATGAGCCAGGTCTATGCGTAGATGATATGCACGAGTATAACACAAAGAGTTGTGGGCGGTGATAGTCATACTGCTTACCACCAACATCTTATTTTGAGTCGGCGGTATTGTGGGATGAAGCGGCCTGGACCAACCTTACATGACCGCGTTCACGAGACCGGTTCCACCGACAGACATGCAACTAGTTTTGCATAAAGGTGGTTGGCGGGTGTCTGTTTCTCCTACTTTCGTTTAATCGAATTTGACTGCGGTCGGTCCTTAAAGAAGGTTAAAATAGAAAACTTGATGAAATGTCGTTGTGGTTTTGTGCCGTAGGTAAGAACGGTTCTTGCTAGAAGCCCGTAGAAGCCACCTAAAACTTGCAACAACAAACTAGAGGATGTCTAACTTGTTTTCATAGGGGATATTGTGATGTGATATGGTCAAGACGTGATGAGTTATACGTTATTGTATGAGATGATCATATTTTGTTAGATATATGACAACCGACAGGAGCTTTATAGTTTTCTCTTTATTGTATGAAATGCATACGCCATGTAATTGCTTTACTTTATCACTATGAGTTCGCAATAGTCATAGAAGCAATGCTTGGCGAGATGACCACGACGCTACGATGGAGATCAAGGTGTCAAGCCGACGACGATGGAGATGATGACGATGCTTTGGAGATGGAGATCAAAAGCACAAGATGATGATGGCCATATCATGTCACATATTTTGATTGCATGTGATGTTTATCTTTTATGCAGCTTATTTTGCTTAGTATGGCGGTAGCATTATAAGATGATCCCTTAAGTAAATTTCAAGGTAAAAGTGTTCTCCCTGAGTATGCACCGTTGCTACAGTTCATCGTGTTGAGACACCACGTGATGATCGGGTGTGATAGACTCTATGTTCACATACAATGGGTGCAAGACATTTTTGCACATGCGGAATACTCGGGTTAAACTTGACGAGCCGAGCATGTACAGACATGGCCTCAGAATACTGGAGACCGAAAGGTCTAATGTGAATCATATAGTAGATATGATCAACATAGAGATGTTCACCATTGATGACTACTCCATCTCACGTGATGATCGTACATGGTTTAGTTGATTTGGATCACGTATCATTTAGATGACTTGAGGGATGTCTATCTAAGTGGGAGTTATTTAGTAATTCGATTAATTGAACTAAAATTTATCATGAACTTAGTCCCCATAGTATTTGCATATCTATGTTGTAGATCAATAGCTCATGATTTAGCTCCCCTATGTTTTTCGTATGTTCCTAGAGAAAATTGAGTTGAAAGATGTTAGTAGCAATGATGCGGAATGGGTCCGTGATCTAAGGATTATCCTCATTGCTGCAGGGAAGAATTATGTCCTTGATGCACCGCTCAGTGATAGGCCTATTGCAGGAGCAGATGCAAATGTTATGAACATTTAGCAAAGCTCGATATGATGGCTACTTAATAGTTTAGTGCGCCATGATTTACAGCTTAGAACTGGGACTTCAAAAATGTTTTGAATGCCATGGAGCATATGATATGTTTCAAGAGCTGAAATTGGTATTTCAGACTCATGCCTGGTATGTCTCCGTCGTATCTATAATTTTTTATTGTTCCATGCCAATATTCTACAACTTTCATATACTTTTGGCAACTTTTTATACTATTTTTTGGGACTAACATATTGATCCAGTGCCCACTGTCAGTTCCTGTTTGTTGCATGTTTTTTATTTCGCAGAATATCCATATCAGACGGAGTCCAAACGGAATAAAATGGACGGAGATTTTTTTTTGGAATATATGTGAATTTTGGGAAGCGGAACCAACGTGAGACGATGCCCGAGTGGGACACGAGGCAGGGGGCGCGCCCACCAAGGGCAGGCACACCCTGGGCCCTCGTGGCCACTCCATAAGGCAGTTGATGCCCTTCTTTTGTCGCAAGAAAGCTAATATCCGGATAAAAATCGTGTCAAAAAATCAGCCCAATCGGAGTTATGGATCACCAGGAATATAAGAAACGGTGAAGGGACATAATCTGGGAACGCAGAAACAGAGAGAGACAGAGAGATAGATCCAATCTCGAAGGGGCTCTCGCCCCTCCGCCGCCATGGAGGCCATGGACCAGAGGGGAAACCCTTCTCCCACCTAGGGAGAAGGTCAAGGAGGAAGAAGAAGGAGGAGGGCTCTCTCCCCATCGCTTCTGGTGGCACCGGAGTGCCATCGGGGCCATCATCGTGTGACGACAATCTACACCAACACCTCCGTCATCTTCACTAACATCTTCATCACCTTCCCCCATCTATCTACAACGGTCCACTCTCCCGCAACCCGCTGTACCCTCTACTTGAACATGGTGCTTTATGCTTCATATTATTATCCAATGATGTGTTGCCATCCTATGATGTGTGAGTAGATTTTCATTGTCATATCGGTGATTGGTGAATTGCTATGATTGGTTTAAATTGCTTGTGGTTACGTTGCTGTCCTTTGGTGCCCATCATATGAGCACGCGCGTGGATCACACCATAGGGTTAGTTGTATGTTGATAGGACTACGTATTGGAGGGAAAGAGTGACAGAAGCTTCAACCTAGCGTAGAAATCGATGCATACGGGATTGAAGGGGGACCAATATATCTTAATGCTATGGTTGGGTTTTACCTTAATGAACGTTAGTAGTTGCGGATGCTTTCTAACAGTTCCAATCATAAGTGCATAGAATTCCAAGTAAGAGATGACATGCTAGCAGTGGCCTCTCCCACATAAAACTTGCTATCGGTCTAGTAACGTAGTCAATTGCTTAGGGGCAATTTCACAACTCCTACCACCACTTTTACACACTCACTATCATTAACTTTATTGCTTCTTTATCTTAACAACCCCTAGTTTATATTTACGTGTTCTTTATATTCTTGCAAACCTATCCCACAAAAACTACAAAGTACTTCTAGTTTCATACTTGTTCTAGGTAAAGTAAACGTCAAGCGTGCGTAGAGTTGTATCGGTGGTCGATAGAACTTGAGGGAATATTTGTTCTGCCTTTAGCTCCTCATTGGGTTCGACACTCTTACTTATCAAAAGAGGCTACAACTGATCCCTACACTTGTGGGTTATCAAGACCTTTTTCTGGTGCCGTTGCCGGGGAGCAATAGCATGGGGTGAATATTATCGTGTGTGCTTGTTTGCTTTATCACTAAGTATATTTTATTTGCTGTTCTAAGTTGTTCTCTATCTTTAGTTATGGATATGGAACACGAAATACTAAAAAACATAGGTGTACTTTCTACTGATGGAGATGGGGAACCTCCTAAAACCCTCGATGCTCATTATGTGAAAGATATTATGTACTAGTTTGATAATCCTGAGAAAACCCCATTCATCTATGTAATGGGAGTAACATTGGATCAACGTGAATACTTTAGGGATTATCGATTGACACAAAAAGGGAAACTGTTATGGGATCAAATTCATATGTTGCATTGGTATGCTCGGCAACTATGCTTGAGATATGATTATACTTGTTGCTCTAGGATGGAGGCTCCGCACCTTCCCTTTTCATGCAAATTTAATGATAATGAAACCTTAGCTTCTTATACGAATGGTATATATGATTATTACGATGTGGAACAAATGGAAGAATTTTTTGCTTTTAAGGGTGCTTATGAAATTGAATCTCTATTTAAAAAGTATGATGATTTTGATGATGATGTTTATAGGCCTGAAAATCTTTCTATATTGAAATATTGCTATTTGAATTATGAATATAACTCCAATATTGATGCGTTTATTGAGAAAGTCTCCGTTGTCCAAGAAGAGACTAATATTTTGCAAGAAACTATGGAAGAAGAAACTGATGACATTGTTAGCTTATTAGATGAGAAAGATGACGAGGAGAGTGAAGAACAAAAGGAGGAAGAGCGGATTAGCTACCCGTGCCCACCTTCTAATGAGAGTAACTCTTCAACTCGTACATTGTTTAATTTCCCTTCGTGCTTACCGAAGGATGATTGCCATGATCCCTTTGATTCGTCTGAAATATCCCTTTTTGATGATGCTTGCTATGCTTGTGGCCAAGATGCCAATATGAATTATGCCTATGGATATGAACTTGCTATAGTTCCTTATGTTAAACATGAGATATATGCTATTGCACCCACACATGATAGTCCTATTATCTATTTGAATTCTCCAAACTACACTATATCGGAGAAGTTTACACTTATTAAGGATTATATTAATGGGTTGCCTTTTTCCGTTGCACATGATGTTTTTGATGAACATAATATGCATGTGCTTGCTGCTCCTACTTGCAATTATTATGAGAGCGGAACTACATTTCCGCCTCTCTATGTTTCCAACACGATAAAATTGCAAGAAACTGCTTATACTATGCATTGGCCTTTACTTGATGTGCATGAATTGTTATCGTATGACATGCCTATGCATAGGAAGAGAGTTAGACTCAACTTTTGCATGACACATATCACTTTGTGCTCACTACTAAATGCCAAATCATTGCTAATTAAAATTGGATTTGATATACCTTGGGATCCGGGTGGATCCATTACTTCAGCACTATATGCCTAGCTTAATGGCTTTAAAGAAAGCGCTGCCAGGGAGACAACCCGAAAGTTTTAGAGAGTGATTTATTTCTGTTGTGTGCTTTTATAAAGTTTAAAAAGAAAAAAAATAAAGAGGGGAACCTAAAACTTTTTCAAAAAGAAAAGTGAAAGTAAGAAGGACGAGCACCGTTGAAATGGCGGAGCTCCTTGAACTTTGTTCATGCCCATGCAAACTTTGCAAATCATGAATTACAGAAACTTTTCAACAAAAATAATTATCCCCTTGTAAAATTCCATTGTATTATAAAAATAATGTGCCAAGAGTTTCCTTTAGGATGATTATACTACTTGTTAGTTTGTGCGGTGCAAAAACAGAAACTTTAGCTGTAGTGCGCGATTTTACATTTTTTACTGGAACGTCGAAAGGATCTGAAACTTTCTTAAAAGTCTGTATATAAAAATTGTTGATTTTTCCTAATTTTGCTAGAATTTTTAGAGTTACAGAAGTATGGTTAATGTTCAGATTACTACAGACTGTCCTGTTTTCACATATTGCTGTTATAGCTTCATTATTTGCATATGTTTGAATTCTTGTTGATGCCTCCTTGACATGGGGCCATAGAGTTATGATAGAATACAGTGGGTAATGTTTGTTTATAATTATACAATAATGTTAGAGTAGTACATGATGGAATTTTATTGATCATATGCACTAACCCCGCCACTAAAAGTTCGGTTAAGTTTTGTGTGGATGAAGTGTTCGAAGACCGAGGATGTCTCGATGTGAGAAGGAGGAGAGGCAAGAGCTCAATATTGGGGATGGCCAAGGCACCCCAAGTAAATATTCAAGGAGACTCAAGCGTCTAAGCTTGGGGGTGCCCCAGAAGGCATCCCATCTTTCTTCAACAAGTATCGGTATGTTTTCGGATTCGTTTCGTTCATATGATAAGCGTAAACTCTTGGAGCGTCGTGTGCTTTTTATTTTTCTTTTAATAAATGCACCATGATGGTATCATATAGTCCTTGGTTGATTTATAGAATGCTCTTTGCACTTATATCTTTTGAGTATGGCTTTATAGAATGCTTCATGTGCTTCACTTATATCATTTGAAGTTTGGATTGCATGTTTCTCTTCACATAGGAAACCGCCATTTGTAGAATGCTCTTTTGCTTAACTTATAATTGTTAGAGCGTGGGCATAACTTTTGTAGAAAGAATTAAAACTCTCTTTCTTCACTTATATCTATTTAGAGAGTTGACAGGAATTGGTAGTTCACATGGTTAGTCATAAAATCCTACATAAACTTGTAGATCGCTGAATATGATATGTTTGATTCCTTGCAATAGTTTTGCGATATAGAGATGCTAATATGTGGGAGGTACTAGTGAGTGATTGTGGTATAGTAAAAATATTGGTGTTATGGTTTGTCATTCCCTCAGCATGCACGTATGGTTCCTAACTATGTAACCAAATTGGCGCGCATTGTATTTTGATTGTTTATCTTTGTGTGAAGGTCGGGGCGCGCGATGGTTAACTCCTACCAACCTCCCCCCTAGGAGCATGCGTCGTAGTATTTTTGCTTCGAGGGCTAATAGATTTTTCGCAATAAGTATTTGAGTTCTTTATGACTAATGTTGAGTCCATGGATTATACGCACTCTCACCCTTCCACCATTGCTAGCCTCTCTCGTACCGTGCAACTTACGCTGGTACCATACACCCACCATATACCTTCCTCAAAACAGCCACCATACCTACTTATTATGGCATTTCCATAGCCATTTCGAGATATATTGCCATGTAACTCCACCGTCCCGTTTATTATGACACGCACCATCATTGTCATATTGCCTTGCATGATCGTAAGATAGCTAGCATGATGTTTCCATGGCTTGTCCGTTTTTTGATGTCATTGCTACGGTAGATCATTGCACATCCCGGTACACCGCCGGAGGCATTCATATAGAGTCATATTTTTGTTCTAGTATCGAGTTGTAAGTAAATAGAAGTGTGATGATCATCATTATTAGAGCATTCTCCCTTGTAAAAAAATAAAGGCCAAAAGAAAAAAAAGAAAGAAAGGCCAAATAAGAAAAGGAAGGCTCTAGTGCATCAGTTACATGGCAATCCCTACTCACTCACATTGATATCTATTGATGGGCATCTCCATAGCCCATTGTACGCCTAGTAGATGTGAGACTTTATCCGTACTTTTGTCTACTACCACCTTCTATTCCACCCATAGTGCTATGTCCATGGCTCACGCTCATGTATTGCGTGAAGAGTTGAAAAGGTTCGAAAAAGTAAAGTATGAAAACAATTGCTTGGCTGACACTGGGATAGGCATGAGGGGTACCTTGTGTTAAGAAAAGGGAGCATAAAAGACTATATGATTTTGTAGGGATAACATTCTTTAGCATTGATATTCTGAAAGACTTGATTGTTTGTTGGGATGCCCGAGTATTAAATTCTTTTATGTCAAATGATGGACTATTGCTTTGAATCACTCGTGTCTTAATATTCATGCCATGATTTGATTACATGATCAAGATTATGCTAGGTAGCATTCCACATCAAAAGTTATATTTTTTATCATTTACCTACTCGAGGACGAGAAGGAATTAATCTCGGGGATGCTGATACGTCTCTGTCGTATCTATAATTTTTGATTGTTCCATGCCAATATTCTACAACTTTCATATACTTTTGGCAACTTTTTATACTATTTTTTGGGACTAACATATTGATCCAGTGCCCACTTCCAGTTCCTCTTTGTTGCATGTTTTTTGTTTCGTAGAATATCCATATCAAACGGAGTCCAAACGGAATAAAAACGGACAGAGATTTTTTTGGAATATATGTGAATTTTGGGAAGCGGAACCAACGTGAGACGATGCCCGAGTGGGCCACGAGGCAGGGGGCGCGCCCACCAGGGGTAGGCGCGCCCTGGGCCCTCGTGGCCACTCCTTAAGGCGGTTGATGCCCTTCTTTCGCCGCAAGAAAGCTAATATCCGGATAAAAATCTTGTCAAAAAATCAACTCAATCGGAGTTACGGATCTCCGGGAATATAAGAAACGATGAAGGGACAGAATCTGGTAACGCAGAAACACAGAGAGATAGAGAGACAGATCAAATCTCGGAGGGGCTCTCGCCCCTCCGCCGCCATGGAGGCCATGGACCATAGGGGAAACCCTTCTCCCACCTAGGGAGAAGGTCAAGGAAGAAGAAGAAGGAGGGGGGCTCTCTCCCCTCGCTTCTGGTGGCACCGGAATGCCACTGGGGCCATCATCGTGTGACGGCGATCTACACCAACACCTCCGTCATCTTCACGAACATCTCCATCACCTTCCCCCATCTATCTACATCGGTCCATTCTCCTGCAACCCTCTGTACCCTCTACTTGAACATGGTGCTTTATGCTTTATATTATTATCCAATGATGTGTTCCCATCCTATGATATCTGAGTAAATTTTTGTTGTCCTATCGGTGATTGGTGAATTGCTATGATTGGTTTAAATTGCTTGTGGTTATGTTGTTGTCCTTTGGTGCCCATCATATGAGCGCACGCGTGGATCACACCATAGGGTTAGTTGTATGTTGATAGGACTACGTATTGGAGGGCAAGAGTGACAGAAGTTTCAACCTAGCGTAGAAATTGATGCATACGAGATTGAAGGAGGACCAATATATCTTAATGCTATGGTTGGGTTTTACCTTAATGAACATTAGTAGTTGTGGATGCTTGCTAACAGTTCCAATCATAAGTGCATAGAATTCCAAGTAAGGGATGACATGCTAGCAGTGGCCTCTCCCACATAAAACTTGCTATCGGTCTAGTAACGTAGTCGATTGCTTAGGGGCAATTTCGCAACTCCTACCACCACTTCTCCACACTCGCTATCATTAACTTTATTGCTTCTTTATCTTAATAGCCCCTAGTTTATATTTATGTGTTCTTTATATTCTTGCAAACCTAGCCCACAAAAACTACAAAGTACTTCTAGTTTCATACTTGTTCTAGGTAAAGTAAATGTCAAGTGTGCGTAGAGTTGTATCGGTGGTCGATAGAACTTGAGGGAATATTTGTTCTGCATTTAGCTCCTCGTTGGGTTCGACACTCTTACTTATCAAAAGAGGCTACAACTGATCCCTACACTTGTGGGTTATCAATGCCCATGTCTAGAGGTATGAGACCTCTGACAAGTACTTTGCCTACAAGATGGACGAGAATAGCTCAGCCAGTGAGCATATGCTCAGAATGTCTGGGTACTACAATCGGTTGAATCAAGTCCAGATGAGACAGTGATTGACATAATTCTCTAGTCACTATCACCAAGCTACTAGAACTTCATGATGAACTATAATATGCCAGGGATGACGAAAATGATTCCCGAGCTCTTTGCGATGCTGAAATCGACGACGGTAGAAATTAAGAAAGAACATCAAGTGTTGATGGTTAACAAGATGACTAGTTTCAAGAAGAAGGGCAAAAGAAAAGGAAAGGGAACTTCAAGTAGAATAGCAAGCAAGTTGTCACTCTCATGAAGAAGCCCAAAGTTGGACCTAAGCCTGAAACTGAGTGCTTCTACTGCAAAGGGAATGGCCACTAGAAGCGGAACTGCCCCAAAATACTTGGCGGATAAGAAGAATGGCAAAGTGAACAAAGGTATATTTGTTATACATGTTATTGAAGTGTACCTTACTAGTATTAATAATAGCCCCTGGGTATTTGATACTAGTTCATTCGCTCAAGATTAGTAAATCAAAACATGAGTTGCAGAATAAACACAGACTAGTTAAGGGTGAAGTGACTATGTGTATTGGAAGTGGTTCCAAGATTGATATGATCATCATCGCACACTCCCTATACTTTCGGGATTAGTGTTAAACCTACATAATTGGCATTTGGTGTTTGTGTTGAGCATGAACATGATTGGATCGTGTTCATTGCAATACTATTATTCATTTAAGTCAAAGAATAATTGTTATTCTTTTTACATGAATAAAAACTTCAATGGTCATTGATACGTCTCCAACGTATCTATAATTTTTGATTGTTCCATGTTGTTATATTATCATTCTTGGATGTTTTACCATCATTTTATATCATTTTTTGGGACTAACCTATTGACATAGTGCCAAGTGACAGTTGCTGTTTTCTACTTATTTTTGACATCGTAGGAAACCAATATCAAACGGAGTCCAAACACCACGAAACTTTTTGTTGATTTTTATGGACCATAAGACATCCAGTGGGCCAAAGAAGCACCTGGGGGTAGCCCCGAGGGGGGCACAACCCACCAGGGCGTGCATGGGGGGCCAGCGCGCCCAGGTGGGTTGTGCCCACCTCGATGGCCTCCCGCACCGCCTCTTTGCTCTATAAATGCCCAAATATTCCAAAAACCCTAGGGGAGTCGACATAATTTTGTTCGAGCCGCCGCAAGCATCTGTATCCATGATACAAAATCTCAAGCCCTTTCCAGCACTCCGTCGGAGGGGGAAATCATCACTGGTAGCCATCTTCATCATCCTAGCGGCCACCATAAGGAGGAGGGAGTAGTCCACCCTCGGGGCCAAGGGTTTGTACCAATAGCTATGTTTTTAATCTCTCTCTATCTCTCGTGTTATTGAGATGCACAATCTTGATGTATTGCGGACTTTGTTAATATAGTCAGATCATATGGTGTTTTCCCCTCTCTATCTTGTTGTGATGAATTGAGTTGTCCCTTTGAGATTTCTTTGGATGGAATACTTTTATGGATTTGAGAACACATGATGCATGTATTGCTATTAATTCCCGCGGTGACAATGGGGTATCATATTGATTCACTTGATATGTGTTTTGGCACTCAACTTGCGGATTACCGCGGTGACATTGGGGTAATCTATGCATAGGGGTTGATGCATGTTCTTGTCTTTGTTTCTCTGGTAGAAATCCTGGGGCACTCTTTGAGGTTCTTTGTGTTCGATTGAGTATTATAAATCTGAACTTGTTTTCGTGTTATTTTAGTACGAACTCTTGATAGATCAATTGGAAAGAATAACTTGTGCTATTCTAGTACGAACTCTTGGATAGATCGATCAGAAAGGATAGCTATACACAATTTCTTCTTATGTTGTCCGCTAGATAGGAACTTTGAAGTGATTCTTCATCACAAGTTGAGGGATGGTTATGTGATCCAATTATATTAGTATCATTGAGAGATTGCACTAGCGGAAGTACATACCCTAGGCCTCATTTTCAAGCATTGCAATACGGTTTGTGCTCCATTTTATCACTTGCTACCTTGCTGTTTTTTTATTGTCACTATTACAAAATTCAATATCCACTATCCATATTACACTTGTATCATCCTCTCTTCGCCGTACTAGTGCACCTATACAATCTTCCATTGTATTTGGTGTATTGGGGACACAAGAGACTTTTTATTATTTGGTTGCAGGGTTGTTTGAGAGAGAGAGACCATCTTCATCCTACACCTCCCACGGATTGATAAATCTTAGGTCATCCACTTGAGAGAAATTTGCTACTGTCCTACAAAACTCTGCGCTTGGAGGCCCAACACGAGTCTACAAGAACGAGATGTGTAGTAGACATCAAGATCTCTTCTGGCGCTGTTGTCAGGGAGGTTAGGTAAGCGGCACTCACACCCCATCAACGAAGCTATTTTCTGGCACCGCTGCCGAGGAGGTAAGTGCTTGAAGGTATATCTTTAGATCTTGCAAATGAATCTTTTAGTTTCTTGTTTTATCACTAGTTTGGTTTATAAAAAAAATAAAAAATGGAATTGAGGATGCATCATATTGTTCATATTTATAAAGTGTTTCTTGAAAATGATGGAAAGGAAATTGTGCTCAATTGATAGAAGAGGACTTCAATAAAATGTTTGCCACAAATGATGAGCATGATTGCAATGTTGTTAGTGTGAATTCTTTCAATACCCATGATGCTAATGATATGCAAAGCCCTAAGCTTGGGGATGCTATATTTGATGAAGATGATATTTTTAGCCCCCCCAAGATTTGATGTGGAAATTTGTTATAATGGTAGCATGCCTCCTATTTATGATGATTATATTGATAAAAATGGATTTGGAGAGGTCATGACTTTATTTAGTGATGAATCTAGTAATTCGGAGGATGTTTCATTTGACCATGATAACAAAGTTGCTATCCATGATGATTATGATGTTGACATGTATGCTATACTGAATAATGATAACTGTCGGCGTTCTGGAAACGGGGGTACCCAGACTTGCCTACCTGCGGCCCAGGGCGTGGCTCATCAGGCGGCTTGGTACGGCCCAACCTCTTCAGCTACCACTCAAGACCCTCGCAAGGGGCCAAGCCTCGCGAGGCGGACGACGCAAGACATTCCCTGGGGCGGCCTCACTAGGCCGGCTCATGAGGATTGGAGATATTAAGGCAAGGGGTACCTCGCGAGGTCCTCATGACGTGAGCAGTGACGACCAAGGCCAGGCGGGCGCCAGTGGGCGCAGAGTGCCAGTTTCCTCTTTGGTGCTAAAGGAGCTGGTGTAGGCGAGGAGTCCCGAGGCGTCAGGCAAAGGTTTCCATAGCGGTGCAACGAGACCAAGGCTAGCAGGACAGCAGAGCGGATGTCACCTTGGAGCCCACGACGGCGTCACCACCAGAGCCTTTGGCAGGCGAAGACCACCTTTTGTCAGGATAGCTTGTACTAGCTGTCCCCTTTCGAATTTGGCCATTGTGGGATCCCTTCCTGCTCAATATTTCGGAAGAGGACCCTGGCCACTATAAATAGGACTAGCCATCACCATTGGGATCATCTCACCTTGAGTTGATTAGATAGAAGGCCACACACCACAAGCTCCTTCGAGCACAAGAACCCCTCTCCTCAGGAGGCAGTTCATCCATGTGCTAGCTCTTCCTCAGCCTACAAGGCAATCCACCACACCACACTGGATTAGGGTATTACACCATAACGGTGGCCCAAACCAGTATAAACCTTGTGTCCCTTGTTCTTCGGGTCTGACGAGCTAGGCCTAAGGATCAGCGAGTAGACGAGCTAGGGCGGAAGGAGAGATCTTCGTGCGCACCCGAGAGTTCGAACCTCAAGGGTTTTGCCGGAACCCAAGATCCGACATTTACGCGCCAGGTAGGGGTGTGCTGAAACTTCACTTTCATCGATCCATGCTCCGTCGTCCCATCGGTTCCATGGCTGACGCTCGCAGAGCCCGTGCTGAGCGGCGGGCTGCCCTTACCGCCCGCGTCGCTCAGACTGCTCCTGTCGGCGGACCACCCCGCCGTTCTCCATCGCCTGCCACCAACGCCGCCACTGGCCCGGCGCGGCATGAACAGCAGGCATCGTCCATGCACCCCTCCGTGTGGCGAGAAGGACGCACCGCGACCCCATCGCTAACCCCAGCAGTCTTGTCATCCCATGCTCGTCGTGGACCCGCGGACGCGCAGGCTGCGTAGCTCATGGCACGTGAGCTCCTATGCTACCGCCCCATCGACGACTTCTACGAGGAATGGCTTGACCGCATCGTCGAGCTCATCAGCGCCGCTGGGGGCTCTCCAGCGCCGTCTCTCTCCCTGCCTCGTCCGCCTCCCCATGTGGACGACGTGGCCCATGAAGCTCCACTGCTACCTCCGCGTCAAGCGTCATCCAAGACCCAAGGCACGTGGCCCCGTGGCGTGACCGCCCACGCGCGGCGCCAGTGCACGAAGAAGGAAGCCGCCAAGAGATCCAGCGGCCCCGTGGGGGAGCGCAAGCTCTCCCTCCACCGCCGCGTCGATACCGCGTGCCCCCCACCGCGGTGGCGCGCAAGGACCAAGATCGAGTTCCACCTCCCCAACATGCTCCGGTGTCGACAGCTGGCTGCAAGGCCCTCGCCCTTGAGCTACGCAACATCAACTGTCATGGGAAGTTCAAGCCCGACCTGCCTCCATGCTACGACGGCACCCCCGACCCTGCGGAGTTCCTGCAGCTCTACGAGCTGAGCATCAAAGCATCCGGCGGCAATGAGAAGATCATGGCGAACTGGTTCCCCATGGCCCTCAAAGATGGCGCACGCTCGTGGCTCCTGAACCTGCCCGCGGGATTGATCTCCACATGGAGCGAGATGCGCGAGCGGTTCATCGCCAACTTCCAGGGAACTCGAGACCGCTCCCCGGCCGCGGGTGACCTGCGGCGTATCAAGCAACAACCAGGAGAAACCCTACAGAAGTTCATCCAATGCTTCACCAATGTCCGTGTCAAGATACCCAAGGTCACGGACGAGGCCATCATTTCGGCGTTCTCAAATGGTGTCCACGATGTCAAGATGAAGGAGGAGCTCGCCATCCATGAAGATCTGTGCACGTCCCTGGAGCTATTCAACCTTGCGACCAAGTGCGCTAGAGCTGAAGAGGGGCGCCTCTCCCTCGTTGAGCTCCCCGTTGCTGAACCTAAAGACAAGATGGGCAAGAGCAAGGACGTAAAGCGCAAGGGAGTGGCGGTACTCGCAGCTAAACTGGAGATGAAGCGCGGCCGCGACTACCCGGAATCATCCAAGAACAGTCGAGCGTTTTGTGCCTTCCACAAAGTGCACAGCCATAACACCCACGACTGTCAAGAGCTCAGGGCCCTCCGCAAAGGACGCATCATCCAACGCCCGAGTGCAGCAACCGTGGCTACGGCCGCGGAGGAAGCTTGACCGGGGGGACAATGGGATGACCGCGGCCCCCGCCAGGAGTGGTGTGATCAACCTAGGGAGGACTGTTGACGCGATCAGCCCCGTGAGGGCGCCTGGAGGGACCAGCCTCATGAGGACCGCCCTCAGGGCAAGGCTGGCCTTCCACCTCTGCCACCGCCAAGGAGAAACGGCGACCAGGACGAGGGGGCTGGGGGCTTCCAGGAGCCACGCGCCATCGCCTGCATCTTGGGCGGAGCACATGCCCCAGCTTCTCAGCGCCTCTTCAAGCAGTTCACCCGGGAAGTAAATGCGGCTCTCCCCAAGCTTGAGGCTACTCGCCCACTCAGGTGGTCCTGGTGCCCCATCACCTTCAGTTCAGCAGACCAGCTCAAGTGCGCGGCTATGGCCGACGCCCTCCCGATGCTTTGTTTGCCCGTCATTAGCAACGTCCAAGTTACCAAGACCCTCATCGATGGTGGCGCAGGGCTCAATGTCATGTCCATCAAGACGTTCAACAACCTTCAAGTACCCTACGATCAGCTGCTGCCTACCAAGCCCTTCTCCGGAGTGACTGACGGCTCCACCACCCTCGTAGGGCAGGTCCGCCTGCCTGTCACCTTTGGCAAGCACGACAACTACCACAATGAGCTCATCGACTTCAATTTCACCCACATCCATCTCCCTTACAACGCCATCCTCGGGTACCCAGCCCTGGCCAAGTTCATGGCAGTGACTCACCACGGCTACAACGTCCTCAAGATGCCAAGAAGCGGCGGCGCCGTCACCATTGCTTGTGAGAAGAAGGATGTAGTGTGCTCACTCGAGCGCGCTTACCAGGCGGGAGCGGTCGAAGATCCAAAAAATGACAGCATCATCTACCCACCTGAGGTCGTCCCCAAGAAGAAGAAGTAGCTGCTCGCCCTGGAGCCTCATGGGGATGCAGCACCTGACGGCAGCGCCTCGGGACCTACACCTAGGGATGGGCCGCCTTCCTCCCTGGCATAGGAAAGAGTGCACGGCACCCCCCTCAGGCTGGGCTCAGGGGCTCTCCTCTGGAGGGCCTCTGGCTTAGCCAATGTCACGAGGGAGGCGCTCGAGCACCATGTGGAGGAGTGCTTCGCTGCACACTTCCCTTCGGAGGCCTCAATGCGTGAGGCACCAAGCGCTCAGGAGTTCATCAGCCAGACCATCGAAGACCTACAGGTGCCAAGAGCAATGCGGGGCGAGCGCTGCCCAGCGCCTTTGAGTGCAGCTGTCGGCCCAGGCTCAGGTGACGGGCTGCGTGTCTGCGTCAACGTCCCCGGACTCAACATGATCGCATCTCTGGAGCTCTACTGGCCTTCCCAGGTGGGTCGGTGTGTGGGTCCCCCTCACAGCTACATTCGCATGCCCTTCGGCCTGCCGAACCAAGCGACCCTGCACCAGCGCCATCTGCGGGAGGTCCTGGCGACTCACGAGGCCATGCATAAGGAGATCCAGGCGGAGTTGGACTCGGCCCTCCGCAAGATCTGGGGAACCCCAGAGCCTCACGAGGTGCCGGAGCCAGACGACATGTAAGAGCAGCATCTGCATCAAGCGTCTTCAGCTACACCAACACTACTTCAGCAACTGCGCCAGGTGACATTTTCCGGTTTTTGTTCAACTGGGAGCGCCCCTCGGGCTGCATCATCCCTAGGTCGCACGGGCATGTCCCTGTGGCGTGTACCCTTTTGCATCTTAGCTCACCTTGTTGGGGGCGCCCCTCAGGCTGCATCATCCCCAGGCCGCACAGGTCCGCCCTTGTGGCATGTATCTCCCTTGCATCTTACCTGAGCTACGTTATCATTTCTACCAGCTGCATTAGAATCACTTATCTATCTAACCATCACCCCGATGCCACGAATATATTGCGCCCTCACCAGCTTGCTTGCACCCGTCTTATGATCAAGGGCGGGCACGACGTATGTGCTCGGTTCCGTCCATGCAGCTTCACCAAAACCAAGCGGCTGAGTTCTGGCTCGCGGGCCAGCCCCGTGTACATCACCTCCCGTGGCCCTTGTGCCTCGCCCATGCTCGAGCCGGATGCTAGCAGGTGAGTTGGGGCGCACGATACCGTGCCCCGTCGCTGTAGGAGCCACACGCCGGTTGTCTTTTCTTAGGGCGTCTGTGCTTGGGTCCGTCCCTGTAGCATCGATAAATCCAATGGTTGTGCTCTATGTGGCGGGCCGGCCCTGTTCACATGACCTCCTGGTGTCGTTGGTGCCCGGACTTCTCATATGGCGGCCCCGAGGGGTTCGCCCGACGCAGGTTGCCTAACCATCATGTAGGATCACCTCAAGAGCCCTCATTCAATACCAGGCGCAACCCGCCTTGAGGTAGGGCCTCGTGAGTCCCGCGCTGGCTCATGGGTGCCTAGATACACCTCGTATAGCCCTACCGTGGCAGCCACGCGTTACAGCGGGGCTGTACACCCCCCGGGGGCCTTCTGCAGTAGGGAGTCCCCTCCCACTGTCCAGTGGAAGCACCATGCTCCGCGCTGGCAGTCGACACGGTCGAGGAGCGGCTATGCCCATGCAAGAATGGTAGCGCCATGCTCTACGCTGGTGATAAACAACTGGGAGTGGCCTCACAGCCGCATTAACCTCAGGGAGCCCCTCGGCTCAGTGACCAGCCCCACCGCATTGTGCTCCCTTCAGGAGGGTAGCGCGAGGGGGCTGGGCACGGGGGCTGCGCTCAGGTCACGCCTGGCGTACGCCCCACCAGGATCCTTGGGGCTGGTCGACACGCGACCCTCCCGAGTGCAAGCCCGGTGAGGACAGGTAAGAGGTCTGTTCGTACGTCAAGGGGGACCCTTGGACATTGCGACCCAAGGGCCTAACTGGTCCCGTAGCCCCTCACTCCCTGGTCTTGTCCTGGTGGTCCGGTCAAGCCAGCGGCGGCTGAGGTATGCACGGGGCCGGGCCCTGCCGTCGCAAAACGCTAAGGCCGGCTTACACACTACTTCCCTCAGGGCTGTTCGTACGTCAAGGGGGACCCTTGGGCATCGCGACCCAAGGGCCTAACTGGTCCCGTAGCCCTTCACTCCCTGGTCTTGTCCTGGTGTTCCGGTCAAGCCAGTGGCGGCTGAGGTACGCGCGGGGCAGGGCCGTGCCGACGCAAAACACAAAAGCCCCGCCTAGAGCTTCATACCTAGGGACTATTTGCATGTCAAGGGGGACTCCTGAGCATCATGACTCAGGAGCCTAACTGACCACGTAGCCCGTCACTCCCTTGTGTTGTCCCAGTGATCCGGACAAGCCAGCGGTGGCTGAGGTATGCACGGGGCCGGGCTCTATGTCACATCCAGATTTTCATGCCACAACACTTAAGCTAATAATCATGCTAAATGTGGTTTGACAAAAACTTTTGAGTGTTTTTGACCTTGCTTGATTGGTTTTCTGTTTGCTGTTTGCTAGTACTCTAAAAATAAAATAAATCATTCAACTCTTATACTTCATCTCCTTGATCCAAAACCTTTTCCCAATGATCATGCCATGTTTACAGAACAATATAGTATTTTCTTATAAAAATAATTTGGCCAAATAGTATTTTCTAAAATTAGTTTTCCAAAAACCCCTGAATTGAGGTTTGCAATGTAAGTACTTAATTGAGGGTGTGAAAAATCTTTCAAAAAGTATATTTGAATCCTATTAGGTATAGGACTACCTTAAACCACAAAAGTATAATTTTAAAAGTTATTTTGTTATTTTATTTAAAGGTTTTTTCTTTAGGCCAGAAATGGTCTTTAATAGGTAAAAATTATTTAACTATTTCAAAAATATTTGCCAAAATTCAGAGAGACTCCTAGGACATATATTGTCCATATATAAGAGTTTCAACACATGGTCATGTTCAAAATATTGGGCAAATCCTTCCAAAACCCTTTCTAAATATTTCAAGCTTTTGAAATATTTAATATTCTCTAAAAATTCCAGGGAAATTCTATCATGTCAAATATGACATATTTGATGATCTTACAAAGCCTCATGCCTTGAAGATCAAGAAAACATCATCAAATCCCCTCAAAACCACTTATGTCCATTTTAAAGTTTGAGCAATTATACATTGCCAAACTTGTCCAAATGCTCTCAAACTTGGTGCACGTGCTAAAATGGTCTAATTAAGCATCTAGACCAAATGGCACAAGTATTGGGGAATCATAACTTGATCTAAGTGCCCCAAAACCCTTTCTGACCAGATCCAAATTTGAACAACTCTACATTACCAACTTTTTACTTGTGGCGTCAATTTTTATGGACATGATCACAACCCCAAATTATGACACTACACCAAGTGGTGCATCAAGGAGGGATGATTTGCATGGCTAAATCTTGGAAAAGCCATTTCATGTTGATTTCTAGGGTTCACCAAAGTTACATTGGCAAGTTTCTTCAAATGAGCTCAAACTTGGTGGAATACCCTATTTCTATATACCATTTGAACCTGTTAAGTCTCATGTCAATTGGAAATCATTTGCTTGCCCAAAACCACATCAAACACCTTTTGGTAATTTTCTAAAACTCTCACGTTTACCTCTTTCCTTGTTCTCCTTGAGCTAGGCTTTTTACCACATCATCTCCTAGACCCCTTCTACCTCGAGCAGCAATGGCTGCACCACAGCACAATGATTGAGGGGGGGGGGGGTAAAACCCCATTTTACCTCCCTAGACAGCCCCTCTCTCCCTCTTCTTCTGCCTCTCTCCTCTCCTAGTGGCTCCCCAGGGCATCCAAGGCCACAACCCACTCCTTTACTTCCCCCTAAAGCTACCAGACACCTTTGGACGCGCCCACATTGCATAGAAAATGGCCATGCCGGCAATTTGGGCGCTCTGGAGCATGCTACAGTGTGCTCCCGCACTGTAGCCACCCCTGCCAAGCACCTCCGTCCACCTCGGGCCTCCCCGGCGCGCCCGACGATGCTCCTCGGCGTCCTCAACACGCCACGGCCTGGTACCCCTCCTCCTTCTCCCTCCTCCTGCCTCCTCTCGCACGCGCACCGGCCGCCCGAGCGCTCCAATGGGCAGCCTCACACACGCGATGCTTTGGCCCTTCCCCGCTATCTCTCTTCTCTCCCCTCGCCCTAGACCAATCCCACGAGCACCCCAGACACGCCCATGCGCGCCCCCGTGGCTTGCAGCGACGGCAACAGCCTCACTAGTGCATGAGCTTACAGTGCACCATCGCCCCGCCATAAAAGGCCACCCCGAGCCCTCTGTGGCCTCGGTTCACTCCCTCTTCCCCCCAGCAACCTCCTCGAGCAGCCTGATCCTCCTCCTGCACCTTCCTTATCCTCCTACCACCGCACGGCCGCCACTTCGGCTCGCTCAAATTCGAGCAACACCGAGCTCACCTGCCCCCCTTTCCTCCACACAAAGGCTCCCCGTGGTACGGCGAACCTCCCCACCTCCTCGAACCGTCGCGGGGATGCTCGAACGCCGAGAGTCACGGATGACCGACGACCTCCCCCGCCACCGTCAAAGTTGCGGTCACCACGGCCCCCTCCGGCGGACGTGACCTGCACCAGCGGATGCGCCGCTCCATGCTGAGCTCGCCCATGGGCGGAGCGCCGCGGGAGGCGCTGGCTATCGCCGGACGAGCGCCGGCGTGCGCTCTGCCTCCCCTGCTCTGCCTCGAGCGGGAGGTAGAGGACGACCGCCCGTCAGCGACAGAGGCGACCAAGCCGACCCACCAGTCGGGTTAAGTGGAAACGGCTTCGGTCCGATTCGCTTGCCCCGCTGGGTGGTGCCTTCCCGCAGTACGCCTTCGGCGTCACCACCTCTGCCCGCGCAGCCGAGGCGCTGGGCCGGCCCACGGTCTATCTGTCGCCATGTGCACAGGATAAGTTTAAAGCCTTATTTCCTTTTTCTTTTTTCAGTCAACTTCAAAAATCCACAAATAATTCAAATATACTCTAAATTTGGTGATTCAAATTTCCAGTGACTCCATAAATCATGATCTATCACATGGTGCTATTTGCACATTTTTTCATAGATATTTTCTTCACAAATAGTTAGCAAATCCTATTTCCATTTGTGTGATGAACTTTAGAAAATCACAGAGAGACCACTTTTGATCCAAATGCCATGATTCAAATTCCTAGAGACTTGTAATATCAAAACTTAGTTTTGGAACGTTTTTCCCAACACTTTATGTACCACATCAAATATTGGTCTATTTATCCATGTATAGCCAACTTTGCAAAATCATAGGAAATTCATTTGAACTCCAAATCAAGTGAAACCAACTCCTAGCTGCTTCTAAAATCATTCCTTGTTAAATGGATGCCTCTGCTCATTTTTCAAATCAATTCTTCTGTACACTTCTCACAGATCCATTAAACCCCTTGATTCCATCATATTGAAGTGTTCCAAACTATCCATTGATCCAATGCCTATGAAACCACCTTGGTCATTTTTCATATGACCAGAGGTATCCTAGAAAAGTCCAACTCCTATTTTTAGAGCACTTTTATTTTTGCCTTGTTGTGTTGCTTATTGTGATTTGTTTCCGGCGTTAGTTGACGAAGTAGACGGAGTACTTGGAGAAGGACCAGAGGATTTGAACACCCCAAGGACTTGGTTAAGACAGGCAAGCAACCCTTTGAGCATGTTGAACCCTTTTATGTCATGAAAGAATTTTCATCGTTTCATCGAGTGCATGATATACCTTGAATGGCAACCTTGCTAGGTTTGCCTCCGTTGCATACTCCGTTGATACTTGCATTGTACATAGCTCTATTATGTTTAGAGTTGTGTTGGTTGGTTGAAGATATATGCTATAGTAGTTGGCTACGCAAAATGGGTCAGGGCTAGGCATGGAAAGAAACAAGTGTGGTTTGACATACTTGCAAATAACCCAGTGGGTGCCACTAATGCCCCTGGGAGATGATGAGGAACTAGGGCACTACTTGGTGGAGAAGTAGTGTACCAAGGCTTGATGAAGGTGTTGTTTACAGAGACGGATTAGATTTAAGATTTGTCGACCGTCCCAACCAAACATGCGCAACCACTCCACCCTTATATGGGAAAGGGCGTTATCGATTACCTAGGTCGATACTAGCATGGTGCCCTCATTACTAGTGACGGGGGTCACATGAGGTCACTCTCGGGACGGGGTCATGCTTGGATAGGCAGCCATGACTGTCTTTACAAGGCACTGGACACACCGTTGGTACCCCGTGTTTGTGGTATGAGATGAATATGGGAGCGAGGCTCCACAATTTTTAAGATGTAAAATGTTGGGAACGGGGGTTATTACCAATCGAGTGGACTCTATGTTAGTGTCGTCTAGGGAAAGATAGTGATCGGGCGCTTACCCCGGGTACTTGAGGTACCGCGGGTCGTGGATGACACAGAAGTTCTCCGGTTCTTGTGGGTAAAGTGTGCAACCTTTGCAGAGTGTCAAACTATTCGAATATCCGTGTCCACAGTCAAGGACAGTTGGGTGGTGCTGCTTAGACTATGTCCTTAAGTTTCTGGAAAACAACACGGTTTGGGTAAATCTGTTGACGTGATTCATGAGAAAGTCACGATGAGCTCGAGCAAGAGTTGTTCATAACTCTTTCTCGATATTGATGTATGTAACCTCCTGATACTTGTTGCAGACGCATGCATGTCCTTGATAAATGTTGATCATACTTGCATGAGAAAAACTAGCTTTCCACAAAACTTCCAACTTAGCGGTCGAGCCTTGCATAATTATTCTATCATCACACTTGGGTTGCTTGCGAGTACATTCAAAGTACTCATTGGCCTGCCACTGGTTATTTTATTGGCCAGGCATGAAAGAACAAGATATGATGAAGATTTCTTGGTGAAGAACATGCGAGCTAGGACGCTTCCCAGTCAGGATGCCTGTAGGGTTAAGGCAGATGGCATGGGTCCAAGATGTTATTGAAGATTTCCACTGCAATGATATACTCAAGACTTGACCATAATGGTCACAATTTGTGTAATACAGTATGTATGGATGTAAGACTCTTGATTTTCAGCTTCTGTGTGTTCAGTGAGCATTGATCTCTGGGATCACTATACACGTGCATTCGGTGATCACGACTTATGAGTTGGGTTCCCCACACTCTGCCGACGTAGAACGACAAATAGGAACGAAACCGCGAATATCTAGCAATTATTACAAGCCAAATTGTCCTTCAAGCATCAAACAGAAGTTTTAACGCCTCCACGAGGCCCGTACTAGTCGCAGGAAAACGAAGATAGGGAGAAGCACCGTCAGTCACCAGCAGGCCCTTCCTTTAGCCTTGGGCGTCGCCGCTAGGAAGCACTCCCTCGCCAACGGTATCGCCACGCCCTGAGGAGTCGGTCTTGACCGCAGGTTCGGTGGCGCCGGCGGCAGGGGGAGGAGGGTCGATGACGAGGAACTTCTTCAGCAAGGCCTCTACATGGTCCTTCACGACTTCAGCGGCGGCCTCGCAGCGCTCCGCCTCCACGGGCTCAAGCAGTGCCCCAAGATCGGCGTCGGGATCGCGAAGGTGCAGGTGGATAAGGACGTGCGTCAAGGAAGAAGAAGAAAACACGCGAGCTTCCTCCTCCGCCAGGGGGGCCGATCTCGCGGATAGCCCCCTCGAGCGCGAAGACAAGATAAGGAAGCAGCTGGGCACGGCCTTCATCGTCCGTCACCAGCGGCTTCTCCAAGCCCTTCTCATAGAGCGCCCTCAGCGCTTGGCGGGAGCTCTCCTTGAGGGACTTGAAGGCCGCGCGGTCTTCAGCCAGAACCTTCGCCTTGTGAAAGAACATGCGGTGCCCCCATGTTTGGTTTTGGTAATTGATGACAATCTCTATGGACTAATGGTTTCCTTGAGTTATATTTGAAGGGTTTGTCCATAGGCTTTTCTTGGAGTCCATGTGTTGGTTTCAAGGAGAGTTTGTGATGACCAAGGTGCTATTAAGGAATTATCCAAATATTTGTCTTAGTTGGAAAGATTCAAGGTTGATCAAGACTAAGTGAAGGAGTGAATCAAGTTGATCAACACACAAAGCGTAGAAGATGTACCGAGAGGGATCAAGTGATCCCATGGTATGGTAAGCATTGTCAATTACGCTTTGTGAACTAACCCATGGTCTTCGTGAGAGTTCTTTGTGGGGTTAGGTTGCGGTGTGCAAGTTCAAGTGATGCATCACGAGGAGATCAAGTACTTAAAGCTTGCCGTCCATTGTGGTGACAATGGACTTGTGAAGATATGCCGAAGAGTGGTTCACCCATAGTGGAGTATGGGGTAGAAATCTACTAGTCTTCACCGAGACAATGCAATCAAGAAAGGTGGTCCAACTTGAGGAAGTCAAGACCGTCTACATCTAGCTCAAGTGGACTTTGTGCAAAGCAAATGTTCGCCCTTGATAGGTTTTCTATTTTACCGGTCTCGTGGTGGTAGTTGGGAGACCGGGTTATAGGATCGTTTGTCGTACTATCAAGGGGGGCTCTCAAGTTGGTAGCTTGATCCTATCGCGAGTAGAGAGCTCAAACCATTGCATCCTTGCATCATGTTTCTTGGTTCTTGTTTGGTTCTCTTTGTGAGTCTTAGAGCTTATGGTCATCTTGATGACAAGCTTGAGTTCATCGAAAACGGAGTTCACATGCGTCTTCTATGATGTTTTCGGTGTTGGAGGTTTTACCGGTCTTATCTGAGGAAGGGTTCTCACCATTTTATTATGGGCCTTTTATAATTTTCTTATTATTGATATTTCTTTCAAGATTGTGTTAGCCCTTGTCGCTAGCTTTCCAACAAACTTGGTTTCATCGAATTCGGAGTCCGTTTGTAAAAGTTGTGGCAGTTTTGGTGTTCTAAAAAGGCTGCAGCGGTACTACCGCGAATTGGAGCGGATGTATTTTTTTACTACCGCTCCAGAGCGGTACTACCGTGGCTCCTACAGCGGTAGTACTGCTCCGGACCAAAAACTCGTCCCAAGTCCTGCGGTGGTAGGCCCGGATGTAATTTTTTAGTACCGCTCGCAAGCAGTAGTACCGCTACCCTTAGCAGTAGTATCGCTACCCCTAGCGGTAGTACCGTGAGGTCAAGCGGTACTACCGCTCCGACGGTTCTTCTGGCCTTTTTGGCTCCTCGCTGTTGTTTTTCAAAGGGGTACTACCACCCTAGCGGTAGTACCGCACCTTGGAGCGGTAGTACCGCTCTGTGCGGGCTGTGAGCATAACGGTTGGATTTTTTTCCACCTATAAAAGGGGGTCTTCTTCCCCAATGAACCTTATCCTTTGAGCTCGTGTTCTTCCCCCATTGTTGACCTTCTTCGAGCTTGCTATCTCTCAATCCCTCCATGAATTCTTGCTAGTTTTGGGGGGAAAGAGAGAGGAGATCTAGATCCACGCTTCCACCAATAACTTTCTCCTCTTTGTGAGGGGAACCCTTTGGATCTAGTTCTTGGACTTCTTCGTGTTCTCTTCTCCGTTCTTCCTCTCATTTCCTTCCCTAGCATTAGTTGCTTTGGTGGAATTTGGGAGAGAAGGACTTGGGCACTCGGTGTGCCCTTGCCATTGCATTTGGTGCATCGGTTTGAGTTCTCCACGGTGATACGTGGAAGTTACAAGTTGAGAAGCTTATTACTTTTGGGTGCTTGGTACCCTTGAGCTTGTTCCTCTTGGGTGCTTGGGCACCCTAGACGGTTGTGGTCACCTCGGAGCCATATTCCATTGTGGTGAAGCTTCGTGGTGTCGTTGGGGAGATAGCCCCAACCTTGGTGTTTGGAGCTCAATCATTGTGGTGTAAAGCTCTGGGCAAGCGTCGAGGTCTCCAATTAGGTTGTGGAGATCGCCCCGAGCAATTTGTACGGGTTCGGTAACCGCCCCAAGGGTTGCCATTTGTACGGGTTCGGTGACCGCCCTCAAGGGTCCCTTAGTGGAATCACGTCATCTTGCATTATGCGAGGGCGTGAGGAGATTACGGTGGCCCTAGTGGCTTCTTGGGGAGCATTGTGCCTCCACACCGCTCCAAACGGAGATTAGCATCCGCAAGGGTGTGAACTTTGGGATACATCGTCGTCTCCGCATTCCTCGGTTATCTCTTACCCGAGCCCTTTACTTATGCACTATACTTTGTGATAGCCATATTGTTTCTTGTCATATATCTTGCTATCACCTAGTTGTTTATCTTGCTTAGCATAAGTTGTTGGTGCACATAGGTGAGCCTAGTTGTTGTAGGTTTTGTGCTTGACAAATTAACCGCTAGGTTTATTCCGCATTTGTTCAAGCCTAAACCATAATTATTTTAAAGCGCCTATTCACCCCCCCTCTAGGCGACATCCACGATCTTTCACCTTGGTTGCCAGCTGGGACTCCTTTGCTTCGGTCGCCTGCTTCAGCTCCTCTAGGCTACTGCGCTCCACACACAGCTCCTTCGCCAATTGCTCCAACTCGGCATCGCGGCTGGCTATAACATCTTCTCAGGCCTTCATCCTCTCCTCATCCTCCTTGCACTTGCTACGCAAGTCCCGTAGCTCGGTCTCCACCGACTGGCAGCACTCCTGGATGGTCCGTGCATCCATCAGCGCCGCCTCACGAGCGGCTGTGGTCTGGTCGGCTCAGCACATCCCGGACAGACGCCTTGGAGCTCAGCCAGCCGGAAACCAGCTCCATACGCCCAGTCACCAGATGACGATTGGCGCTTCGAAGGTCATCCTGGAGCCGCGTCAGTGCATAAAAGTCCTCGTTTAGGGCGCCGGGAGAGGCCGGAGGGCCACGAGCTGGCGGCATGATTGCAGTAGGGGACTGTGGCGTAGACAAGACCTCCTGAGCCCTGACAACGCCATTAGAGGAGTCAGAGACGGGAGCCCCTGAAGCCTGCTCGACCAAGGACGTGACCCCCACCTGAGGTTGGTTCACTGGGCCTTGTGGTGGTGACCGTGCGGCGGAAGCAGGAGCTCCTCCACCACCCATCTGCGTCAGGGGGGACGAAGCCGAGTCAGGCCGCTGGACCTCCGATGCGGCCGCCTCCCCTTCTTCTTCTTCGTCGACAGCGCTAGCGTAGCAATGCAGGGCAAGATGTTATGAATCAACAACGGAACCAAGAACGAAGACAAAACTAGGCCAAGGAACTCACTGGTCCACTGCGACGAAACCCCGAGGCCTCTTCAGAACTATGGAACCCAAGGGCACCGCAGCTTGCGCTGCAGGAACATGAGCCCCCAAGGCAGACAATGCTGTAACAGCCGGCACAACAATAGCATCTGGTGGTGCCGAGGCTGAGGTGCCACCTCGGGAGATTAGCGCCAGCCTCTTCGTTAGGGTTTGGGGGGGGTGAGCTAGGACCTCGTGACAACCCAAGCCGGGAGTGCCACCTCCTTCATCGAGTGGTCGTCGGTGTCGTCGTCATCATGCAAGGCACGAAGGAGGTCGGCCTTGCGTGGAAAGGCGAACTCCCCTGTCCCCTCCGTGGTCGCCTCCGAGTCATCTTCTCTGCTGGAGTCGCCTGAAGACACCTCCACCGGTTCGGCTGCCACTTGAGCTTCAGGGGGCGCCAGAGGCACAAGCCCGCGCCCGTCGAAGGTGGGCATGGAAGCCGCCACCATCGCCCCATCCTGGCGGCGGTACATGGGGACATGGGTAGCAGGCGGATAGCCCAGATCGCCCCCAACCAGGAGACAAAGAGTTGCCCCAAGCTGCTCGACGGACAGGGCGTCACGGCGCAGCCGGAGGTCGTCCGCCTCGTCCCCAAGCATCCACAAGGGGCGCGAGCGAGCCTGAAGTGGAGCCACGCAGCATGTCAAGAATTACTTGATGATCATGGTGCCCATCAGCTTCGCCGCCTCAGGGTCATCAGGCTTCAGGTCCGCAGTCATCTTCTCCAACACCTTCTCTGCCCAAGGGTCACTATGCTTCGCGCTGAGCCACCTATCGCTCGACTCGGGCACCACCGTCGGAAGCACCAGCCGAGGATGGGAGCACTTGGCGTCCATGAGGACCCACTTGTTCCTGAAGTTCTCGGCCTTCTTCCCGGCTCTCAAAATTGCATTGGCCCCATTGGCCGCAACAAGGTTGGCGCACCCCGAGCACTGGCCCTCCTTGATCCAGAGGTAGAAGAAGTGGCGAAGCAACACCACAGAAGTCATCACTCCCACGAATGCCTCGCAGTAGAAGGCGAAGATGGACAGAAGAAGGACGGCATTGGGATGAAGATGAAGGGCATGAAGCTTATAATGTCTAAGGATGGAGAAAAATAAATCGGAGAAAGGAGGGACGAGCCCCGCAACAATACTGCTCATAAAGAAGGGATAGAAGGTACTCTTGGAGTCCTCCGGCACGGCGGAGGCAGCTCGAACCATGGTTTTCCCCTTCTCGTTGGTGTCCTCTGCCGTCATCGGGAGCACGGCGGCAGGGTTCGTCTCCGAGACGGTGGGCGCCCACAAGACCGGCTCGTACCAGGAGGGCGGAGCAGCGGCCTTCTACTTGTCGAATGCCATTAGTTGTGAGCTTGAAAGGGAGACGATGGAGATCTGGAGCCTTGCAGAGGAGAGAGGCAAGAAAGGGGATCTAGAGCAAGGCAAGGTCTAGCAATGAAGGCACAACAGCATGCACTTGCCTTTTATCAGTCGTGCAGTTGCCTTGGTGGCGTGGGAGTGTAGACGCCCACGTCCAATCAATCGCCACGCGTCAGTCAAGGCCGCAGGCTTTTGGGGCCCGCGGCGCTCCACACTTGACCCTTGGCTTCTCCTCGAAGCCAAGCCCGAGCGCACCTTGGGCCCGGGGGCTACTGTCAGCGTTCTGGTAAAGGGGGTACCCAGACTTTCTTACCTGCGGCCAATGGCGTAGCTCATCAGGCGGCATGGTATGGCCCAACCTCTTCAGCTACCACTCAAGACCCTCGCGAGGGGCCGAGCCTCGCGAGGCGGACAACGCAAGACATCCCCTGGGCCGGCCTCACTAGGCCGGCTCATGAGGATCTGAGATATCAAGGCAAGGGGTAGCTGGCGAGGTCCTCGTGACGTGAGAAGTGACGACCAAGGCTAGGCGGGCGCCAACAGGCGCAGAGTGCCAGTTTCCTCTTTGGTGCTAAAGGAGCAGGTGTAGGCGAGGAGTCCCGAGGCGTCAGGCAAAGGTTTCCATATCGGTGCAACGAGACCAAGGTCAGCAGGACAACAGAGCAGAGGTCACCGCGGAGCCCACGACGGCGTCACCACCAGAGCCTTTGGCAAGCGAAGACCACCTTTTGTCAGGGTAGCGTGTACTAGCTGTCCCCCTTCAAATTTGGCTGCTGTGGGATCCCTTCCCGCTCAATACTTGGGAAGAGGACACTGGCCACTATAAATAGGACTAGCCACCACCATTGGGATCATCTCACATGGAGTTGATTAGATAGAAGGCCGCACACCACAAGCTCACTCGAGCACAAGAACCCCTCTCCTCCGGAGGCAGTTCATCCATGTGCTATCTCTTCCTCAGCTTACAAGGCCATCCACCACACCACACTGGATTAGGGTATTACACCACAACGGTGGCCCGAACGAGTATAAACTTTGTGTCCCTTGTTCTTCGGATCCAACGAGCTAGGCCTAGGGATCGACGAGTAGACGAGCTAGGGCGGAAGAAGAGATCTTCGTGCGCACCCCAGAGTTTGAACCTCAAGGGTTTACCGGAACCCAAGATCCGACAATAACCATGAAACTTGTCATCGTGACTTTATTTTCAATCTCATGATACTTATTTTGTTGAGTTTGCTTCCACCACTATTCATGAGAATAAATTTGCTTATTTGGAGAGTAGCAAAATTTATATGCTTGTGCATCATGAAAAGAATGATTTATGTGATGGCTATATTATTGAATTCATTCATGATGCTAATGAAAATTACTATGAGAGAGGAACATATGCTTCTAGGTATTGCAATAATATCAAGTTTCCTCTCTATGTGTTGAAAATCTTGAAGTTTTGCTTGTTTTGCCTTCCTATGCTAGTTGATTCTTGCTCCCATAATTTGTTTGCTCAAAAAATCCCCATGCATAGGAAGAGGGTAAGACTTAAATGTGCTTGCCATGTGATTCATGATGGTCTCTTGCATGTTTCAATTCATATCTTTTATGTGAGCATCATTCAAATCATCATGCCTAACTAAAAGACATTAAAGAAAAGCACTTGTTGGGAGACAACCCAACACTTATACCTACTGTTTTTGTGTGTTCACATGGTTAAGCTACTGTAGTAATTATGTTTTACATGTTTTGTTTCAATAAAGTGCCAAGTAAAGCCTTTGGGATAGCGTGGATAATAGTTGATTTGATTCTGTGCAAAAACAGAAAGTTTTGCGTCCAGTGCAGAAAAATCAGTAAATCACTAGAACGTGATAATTAGCTGCAATTTTGACACATAATTGGTATACAAATTTCCTACGTTGTCCTAATTTTTTATAATTTTTAGAGTTGAATAAGTATGGTGGTTGTCCAGATCATTACAGACTGTTCTGTTTTTGACCGATTCTATTTTCAATGCATAGTTTGCTTGTTTTATAGTTTCTATGTCTTATATTGATCAATATAAATTGTAGAAATGATATGCTACAGCAGGCATTGTGTGGAAACAATTATGAATCGTGTCTTTGACAGCACCAAAGTTAATGATTTGTTTTCTCATACTAACCCATCTCACGAAGTTCCGTTAAGTTTTCTGTGATTGAAGTTTTCCAGTTTTGGGTGAGATATCGATATGAGGAGAATAAGGAGCGGCAAGACCCTAAGCTTGGGGATTCCAAGGCACCCCAAGGTAATATTCAAGGAATACCCAATCAACTAAGCTTGGGGATGGCCCAGAAGGCATTCCCTCTTTTGTGTTCAACATTATCGGTAACCTCACTTGAAGCTATATTTTTATTCGTCACATGATATGAGTTTTGCTTGGAGCGTAATTTTATTTTGTTAGGATTTTCTTTCTGGTATTTATAATAATGTTTTGTATCTTTTATTTCAATAAAAGTGTCAAGGATAGCCTTTACCATGCTTATTTTGCAAGTCTATATGTTGTTGTTTGAAAATCGAAAGTTTGTCGCTGTTGAAAAAATTCCCGAGAAACGTCAGAATGTAATAAAAGGTTGAAAATTTTTGCACATTAAGCTATGATAAATTTCCTACAGCATGTTAAAATTTAAGAATTTTTTGAGTTAGGGAAGTATGGATCCTCTTGCATTCTTTACAGACTGTACTGTTTTGATAGATTGTTGTTATGTTTGCATTGTTTGCATATGTTTGCGTGTTTAATGATTCTATATGACGATAGGAGTACTAAATATGCAGAGGCATTTAGTATGCAATGTTAAATTGTAATTTTAATGATTTTCTACAGTAGATGATTATAAGGTTTTGCATTGATTTATACACGAGTTCTTGTTGAATTTTGTGTGGATGAAGTTTTTAAGTTCAAGGAAACCATAATATAAAAGGAATTAAGGAGACACAAAAGCTCAAGCTTGGGGATGCCCAAGGCATCCCAAGATAAAATTTCAAGAAGTCTCAAGCATGTAAGCTTGGGGATGCCCCGGTAGGCATCCCACCTTTCTTCATCAACAATTATCGGTTAGTATCGGTTGATCCTAAGTTTTTGCTTCTTCACATGAGATGTGCTATTCTTGAAACGTCATTTTATTTTGTTTTTCTTCCTGTTAGAATAAAATACTTAGATCTGAAAGTTTTAAATAAAAGAGAGTATTCACATAGCTACCTATTTACATAACTACTCGCTTGATCTTCACTTATATCTTTTTGGAGTAGTTTGTCATTTGCTCTAGTGCTTCACTTATATCTTTTTGAGCACGGTGGGATTTATTATTTTTGAAGAAAATCTCCCATGCTTCACTTAGATTAATTTGAGGGAAGACAATTTTATGCTCATGTTCTTCACTTATATTTGTTTGAGCTTATCAAAAGCAACACATAAAATTAGTCCCAATATGATAGATATCCAAGGGGGATATAATAAAAACTTTCATGAAGATCATTGGACAAAATAAACTTGATTCTTTGCAATAGTTTTCAGATATGATGATAGTGATATGTGAGCCATGTTAAATGACTAATTATGTTTTAGTAAGAATATTGATTTTAAGGTTTGTGATTCCCTATGCAAGCACGAATGTCAATAGTTATGCAATGAAATTACATCCTACTTATGGTGCATTATTCGGCGTTAGTTATGCTCAATGCTCGCTTATGTGATTTTTCATTTCTTGGTTTGTCGCTTCTCAATCTATTTGCTAGGCTCCACTTGTACTAAATAGAAATACTACTTGTGCATCCAAACTCTTTAAACCCTGTTTGCCACATGAGTCCACCATACCTACATATATGTGATATTCCTTTGCCGTTCTAAGCAAATTTGTATGTGTCGTCTCTAATTTTCAAAATAAACTTTTCTTTTGTGTGCCCGTACCGCTCATGAGGTGGTGAGGGGTGGCCGATATTTTTCCATGCTGGATGTGTTATTCTTAAGATGAGTGTTTATTCACTTGTCATTGCACGAGACTACGGCAACGGTATTAGGGATGCCCAGTCCTAAAATGAAAAATGAATTTAATTTATGTTGTCAAATAATAAATTCCTTGGAAAGTGTTGGTTTGGACGGCACCCGTGGATACGATTAGCCATGGATTGTGAAAGAATGGTGAAAATGGAATAAACTTTAATTTATGTTTGGGAACCGCCTATGATATATCTAGCATGGAAAGTATTGGGAACTCTAAGTCGTTTTCGTTGGCGAGAAAAGTATGCCTCTCAAAAAGAATTATCTCTCAATTTAACCTATGAGCTCTGGCACCTCTACAAATCCCTACTTCCCTCTGCGAAGGGTATATCTTTTATTTTATGCAATTTTTATTTTTTTGAGTCTCCATCTTCTCTTATAAAGCACCAACTAAGGGGCACTATGATCGTACTTGAGCATTGGTTGTAGCTAATATGCGAGTATGTTTCATGGATGGATCAATGATTGAGCATGATGGGCTAGGGATAACTTGCTTTATTATTGATATTTTGAAAAGACATGATTGTTTGTTGATATGCTTGAGTATTAAAGTCCTCATGTCAAAACTAGACTATTGCTTTGAACCATATAAAAGTTCAATTGTCCATGTTATAAAGAAAAGCATATGTGATGAACATGATAGGCAGTATTCCACATCAAAAATTCTGTTTTTATCATTTACCTCCTCGAGGACGAGCAGGAATTAAGCTTGGGGATGCTGATATGTCTCCAACGTATCTATAATTTTTGATTGTTCCATGCTATTATATTATCATTGTTGGATGTTTTACAATCAATTTATATCATTTTTTTGTGACTAACTTATTGACATAGTGCCAAGTGCCAATTGCTATTTTCTGCTTGGTTTTTACAGCAGGAAATCAATATCGAAAGGAATCCAAACACTGCAAAACTTTTTGTGAATTTTTTATGAACCAGAAGACATCCAGTGGGCCAAAGAAGCACCTGGGGGTGCCCCGAGGGGGGCACAACCCAGCAGGGCGCGCCTGGGGCCCAGACGCGCCCATGTGGGTTGTGCCCACGTCGGTGGCCTCCCGCACCGCCTCTTTGCTTTATAAATGCCTAAATATTCCAAAAACCCTAGGGGAGTCGACGAAATTTTGTTCCAGCGACCGCATGCTTCTGTATCCACGAGATCCAATCTAGAGCCCTTTCCGGCACTCCCCCGGAGGGGGAAATCATCACCGGTGGCCAGGGTCATCATCCCGGTGGCCACCATGATGAGGAGGGAGTAGTCCACCCTCGGGGCTGATGGTTTGTACCAGTAGCTATGTGTTTAATCTCTCTCTCTCTCTCTCTCTCTCTCTCTCTCTCGTGTTCTTGAGATGCACAATCTTGATGTATCGTGGGCTTTATTAATATTATCGGATCATATGGTGTTTCCCCCTCTCTATCTTGTTGTGATGAATTGAGTTTTCCTTATGAGATTTCTTTGGATTGAATACTTTTATGGATTTGAGAACACTTGATGCTTTACTTGCTATGATTCCCACAGTGACAATGGGGTATCATATTGATTCACTTAATGTGTGTTTTGGCACTCAACTTGAGGATTCTCGCGGTGACATTGGGGTAATCTATGCATAGAGGTTGATGCCCGTTCTTGTCTTTGTTTCTCCGGTAGAAATCTTGGGTCACTCTTTGAGATTCTTTGTGTTGGGTTGGGTATTATAAATCTAAACTTGTTTTGGTGTTATTTTAGTACGAAATCTTGATAGATCGATCAGGAAGAATAGCTTGTGTTATTGTTGTACGAACTCTTGGATAGATCGATCCGAAAGAATAGCTACAAACAATTTCTTCTTATGTTCTCCGCTAGATAGGAACTTTGAAGTGATTCTTCATCGCACGTTGTGGGATGGTTATGTGGTCCAATTATATTAGTATCGTTGAGAGATTGCACTAGCGAAATTACTGACCCTAGGCCTTATTTTCAAGCATTCCAATACCGTTTGTGCTCCGTTTTATAACTTGCTACCTTGTTATTTTTTATTGTCACTATTACAAAAATCAATATCTACTATCCATATTACACTTGTATCATCATCTCTGTGCCGAACTAGTGCACCTATACAATTTGCCATTGTATTTGGTGTGTTGGGGACACAAGAGACTTTTTATTATTTGGTTGCAGGGTTGTTTGAGAGAGACCATCTTCATCCTACACCTCCCAAGGATTGATAAACCTTAGGTCATCCACTTGAGGGAAATTTGCTACTGTCCTACAAAACTCTACGCTTGGAGGCCCAACACGAGTCTACAAGAACAAGTTGTGTAGTAGACATCAGTCATACACCCAAGATGAATGGTTTATTGAATCTTGATCATAGTAATACACATATTCATAATATTGGAGCCAAAAGATGCAGAGTTGATAATGATAGTGCAATATACTTGTGGCACTGCCGTTTAGGTCATATTGGTGTAAAGCGCATGCAGAAACTCCATGCTGACGGACTTTTTGGAATCACTTGATTATGAATCATTTGATACTTGCGAACCATGCCTGATGGGCAAGATGACTAAAACTTCGTTCACCGGAACAATGGAGCGAGAAAATGACGTATCTGAAATAATACATACCGATGTATGCGGTCCGATGAGTGTTGAAGCATGCGGCTGGTATCGTTATTTATTCACCTTCACAGATGATTTGAGTAGATTTGGCTATATCTATTTTATGAAACACAAGTCTGAAACATTTGAAAAGTTCCAAGGATTCCAGAGTGAAGTAGAGAATCATCGTAACAAGAAAATAAAGTTTTTACGATCCGATAACGGAGGCGAATATTTGTGTTACGAGTTTGGTCTTCATTTGAAACAATGTGGAATAGTTTCACAGCTCACGCCACCTGGAACACCACAGCATAATGGTGTGTCCGAACATCGTAATCGTACTCTATTGAATATGGTGCATTCTACGATGTGTCTTACTGATTTTCCTTTATTGTTTCGGGGTTATGCATTAGAGACAGCTGCATTCATGTTAAATAGGGCATCATCTAAATCCGTTTAGGCGACTCCGTGTGAACTATGGTTTGGCAAGAAACCAAAGTTGTCATTTCTTAAAGTTTGCGGTTGCGATGCTTATGTGAAAAAACTTTAGCCTGATAAATTCAAACCCAAATCGGAGAAGTGCATCTTCATAGGATACCCAAAATAAACGGTTGGGTACACCTTCTCCCACAGATCCGAAGATAAGACTTGTTGCTAAGAATGGATCATTTCTAGTGAAGGAGTTTCTCTCAAAAGAAGTGAGTGGGAGGAAAGTAGAACTTGATGAGGTAATTGTACCTTCACTCGAATTGGAAAGTAGATCATCAGAGAAAACTGTTCCCGTGATGCCTACACCAACAAGAGAAGAACATAATGATAATGATCATGAAACTTCGTATGAAGTTACTACCGAACCTCGAAGGTCGACAAGAACATGTACCGCACCAGAGTGGTATGATAAACCTGTCCTGGAAGTCATGTTGTTAGACAACGGCGAACCTTCAAACTATGAGGAAGCTATGATGAGCCCAGATTCCGACAAATGGCTTGAGGCCATGATATCTGAGATAGGATCCATGTATGAGAATAAAGTGTGGACTTTGGTGGACTTTCCTGATGATCGACAAGCCATAGAGAATAAATGGATCTTCAAGAGGAAGACATACACTGATAGTAATGTTACTATCTACAAAGTTCGACTTGTCGCAAAAGGTTTCTGACAAGTTCAAGGAGTTGACTACGATGAGACTTTCTCACCCGTAGCGATGCTTCAGTCTGTCCGAATCATGTTAGCAATTGCCGCATTTTATCTGGCAAATGGATGTCAAAACTACATTTCTTAATGGATTTCTGAAAGAAGAGTTGTATATGATGCAACCAGAAGGTTTTGTCGATCCTAATGGTACTAACAAAGTGTGCAAACTCCAGTGATCCATGTATGGGCTGGTGCAAGCATCTCGGAGTTGTAATATACGCTTTGATGAGGTGATCAAAGCATATGGTTTTATACATACTTACAGTGAAGCCTGTATTTACAAGAAAGTGAGTGGGAGCACTACAAAATTTCCGATAAGTATATGTGAATGACATATTGTTCATCGGAAATGATATAGAATTTCTGGATAGCATAAATGGATATTTGAATAAGAATTTTTCAGAGAAGGACCTTGGTGAAGCTGTTTACATATTGGGCATCAAGATCTATAGAGATACATCAAGACGCTTGATAAGACTTCCGATGAGTACATACCTTGATTTTGAAGTAGTTTAAAATGGGTCAGTCAAAGAAGGTGTTCTTGCCTGAGTTGTAAGGTATGCAGTTCAGTAAGACTCAAAGCCCGACCACGGCAGAAAAATATAGAGAGAATGAAAGCATTCCCTATGCATCCGCCATAGGATCTATAAAGCATGTCATGCTGTTTACCAGACCTAATGTGTGCCTTGCCACATGTCTGTCAAGGGGGTACAATAGTGATCCATGAGTGGATCACCGGGCAGCGGTCAAAATTTTCATTAGAGGAATAAGGAAATGTTTCTCGGTTATGGAGGTGATAAAGAGTTCGTCGTAAAGGGTTACGTCGATGAAAGCTTTGACACTAATCCAGATGACTCTGAGTATCAATATGGATGCGTACTGAACATAGGAGCAATTACCTAGAGTATCTCTATGAAGAGCATTGTAGACATAGAAATTTGCAAAATACACATGGATCTGAATGTTGCAGACCGGCTGACTAAAACTCTTTCACAAGCAAAACATGATCATGCCTTAGAGTTTTAATCAGATAAACTATGTGAACTAGATTATTGACTCTAGTAAACTCTTTGGATGCTAATAACATGGCGATGTGAACTATTGGTGTTAATCACATGGTGATGTGAACTAGATTATTGACTCTAGTGCAAGTGGGAGACTGATGGAAATATGCCCTAGAGGCAATAATAAAATGGTTATTATTATATATCGGTGCTAGTTATACTCAATGCTCGCTTATGTGATTTTTCGTTTCTTGGTTGGTTGCTTCTCAATCTATTTGCTAGCCTCCACTTGTACTAAGTAGAAATACTACTTGTGCATCCAAACTCTTTAAACCTGGTTTTTCCACTTGAGTCCAACATACATACCTATATGCGGCATTCCCTTGCCGTTCTAAGCAAATTTGTATGTGGCATCTCTAATTTTCAAAATAATCTTCTCTTTTGTGTGCCCGCACCGCTCATGAGGCGATGAGGGGTGGCCGATATTTTTTTCATGCTAGATGTGTTATTCTCAAGATGGTTGTTTATTCACTTGTCATTGCACGAGAGTACGACAAAGGTATTAGGGATGCCTAGTCCCGAAATGAAAATGAATTTAGTTTATGTTTTCAGATAATAAATTCCTTGGAAAGTGTTTGTATGGAGGGCATCTCTGGATACAGTTAGCCCTGGATTTTGAAAGAATGGTGGAAAAAGGAATAAACTTTAATTTCTGTTTGGGAACCAACTATGATATATCTAGCATGGAAAGTATTGGGAACTTTAAGTCGTTTTCGTTGGCGGGAAAAGTATGCCTTTAAAAATATCTCTCAATTTAAGCTACGAGCTCTGGCACCTCTACAAATCCATACTTCCCTCTGCGAAGGGCCTTTATTTTATTTTATGCATTTTTTATTTTTTTGAGTCTCCATCTTCTCTTATAAAGCACCAACTAAGGGGCACTATGATCGTCCTTGAGAATTGGTTGTAGCTAATATGCGAGTGTGTTTCATGAATGGATCAATGATTGAGCATGATGGGCTAGGGACAACTTGCTTTAGTATTGATATTTTGAGAAGACATGGTTGTTTGTTGATATTCTTGAGTATTAGAGTCATCATGTCAAAACTAGACTATTGCTTTGAACCATATAAAAGTCCAATTGTCCATGCTATAAAGAAAAGAATATGTGATGAACATGATAGGCAGCATTCCACATCAAAAATTCTGTTTTTTATCATTTACCTACTCGAGGACGAGCAGGAATTAAGCTTGGGGATGCTGATACGTCTCCAACGTATCTATAATTTTTTATTGTTCCATGCTGTTATATTATCATTCTTGAATGTTTTACAATCATTTTATATCATTTTTTGGGAACAACTTATTGACATAGTGCCAAGTGCCAGTTGTTGTTTTCTGCTTATTTTTTACATCGCAGTAAATCTATATAAAACAGAGTCCAAACACCGCGAAACTTTTTGTGGCATTTTTATGGACCTGAAGACATACAATGGGCCAAAGAAGCACCTGGGGGTGCCCCAAGGGGGGCACAACCCACCAGGGCGCGCCTGGGGGCCCAGGCGCGCCCAGGTGGTTGTGCCCACCTCGGTGGCCTCCTGCACCGCCTCTTCGCTCTATAAATTCCCAAATATTCCAAAAACCATAGGGGAGTCAACGAAATTTTGTTCTAGCCACCGCAGTCTTCGGTATCCACGAGATCCAATCTAGAGCTCTTTTCAGCACTCTGCCGGAGGGGCAAATCATCACCGATGGCCATCTTCATCATCTCGGCGGCCACCATGATGTGGATGGAGTAGCCCACCCTCGGGGTCGAGGGTTTGTTGACCGGAACGACAACATCTGTTAGCCGTGTGCGGCGTCCCCTCCACAGTTTTCTCCCGTGGTCATATCTTCGTAGTTCTTAGGCGAAGCCCTGTGCGGATCACATCACCGTCACCGTCACCATGCCATTGTGTTGACGGAACTTATCTACCTACTCGACATCTTGCTGTATCAAGAGGACGAGGGAAGTCATCAAGCTGAACGTGTGCCGAACTCAGAGGTGTCATATGTTCGGTGCTTGATCGGTCGGAGCTAGAAGAAGTTCGACTACATCAAATGAGTTGTCAAACGCTTCCGCTTTCAGTCTATGAGGGTACGTAGACTCACTCTCCGCCTCTCGTTGCTATGCATCTCCTAGATAGACCTTGCGTGGGCGTAGAAATCTTTTTGAAATTGCATGCTACGTTCCCCAACACAGAACCCTAGTCAAATTCGGATGGTTTTGTGTGAACTTTCCAAAACAGTTCGGTTTAAAACTCGATGCACCATGTGGGTCTTTTTTGAGGTGGTTAACGACCTCGGACGAAGATGTGCCCAAAAGCAAATGTATCCGTTTCGACGATACGAACAACTTCCATGTTGAATATTTTTTGATCAAAAGCCATCTTGAGGGGCTAATTGCTCACGCATTGTATCAGGCATCCATCAACATGTGTGTGATGTCCAGCGTAATATTGTGATCTCTAGCCGGTTCGCACCATGCTGACTGTAACTTGCATATGAAATCAGATTGGAATGATTTTTATATCAAAACCGATCTTTTCGATGAGACGAAGACAATTTGTGTAGATCAGTTTTCCATATAGAGGCCGTCTTGGGGGCGTAATCAGCCGAACAATGTTCTAGATAAAAAATCTTAGTACTTCGAACATAATTTCGGCCCTCGGGGTGAGATCGGATGGCGATGGCCCAAACTTCAAAGAAGTTCATGTAGATAATACGACACTTCTTCATGTAGATCACTTCTCTATTTGAGGCTATTTTAATTAGTTTATTGACCATGTCAAAATCGGGTGTCAACACATGCCCCCTGTTTTTCGACGAAACTTTGGTGCCAAAAAATAACTTGCACGGAGCTTGTTCTAAGGACGATGTCAAAACTCCATCGGTCATGTACACATTTTTAGGATGATAAGTATATATCGGTCATTGCTTGTTTGAACCTCTTGATGCAAGCTTGGGTGAAAACTTCTCAACTTCTATAACAATCCGGTGATAAAGTTCCTTAGATATGTATCTCAAAGCCATCCTCCGAACCATATTGTTTACCCTTTTGCTAGGATTTTGCAGATAATCATGAATTAACTTCTTCCAATCCTTGCTTAGCCTGCATAAAAGTTTGATTAGTGGCCGAAGTGATGAGCTCCAATTCGTCCTTACCTACGTTGGTGAGAATAAGCATCGGCTATGGATATATATATATATGCAATACACCATGCTCAACATAGTAGCCGGATTATTGTTGTGCCAACTCATTTGCTTTTCAATTGCCATGTCTAGATATATGAGCAGTATTAAAGCAACCCAAGGTAAAATTGACATCTATACATACCTCAAGAGAAATTATAAGCGATTCGTCGAAACATTGATAACCATTGGATGTTTGCTGGACTTCACATAACGAAGCACTGAATGCCCCAATATGTGTAGCACCCATGGCAACCGAAGGCTTGTCTCACTTTTCAATCGAACTAAGGACGATGTTTGGATATTACACCGGCTATGCTTTAACATATTCTTAGGACGATAGATAAATATTGGCCATTAACATAAGGTCCATGTGAACTTCATCCACCAAAACAACTATAGCCGAAATAACCAAATGAAATGAAAAATCAAATATTTCAGCCCTTTGGATCAGCAATAAACTTGTAGCTAATCAAATATATAGTGATTTGGTAATACCCTTCCATGATATAAGAAATTATATTGCATCCATGGATATAAATAAGCCAATGGAGGGTGACCGATCGTACCTGGGGATGAATTACATGGCAAAGACATCAATGCCATATTTGGCAAATATGGTTGATGTGACGCCCCCGATTTGACCGTACACTAATCATGCACACAAATGTGTTTAACCATGATCAGGGACTCACGGGAAGATATCACAACACAACTCTAAAAGTAAAATAAGTCATACAAACATCATAATACAAGCCAGGGGCCTCGAGGGCTCGAATACAAGTGCTCGATCATAACAAGTCAGTGGAAGCAACATTATCTGAGTACAAACATAAATTTAAACAAGTTTCCATAAGATGGCTAGCACAAACTGGGATACAAATCGAAAGAGGCGCATGCCTCCTGCCTGGGATCCTCCTAAACTACTCCTTATCGTCGTCGGCAGAGAAGGTATCAACAGTTGTAGCAACAATGACATGCTATACAACAGAATAGGAGCTATCGAATCATCAAGAGTAGCAAACCTAATGCAAGAATAAGAGAGAAGAGAATGGGTGCTATCTGGTGATAAAGGGGGGTTGGCTTGCTTGGAAGCTTGGCAGAGAAGGACGGATCGTCAACACCATAGTTGATCGGGGCAGCAGCAGTGGCGTCAGTCTCAAAGTCTACCGAAGAGAAGATGGGGAAGGAACAATATATAGAAAGCAAACAAAGCATCACAAAGCATAACATGGCAATACGTTGTGGTAGGTGTGATCTAATGCAGTGCAAGGTGATACAGGCGAAGGGGGGAAACATCCGAGAAAGTATTCCCGATGTTAGGCATTTTTGGACAGACGAATCGGAGGGGACGGATCCTTGTTCGCTATGCTAGAGGAACGTGGCAGATGAACAGATGGCATATGCGGATTCATTATATATTTTTGAACAACTTTCATATATAAATTATTTATATCCGATATATCGATTATTTTATATGATTTTATGAAGTTTAAACACTATTTTCTAGAATTCATATTATTTGAATTAATTAAAAAAGGAAATATTGCATGAGCGTGATGTCAGAGTGACCTTAGCGGTCAACGCAGCCAGTCCAGGTCAAACCTGATGGCCGGTTCCCACAAGTCAGTTTTAGATTAGTTAACAGATTAAGTTTATTTAAACACCAGTTTAATTAAGCACGTGGGGGCCTCAAGTCAGCGACTCGGTTTGCCCAGTCAACACCATTGACTGGTCAAAGCAGTCAACGGGGTCTGCAGGGCCACTTTGGGCAACCAGTCAGTGGCGGCGGGGGTGGCTCCAGCGGCACCACGTCGGCAAGGCACCGGAGAGGGGCTTCGGTGACCATTCTCATGGCGGAGTGCCCCGGGTCTCACCGGAAAACAGCCACGGGCCACCGTTTGGCACGGGATCGGTCGCGTTCGAACATGCGGACGAAGCCACATCCACCTGTGATGGTCTCATAAGGAGGGGTGGTCGGAGCTGAGAGCTACAACGATGGCGGCGGCGGCACTTTCGGGTGCTCCACAGGGACGATAAGGCGGGGCATGGTTCGGCGTGCGGAACGGCTCTACAGATAGATGGCGCTCGCGTGTGTCCATTGCCGTAGTCGACAGCAGGCAGGAGGCGACGAGCTCGCGGCGGCTGCCGGAGCACTGGCCCATCGAGGACGGCGCTAGGGGAGCGGGAGGAGTAGCTGGCGCGTGTAGTGGGTGCGGGCGGAGGAGCTGAGCACGACGGGGTGGTCGGCTACGAGATCCACGAGTCGTGGCTACGGTGGCGAGCACCACAACGGCGAAAAGCTCGGGCTCGACGGGGGGAGCAGCTATGGCCGTGGCAGAGGCTGGGAAGAGAGGGGGAAGGAGCGCGGGGCTCACCGGGGCCTGTACTTGGGCGCTTGCGGGCTCGGGGAGGGCTCGTGGTGGCCGGAGACGGTGACGGCGTGCGGCGATGCAGAGGAGGAAGAACATGTCGCTGCGGGCTCTCCGATGGTGCCCGGCACGCTTGGTTGGTCGGGAACGACGAGTAAGACGACGACCATGCTCCCGAGCACGACGGTGGGGCACGGGGCGGCCGGTGGCCGTGGTGGAGCAGCAGCGCGACGGCGTCGGCGCTTGGGAGAAAGAGAATCTGAGGAGGGCGAGTGGAGAGGGGGAACTGAGGGGGGCTAGGGTTTCGGGGCACTGAGGAGGGGTGGCCGGCGACTTGAGGGCGCCGGGCAGCCGCCGGATGGCCGCGCCGTGGACAGGAGCCAAGCGTCCACAGGGCTGAGGTGAACAGAGGAAGAGGACGAGGGAGGTAAGTGGGCCGGCCTGGCACTGTAGCCACGGCTAGGTCGTGGCACAGTGCTAGTTTTGCATTATTTTCTTTTCCTTTTGTATTTTTTTTCTTTTTATTCTTTTATTTTGCATTTAATTTATACAGTAAATAGTTCTGTAAAATAAGAGACCCAAAAATACTTTGCAATATCTTGGACTATCACAAAAAGTTTGGGTCCAATTTGAATTGTTTAAAAGTAGTTTCGAATATAAATGAGTCTATTTAACGTTGTTGGTCCACTAAAATAATTGACAGTGGCAATTTGGGCACCCAAATGGAGTTGATATTAGTTTTACTTATACTTAGGGATTTTATGACATATTGTAAACATTTTTGTTTCATTATTTGAAGAAATAATAATTTGACTTGAATTTCAATTTTGAATTTCGAATCGGTTTCGAATCAATGCGAGCTTAACAACAGTAACAGTGGTTACGTGGCATCATTAACATAGGATTACTGTAGCATAGTTATCTAGGCATTAATTCTCCTCCACTACAAGAAATCTCGTCCCGAGATTTAGCACGGGAGTAAGGGGAAGGGATTTGGTTATGAAATTTTAACAGGTCTTCTCGGTCTTGGTTGCCCTTCTTGAAAATGTCGATTCATTATGTTGATGTCTTCATTTCTCTGCTTCAGGTCATCATGATGAAGCCGACATCCTTTCTTCAGGACCTCCACCGTACTTACGGAACAGATAAGGGAGAGACTCGGGAAGGATGGAGCTCAATACATGCTAGGTACATGTGGCTATCTCAGTGAACATGGCATACAGGCATCTCTCGAGTTGAAATTCAAGAAAGTCATCGAGAGCAATGTACGAAGGTGCACTAAAAAGCTTCAAGTTGATAGGCAATCGTTTGTTGCCTGAGACAGAGGGGGTAAAGGAGTTAAGTGCAATGGTATGTTTGATACTAGAATTGATGATCTCTCAGAAGGTGGCACGTGAATTACATACAAGGTGGCTCGTGAATTACATACAAGGCCACAAGTGAGGAATAACCTTGGGAACAGGGGGTACAGGAGAGTCAGGTTTCGATCCTGTGGAACTGTGGGCTATGGGCCCACCACGTGGGTTAAAATAGGAAGGGTGGTCACATTTGGCACGATCATGATAGAAAGGCATGTCAGAGGATAGCATGTCAGTTATGTTAGCAACAACGTTGGTACCAAGGGCGAGGGACGAAGCGAACCATTTTCCTGCTCATTGGAACGAGGCGGACCAATAGGCAAGGTTCTCGTCCATCGGTGGTTATCGAAATGTCAGCAACAATAGTAACACGGTCTTACTGACAAAGTTGTACACTAAGGTGTTTGCATAAGCAGGGAATTATCACTGCTCAAATAAGTTAGATTACTAGAAAAGTTAAAAAAAACCAATGGAAAGGAAAATGTGTTTAGACACAAGTATAATCCTTCTGAAGGGCAAGTAGATCGAGAAAATCATGAGAGGTCTTCAAGTACATAACAACCTAGGGAGAGGGGCGAGGAAACTCATGATGTTACCCATACAACGCTGTTTGGGATAATTGGTAAAGAAAATTTAGCACCGCGCTTCAATGTTCTCGTTGATGATAGGAGTACCACAGACATGCTTCGAGATACCATTGACATGGTCATTAGATAAAGGTCATACTTTGGATACACAAAGGATCCATCGGAAATAACTTATAAAAGAAGTCATACAGTTTCAGCAAGGAAACGATGAGGATGTGGCTGATGGGCTCAACAACCATTCATCGAGATTCCCATAAACATGGATTTCCCCATTTAATTGAACAAGGTGATAATATTGGACATACCAAAGTATATAACGAAGTATGTTCGAGGAGAACATCCACGAGTAAACATTGATCGAAACGTGCACCTGGAAAGATGGACTAATTAGCACGATCGATGTTAGGATGGTGATCCAATAACCAATAGACTAAGAATTAAGCTATCGACCATTCACTTCAAAGCAATAGGGTTGCTAGAAGTTTTGAATTTACACATCATAGTTCAATTGTCGGTATTCCGCTTAGAAACAACACGGGGACCAAGAAATGAATGGAGAAGGTGAGAAGTACTACTATATCAAGAATTCTTAAGAGGTGGAAAAAATTTCACAACATCATTGATATAAAAGATGGTAATACTCCAAGGTAGAACATAATACAATTTGGATGGCAAGTTGCATCCATAACATGAACAAGTTTGTGATGAAGGGAAGGTAAGGATGTTGTCGATTGTAACTCAATTTACCAAGGAATGAGGATGGCACTTATCATCAAGGATTCGATTGGTATCCTGTAAGGGGTCAAAATGTCGATGATGATCACGACAAATTTGTCGAGAGCCTCCACGAAGGAGCAACCGAACAGGGACTAAAAGCAATAGGAAGGATGAAGCGAAAATTTATTAGAACAACGGGTACGGCAAAAACTCGAAATGAAGCTTGTTGTTCAAGGTGAATTTATATGACGAGGAAAATCAACGTAAGCTTAGCTCACTGTCGAAAGTTGTGCTCTCGGAAGAACGACCAGGTGGCACAGTTAAAATTTAGCACAATAATGACATAACCGATCATGCTAGGAATAACTTGAAGGATTATTAAACTCGCAAGCAACAAAAATTACTTAGAGTTATTGAATCAGAGTGTGAAATCGTTTCACTTATCGGTGTTCTCAAGTGACTAATAACTCAGAGCCCGGGGGAATTGGAATCGACGACAATAATATTTGATGAAGAACTCATAAGAAGTTATGTAGTTCCGTGATATTCTCGAGATACGAGAGGGTATACTCGAAGGTAGAGCAGAATAGATGTTGGATTGGCGTATTGATCTATAGAAGACAAGTAATCAACTTGCTCGAGAAATGAGATCAAGGAAAAACAATATGGTCGAAACCACATTCGAAAATGATCAAACCACAAATACAACATGAACTTATAAGAAGAGGACACATATTTCCACGAGAAGCTTCAATGATAAGGTGTACATCGTGTCTATGGGCATGAACACAAAGTTCAAGGTGGACTCCCACTTCTCCAATGCATCACCATTCATTCACTGCTCTATTAAAATGATTTGAGTGTGAAAACCTACCGGGGGAAAACCAGAGGAGTATGACCCATGAAAAACTTTTCGGGTTCACACAGATTAAGGAAGGCATAGGTTCAACCCATTGGGATATCTTAGGAACATATACCACAGGCTTCAAGAGCAAATATCACCAGCTCGAAAGCAGAGCATGGTTGGCCAAATCAGATAATAGGATATACTAATGGCATTATGTATCAGGGAAAGAACTTGTCGGGTTTTTTTTTGTTTACAAAGGACATCGTCGGATGATAATTCAACAAAGGATCTAATGGTCCATAACAGAGCTGATGTGAGCATCGGCACACAAGCAGAGGAAGAAACAATTTAAAGGCATTGGATTATAGAAACAACTAACTAATTCAAAGCTCAAATGTAATGGAAATATGATTTCCAATTCAAGGGATCAGAAGCAAACACTCTAATTAAGGATGGGTAAGCTGAATCGACTCAAGGGTACAATCGACGGCAATTTGATTGGTCGAGAACTAGCTCCTGTTAAAATGACGTCCGAGCCGGAAGGATGAATTCTAGTTTCGATTGATGATTGTGTTCATTCACAAACATATCAATTCAACGGACTAAAAATGATAATGACAAAGCATGCTAAAAATATTACCAGAGTTATGGGATTAATCATAAGGCCAACAAGCAAGAATTTCAAGAGCAATAGGTTGTTGAGGATTTGCGGAATATTGAAAGGCATTTCGAAGACCTTTGTGAAATACATGAATCAGCTGGGGATGACCGGATACTCGGTATTGCGAGAAATTATCCGTAGGGGTATTCAAGTGGCAAAGAACTGCAAGGTCGTGGGCACAAAGCATTCTTGGAACAATAGAGAGAATTTCGGGCTATCTTGTAATGACAAGATCAACGGGGAATGATTGTGTCGGTGTACTAAGATAGGGGTACCTTAGTGCCCCAACTTGTGCACGGGCAGTAGCAGCTTCCCGTGGCTGGGCTTACCACGTGCTCGCCAAGAACCTTTCCTGTCCCTATGAAGCCATTCAAAAACAAAGTATACAAGACAGAAGATCAAGGCCCCGGCAAGAGGAGCTTGCCGGGAAGGCCGCACCAGGCTCAAGGTTCTCACTTTAGCACAAGACCCTGGCAAGAGGGGCTTGCCAGGAAGGCCAAGGAACACATACCTCAAGAGATGCCTCGGCGCATCTTGCGCCCCGGCAGGACCCGGAGGGCGACAAGCTTCCGGGCCCGGCAAGATCACTACCCCGGCAAGGTGCTTGCCGGGGAAACCTATGCTGTGTGCCCGCGCTCCGGCTCATCGGCCCACGCGTCGCCCTGGGGCCCTTCCAGGGGCACGTTGCAGATGGCTGTGCAGCTTGGGGCACACGGTGGCAAGCCACGGTGACGAGGCTACCGCCGTGGCAAACGGAGAAGCATGGACGGACACTTTTGGGGTCGACGGCGACGGGCATTTAAGGCCCTTGTCCCCCACTGTCAAAGTTAGGTGAAGACCACTGTTCATATACTGTTCATGCACTGTTACAACTACCACCAAAATTACGCTTTTACCCTCCTCTACGTTGACACCTGTCGGTGACCCCTTTGAGCTATAAAAGGAGGCCCATGCACAACATAGAGGAGGTTCGAAACCTAGACAACTCTCTCGCTCGGTGTAGCTAATACTGTAGCTCTTCAAGCTCCCGAGCTCAAGAACTCAATACAACCTAAGGCAGGAGTAGGGTTTTACGCGTCCGCGCGGCCCGAACCTGGGTAAAACTGCCCGCGTGCGCTCCTCGATCTGCTCTCTGTGCTCCCTCCGCTCCCTTACCGCAACGTAGAAGGGGCTCCGGTCCCATAGGTGCTCGTGGGAGGACAGTTTCCCCCGACATCTTTGGCGCGCCAGGTAGGGGGCGTCGAGGTTGTGCGAACCTGATCCGGCGCTCACGCGGGCGCATTCTTCATCAACCTCTCCAGCTTCATCAACTTCATCAGCTACAACGACATGCCTCCGAAGAAGAAGGCTTCGGAGGTCGGAGGCCCGTCTGCGTCGATTCCACCGCCACCAGAACCAACGGTTGGTGGAGGAGGCGCCGGCGGAAGGGTGGTCGCCGGCAAGGAAACTCACGGCGCCACCAAGTCCAAGGACAAGACGGACGACCGGGCGAATTCCAAAGCCTCGGTGTCCGTGGACGCACCACGTCTCTCTCAGGAGGTACAAGACCCGCAGCGGTGTGGTACTGGAGGTACCATACGCTTGCTGGGGCGTGGCCAAGCCAGAGGATCGCGGGATGCTCAAGGCCAGCGTGCTGGCACAAGCAAGGCCCGGTCGCCGGGGCGGGAACATGCTCCTTCTAACGCGGTTAGAAGTCCGAGCGTGTCCCGCTCCTCGCACCGCTCGCCGTCATTCCCCTCTTCTCCAGCAGAAGCTCTAGCAAGAGCACAGCTGCTCCTCGACTTCCCTCCAGCGGCAGACAAGGCCGAAGACTGGAGGGCAACGATTCAGAGCCTCATCGCCTTCGCCAACAACGACGCGCCACAGCAGCCGGCAACCTCACGGCCGCGGCAAGTCGACCAAGCGAAGGCCGATGGCGACAAGACCGCCGGGGGTGCAACTACCGTGCACTCCCCGCCGCGGAAGCAGAAATCGCCACCCCGCCGGATCAACGTCGACGACGACTCCACGGCGTCGTCGGATCCGCGGGCTCGCCGCGATCAGCGCCAAGTCCTAGACGACAGGCGGCAAGAAGACGCTCGGACTCGCATCGAGCGTCGACGAGAAGCCCAAAGACAGTCAGATCAGCGCGCTGGGACCGCTGTCGACGCGCACGCGCCCGGTGAACCAGGCGACTTGCCGTACGCGGCAGGCTGCCCTGCGTTCACCCGTGAGCTGCAGCAAGTCCAGTGGCCCAGCATGAAGAATTTCAAGCCCGACGTACCCGAGAAGTACGACGGCAAGACACACCCCTCGGAGTTCCTCAGCATCTACACCATCGCGGTGCAGGCTGCCGGGGGACGCGACGAGAAGATCCTAGCCAACTACTTCCCGCTAGTGCTTAAGCCAAACATCTGGTCTTGGCTTATGCACTTGGCGGAGAACTCCATCTCTTCGTGGGCGGATCTGTGCCACCAGTTTGTTGGCGCCTTCACGGGCGGCCACAAACCCCACGGCCAGGAGAGCGATCTCCACATCCTCGCCCAGAAGGAGGGAGAGTCCCTGCGCAAATACATCCAGAGATTCATCCGCGTCCAGCACAACATTCCCGACGTCCACCCTACCGCGGTTATCAGTGCGTTTCATCAGAACGTGCGTAACCGCCGGATGAGGGAGGAGATGGCCATGACCAAGATCCGGGATGTCAGCGAGCTCTACGCTCTGGCTGACAAGTGCGCGCGCGCCGAAGAGGGGAGGAGACTCCCCGGAGAGGATACTGGCGCAGGAGGAAGCGACAGCGAGGATGCCGCCCCGGCAAGGAAAAGCCGGCGGCGGAATAACAGAAAGAAGAAGAGCAAGGAGGTGCTGGTTGTCGAGCAGTCCGGCAAGGAAGCTCCCGCCAAGAAGGCACAGGCTGGCGGTTCCGGCAAGGAGCCCGCCCCTGTGGCAGCAGCCGACAAGCAGGACGACTCCGACAAGCAGTACTGCAAGATCCACCGCACCAAGGGCCACGATCTTCAGAACTGCAAAAGAGTCGAGTACCTCGTAGAGCAGCAGAAGGCTGAATACGATCGTCGCGACAAGGAGAAGGCCCAAGGAGGCGGAGGAGAACCCAGCAAGAAGCGGCCGTTCAATGGCCGGGGAGGACGCCGCGGCAAGGCCAATCAGCAGCAAGGTGACAGACCTCCCCGGGGCCGCGACAAGGACGAGGATGAAGACGACGATGATGACATGGAAGAAGGAGACAACAGCGAGCAGGAGTTCCAGAAGGCCACATAGGTTCTGTGTGTCGACGGAGGTGCCTCTCTGCACACTTCCCACCGCCAGCTCAAGCAGTGGGTGCGAGAAGTGAATGCAGCTGAGCCGCCCGTCGAGTCACGCAGGCTACTGAAGTGGTCCGGCACGCCCATCATCTTTGACCTTGAGGACCACCCTGATCGCACCACTGCGGTCGGGTGCTTGCCGATGTTGGTCTCACCAACTATCCACAACCTCAAGGTCACCAAGATGTTGGTAGACGGCGGGGCCGGCCTGAACTTGATCTCCTCAGCTGTGATCAAGAAACTACAGATCCCAGACGGCGAGCTCGAAGAAACCGGGTCGTTCCAAGGGATCAACTCGGGAAGGAGCAAGCCGAAGGGGAAGATTACGCTGCCAGTGACCTTTGGCGGGGAGCTCAACTTCAGGACAGAGAGGATCACATTTGATGTTGCCGATATCCCATTACCATACAATGGGATACTTGGTCGTCCTGCCCTCGCCAAGTTCATGGCAGCTTCCCACTATGCATACAACGTACTCAAGATGCCGGGGCCGATAAGCGTCATCTCTGTCCCTGGTGACAAGAAGGACGTGCTTATCTGCGCCGACAAGATCTACCGAGATGCAGCAGCCGCAGCAGAGAGCAACACACTTGCCGCTGAAGCTCCCGGGGGGGAGAACAAGACCAAGTCCGACAAGAGCTCTGGAGCCCACTCCGGCAAACGCACCTCTTCGGAGTGCTGCGCTGCCGTCGAGGACGCACCATTGAGCTCCACCGGCAAGTGCAAGAAAGGGATGGCAGCTCCACCGGCAACCAAGAAGGTGTCCGTCAAGGAGGACGGCACTGGTGGTACGTTCACCATCAGTGCTGCACTCGACCACAAATAGGAAAGCGCGCTCGTTGCCTTCCTACGGGCGAATGTCGATGTGTTTGCATGGCAACCATCTGACATCCCCGGCGTTCCCAAGAAGGTAATTGAGCACAAGCTTGCTATTTGTCCTCATGCGCGGCCCGTCAAGCAGAAGGTCAGAAAGCAAGCCGTGGAGCGCCAAGAATTCATCGCCGAAGAGATAAACAAGTTGGAAGCAGCAGGCCTGGTTAGAGGCGTAATACATCCCACGTGGTTGGCCAATCCGGTTGTCGTACGAAAGGCTAATGGGAAGTGGAGACTTTGTATAGACTTCACTGATGTGAATAAAGCGTGTCCCAAGGATCCATTTCCCTTGCCGCGTATTGACCAGATTGTTGACTCCACCGCCGGATGTGAGTGCTTTCCTTCCTTGATGCATACTCAGGTTACCACCAGATTTTCATGGCCAAGGAAGACGAAGAGAAGACTGCATTCATTACTCCATGTGGCACGTATTGCTTCATACGCATGCCCTTCGGATTGAAGAATGCAGGCTCAACATTTGCGAGGGTGGTGCACACTGCTTTTGAGCCACAGATACACAGAAATGTAGAAGCCTACATGGATGATATAGTGGTCAAGAGCAAGAGCAAAGATACCCTGATACAGGACTTAGAGGAAACCTTTGAGAATATGCGCAAGATCCAACTCAAGCTGAACCCCAAGAAGTGCGTCTTCGGAGTCCCCTCCGGCAAGCTTCTCGGGTTCTTTGTGTCCGAGAGGGGGATTGAAGCCAATCCCGACAAGATAAAAGCCATCGAGCAGATTGAAGCCCCGAAGCGCGTCAAAGACGTAAGAAGTCTTGCTGGTTGTGTGGCTGCCCTCAGCAGGTTCATTTCAAAGTCTGCAGAACGCGCCCTGCCTTTCTTCAAAATCTTGAAAAAGGCAGGTCCTATGAAATGGACTCCGGAAGCGGAGGCAGCGCTGCAAGACTTGAAAGGATACCTGTCCTCCACTCCGATACTTGTCGCACCTAGGCCACAAGAGAAGTTGCTGCTGTACCTAGCGGCAACCAATCAAGTGGTTAGTGCTGCGTTAGTAGCGGAGAGGGAGGCAGATGAGGAACCCACATCCCCGGCAAGCGAATCCAGCGAAAAGCAGGGGGCTTCCCCGACAAGCTCTGGCCCCGACTAGGACAAGTCTGCGCAGGAACAAGGTGAAGTACGAAAGAAGATGGTGCAGCGCCCAGTGTATTTCGTAAGTTCCCTCTTGCAGGGGGCTAGATCAAGATACTCTGGGGTGCAGAAGTTGCTTTTCGGCCTCCTCATGGCCTCAAGGAAGCTGCGCCATTACTTCCAAGCACACGAGATAACGGTGGTCACTCGCTTTCCGTTGAAGAGGATATTGCAAAATCCAGAAGCAACAGGCAGGATCGTCGAGTGGGCACTAGAGCTGTCAAGCTTTGGTCTCAAGTTTGAGAGTACTTCAACCATACAGAGCAGAGCTTTGGCAGAATTCATAGCAGAATGGACCCCAACGCCAGATGAAGAAGTCCCAGAGACAAGCGTTCCCGTCCAAGAAGCGAGCAGCGAATGGATAATGTACTTTGATGGTGCTTTCTCGCTGCAAGGCGCCGGTGCCGGCGTGGTACTCATAGCGCCCACCGGAGAGCACCTCAAGTATGTTGTCCAGATGCACTTTCCCAAGGAACAAGCGCAAACAATACTGCTGAGTATGAAGGTTTGCTTGCCGGCCTCAGAATTGCGGCCGAGCTTGGGATCAAGAAGTTGATTGTGCGGGGAGATTCACAGTTGGTGGTCCGACAAGTGAATAAGAGTTACCAGAGCCCTTTGATGGAAGCTTATGTTGATGAAGTGAGGAAGCTTGAAGAGCATTTGAAGGTCTGCAAATGGAGCACGTCCCAAGAGCTCAGAATGATATTGCAGATGGCCTCTCAAAGTGTGCTGCAATGAAGTTACCTGTGGAACCAGGGACCTTCGTGCTCAAGTTAACCCAGCCATCTGTTACACCATCAGTTGGGCAAAACAAGAAGAGAAAGTTGGTCTCCGGCGACTACTTGCCGGCGGATCTTCCCGGAGCCGCCGCCAAGGTCCCCAAGATCGACAGCCAAGATGCTGAGGAACAGTTTGCTCCTGCAGATCCAAGGGTCTGTACAGTTGAAGCAGGCGTTCCCGACAAGCCTTGCCCCGGCAGGCTTGCCGGGGGACCATCAGCTCCGGCAGAGCCGCAGGTTCTTGCCGTAGAAGCTGAGGTTCCCGCAGCAGCCCTCATGCCTTTAGTCCTTGTTGTTGAGCCTCGGGCTCCAGCATGGGCACAGCAAATCGTCCATTTTCTACAAACTGGAGAACTTCCCGACGAGCCAGAAGAGATAGAGAAAATAACCAGGCAGTCAAGTATGTACCAGTTCGTTGGCAATGAACTGTACAGAAGAAGACTCAATGGTGTCAGGTTGAAGTGCATTTCCAGAGAGGATGGACAGAGGCTGTTGGCAGAGATACATGGAGGAATATGTGGCCACCACATTGGCGCAAGGGCACTTGCCGGGAAGGCGTTCCGGCAAAGGTTCTTCTGGCCAGAAGCCCTCCAAGATGCAACTGCACAAGTAGCCAAGTGCGAAGCGTGCCAGTTCCATGCCAAGCAAATCCACCAGCCAGCTCAAGCTCTCCAGACAATCCCTTTGTCCTGGCCCTTCTCGGTCTAGGGGCTCGATATCCTCGGCCCCTTTCCCCGTGCTGCCGGGGGCTTTGAGTACTTGTACGTAGCAATCGACAAGTTCACAAAGTGGCCAGAAGTGGAACCAGTGAGAAAGATGACAGCACAGTCAGCAGTCAGGTTCTTCAGATCGATTGTTTGTCGTTTCGGAATCCCTAACAGGATTATCACCGACAACGGCACACAGTTTACAAGTCGCACCTTCATTCAGTACGTCCAAGACCTTGGCGCCAAGGTCTGCTTCGCTTCTGTTGCTCACCCGAGGAGCAATGGTCAAGCGGAGAGGGCCAATGCTGAAGTGCTGCGCGGACTCAAGACAAGAACCTTCGACAGGCTGCGCAAGTGCGGAAGAAACTGGATAGAGGAGTTGCCGGCGGCTCTTTGGTCAATCAGGACGACACCAAATCGAGCCACCGGACAGACACCCTTTGCTCTTGTCTATGGAGCAGAGGCAGTTCTCCCCACGGAACTCGTATACGGATCTCCTCGGGTGCTCGCTTATGATGAGCTCGAGCAAGAGCAACTGCGGCAAGATGATGCATTGCTCCTTGAGGAGGAACGTCTCCAGGCTGCTGTACGAGCTGCTCGATACCAGCAAGCCTTGCGTCGCTATCATAGCCGCAAGGTCAGGGCCAGGAGTCTCGAGGAAGGCGACCTTGTTCTTTGGCGTGTTCAGTCCGCCAAGAATTCCAACAAGTTGACGCCGAAGTGGGAAGGCCCTTATCGGGTGAGACAAGTCACAAGGCCCGGCGCTGTCCGCCTTGAGACCGAAGAAGGCTTACCGGTGTGCAACTCCTGGAACATAGAGCATCTTCGCAAGTTTCACCCATAAGGCGCGGTTGCCGTGATCCGCTCCGGCAACCACCTTTTGTACAAGTCTTGCCGCTGTTGCATGTAAACCTTTGTACAAAGCCGGGCGCAGACCCCGTGCATCAGTAAAGTTTTTGTGCTTAGCACTATTTGTCATTTTCATGCCTTTCTTTGTTATTTGCATGCATCATCTGACACTATGTGCAACGCACGTCCCCGGTAAGCATTAGCAAGCCATGAGGCCCTATACTTGTTTTCCCTCCTCTTCTTCTTTCCCTCTTAAGCAGAAGGAGTATTCCTCGCGCACAAGTTTGCCGGGGGGGAAGGAGATGGAGGCATATGAACCAAGTGCTGTTCAAGAAAGAGAAAGCCTTGTCGGGGAGCAAGCAATTTATGAAAGCTAAGTTACCAAAGTTTGAGTAATTCAAATTTTTTAAAATTTAGTTATCTTCCTTGAACAACCACACTTTGTATGGAAAACCTATGCGCGGAGGAACCTACCCGTGGCTAGCCGCACCTTTACTTTGTTTCGAGCACGCTCAACGACTTAAGTGAGCTGCGACAAGTGTCACGCCCTTACTTCGTTTTCGAGTTCGCTCAGCAATCTAAGTGTGCTGCGACTAGCTGCGGCAAGGTTTCTTGCCGGCAAGGCCTTTGCCAGCAGGCTGCTAAGAGTCCAGCACTCAGCGCTCGCGGCAAGGGCCCCTTGCCGGCAAGTTCCCTAAAAGCGTAGGGCAAAAAGCATACAAAGTGAAGGACCAAAAGCAAGGGAGATAACACTGCATTGGTTGCTCGAAATAAGAGTGTATATTACAAAGATAGCTTGCCGCAATACTAACAGATTCTTGTCAATAACACGCTTTGCAGCGGCAAAGGAAGCAGAAAGAAAGGAATTTAATCTACGCGGTCGCCTTCACGCCTCGTGATCTTGCCCACCTTGGCGACGATGTGGGCAACCTGCGCCTTCAACGCCTCCTGGTCAGCTTCGGGCGGCAAGGTGCGGAGGACGTTGACGAGGTTGATGCCGGGGTTGCGGTAGACGATCTTCGATAAGACCCGCTCCATGGTGCCCATACAGAGTCGACGCGCCTCGTCGGCCAGCTGCACGGGGATCTTCTCTCGCAGCCGCGCAAGCGCCGGCGCGATTCCCCTGAAGAATAGACTCAACTTGGCGCTGTGGGGGAGGCTCTCGTCCAGGGAGTACACGAGATGCTCCGCCCTCAGCGCCATCATCTCCGCGTCAATATTGGCAGCGGAGGTGACCAGCTCATCAGTCCACTGCTCCACCGCCTGGTTGAAGTTGTTCGCCGAGACGGCGGCGCTCTCCACTAAGGCCCTTTCCTTGCGGAGTTCGTCCTTCAGCTTCGTCTCGCGGTCCCGGGCGGCGTCGAGCGAGTCAGTCAAGGTGGAAACCTTCAACTCTAAGTCAGCGATGGAGTTCTTGGCGTCAGAGAGCTCTGTGCCCTTCTCGGAGAGACGTACCTGCAGCTCAGAGTTGGTGTGGGCATCTTTCTCCCGCTCCACATTGAGCGCAGTGACTCTGTCCTCGCTCGCCTTCAGGAACAACTCCAGCTGCTCCACCTTGGCCTCCAGGTCTTTCTTGGCGGTCTCTGCGGCGGCTGCGGCGCTCCTCGCCTCCTTCAGAGCCCCGCCAATGGCCTGCTCCCGGGCGGCGAGGTCGTCCTCGTGGGCATCGAGGTCGACCTTCCGCTGGTTGAGTACTCCTTCTCGCCGGGACAGCTCCTCGGCGGCCAACCGCTGCTGCTCCTCGGCCTCAGCTTTTTCAAGGAGGAAGGCTTGCTGCGCCCCGGCAAGCTCTTCACGCTCCTCCGCCAAGTTGCGGAGGGCCGCCTGGTTGGCGGCGCGGAGCTCCGCGGCGCGTTTCTCCAAGTCAGCTCCAGCCTTGGCGGCGAGAGCCTCCCGAGACTCCAACTTCGCCTGCCTGGCCCGGTACAAGGCCAGGAGCCGACGAAGGAGTCTCTCCTCTTCGGGCTCGTCGCTTCTGCCGGGCGCTTCAACAACCTTCAATTCGGCGGAGGCGAGGACCTCTCCGTCAAAGGTCTCTCCCTCCGCGGGTGCTCGAGACGAGGACGCCCACGGGACTTGTATGAAAACCCCGTTGGCGGCCTCCAGGTAGACTCCCTGCCCAGCCGCGGAGGCGGAAGGGTCGGCGGCCGGTGCAGCGTTCGGCGCTCCTGCGGCCTCCGGGCCGGCAGTGCGGTCACCGGTCCCTTCCCCAGCCGCGGCGTCTGCGGTCGGGGCGGTCTCTTCAGCGGCAGGCTCGTTGGCTCCAGCCATTCCCTCGGTGGCAGTGGTGTTGCCGCCGGCGCCGTGCACCTCCTCCTCAGCGGTGGCCTCCGTCTCCATCCGCTCCGGTGCAGGAGGATCTAGCAGAAGAAAAAGAAAAGAAAGAATCAAGCAAATATCCAAAAAAGACGAATCCGGGAAGAAGAAATTACAAGCTTTACCTTTGCGGACTTCTTCAACGACGGGGTCCCTCGCCGGGGAATTCTCCCTTGGCGGCGGAGTAGTGGCCCCTGCTGGCGGAGGGCCGCCTGCGCCCTCCCTTGGCGGGCTGCTCGCCCTTGTCGGGCTGCTCACCCTTGGCGGGGTACTCGCCCTTGGCGGAGTGCCCGTCCTTGGCGGAGCGTTCTCCCTTGCCGGGGAGTTCATCCTTGGCGGGGAGGGTGGAGCAAGTGGCTCGTCGGGGGCGACCTCCTGGCGCTCCTGCGGCTGCGGCTCCACTTCTGCACAAGACAACAAGACATCAGTACAAGCAACAACCTCGAGCGCGCCCATCAAGCAGAAAGACGAACACCAGATTTACACTGGGGGCTGCGCTGGGGGCTGCTCCTCGGAGCAGCAGGCTGATCCGGCAAGCTCGTCGCCGGCGCGTCGCTTGTCGCCACAACGGGCTCGTCGTCCTCAACGTTGACCACAGGGATCTTGGCCCTCTTCGCCATCCACTGGGTCAGGGTCCTGCGAAGCAAAAAAAAAAGCAAGATCAGAACCAGCAAAGAAAATCGAGACAAAATCAAAGGAACTAAAAGAATTGCAAGAACTTACTCCTCTTCCTCTTCGTCGGAGCTGAGGGCGGAGAAGTCAAACTCCGCCTGGTGTGCTCCCGCGCGAGGAGCTGGAGGAGAAGGCTCCCTCGGGCGCTTGGCGGTCTCCGGGGCTGTGGGCTGTGAAGACCCGGCCCCCGTTGTCGCCGAGGTCCGAGGGGCAGAAGGAGCACCCGTTCCGCTCCGGGAAGATCCCCCTCCGCTTGGCGCTCGGGCACGGGGCGCCTCCTTGACGACTTCGCTCGTCTTGGTGGCGCGCGTCGCACGGCGCGCCGGCTGCTGTCGAGGCACCTGTGGCCTCGCCGCCTCAGCTGCCTTGCGGAGGCGCTTCTTCAGTTGCTGCGTAGGGCTTGGCGGAGTCGGAGAATTCTCCGAGGACGAGGAGGCATCATCGTCAAGATTCAGAGATCCACCAGAATCTTCGCCGGATTCTCAAGCCTCGGCGCCCTCCTCCTCCTCGGCAGGCCCGCTGGACTCAGTGCCATGCCCGGCGACCTCGCTTCCCCCGGCAACCTCGCTCGCCCCAGCAAACTTCACGGAAGGCTCCCCGGCAAACTCCTCGGGCGCAATCTTCAGCAGCTTGAGGATTTCCGCCTCCTCTGCTTGACTCACTGCGTCCACGGCCTGTGCCTCTTCCACAGTGTATCCAAAGTCGCCCGCAGCCGTAGCTGTGGCGGCCTCCTCCATCCTGGAGGCGATGTAAGCTATATCCCGCTCAGTAGTAGCCCGGGTAAGGCCCTTGTTCTCCTCGGCGTTGCGAGGCTTCTCGACCAAGTTGTCGAAGAAGGTCAGCACGGTCTCCGGTGGAGGCTCCAGCCAAGTGGGGACGACGCCGTGGGAGTCGCACTCGGGCATCATCGCGCGTAGGGAATCACGGGCAGTGCTGTTGCACAGCGGCACCACTCCCCGGGAAGGTCTGAACCACTCCGGGTGGGCCGGGTCATGCTTGAAGAGCTCCCGGACCATCCCCTTCAACTCCAAGGTGGTGAAGTTGTAGTTCAATCCAGGGCGCAGCCTCATGATGTCTGCCGCATTGCCGAATTCCCAGGCGGGCCTTTTCCTTTCTTGTAAAGGGGCGATGCGGCGGCTGAGGAAATCTGCTCCAACTTCTCCGATAGTCAGATTGGCGACCCGGAGACGAATGATCCTAATGAGGGCGATCTGAAGCTTGCTGTCCTCCGGGGCCAATTCACTCCAATCCCTGCCGCGCACTATGGCAGTCTGGCGCGGCGAGGTAAAGGGCTCTGGCTTATCTTCCAGCACCCAGCACCAATCGGCTCTCCACTCCTCACACTTGCCGTGAAGCTCTCCTTTCAAGTACGAGTCCTTCTTGTTCAGCCTAAAGATCCAGGAGATGCCGCCAGAGAGGGGGGCACCTGACTCTTCTCTAGGCATGAAGAAGTGGCGGAAAAGAGCTACATTTGGATGAACCCCAACATAGTTTTCGCACAGATGTACGAAAACGGCCATCGTAAGGATGGCGTTGGGGGTGAAATCTAGGAGGTGGAGGCCATATGTATTCATGACATCACAAAAGAACTCCGAGAACGGAGGGCACAGACCACAATGGAAGAATGCAGCAAAGAAAAAGTACCCGCCGGGGAACATATCTTTGGCGACGGCGGGGAAGACTTGGGTGCGGGGATGAGCTTTGGTCTCCCTCGCCCAGAACAAATAGTATTTGTCCCGCAGCTCCCTCGCGCCAAGCCTCGGCGCGAAGACCACGCACTTCTTCCGCAGGGCTGCCAGCTTCGCCGCCTGCTCGGACTTCTCCTTCTTGGCCTTGTCGCTCTTCGGAGCCATGGCGGGGGCGGCGAGGAAAGAGGCGAGGGGGGTCGACGGTGCCGCAGATGCGGGAGACGGCGGAGGAAGAAAGGGGCTTGGCTCTCTGTCGACCTTTGGGAGGCGGAGGGCGACGGGGGTTTCTGGAGAATCAAGGCGCAATGAAGACGATGGAGGGGAACTGCCCCTGCTTCCTTTGCTTTTAAGGGGGAAGTGGGGGACGTTCCGCATTTCCCATTAAAGAACAGGCCACGATCTCTCCCACGACACCGCAATCGACGCGTGCCGTTAGGGAGGGATGCGGCGGATACGGAAGGGGATACAGCTTGCCGTGGGCCGCGCGTGCCCGTGCACTGTCTTGGGCCTGGCCCAACAGCGCTCGGCACCGTGTGTGGCCCAGGCCCGGGGGCTCCTGTCGGTGTACTAAGATAGGGGTACCTTAGTGCCCCAACTTGTGCACGGGCAGTAGCAGCTTCCCGTGGCTGGGCTTACCACGTGCTCGCCAAGAACCTTTCCTGTCCCTATGAAGCCATTCAAAAACAAAGTATACAAGACAGAAGATCAAGGCCCCGACAAGAGGAGCTTGCCGGGAAGGCCGCACCAGGCTCAAGGTTATCACTTTAGCACAAGACCCTGGCAAGAGGGGCTTGCCAGGAAGGCCAAGGAACACATACCTCAAGAGATGCCTCGGCGCATCTTGCGCCCCGGCAGGACCCGGAGGGCGACAAGCTTCCGGGCCCGGCAAGATCACTACCCCGGCAAGGTGCTTGCCGGGGAAACCTACGTTGTGTGCCCGCGCTCCAGCTCATCGGCCCACGCGTCGCCCTGGGGCCCTTCCAGGGGCACGTGGCAGATGGCTGTGCAGCTTGGGGCACACGGTGGCAAGCCACGGTGACGAGGCTACCGCCGTGGCAAACGGAGAAGCATGGACGGACACTTTTGGGGTCGATGGCGACGGGCATTTAAGGCCCTTGTCCCCCACTGTCAAAGTTAGGTGAAGACCACTGTTCATATAATGTTCATGCACTGTTACAACTACCACCAAAATTACGTTTTTACCCTCCTCTATGTTGACACCTGTCGGTGACCCCTTTGAGCTATAAAAGGAGGCCCATGCACAACGTAGAGGAGGTTCGAAACCTAGACAACTCTCTCGCTCGGTGTAGCTAATACTGTAGCTCTTCAAGCTCCCGAGCTCAAGAACTCAATACAACCTAAGGCAGGAGTAGGGTTTTACGCGTCCGCGCGGCCCGAACCTGGGTAAAACTGCCCGCGTGCGCTCCTCGATCTGCTCTCTGTGCTCCCTCCGCTCCCTTACCGCAACGTAGAAGGGGCTCCGGTCCCATAGGTGCTCGTGGGAGGACAGTTTCCCCCGACAGATTGTATGAATGGAAAGTATACGTGGTTATCCATAGGGGGTTTATCGATGGAAGGGAATTGCAAAAGCGATGTCACAAAGTCTCGAGAGAACATCGTAGAGTATCTTCAGAATCTTTTTGTGCAGCAGGCGATCATGTGTAATAAGGGGCTCTCCAGGTGGATGTGATCACAAGATCCTAATGTCAGAGTTAATAAAACCTTTACCCGAAGAGAAGAGAGATCAGAATATCAGAGTAAAGACGAGGAATAAAAGATCCTAATACCAACCAAGGCGACGAGGGCCCTTAAGCCACACAGCCAACTTAGTAGAAGTTTTTCTTTGACTAGACTCGACTTTGGCCAAGGTGTTGGAAAGGGGGATTCCTACAGGCAGTCAGCTCTGATACCAACTTGTGACACCCTGATTTGACTGTACACTAATCATGCACGCAAATGTGTACGACCAGGATCATGGACTCACGGGAAAATATCACAACACAACTCTAAAAATAAAATAAGTCATACAAGCATCATAATGCAAGCCAGGGGCCTCGAGGGCCCAAATACAAGTGCTCAATCATAGACGAGTCAGGAAAAGCAACATTATCTGAGTAAAGACATAAATTTAAACAAGTTGCCATAAGATGGCCAGCACAAACTAGGATACAAATTCAAAGAGGCGCAGGCCTCCTGCCTGGGATCCTCCTAAACAACTCCTTATCGTCGTCGGCAGACTGCATGTAGTAGTAAGCACCTCATGTGTAGTAGGAGTCGTCGTCGGTGGCGTCTGGCTCCTGGGCTCCATCATCTGGTTGCGACGTCCGAGAAGAAGGGAAAAGGGGGGAAAGGGGGAGCAAATCAACCATGAGTACTCATCCAAAGTACTCGCAAGCAAGGATCTATACTACATATGCAATGGTAACGATGATATGGGTTGTATCTGTGGACTAAACTACAGAATGCCAGAATAAGAGGGGGATAGCTAATCTTATCGAAGACTACGCTTCTGGCAGCCTCCATCTTGCAGCAGTAGAAGAGAGTAGATGGTAAGTTCACCAAGTAACATCGTATAGCATAATCCTACCCGGCGATCCTCCCATTGTCATCATGTGGGAAAGCGATCACCGGGTTGTCTCTAGAACTTGTCTGGGGGTGTTTTATTAAGTATCCGGTTCTAGTTGTCATGAGGTCGGAATACAACTCTGGGTCATCCTTTTACCAAGGGTGCATGGGTGCACCACATTGCCCAACACACTTGATCCCTCTGGCCGGACACACTTCCCTGGGTCATGCCCGACCTCGAAATATCAACACGTCGCAGCTGTACCTAGGCACAAGAGAGAGGTCTGCATGCCGGTCTAAATCCTAAGCGCGCAGGGGTCTGGGCCCATCGCCCATTGCACACATGCACGTTGCGTGGGTGACCGGAAGCAGACCTGGCCTCTCCTAATACCAGAGCAGGCGTTCTAGTCCAATCTAACACGCGCCGCTCAGTCGCTGATGTCAATAAGGCTTTGGCTCATAGGACGACATCGAGTGCCCATAACTGTTCCTACGTAGTTGGTTAGTGCGTATAGGCTAGTGGCCAGACTCGGATGAAATATCCAAACTCGTTAAGCGTATTATTATGAAATAACCGTGGTCAATGACCAGGGACCAGGCCACCTCTCTCCTCGGTGTCTCAACGTGCCATGTTGCTCTGCCACAAAGAATCACTTGGGTTCCGTTGGGAACCCAGGCCAACCACTACCTGGATGGAACCACCTGTCCTTTCAGCCCCCACTTCAGAATCCCTTGCGGGTACTCTACGAGCCGACCCCACTTTAGTCACATAATGTATCTTGTATATATGTATATAGTATTTACCCGTGATCACCTCCCGAAGTGATCACAACCCGATAGTATATCATGGCAGACGGACAAGAATGTGGGGCCACTGATGGAATACTAGCATCATATACTAAGCATTTAGGACACCAGGTAAAGATATCAACAGTTGTAGCAACAATGACAGGCTATGCAATAGAATAGGAGCTATTGAATCATCAACAGTAGCAAACCTAATGCAAGAATAAGAGAGAAGAGAATGGGCGATATCTGGTGATAAAGGGGGGTTGGCTTGCCTGGAAGCTCGGCACAGAAGGATGGATCATCAACACCATAGTCGATCAGGGCAGCAGAAGTGGCGTCAGTCTTGAAGTCTACCGGAGAGAAGAGGGGGAGGGAACAATAAATATAAAGCAAACAAAGCTTCACAAAGCATAACATGGCAATGCATTGTGGTACGTGTGATCTAACGCAGTGCAAGGTGATACAGGCGAAGGGGGAAAACACCCGAGAAAGTATTCCCGATGTTAGCCATTTTCGGATAGATGAATCGGAGGGGACGGATCCATGTTCGCTATGCTAGAGGTACATGGCAGATGAACGGATGGCATATGCAGATTCGTCATATTTTTCTGAACAACTTTCATATATAAATTATTTCCTTCCGAGATATGGATTATTTTATATGATTTTCCAAAGTTTAAACAATATTTTCTATAATTAATATTATTTAAATTAATTAAAAAAGGAAATATTGTGTCAGCATGATGTCAGAGTGACGTTAGTGGTCAACCCAGCTGGTCCAGGTCAAACCTGACGGTTGGGTCCCACATTTCAGTGTCAGACTAGTTAACAGATTAAGTTTATTTTAAACACCAGATTAATTAAGCATGTGGGGGCCACATGTCAGTGACTAGGGTTGCCCAGTCAGCACCGTTGACTGGTCAAAGGAGTCAGCGGGGCCACTGGGGCCACCAGTCAGTGGCTGCGGGGGTGGCCCCAGCGACACCATGTCGGCAGGGCGCCGGAGAGGGGCTCGGGCAACCATTTTCACTGTGGAGTGCCCCAAGTCTCGCCGAAAAACTGCCACGGGCCACCATTTGGCACGGGGTCGGCCGCGTTCAAACGTGCGGATGAAGCCGCATCCACCCATGGTGGTCTCGTAGGGTGGGGTGGCCGGATCTAAGAGCTACACCGATAGCGGCGGCAGCACTTTTGCGTGATTCACGGGGACGGCAAGGCGGGGCATGGTTCGGCGTGCGAAACGGCTCTAACGACAGATGGTGCTTGGGTGAGTCCATTGCCATAGTGGGCAGCAGGTAGGAGGCGACGAGCTCGGCGGAGATGAGCTCGCGGTGGCAGCCGGAGCACTGGCCCGTCGAGGACGGCGCTAAGGGAGCGGAAGGAGTAGCTGGCGCATGAAGTGGGTGCGGGCGGAGATGCTGAGCACGACGGGGTAGTCGACTGCATGATGCGCGAGCCGTGGCCAGGGCGGCGAGCACCACCGCAGCGGCGAGCTTGGGCACGATGGGGGGGGAGCAGCTATGGCCATGGCAGAGGCTGGGAAGAGAGGGGGGAGGAGCGCGGGGCTCACCGGGCCCTGTAGTTGTGCGCTCGCGGGCTCGGGGAGGGCTCGTGGTGGCCGGAGACGGTGACGGGGTGCGGTGATGCAGAGGAGGAAGAAGACGTCGCAGCGGGCTCTCCGGTGGCGTCCGGCCCGCTTGGGTGGTTAGGGACGACGAGTAAGACGACGACCATGCTCCCGGGCACGACAGTGGGGCACGGGGCGGCTGGTGGCCGCGGTGGAACTGCAGCGCGGCGGCGTTGGTGCTCGTCTGAAAGGGGATCTGAGGAGGGTGAGTGGAGAGTGGGAACTAAGGGGCGCTAGGGTTTCAGGGCACCGAGGAGGGGTGGCCGATGACTTGAGGGTGCCTGGGAGCCGCCGGATGGCCGCCCCATGGCCATCGGCACCGTGGACGGGAGCCAAGCGTCCACGGGGCTAAGGTGAACAGAGGAAGAGGACAAGCGAGGTAAGTGGGCCGACCTGGCACTATGGCCGCGGCTGGACCGTGACACAGTGCTAGTTTTACATTATTTTCTTTTCCTTTTGTATTGTTTTTTATTTTCTTTTTATTCTTTTCTTTTGCATTTAATATATATAGTAAATAGTGTTTGTAAAATAAGAGACTTGTTCCAAAAATACTTTCCAATTTCTAGGACTGTCACAAAAAGTTTGGGTCCAATTGGAATTGTTTAAAAGTAGTTTTAAATTTAAATGAGTCTATTTAACGTAGTTTGTCCACTAAAATAACTGCCAGGTGCAATTTGGGCACCCAAATGGAGTTGGTATTAGTTTTACTAATACTTAGGGATTTTATGACATATTATAAACATTTTCGTTTCACTATTTCAAGAAATAATAATTTGACTTGAATTTCAATTTTGAATTTCGACTCGATTTTGAATCAATGTGAGCTTAACAATAGTAACAGTGGTGACATGGCATCATTAACACGGGATTACTATAGTGTAGTTATCTGGGCGTTACAGTTTATGTGTTAACCAAAGATTTTGATGGGGTGATGCAAACCTTTGGCTTAATTGTTTTTGGCTTCCATCCATCTCTTTGTTCACTTTTGTAACACTTGTTGCAGTAGAAGGTTGCACGTCATTTTTGTTTTGACTGCTTCTCTCGGGAACCCATGCCATGTTATTCTTTTTCGGCTCTTGTGCACTAAGCTTTTGTAATTCCTTCTTTCGCCAATACGATAAGCCGACTAGGCACCTCGACTCTCATTCTGTTTCAACCAATGGCAACTTTTTTTGACCTTGTGCACCCTCAACTTCTTTTCTTCAGATTTGGCACTTTGTTTTTAATGATTAATTGCTTCACTTCTTTGCCTTTTATAGCATCCACTTCAAACATATCGATTCAACGGACTCAAAATGATAATGACAAAGCATGCTAACAAGATTACCAGACTTATGGGATTAATCATCAGGCCAACAAGCAAGAATATCAAGAGCAATAGGTTGTTGAGGATTTGCGGAATATTGAAAGGCATTTCGAAGACCTTTGTGAAATACATGAATCAACTGGGGATGATCGGATACTCGGTAAGTGCGAGAACTTATCCGTAGGGGTATTCATGTGGCAAAGAACTGCAAGGTTGTGGACATAAAGTATTCTCGGAATAGTAGAGAGAATTTAGGGGTATCTTGTAATAACAAGATTAACGGGAATGATTGATGAATGGAAAGTATACATGGTTATCCATAGGGGGTTTATCGATGGAAGGGAATTGCAAAAGCGACGGCACAAAGTCTCGAGAGAACATCGTAGAGTATCTTCGGAATCTTCTGGTGCAACAGGCGATCATCTGTAATAAGGGGCTCTCCAGGTGGATGTGATCACGAGATCCTAATGTCAGAGTTAGAGAAACCTTTACCCGAAGAGAAGAGAGATCAGAATCCCAGAGTAAAGACAAGGAATAAAAGATCCTAATACCATCCCTTGGCGACGTGGGCCCGTAAGCCACACAGCCAAGTTAGTAAAAGTTTTTCATTGATTAAACTCGCCTTTGGGGATGGAGTTGGAAAGGGGGATTCCTACAGGCAGTCATCTCTAATAACAACTTGTGACACCCCCGATTTGACCGTCCACTAATCATGCACGCAAATGTGTACGACCAAAATCATGGACTCACGGGAAGATATCACAGCACAACTCTAAAAGTAAAACAAGTCATACAAGCATCATAATAAAAGAAAGGGGCCTCGAGGGCTCATATACAAGTGCTCAATCATAGATGAGTCGGCGGAAGCAACATTATCTAAGTACAGACATAAAGTTAAACAATTTGCCATAAGATGGATAGCACAAACTAGGATACAAATCGAAAGAGGCGCATGCCTCCTACCAGGGATCCTCCTAAACTACTCCTTATCATCGTCGGTAGACTGCACGTAGTAGTAAGCACCTCCTGTGTAGTAGGAGTCGTCATCTGTGGCGTCTGGCTCCTGGGCTCCATCATCTGGTTGCGGCGTCCGATAAGAAGGGAAAATGCGGTTAAAGTGGGAGCAAAGCAACCATGAGTACTCATCCAAAGTACTTGCAAGCAAGGATCTACATATGCAATGGTAACAATGATATGGGTAGTATCTATGGACTGAACTATGGAATGCCAGAATAAGAGGGGCATAGCTAATCCTATCGAAGACTACGCGTATGGCAGCCTCCATCTTGTATAAGTAGAAGAGAGTAAATGGTTAGTTCACCAAGTAACATTGTATAGCATAATCCTAACCGGCGATTCTCCGCTTGTCACCCTGTGGGAAAGTGATGTCTACTACTCAACTTTATTCTTGTAGACACGTGTTGGGCCTCCAAGCGCAGAGTTTTGTAGGACAGTAGCAATTTTTCCTCAAGTGGATGACCTAAGGTTTATCAATCCGTAGGAGGTGTAGGATGAAGATGGTCTCTCTCAAACAATCCTACAACCAAATAATAAAAAGTCTCTTGTGTCCCCAACACACCAAATACAATGGTAAATTGTATAGGTGCACTAGTTCGGCAAAGAGATGGTGATACAAGTGTAATATGCATAGTAGATATGAGTTTTTGTAGTGCGAACAAAAAAACAACAAGTTAGCAAGTAACAAAAGTGAGCACAAAATGGTATTGTAATGATGGAAAACAAGGCCTAGGGTTCATACTTTCGCTAGTGCAATCTCTCAACAATGCTAATATAATTGGATCATATAGCCACCCCTCAACGTGCCATTAAGAATCACTTCAAAGTTCCTATCTAGCGGAGAACATAAGAAGAAATTATTGGTGGGGTATGAAACCACCTCAAAATTATTCTTTGCGATCAATCTTTCCAAGAGTTCGTACTAAAGTAACACAAAGTTACCCTTTCTGATCAATTTATCCAAGAGTTCATACTAGAATGACACAAGGTTATCTTTTTCGATAGATCTTTCAAGAGTTCGTACTAAGATAACACAAAGTTATCCTTCCCGATCGATCTATCAAGAGTTAGTACTAAGATAACACCAAAACATATTCAGATTTGTAATCCAACACAAAGAACCTCGAAGACTGCCTCAAGATTTCTACCGAAGAAACAAAGACAAGAACGTGCATCAACCCCTATGCATAGATTACCCCAATATCACCGCGGGAATCCGCAATTTGAGTGACAATACATATATCAAGTGGATCAATATGATACCCCATTGTGACCATGATTATTCAATTGCAAGACATAAATCAAGTGTTCTAAAATCCATAAAAGTATTCAATCCAAAGAAATCTCAGAGGGAAAACTCGAATCATCTCAACAAGAGAGGGGAAAACACCATATGATCCGACTATATTAACAAAGCCCAGGATACATCAAGATTGTGCATCTCAAGAACACACGAGAGAGATAGAGAGAGAGATTAAACACATAGCTACTGGTACAAACCCTCAGCCCCGAGGGTGGACTACTCCCTCCTCATCATGGTGGCCTCCGGGATGATGAAGATGGCCACCGGTGATGATTTCCCCCTCCAGCGGAGTACCGGAAAGGGTCTAGATTGGTTTTCGGTGGCTACAAAGGCCTGCGGTGGTGGAACTTCTGATCTAGGTCTACCCCGAAGGGTTTCGGAATATTTGGGAATTTAGAGGGTAAAGAGGCGGTGCGGGAGGCCACCGAGGTGGGCACAACCCACCAGGGCGCGCCAGGGGGGCTGGTGTGCCCTGGTGGGTTGTGCCCCCCTCGGGGCACCCCCAAGGTGCTGCTTCAGCCCATTGGGTGTCTTCTGGCCCATAAAAAATCTCTAAAAAGTTTCACGGTGTTTGGACTTCGTTTGATATTGATTTCATGCGATGTAAAATACATGCAGAAAACAGCAATTGGCACTTGGCACTATGTCAATAGGTTAGTCCCAAAAAATGATATAAAATGACTATAAAATGATTATAAAACATACAAGAATGATAATATAACAACATGGAACAATCGAAAATTATAGATACGTTGGAGACGTATCAGCATCCCCAAGCTTAATTCTTGCTCATCCGCGAGTAGGTAAATGATAAAAACAATTTTTTAATGTGGAATGCTGCCTAACATGTCAGACCGTATGCTTTTCTTTATCGCATGGACAATTGGAGTTTTATATGTTTCAAAGCAATAGTCTAGTTTTGACATGAGATTTAAATACTCAAACATATCAACAAGCAACCATGTCTATCAGAATATCAAATGCTAAAGAACGTTATCCCTACAAAATCATATAGTCTTGTCATGCTCTGTCTTCCCAGCTCAAAGTATAAATCATGTAACCAAGCAATTGCTTAATACTTTTTAAGGCACTTCAGCATTTTGAACTCTCAAGCAATACATGAGCGCAAGCCATGTATATAGCAATATAGGTGGAATAGAATGCGGTGGTAGTGGACAAAAGAAGGGAAGAAAGTCTCACATCAACTAGACAAACTAATGGGCAATGGAGATGTCCATCAATCTATATCAATGTGAGGAGTAGGGATTTGTAGAGGTGCCCGAGCTCAAAGCTTAAATTGAGAGATAAAATTACTTTGGGAGGTATACTTTTCCCACCAACGAAAACGACTCAAGGTTCCCAACACTTTCCATGCAAGATATATCATAGGTGGTTCCCAAACATAAAATAAAGTTTATTCCTTTTCCACCAAAATTTCACAAGCCATGGCTAGCCGAATCCACGGTTGCCTTCCATACCAACACTTTCCAAGGAATTTATGATTTGACAACATAAAGTATTTTTTTTCATTTCGGGACTGGGCATCCCTAAAACCTCTGCCTTACTCTCGTGCAATGACAAGTGAATAAACACTCATCGTGAGAATAACACATCTAGCATGGAAAATATTGGCCACCCCTCACCACCCCGCGAGCGGTACAGGCACACAAAAGGGAAATTTATTTTCAAAATTAGAGAAGGCACACACAAATTTTCTTAGAGCGGCAAGGGAATACCGTATATAGGTAGGTATGGTGGCTATTTTGAGGAAGGTATAATAAATTTTATACACCAGCGAAAATTATGCGGTACAAGAGAGGCTAGCTATTATGAAAGGTGAGAGTGCGTATAATCCATGGACTCACATTAGTCATAAAGAACTCATATACTTATTTCAAAAGTTTATTAGCCCTCGAAGCAAAGTAATACTACGTATCCTCCTAGGGGGGATGTTGGTAGGAGTTAACCATCGCGCGCCCCCGACCTTCACACAAAGATAGGGCAATCAAGGATAAATTGTGCTCCAACTTCCCGGCATAACGAGAGACTATACGTGCATGCTTTGGGAATCACAAACCTTAACACCAATATCTTATTACAGCACAATTACTCATCAACATGACTCACATATCACATCATCATGTCTCAAAACTATTACAAGGAATCAAGTTTATTTTGTCCAATGATCTTCATGAAAGTTTTTATTATATCCTTCTTGGATATCTATCACCTTGGGACTAATTTTATGTGTTGCTTTTGATAAGCTCAAACAAATATAGGTGAAGAACATGACCATAATATTTTCTTCTCTAAAATTAATCTAAGTGAAGCAAGAGAGAATTTCTTCAAAAGTTCTAAAGCACACCGTGCTCAAAAAGATATAAGTGAAGCACTAGAGCAAAGGTGCTAGAAAAGAGCTTCGTTTACAGGATGTGAATTATGCATACTTAGCTTTTCCGGCAACTATTTGGGGGCTCTATTTTATTTAAAAACTTTCAGATCTAAGTATTTTATTAAAACAGCAAGAAAACAAATTAAATGACATTTCTAGAATAGCACATCTCATGTGAAGAAGCAAAAACTTAGGATCAACCGATATTAACCGATAATTGTTGATGAAGAAAGGTGGGATGCCTACCGGGGCATCCCCAAGCTTATATGCTTGACTTCTTGAAATGCTATCTTGGGATGCCTTGGTAATTCCCAAGCTAGAGCTTTTGTGTCACCTTAATTCTTCTTGTATCATGGTTTTCCTAAATCTCAAAACCTTCATCCACACAAAACTCAACAAGAACTCGTGAGATAAGTTAGTAAAAATCAATAAAAAACCTTATCATCCTCTACTGTAGCAAATCACTAAAATTATTATTCAACATTGCATGATAAATTCCTCTGCCTATTTAATACTCCTATCCTAAAATAGAATCATTAAACAAGCAACCATATGCAAACAATGCAAACATAACAGCAATCTACCAAAACAGTACAGTCTGTAAAGAGTGGAATTGTTCTCATACTTCCCTAGATCTACAAATTATGAATAATTACCACGTTACAGAGAACTTCTTCATGCTAACTTTGTAAAAAATTCAAGATTTTATCACGTTCTGACTATCCATAAGAATTCAGACAACAATAGAAAACTTTCTGTTTTCAAACAGCAGCATACATACTTGCAAAATAAGCATGGTAAAGGCTATCCTTGACACTTTTATTGAAATAAAATATGCAAAACATTATTCTAAATACCAGCAAGCAAATTCTAACAAAATAAATTGACACTCCAAGCAAAACACATATCATGTGACGAATGAAAACATAGCTCCAAGTTAGGTTACCGATAATATTGGAGACGAAAGAGGGGATGCCTTCCGGGGCATCCCCAAGCTTGGTTGCTTGTATATTCTTTGAATATTACCTTGGGGTGCCTTGGTAATCCCCAAGATTAGGGTCTTGTCACTCCTTATTCTCCTCATATCCACATCTCACCCAAAACTTGAAAACTTCAATCACACAAAACTTAACAAAACTTCGTGAGATGGGTTAGTATGATAAAACAAATCATTCACTTTGGGTACTGTCAAAGACAAGATTCATAATTATTCTCACACAATGCCTACTGTAGCATATCATTTCTACAATTTATATTGATCAATATAAGCCATGGAAACTAGAATACAAGCAAACTATGCATTGAAAACAGAATCTGTCAAAAACAGAACAGTCTGTAATGATATGGACAACCCCCGTACTTTTGCAACCCTAAAAATCTTGAAACAAATATGAACACGTGAGAAATTTGTATATTAATCTTCTGCAAAAATAACAACTCAAAAGCACTCTTTTGTTAAAAATGAGAATTTTTCTCGTGAGCGCAAAAGTTTCTGTTTTTTCAGCAAGACCAAATCTACTATGACCCAACATGATCCTAATGCTTTGCTTGGCACTTTATTGAAACAAAAGATATAAAGCATTATTACTACAGTATCATAATCATGTGAACACACGCAAAAAGTACGTATAAATATTGGTTTGTCTCCCAATAAGCGCTTTTCTTTAATGCCTTTTAGCTAGGCATGATGATTTCAATGATGCTCGCATAAAAGATAAGGATTGAAACATGCAAGAGAGCATCATGAATCAAATGGCAAGCACATTTAAGCCTAACCCACTTCCTATGCATAGGGATTTTGTGAGCAAACAATTTATGAGAACAAGAATTAACTAGTATAGGAAGGCAAAACAAGCAAAACTTCAAGCTTTTCAACATATAGAGAGGAAACTTGATATTATTGAGATACCTACAAGCATATGTTCCTCTCTCATAATAATTTTCAGTAGTATCATGAATGAATACAACAATATAGCCATCACAAATATCATTCTTTTCATGATGCAAAAGCATAGAAAATTTTCTACTCTCCACATAAGCAAATTCATTCTCATGAATAGTGGTGGGAGCAAGCTCAACAAAATAACTATCACGAGATAGAAAATTAAAATTATGATGACAAGTTTCATGGTTATCATTATTCAATATAGCATACATGTCATCACCATAATCATCATAGATAGCAACTTTGTTATCATAGTAAATTGAAACATCCTCCAAAGTAGTGGATTCATCACTAAATAAAGTCATGACCTCTCCAAATCCACTTTTATCAATATAATCATCATAAATAGGAGGCATGCTATCATCATAATATATTTGCTCATCAAAACTTGGGGAAAACTATTATCTTCATGAAACATAGCATCCCCAAGCTTATGGCTTTGCATATCATTAGCATCATGGATATTCAAAGAATTCATACTAACAACATTGCAATCATGCTCATCAATCAAATATTTTGTGCCAAACATTTTATTGACTTCTTCTTCTACCAAATGAGCACAATTTTCCGATCCATCATTTTCAATAAAGATATTGTAAAGATGATCAATAATATGATGCAACCTCAATTCCATTTTTAGTTTCCTTTTACAAAACCAAACTAGTGATAAAACAAGAAACTAAAAGATTCGATTGCAAAATCTAAAGATATACCTTCAAGCAGTCACCTCCTCGGCAACAACGCCCGAAAAGGGCTTGATGTCTACTACACAACTTTATTCTTATAGACACGTGTTGGGCCTCTCTCTTTGGTGTCTCAACCTTCCCTGACGCTTCACCACAAAGAATCAGTCGGGGGCCATCGGGAACCCAGGCTTACCACTACCTGGATGGAACCACTTGTCCTTTCAGCCCCCACATCAGAATCACTTGTGGATACTTGATGAGCCGACCCGACTTTAGTCACATAATGTATCATGTATAATATGTATATAGTATATACCCGTGATCACCTCCCGAAGTGATCACGGCCCGATAGTATAGCATGGCAAATAGACAAGAATGTGGGGCCACTGATGGAATACTAGCATCCTATACTAAGCATTTAGGACAGCAGGTAAAGGTATCAAAAGTTGTAGCAACAATGACAGGCTATGCAACAGAATAGGAGCTATCGAATCATCAACAGTAGCAAACCTAATGCAAGAATAAGAGAGAAGAGAATGGGCAATATCTAGTGAACAAAGGGGGGGTTAGCTTGCCGTGAAGCTCGACAGAGAAGGACAGATCGTCAACACCATAGTCGATCGGGCCAGCAGTAGTGGCGTCAGTCTCGAAGTCTACCAGAGAGAAGAGGGGGAAGGAACAATATATATAAAGCAAACAAAGTATCACGAAGCATAACATGGCAATACGATGTGGTAGGTGTGATCTCACATAGTGCAAGGTGATACAGGCGAAGGGGGAAAACATCCGGGAAAGTATTCCCAGTGTTAGGCATTTTCGGACAGATGAATCGGAGGGGACGGATCCATGTTCGCTATGCTAGAGGTACGTGGCAGACGAACGGATGGCATATGCGGATTCGTCATATTTTTTTGAACAACTTCCATATATAAATTATTTCCATCCGAGATACGAATTATTTTATATGATTTTACAAAATTTAAATAATATTTGGTAGAATTAACATTATTTAAATTATTTAAAAAAGGAAATATTGCGTCAGCGCGATGTCAGAGCGACGTCAGTGGTCAACCCAGCCAGTCCAGGTCAAACCTGACGGCTGGGTCCCACATGTCAGTGTCAGATTAGTTAACACATTAAGTTTATTTAAAACAGCAGTTTAATTAAGCGCGTGGGGGCCACATGTTAGTGACTGGGGTTGCCCAGTCAGCATCGTTGACTGGTCAAAGCAGTCAACTGGGTCAGCGGGGCCACTGGGGGCCACCAGTCAATGGCGGTGGGGGTGGCCCCAGTGGCACCACGTCGGCGGGGCGCCGGAGAGGGGCTCCGGTGACCATTTTCACAGTGGAGTGCCCCGGGTCTCGCCGGAAAACAACCACGGGCCACCGTTTGGCACGGGGCCGATCGCGTTAGAACGTGCGGACAAAGCCGCATCCACATGTGGTGGTCTCGTAGGGAGGGGTGGCCGGAGCTGATAGCTACAACGATGGCGGCGGCGGCACTTTCGGGTGCTCCATGGGGATGGCAAGGCGGGGCATGGTTCAGCGTGCAGAACGACTCTACGGGCAAATGGCGCTCGCGTGAGTCCATTGCCGTAGTCAGCAGCAGGCAGGAGGCGACGAGATCGCTGGAGATGAGCTTGCAGCGGTGGCCGGAGAACTCGCTCGTCGAGGACGGCGCTAGGGGAGCGGGAGGATTAGTGGGCGTGTGTAGTGGGTGCGGGCGGAGGTGCTGAGCATGACGGGGTGGTCGGCTGCGTGATCTGTGAGCCATGACCACGGCGGCGAGCACCACCACAGCGACGAGCTCGGGCACGACAGGGGGAGCAGCTACGGCCGTGGAAGAGGCTGGGAAGAGAGGGGGGAGGAGTGTGGGGCTCACCGGGCCCTGTAGTTGTGCGCTAGCGGGCTCGGGGAGGCCTTGTGGTGGTCGGAGATGGTGACGGCGTGTGGCGATGCAGAGGAAGAAGAAGACGTCGCAGCGGGCTCTCCGGTGGTGCCTGGCCCTCTTGGGTGGTCGGGGTCGACGAGTAAGATGACGTCCACGCTCCCGGGCACTACGGTGGGGCACGGGGCGGCCGGTGGCCGCGGTGAAAGGGGATCTCAGGGGCGCGAGTGGAGAGGGGGAACTGAGGGGGGCTAGGGTTTCGGGGCACTGAGGAGGGGTGGCCGGCGACTTGAGGGCACCGGGGAGCCGCCGGATGGCCGCCCCGTGGCCATCGGCGCCGTGGAAGGGAGCCAAGCGTCCACGAGGCTGAGGTGAATAGAGGAAGAGGACGAGGGAGGTAAGTGGGCCGGCCTGGCACTGTGGCCGCAGCTGGGCCGTGGCACAGTGCTAGTTTTGCATTATTTTCTTTTCCTTTTGTATTGTTATTTTGTTTTCGTTTTATTCTTTTCTTTTGCATTTAATTTATATAGTAAATAGTTTTTGTAAGATAAGAGGTGTGTCCCAAAAATACTTTGCAATATCTTGGACTGTTGATACGTCTCCAACGTATCTATATTTTTTTATTGTTCCAATCTATTATATTATCTATCTTGGATATTTTATATGCATTTATATGCTATTTTATATGATTTTTGGGACTACCCTATTAACCAAAGCCTAGTGCCAGTTTGTGTTTTTCCTTGTTTTTGAGTTTCGCAGAAAAGGAATACCAAACGGAACAAAACTTTTTGGAGATTTTTATTGGACCAGAAGACATCACAAAGACTTGGAGTACACGCCAGGGGATCCACGAGGCGGCCACAAGGGTGAGGGGCGCCCCCAGGGGGGTAGGGCGTGCCCCCTACCTTGTGGGCCCCTCGTGCCTCCCCCGACCGACTTCTTCCACCTATAAATACCAATATATTCTAGAAACATCAGAACATCCATCGAAACCACTTTTCCGCCGTCGTAACCTTCCGTTCTCACGATATCCCATCTGGTGACCTGTTCTGGTTCTCTGCCGGTGGCGGAATCAATCACGGAGGGCATCTACATCAACCCTATTGCCCTTCCGATGAAGTGTGAGTAGTTTACCATAGACCTCGTTGTTCTTCAATACCATGTTCTCCTCATTGTTCTTGGAGATCTATCTGATGTAATCTTGTTTTGTGGTGTGTTTGTCAAGATCCGATGAATTGTGGATATATGATCAGGTTATCTATGAATAATATTTGAGTTTCTTCTGAAATATTTTATGCATGATCTTATATCTTAGTAATTCTCTTCGAACTATCGGTTTTGTTTGCCCAGCTAGATTGATAATTCTTAGACTGAGAGAAGTGCTTTGCTTTGGGTTCAATCTTGTGGTGCTCAATCCCAGTGACTGTAGGGGACATGACATGTATTGTATTGTTCCATCGAGGATAAAAAGATGGGTTTTTCATCATATTGCTTGAGTTAATTCCTCTACATCATGTCATCTTGCTTAAGGCGTTACTCTGTTCTTATGAACTTAATACTCTAGATGCAGGCATGAGTCGGTCGATGTGTGGAGTAATAGTAGTAGATGCAAACAAGAGTCGGTCTACTTGTCTTGGACGTGATGCCTATATTCATGATCATTGCCACAGATGTCGTTATAATTATTCGCTTTTCTATCAATTGCTTGACAGTAATTTGTTTACCCACTGTAAACTTGCTATCATGGGAGAAGCCACTAGTGAAACCTATGACCCGCGGGTCTCTTTTACATCTTATAAGTTTCAGATCTATTATCTTTCAATATTTAAGTCTTCAATCTATAAACCAAAAAAACCAAAAATATTTACTTTATTTGTTTATCTATCTCTATCAGATCTCACTTTTGCAAATAACCTAGAGGGGATTGACAACCCCTTTATAGCATTGGGTGCAAGTTGTTGATTGTTTGTGCAGGTATTTGGCGACTTGTGTGTAATCTCCTACTAGATTGATACCTTGGTTCTCAACAAACTGGGGGAAATACTTAGTTCACTTTGCTACATCACCGTTCCCACTTCAAGGGAAACACCAACGTTACCTCAGGAAAGCACTGAGGAAGCAACTCTCACAGAAAGTTTGGGTCCAATTGGAATTGTGTAAAAGTAGTTTTGAATTTAAATGAGTCTACTTAACGTTATTGGTCCACTAAAATAATTGTCGGGAGCAATTTGGGCATCCTTTCTTCAGGACGTCCATCATACTTACGGAAAAGATAAGGGGGGAGACTCGGGAAGGACGGAGCTCAATACATGTTAGGTAGATGTGGCTATCTTAGTGAACATGGCATACGGGCATCTCTCAAGTTGAAATTCAAGAAATTCATCGAGAGCAATGTACGAAGGTGCAATAAAAAGCTTCAAGTAGATAGGCAATCGTTTGTTACCTGAGACAGAGGGGGTAAAGGGGTTCAGTGCAATGGTGTTTCTGATACTAGAATTGACGATCTCTCGGAAGGTGGATTGTGAATTACATACAAGGTGGCTCGTGAACTACATACAAGGCAACGCGCAAGGAATAACCTTGGGAACAGGGGGTACAGGTGAGTGAGGTTTCAATCCTGTGGAACTGTGGTCTATGGGCCCACCACGTGGGTTAAAAGTAGGAAGGGCTCTCACATCTTGCACGATCATGATAGCAAGGCATGTCAAAGGATTGCCTGTCAGTTATGTTGGCAACAACGTTGGTACTAAAGGCGACGGACGAAGAGAACCATTTTCCTGCTCGTTGAAACGAGGCGGAAAAATAGGCAAGTTTCTCGTCCATCAGTCGTTATCAAAATGTTAGCAACAATAGTAACAAGGTCTTACTGACAAAGTTGTACACCGAGGTGTTTGCATAAGTAGGGAATTCTCACTGCTTAGATAAGTTAGATTACCAAAAAAGTTAAACAAACCAATGGAAAGGAAAATGTGTTTATACACAAGTATAATCCTTCTGAAGTGCAAGCAGATCGAGAAAACCAAGAGAGGTCTTCAAGTACATAACCACCCAGGGAGAGGGGCGAGGAAACTCATGATGTTACCCATACAACAGTGTTTGCGATAATTGGTCAAGAAAATTTAGCATTGCGCTTCAATGTTCTCGTTGATGATGGGAGTACCATAGACATGCTTCGGGATAGCATCGACATGGTCATTAGATAAAGGTCAGATTTTGGATACACAAAGGATCCATCGGAAATAACTTATAAAATAAGTAATACTGTTTGAGCAAGGAAAAGATGAGGATGTGGCTGTTGGGCTCAGCAACCATTCATCAATATTCCCATAAACATGGATTTCCACAATTAGGTGAATAAGGTGATAATATTGGACATCCCGAAGTATATAAAAAATTATGTTCGAGGAGAACATCCACGAGTAAACACTGATCAAAACGTGCACCTGGAAAGATGGGCTAATTAGCACGATCGATGTTAGGATGGTGATCCAATAACCAATAGACTAAGAATCAAGCTATCAACAATTCACTTCAAAGCAATAGGGTTTCTAGAAGTTTTGAATTTACACATCATAGTTCATTTGTCGGTATTCCAGTTAGAAACAACATGAGGACTAAGCAATGAATGGAGATGGTGAGAAGTACTACTATATCAAGAATTCTTAAGAGGTGGAGCAATTTTTACAACATCCTTGATATAAAAGAAGGTAATACTCCAAGATAGAACATAATACAATCTAGATGGCAAGTTGCATCCATAACATGAACAAGTTTGTTTTGAAGGGAAGGTAAGGATGTTGTCCATGGTAACTCAATTTACCAAGGAATGAGAATGGCACTTATCATCAAGGATTCGATTGATATCCTGTAAGGGGTCAAAATGTTGATGATGATCACGACAAATTTGTCGAGAGCCTCCACGAAGGAGCAACCAAACAACGACTACAAGAAGCAGTAGGAAGGATGAAGTGAAAAGTTATTGGAACAACGGGTACGACAAAAACTCAAAATCAAGCTTGTTGTTCAAGGTGAAATTATATGACGAGGAAGATCGACGTAAGATTAGCTCACTGTCGAGAGTTGTGCTCTGAGAAGAAGGACCAGGTGGCACAGTTAAAATTTAGCACGATAATGATATAGCCGATCAGGCTAGGAATGATTTGAAGGATTATTAAACTTGAAAGCAACACAAATTACTTAGAGTTATTCAATCGGCGTGTGGAATCGATTCACTTATTGGTGTTCTCAAGTGACTAATAACACAGAGCCCGGGGGAAATTGGAATCGACGAGAATAATATTTGATGAAGAACTCATAAGAAGTTATGTAGTTGCATGATATTCTCGAGATACCAGAGTGTATACTTGAAGGTAGAGTAGAATAGATGTCAGATAGGTGTATTGATCTGTAGAAGACAAGTACTTCAACTTGCTCAAGAAATGAGATCGAGGAAAAATAATATGGTCGAAACCACATTCGTAAATGATCAAACCACAAATCCAACATGAACTTATAAGAAGAGGACACATATTTCCACGAGAAGCTTTAATGATAAGGTCTACGTCGTATCTATGGGCATGAACACAAAGTTCAAGGTGGACTCCCACTTCTCCAATGCATCACCATTCATTCACTGCTCTATTAAAATCATTTGAGTGTGAAAACCTACCAGGGGAATTACCAGAGGAGTATGACGCATGAAAAACTTTTCGGGTTCACATAGATTAAGGAAGGCATAGGTTCAACCCATCGGGGTATCTTAGGAACATATACCACAGGCTTCAAAAGAAAATATCACCAGCTCAAAAGCAAAGCAGGGTTGGGAAAATCAGAGAATATGATTTACTAATGGCATTATGTATCAGGGAAAGAACTTCTCGAGGTTTTTTGTATACAAAAGACACCGTCGGATGATAATTCACCAAAGGATCTGACGGTCCATAATGGAGCTGATGTGAGCATCGGCACACAAGCAGAGGAAGAAACAATGCAAATGCATTGGATTATAGAAACAACTGACTAATTCAAAGCTCAAATGTAAAGGAAATATGATTTCCAATTCAAGGGATCAGAAGCAAACACTCTAATTAAGGATGGGTAAGCTGAATAGACTCAGGGGTACAATCGACAACAATTTGATTGTCGAGAACCAACTCATGTTAAAATGACGTCTGAGCCGGAAGGATGAATTCTAGTTTCCATTGATGATTGCGGTCATTCACAAACATATCGATTCAACCGACTCAAAATGATAATGACAAAGCATGCTAACAAGATTACCAGACTTATGGGTTTAATCATAAGGCCAACAAGCAAGAATTTCAAGAGCAATAGGTTGTTGAGGATTTGTAGAATATTGAAAGGCATTTCGAAGACCTTTGTGAAATACATGAATCAACTGGGGATGATCGGATACTCAGTAAGTGCGAGAAATTATCCGTATGGGTATTAAGGTGGCAAAGAACTGCAAGGTTGTGGGAATAAAGTATTCTCGGAATAGTAGAGAGAATTTCAGGGTATTCTGTAATAACAAGATCAACGGGGAATGATTGTATGAATGGAAACTATACATGGTTATCCATAGGGGGTTTATCGATGGAAGGCAATTGCAAAAGCGATGGCACAAAGATTCGAGAGAACATCGTAGAGTATCTTTGGAATCTTCTGGTGCAGCAGGCGATCATGTGTAATAAGGGGCTCTCTAGGTGGATGTGATCACGAGATCCTAATGTCAGAGTTAACAAAACCTTTACGCGGGGAGAAGAGAGATCAGAATCCCAGAGTAAAGACGACGAATAAAAGATCCTAATACCACCCCAAGGCAACATGGGTCCGTAAGCCACACAGCCAAGTTAGTAAAAGTTTTTCATTGACTAGACTCGACTTAGGACAAGGAGTTGGAAAGGGGGATTCCTACTGGCAGTCGGCTCTGACACCAACTTGTGATGCCCCCTATTTTACCGTACACTAATCATGCACGCAAATGTATACGACAAAGATCATGGACTCACGGGAAGATATCACAACACAACTCTAGAAGTAAAATAAGTCATACAAGAATCATAATACAAGCCAGGGGACTCAAGGGCCCGAATACTAGTGCTCGATCATAGACGAGTCAGCAGAGGCAACATTATCTGAATACAGACATAAATTTAAACAAGTTGCTATAAGATGGCCAGCACAAATTGGGATACAAATCGAAAGAGGCGCAGGCCTCTTGCCTGGGATCCTCCTAAACTACTCCTTATCATCGTCGGCAGACTGCACGTAGTAGTAAGAACCTCAGGTGTAGTAGGAGTTGTCGTCGGTGGCGTCTGGTGATACGTCTGCATCGTATCTATAATTTTTGATTGTTCCATGCTATTATTTATGAAGTCTTGGATGTTTAATAGGCTTTATCATACACTTTTATATCATTTTTGCGACTAACCTACTAACCCAAAGGCCCAGTCCAGATTGCTATTTTTTGCCTGTTTCAGGGTTTTGCAGAAAAAGAATATCAAACGGAGTCCAAACGGAATGAAACCTTCGCGAGAGATATTTTTGGAGAAAGACATGCACGAGGGACTTGATAACCACGTCAGGGGATCAAGGGGTGGCCCACGAGGGTGGGGGGGCGCGCCCCCCTTCCCAGGGCGCGCCCCCTTCCTCGTGGAGCCCCCGAGCACCCCCCCCCGGTGTCCTCCTTCCTCCTATATAAGTCTACGTACCCCGAAACCTTCGACAACAGAGAGAAAACCCTAATTCCACCACCGTAACCTTCTGTTCCCGTGAGATCTCATCTTGGAGCCTGTTCCGGAGCTCCACCGGAGGGGGATCCATCACGGAGTTCTTCATCATCATCATCATCATCATCATCATCACCCTCACCATGAGTTGTGAGTAGTTTACCACAGACCTTCGGGTCCATAGCTAGTATCTAGATGGCTTCTTCTCTCTCTCTCTCTGGATCTCAATACAAAGTTCTCCTTGGTCTTTGAGGAGATCTATTCAATGTAATCTCTTTTTGCGGTGTGTTTGTCGAGATCCGATGAATTGTGAGTTTATGATCAAGATTATCTATGAAAGATATTTGGTTCTTCTCTGAACTTTTTATGTGTGCTCATAATATGCTTGCAAGTCTCTTCGAATTATTGGTTTGGTTTGGCCTACTAGATTTATAGTTCTTGCAATGGGAGAAGTGCTTGGCTTTGGGTTCAATCTTGCGGTGTCCTTTCCCAATGACAGTAGGGGCAGCAAGGCACATATTGTATTGTTGCCATCGAGGATAAAAAGACGGGGTTTATATCATATTGCTTGAGTTTATCCCTCTACATCATGTCATCTTGCTTAAGGTGTTACTCTGTTCTTATGAACTCAATACATTATATGCATGCTGGATAGCGGTCGATGTGTGGAGTAATAGTAGTAGATGCAGGCAAGAGTCGGTCTAATTGTCTTGGACGTGATTCCTATATACAATGATCATGCCTAGATAGTCTCATAATTATTCGCTTTTCTATCAATTGCTCGACAATAATTTGTTTACCCGCCGTAGAATATCGCTATCATGAGAGAAGCCACTAGAGAACACTATGGCCCCCGGGTCTATTCTCAACATATCAATCTACATCTACTTTACTTTTATTGCTTTTATTTGCTGTTTTTATAAACTAAAAATACCAAAAATATAAACTATCATCTCTATCAGATCTCACTTTTGTAAGTGACCATAAAGGGATTGACAACCCCTAATCGCGTTGGCTGTGAAGCTCTTATTTGTTTATGCAGGTGCGAGGGACTCGCGCGTGGTCTCCTACTGGATATATACCTTGGTTCTCATAAGCTGAGGGAAATACTTACGCTACTGTGCTGCATCTCCCTTTTCTCTTCGAGGGAATACAACACAAGCTCGAGAAGTAGCAAGAAGAATATCTGGCGCCGTTGCCGGGGAGGCTTACGCAAAAGTCATAAACCAAGTACCTATCACAAACCCTTATCCTTCGCATTACATATTTTCCTCTCGTTTTCCACTCCCCCACTTCACCCTTGCCATTTTATTTGCCCTTCTTCCGTCGTGTGTTTATTGTTTGCTTGCTTCTTGTTTGCTTGTGTGTTGCTTGCTTGCTTGTCACTATGACTCTCCTTGTTAGTTTTGACCCTCACCTCAAGAGGCTGGAGGAGATTGAAAACAATGTTAGACATTTTATGACTATACAATTTGAGTTTAATGACTTTTTCAGAAGTGAGCTTAAAGAACAGAAAAAGTTTATGGAGTATATGAATAAAGACCTTGATGATATGGCTAAGGAATTTTATGGCTTGAAATCTCAGTTTGCTCATCTTGAGAACTTAATTGCCCAAATTTCGGATAAACAGTCCACCTTGATTAATAAGATGGTTGCTAAACCGGAAGAGCATGAAAATAAAGATGAAGATCTGAAAGTTATTGATGTGTCTCCTATTAGATCCTTGTTTTCTAGTATAAATCTATATGAAGATAGGATTGGAGATGATTATGCTTTAAGGTGTCCCAATGATTCGGAGTTTTTAGATCTTGATGCTAAAATTGTTAAAAGTGGGAGTGAAGAGATTAAAACTTTCCATAGTGATGAACCCACTACTTTGGATTTCAAGGGATTTAATTATGACAATTTCTCTTTGATTGATTGTATTTCCTTGTTGCAATCCGTACTAAATTCTCCACATGCTTATAGTCAAAATAGAGCTTTCGCCAAACACATAGTTGATGCTTTGATGCAATCTAATGAAGAAAAACTTGAGTTGGAAGTTTCTATCCCTAGAAAGCTTTATGATGAATGGGAACCTACTATTAAAAAAAATAAAGGATCATGAATGCTATGATTTGTGTGATTTGGGTGCAAGTGTCTCCACTATCCCAAAAACTTTGTGTGATTTGCTAGGTTTCCATGAGCTTGATGATTGTTCTTTAAATTTGCATCTTGCGGATTCTACTATTAAGAAACATATGGGAAGAATTAATGATGTTCTTATTGTTGCCAATAGGAATTATGTGCCCGTATATTTCATTTTTCTTGATATAGATTGCAATCCTTCATGTCCTATTATTCTTGGTAGACCTTTCCTTATAACAATCGGTGCAATTATTGATATGAAGGAAGGAAATATTAGATTCCAATTTCTGTTAAGGAAAGGCATGGAACACTTTCCTGGAAAGAAAATTAAATTACCATATGAATCTATTATGAGAGCCACTTATGGATTGCCTTCCAAAGATGGCAATACCTAGATTTATCTTGTATCGTGCCTAGCTAGGGGCGTAAAACGATAGCGCTTGTTGGGAGTCAACCCAATTTTATATTTTTTGTTTTTGTTGCTGTTAGGGAATAAATATTGCATCTAGCCTCTGATTAGATGTGGTTTCATGTTTGTTTAGTGTTTGTGCCAAGTAGAACCTTTGGGAAGACTTGTGTGAAGTTTATGTGATCTTGCTGTGAAAAACAGAATCGTTAGCGCTCGCTAAAGTGGTATTCAGATTTTACTGGAGCGTGCTATTTAATTTATTCTTTTTGAAGATGATTAGTAGACAAATTCCGCAAATTTACCAATTTAGTTTGAATTTTTTGGAGTTCCAGAAGTAGGCGATACCTGCAGATTACTACAGGTTGTTCTGTTTTTGACAGATTCTGTTTTTCGTGTGTTGTTTGCTTATTTCAATGCATCTATGAGTAGTATTGGTGGATATGAACCATAGAGAAGTTGGAATACATTAGGTTTAACACCAATACAAACAAAGAATGAATTAATTGCTGCAACTTTGAGTAGTGGTTTGCTTTCTTATACTAATGGAGCTCACGAAATTTTTTGTCTAAGTTTTGTGTTGTGAAGTTATCAAGTTTTGAGTATTGCTTTGATGGACTATGGAACAAGGAGTAGCAAAGTACTAATCTTGGGGATTCCCATGGCACCCCAAGTAAATTCAAGATAATCAAAATCCTAAGCTTGGGGATACCCCGGCAAGGCATCCCCTCTTTCGTCTTCATCCATCGGTAACTATACTTGGAGCTATATTTTTATTCGCAACATGATATGTGTTTTGCTTGGAGCATCTTGTATAATTTGAGTATTTTCTTGTTAGTTTGTCACAATCATCCTTGCTGGACACACCTAATTGAGAGAGTTAAATATGGCCTAGGAATTGTTAGAACACTCTATGTGCTTCACTTATACCTTTTGAGTTGAATAGTCTTTGCTCTAGTGCTTCACTTACATCTTTTAGAGCACGGTGGTGGTAATATTTTGTAGAAATTGTTGAACTCTCATGCTTCACTTATATCTATTTGAGAGTATATTAAAATAGCATGGTAATGTGTTTAGGCTAAATAAACTAGTCTTCAAATGATAGACATCCAATGTCAATGTAGTAAAAAAATCACACCAAGTGCATTGAATATGATGAGATGTTGGATGCTTGATAATTGTTTTGAGATATGAGGATAGTGATATTAGTGTCATGCTAGTGCAGTTATTATGAAATTGAGAAATACTTGTGTTAAGGTTAGTGATTCCCGTATCATGCACGTATGGTGAACCGCTATGTGACGAAGTTAGAGCATGAGGTATTTGTAGAGTGCCAACCTTTGTGTGGAGGTCGGGGGCGCGCGATGGTTAACTACTACCAACCTCCCCCTAGGAGCATGCATTGATTGCTTTGTTTTTATGACTCGTAGATTTTTGCAATAAGTATATGAGTTCTTATTACTAATGTTGAGTCCATGGATTATACGCACTCTCACCCTTCCACCATTGCTAGCCTCTCTTGTACCGCGCAACTTTCACCGGAGCCATAAACCCACTATATATCCTTCCTCAAAACAGCCACCATATTATTCCTCAAAACAGCCACCATACCTACCTATCATGGCATTTTCATAGCCATTCCGAGATATATTGCCATGCAACTTTCCATCGTGCCGTTCATATGACACGCACCATATTGTCATATTGCCATGCATGATCATGTAGTTGACATCATAGTTGTGGCAAAGCCACCATGCATAATTTTCATGTATGTCACTCTTGATTCGTTACACAACCCGGTACACCGCCGGAGGCATTCATGTACAGTCGTACTTGTTGTAGTATCGAGTTGTAATTTCGAGTTGTAATACAAGTGTGATGATCATCATTATTAGAGCATTGTCCCATGTGAGGAAAGGCCAATAAAAAAAGAGATGGCTCCAAAAAAATAAAGAGGGGCTAATAAAAAAAGAGAAATCCCCTCCAAAAAAATGAGAGAAAAGAGAGAAGGTACAATTGCTACCATCTCTTTCCACACTTGTGCTTCAAAGTAGAACCATGTTCTTCATTGTAGAGAGTCTCATGTTTAGTCACTTGCATATACTAGTGGGAATTTTCATTATAGAACTTGGCTTGTATATTCCAACGATGGGCTTCCTCAAATTCCCTAGGTCTTTGTGAGCAAGCAAGTTGGATGCACACCCACTAGTTTCTTTTGTTGAGCTTTCATACATACTTAGCTCTAGTGCATCTGTGGCATGGCAATCCCTACTCACTCACATTGATATCTATTGATGGGCATCTCCATAGCCCATTGATACGCCTAGTCGATGTGAGAATATCTCCCTCCTTTTTGTCTTCTCCACAACCACCTCTATTCCACCCATAGTGTTATATCCATGGCTCACGCTCATGTATTGCGTGAAAGTTGAAAGGTTTGAAAAGATAGAGTATAAAAACAAGTGCTTGGCTGAAATCGGGGTTGTGCATGATATGAATATTTTGTGTGATTAAGAGGGAGCATAGCTAGACTATATGATTTTGTAGGGATAACTTTCGTTAGCCATAGTATTTTGAGAAGACATGATTTCTTTGTCAGTATGCTTGAAGTATTGTTATTTCTTATGTCAATATAGACTTTTATCTTGAATCTTTCACATCTGAACATTCATGCCACAATTAAGAGAATTGCATTAAAAAACTATATTGGTTAGCATTCCACATCAATAATTCTTCTTTGTCATTTACCTACTCGAGGACGAGCGGGAATTAAGCTTGGGGATGCTTGATACGTCTCCAATGTATCTATAATTTTTTATTGTTCCATGCTATTATTTATGAAGTCTTGGATGTTTAATGGGCTTTATCATACACTTTTATATCATTTTTGGGAAAAATCTACTAACCCAAAGGCCCAGTCCAGATTAGTGTTTTTTGCCTGTTTCAGGGTTTTGCAGAAAAAGAATATCAAACGGAGTCCAAACGGAATGAAACCTTCGCGAGAGATATTTTTGGAGAAAATCACGCACGAGGGACTTGAGAACCACGTCAGGGGATCAAGGGGTGGCCCACGAGGGTGGGGGCGCACCCCCTGCCTCGTGGAGCCCCCGAGCACCCCCCCCCGGTGTCCTCCTTCCTCCTATATAAGTGTACGTACCCCGAACCCTTCGACAATAGAGAGAAAACCCTAATTCCACCGCCGTAACCTTTTGTTCCCGTGAGATCCCATCTTGGAGCTTGTTCCGGAGCTCCACCGGAGGGGGATCCATCATGGAGTTCTTCATCATCATCATCATCGCCCTCACCATGAGTTGTGAGTAGTTTACCACAGACCTTCGGGTCCATAGCTAGTATCTAGATGGCTTCTTCTCTCTCTCTCTAGATCTCAATACAAAGCTCTCCTTAGTCTTCGAGGAGATCTATTCGATGTAATCTCTTTTTGCGATCTGTTTGTCGAGATCCGATGAATTGTGAGTTTATGATCAAGATTATCTATGAAAGATATTTGGTTCTTCTCTGAACTTATTATGTGTGCTCATAATATCCTTGCAAGTCTCTTCGAATTATTGGTTTGGTTTGGCCTACTAGATCTATAGTTCTTGCAATGGGAGAAGTGCTTGGCTTTGGGTTCAATCTTGAGGTGTCCTTTCCCAGTGACAGTAGGGGCAGCAAGGCACGTATTGTATTGTTGCCATCGAGGATAAAAAGATGGGGTTTATATCATATTGCTTGAGTTTATCCCTCTACATCATGTCATCTTGCTTAAGGCGTTACTCTGTTCTTATGAACTCAATACACTAGATGCATGTTGGATAGTGGTTGATGTGTGGAGTAATAGTAGTACATGCAGGCATGAGTTGGTCTACTTGTCTCGGACGTGATGCCTATATACAATGATCATGCCTACAAAGTCTCATAATTATTCGCTTTTCTATCAACTGCTCGACAGTAATTTGTTTACCCGCCGTAGAATATCGCTATCATGAGAGAAGCCACTAGAGAACACTATGGCCCCCGGGTCTATTCTCAACATATCAATCTACATCTACTTTAGTTTTATTGCTTTTATTTGCTGTTCTTATAAACTAAAAATACCAAAAATATAAACTATCATCTCCATCAGATCTCACTTTTGTAAGTGATCGTAAAGGGATGGCCAACCTCTTATCGCGTTGGCTGCGAAGTTCTTATTTGTTTGTGCAGGTGCGATGGACTCGCGCGTGGTCTCCTACTGGATTGATACCTTGGTTCTCAAAAACTGAGGGAAATACTTACGCTAATGTGCTGCATCTCCCTTTCCTCTTCGAGGGAATACAACGCAAGCTCGAGAAGTAGCATATGGCTCCTGGGCTCCATCATCTGGTTGCGACGTCCGAGAATAAGGGAAAAGGGGGAAAGGGGAGCAAAGCAACCATGAGTACTCATCCAAAGTACTCGCAAGCAAGGATCTATACTACATATGCAATGGTAACAATGATATGGGTTGTATCTGTTGACTGAACTACAGAATGCCAGAATAAGAGGGGGTAGCTAATCCTGTCAAAGACTACGCTTTTGGTAGCCTCCATCTTGCAGCAGTAAAGAGAGTAGATGGTAAGTTCACCAAGTAACATCGTATAGCATAATCCTACCCGGTGATCCTCCCCTTGTCGCCCTGTGGGAAAGCGATCACCGTGTTGTCTCTGGACTTGTCTGGGGGTGTTTTATTAAGTATCCGGTTCTAGTTGTCATGAGGTTGGAATACAACTCTGGGTTGTCCTTTTACCAAGCGACATGGCTATTTGAATAGATAAACTTCCCTGCAGGGGTGCACCACATTACCCAACACACTTGATCCCTCTAGCCGGACACACTTTCCTAGGTCATGCCTGGCCTCGAAAGATCAACACGTCGCAGCCCTACCTAGGCACAACAGAGGGTCAGGATGTCGGACTAAATCCTAAGCGCGCAAATGTCTAGGCCCATCGCCTATTGCACACCTGCACGTTGTGTGGGCGGCGGAAGCAGACCTAGCCTCTCATAATATCAGAGTAGGCGTTCCAGTCCAATCCGACGCGCGCCGCTCAATCGCTGACGTCAAGAAATCTTCGGCTCATACCACGACATCGAGTGCCCATAATTGTTCCCACGTAGTTGGTTACTGCGTATAGGCCAGTGGCCAGACTTAGATGAATTATCCAAACTCGTTAAGTGTGTTATTATGAAATAACCGCAGACAATGACCAGGGACCAGGCCACCTCTCTCCTCAGTATCTCAACGTGCCCTATCGCTCTGCCACATAGAATCACTCGGGGGGGGGGGG
>LR738713.1:327678252-327709854 GCA_902687465.1 Secale cereale
GATTGGAAAATAGACCCGGGGGCCGTAGATTTCACTAGTGGCTTCTCTCTAGAAAATAGCATGCGGTGGGTAGACAAATTACTATTGGGCAATTAACAGAAAATCAAATAATTATGACGTTATCCAAGACAATGATCATGTATATAGGCATCACGTCCAAGATTAGTAGATCGACTCCTGTCGGCATCTACTACTATTACTCTACACATGGATCGCTATCCAGCATGCATCTAGTGTATTAAGTTCATGGAAAAACGGAGTAATGCAATAAGAATGATGACATGATGCAGACAAGATCTATTCATGTAGGAATAGACTCCATATTTTTATCCTTAATAGCAATGATACATGTGTGCCTTGCTGCCCCTTCTGTCACTGGGAAAGTACACTGCAAGATCAAACTCATTACAAAGCAACTCTTCCCATGGCAAGATAAATATATCAAGTTGGCCAAACAAAACCCAAATATCGGAGAAGAAATACAAGGCTATAATAATCAATAATGGATATTAAATCAAGGCAAATCTGATCATAAACTCACAATTCATCGGATCCCAACAAACACACCGCAAAAAGTCATTACATCAAATAGATCTCCAAGAGACCATTGTATTGAGATACAAAGAGAGAAGAAGCCATCTAGCTACTGCCTATGGTCCCGTAGGTCTATGGTAAACTACTCACGCATCATCGGAGAGGGACCAATGAGGATGATGAACTCCTCTGTGATCGTGTTCCCCTCCGACGGAGTGCCGAAAAAGGGCTCTACATTGGATCTCGTGGTTCTAGAACTAGCGGCGCTCGGACAAATTTTTGTCAACTCCTCTAGGGTTTCTAGAATATTGGAGTATTTATAGAGCGAAGAGGCGGTGCGGGAGGCCACCGAGGTGGCACAACCCACCTCGGTGTGTGTCGGGGGAAACTGTCCTCCCACGAGCACCTATGGGACCGGAGCCCCTTCTACGTTGCGGTAAGGGAGCGGAGGGAGCACGGAGAGCAGATCGAGGAGCGCACGCGGGCAGTTTTACCCAGGTTCGGGCCACGCGGACGCGTAAAACCCTACTCCTGCCTTAGGTTGTATTGAGTTCTTGAGCTCGGGAGCTTGAAGAGCTACAGTACTAGCTAGACCGAGCGAGAGAGTTGTCTAGGTTTCGAACCTTTTCTACATTGTGCATGGGCCTCCTTTTATAGCTCAAAGGGGTCACCGACAGGTGTCAACATAGAGGAGGGCAAAAGTGTAATTTTGGTGGTAGTTGTAACAGTGCGTGAATAGTGCATGAACAGTGGTCTTCACCTAACCTTGACAGTGGGGGACAAGGGCATTAACTGCCCGTCGCCGTCGACCCCAAAAGTGTCCGTCCATGCTTCTCCGTTTGCCACGGTGGTAGCCTCGTCACCGCAGCTTGCCACCCCGTGCCCCAGGCTGCACAACCATCTGCCACGTGCCCCTGGAAGGGCCCCAGGGCGACGCGTGGGCCGATGAGCTGGAGCGCGGGCACACAGTATAGGTTTCCCCGGCAAGCACCTTGCCGGGGTAGTGATCTTGCCGGGCCCGGAAGCTTGTCGCTCTCCGGGTCCTGCCGGGGCGCATGACGCGCCGAGGCATCTCTTGAGGTAAGTGTTCCTTGGCCTTCCTGGCAAGCTCCTCTCGCCAGGGTCTTGTGCTAAAGTGACAACCTTGAGCCTGGTGCGGCCTTCCCGGCAAGCTCCTCTTGCCGGGGCCTTGATCTTCTGTCTTGTATACTTTGTTTTTGAATGGCTTTATAGGGACCGGAAAGGATCTTGGCGAGCACGTGGTAAGCCCTGCCGCGGGAAGCTGCTACTGCCCGTGCACAAGTTGGGGTACTAAGGTACCCCTATCTTAGTACACCGACAGGAGCCCCCGGGCCTGGGCCACACACGGTGCCGAGCGCTGTTGGGCCAGGCCCAAGACAGTGCACGGGCACGCGCGGCCCACGGCAAGCCGTATCTCCTTCCGCATCCGTCGCATCCCTCCCTAACGGCACGCGTCGATTGCGGCGTCGTGGGAGAGATCATGGCCTGTTTCTTTAATGGGAAATGCGGAACGTCCCCCACTCCTCCCTTAAAAGCAGAGGAAGCAGGGGCAGTTCCCCTCCATCGTCTTCATTGCGCCTTAATTCTCCAGAAACCTCCGCTGCTTCTTGCCTCCGCCCCTCCTCCGCCGTCTTCCGCATCCGCGGCGCCGTCGAGCTCCTCGCCTCTTCCCTCCCCGCCTCCGCCATGGCTCCGAAGAGCGACAAGGCGAAAAGCGACAAGGCTAAGAACGACAAGGCCAAGAAGGAGAAGTCTGAGCAGGCGGCGAAGCTGGCCGCCCTGCAGAAGAGGTGCGTGGTCTTCGCGCCGAGGCTTGGCGCGAGGGAGCTGCGGAACAAATATTATTTGTTCTGGGCGAGGGAGACCAAAGCTCATCCCCGCACCAGAGCCTTCCCCGTCGTCGCCAAAGATATGTTCCCCGGCGGGTACTTCTTCTTCGCTGCATTTTTCCACTGTGGTCTGTGCCCTCCGTTCTCAGAGTTCTTTTGTGATATCATGAACACATATGGCCTCCACCTCCTAGATTTCACCCCCAACGCCATCCTTACGATGGCCGTTTTCGTACATCTGTGCGAAAGCTATGTTGGGATTCATCCAAACGTAGCCCTTTTCCGCCACTTCTTCATGCCTAGAGTAGAGGCTGGCGCTCCCCTCTCCGACGGCATCTCCTGGATCTTCAGGCTGAACAAGAAGGACTCGTACCTGAAGGGAGAGCTCCGCGGCAAGTGGGAGGAATGGAGAGCCGATTGGTGCTGTGTGGTGGAGGATAAGCCGGAGCCCTTCACCGCGCCGCGCACAACTGCCATAGTGCGCGGTAGGGATTGGAGCGAATTGGCCCCGGGGGACAACAAGCTTAGTATCGCCCTCATCAGGATTATTCGTCTCCGGGTCGCCAATCTGACTATCGGAGAGGTTGGGGCAGATTTCCTCCGCCGCCGCATCGCCCCTTTACAAGAAAGGAAAAGGGCCGCCTGGGAATTCGGCAATGCGACAGATATCATGAGGCTGCGCCCTGGATTAAACTATAACTTCACTGCCTTGGAGTTGAAGGGGATGGTCCGAGAGCTCTTCAAGCATGACCCGGCCCACCCGGAGTGGTTCAAACCTTCCCGGGGAGTGGTGCTGCTGTGCAACAGCACTGCCCGTGATTCCTTGCGCGTGATGATGCCTGCGTGTGACTCCCATGGCGTCGCCCCCACTTGGATAGAGCCTCCGCCGGATACTGTGCTGTCCTTCTTTGACAACTTGATCGAGACGCCCCGCAACGCCGAGGAGAACAGGGGCCTCACCCGGGCCACTACGGCTCGGGACATAGCTTACATCGCCACCAGGATGGAGGAGGCCGCCGCAGCTGCGGCGGCGGGTGATTTTGGGTATACTGTGGAAGAGGCACAGGCCGCGGACGCAGTGAGCCATGCAGAGGAGGCGGAAATCCTCAAGCTGCTGAAACTTGCGCCCGAGGAGTTTGCCGGGGAGCCTTCCGTGCAGTTTGCCGGGACGAGCGAGGTCGCCGGGGGGAGCGAGGTCGCCGGAGGGAGCGAGGCCGCTGGGCATGGTCCTGGGTCCAGCGGGCCTGCCGGGGAGGAGGAGGACGTCGGGGCTGACGAAGACTCTGGTGGATCTCTGAATCTCGATGACGACGCCTCCTCGTCCTCAGAGAACTCCCCGCCTCCGGCAAGTCCTACGCAACAACCGAGGAAGCGCCTCCGCAAGGCGGCTGAGGCGGCGAGGCCACAGGCGCCTCGACAGCAGTCGGCGCGCCGGGCGACGCGCGCCACCAAGACGAGCGAAGTCGTCAAGGAGGCACCCCGTGCCCGTGCGCCAAGCGGGGGAGGATCTTCCCGGAGTGGAACGGGTGTTCCTTTTGCCCCTCGGGCCTCGGCGACGACGGGGGCCGGGTCTTCGCAGCCCACGGCCCCGGAGCCCGCCAAGCGCCCGAGGGAGCCTTCTCCTCCAGCTCCTCGCGCGGGAGCAAACCAGGCGGAGTTTGACTTCTCCGCCCTCAGCTCCGACGAAGAGGAAGAGGAGTAAGTACTTGCACTTCTTGTAGTTTCTTTGATTTTGTCTTGATTTTCCTTGCTGGTTCTGATCTTGTTTTTGTTTTGCTTTCAGGACCCTGACCCAGCGGATGGCGAAGAGGGCCAAGATCACTGTGGTCGAGGTTGAAGACGACTCGCCCGCCGCGGCGACGGGGGACGTGCCAGCGGAAAACTTGCCGGATCAACCTGCTGCTCCGAGGAGCAGCCCCCAGCGTAAGTCTGGTATCCGTTTTTCTGCTTGACGGGCGCGCTTGAGGTTGTTGCTTGGTTGACGTCTTGATGTCTTGTTTGTCTTGTGCAGAAGTGGAGCCGCAGCCGCAGGAGCGCCCGGAGGTCGCACCCGACGAGCCACTCACTCCACCCTCCCCGCCAAGAGTGAACTCCCCGGCAAGGGAGAATGCTCCGTCAAGGACGGGCACTCCGCCAAGGGCGAGTACTCCGCCAAGGGTGAGCAGCCCGATAAGGATGAGCACCCCGCCAAGGGAGGGCGCGGGCGGCCCTCCGCCAGCAGGGGCCACCACTCCGCCGCCAAGGGAGAATTCCCCGGCGAGGGAGCCTGTCGTTGAAGAAGTCCGCGAAGGTAAATCTTGTAGCTTCTTCTTCTTGAACTTGTCTTTTTGGATATTTGCTTGACTCTTTCTTTTCTTTTTCTTCTACTAGATCCTCCTGCACCGGAGCGGATGGAGACGGAGACCACCGGCGAGGAGGGCGTACACGGCGACGGCGGCAACGCCACTGCTACTGACGAGCCAGCCGCCGAAGAGACCGCCCTGACCGCCGACGCCGCGGCCGGGGAAGAGGCCGGCGGCCACACTGCTGGCCCGGAGGCCGCAGGAGCGTCGGACGCTGCACCGGCCGCCGACCCCTCCGCCTCCATGGAGCGGTCTAGCGTTTACTTGGAGGCCGCCAACGGGGTCTTTATTCAAGTCCCGTGGGCGTCCTCGTCTCGAGCACCCATGGAGGGAGAGACCTTCGACAGAGAGGTCCTCGCCTTTGCGGGGTTGAAGGTTGTTGAAGCGCCTGGCGGCAGTGACGAGCCCGAAGAGGAGAAGCTCCTTCGTCGGCTCCTGGCCTTGTACCGGGCCAGGCAGGTGAAGTTGGAGTCTCGGGAGGCCCTTGCCGCCAAGGCTGGAGCTGATCTGGAGAAGTGCGCCGCGGAGCTCCGTGCCGACAACCAGGCGGCCCTCCGCAACTTGGCGGAGGAGCGCGAAGAGCTTGCCGGGGCGCAGTAAGCCTTCCTCCTTGAGAAAGCTGAGGCCGAGGAGCAGCAGCGGTTGGTCGGCGAGGAGCTGTCCCAGCGAGAAGGAGCACTCAACCAGCGGAAGGTCGACCTCGACGCCCACGAGGACGACCTCACCGCCCGGGAGCAAGCCATTGGCGGGGCTCTGAAGGAGGCGAGGAGCGCTGCAGCCGCCGCAGAGACCGCCAAGAAGGATCTGGAAGCCAAAGTGGAGCAGCTGGAGTTGTACCTGAAGGCGAGCGAGGACAGAGTCACTGCGCTCAATGTGGAGCGGGAGAAAGATGCCCACACCAACTCTGAGTTGCAGGTACGTCTCTCCAAGAAAGGCGACGAGCTCACTGCCGCCAAGGATTCCATTGCTGACTTAGAGTTGAAGGTCTCCACTCTTACTGATTCGCTCGACGCCGCCCGGGACCGCGAGACGAAGCTGTAGGACGAACTCCGCAAGGAACGGGGCCTGGTGGAGAGCGCCGCCGTCTCGGCGAACCAGTTCAGCCGGGCAGTGGAGCAGTGGACTGATGAGCTGGTCACCTCCGCTGCCAACATTGTCAAGGAGATGATGGCGCTGAGGGCGGAGCACCTCGTGTACTCTCCGGACGAGAACCTCCCCCACAGCGCCAAGTTGAGTCTCTTCTTCAGGGGAATTGCGCCGGCGCTTGCGCGGCTGCGAGAGAAGATCCCCGTGCAGCTGGCCGACGAGTCGCGTCGGCTCTGCATGGGCACTCTGGAGCGCGTCTTGTCGAAGATCGTCTACCGCAACCCCGACATCAACCTCGTCAACGTCCTCCGCACCTTGCCGCCCGAAGCTGATCATGAGGCGTTGAAGGCACAGGTTGCCCACATCGTTGCCAAGGTGGGCAAGATTACGAGGCGTGAAGGCGACCGCGTGGACTAGATTCCTTTTCTTCTTCTTCCTTAGCCGCTGCCAATTAAGTCATAGGCAGTAGTTGATTAGAACAGCGGCAAGCTATCTTTGTAGTATACAATTTTATTTTGAACAATCAATGCAGTGTTATCCCCCTTGCTTTTGATCCTTCACTTTGTATGCCTTTTACCCTACGCTTTTAGGGGACTTGTCGGCAAGGGGCCCTTGCCGCGAGCGCTGAGTGCCGGACTCTTAGCAGCCTGCTGGCAAAGACCTTGTCGGCAAGTAACCTTGCCGCAGCTAGTCGCAGCACACTTAGACTGCTGAGCGAACTCGAAAACGGAGTAAGGGCGCGACACTTGTCGCAGCTCACTTAAGCCGTTGAGCGTGCTCGAAACAGAGTAAGGGCGCGGCTAGCCGCGGGTAGGTTCCTCCGCGCACAGGTTTTCCATTCAAAGTGTGGTTGTTCAAGGAAGACAACTAAAATTTAAAAATTTGAATTACTCAAACTTTGGTAACTTAGCTTTCATAAATTGCTTGTTCCCCGACAAGGAAGCCGCCGGCAAGTAGTCGCCGGAGACCAACTTTCTCTTCTTGTTTTGCCCAACTGATGGTGTAACGGATGGCTGAGTTAACTTGAGCAGGAAGGTCCCTGGTTCCACAGGTAACTTCATTGCAGCACACTTTGAGAGGCCATCTGCAATATCATTCTGAGCCCTTGGGACGTGCTCCATTTGCAGACCTTCAAAGTGCTCTTCAAGCTTCCTCACTTCATCAACATAAGCTTCCATCAAAGGGCTCTGGTAACTCTTATTCACTTGTCGGACCACCAACTGTGAATCTCCCTGCACAATCAACCTCTTGATCCCAAGCTCGGCTGCAATTCTGAGGCCGGCAAGCAAGCCTTCATATTCAGCAGTATTGTTTGTCGCTTGTTCCTTGGGAAAGTGCATCTGGATAACATACTTGAGGTGCTCTCCGGTGGGTGCTATGAGTACCACGCCGGCACCGGCGCCTTGCAGCGAGAAAGCACCATCAAAGTACATTATCCATTCGTTGCTCGCTTCTTGGACGGGGACGCTTGTCTCTTGGACTTCTTCATCTGGCGTTGGGGTCCATTCCGCTATGAATTCTGCCAAAGCTCTGCTCTGTATGGTTGAAGTACTCTCAAACTTGAGACCAAAGCTTGACAGCTCCAGTGCCCACTCGACGATCCTGCCTGTTGCTTCTGGATTTTGCAATATCCTCTTCAACGGAAAGTGAGTGACCACTATTATCTCGTGCGCTTGGAAGTAATGGCGCAGCTTCCTTGAGGCCATGAGGAGGCCGAAAAGCAACTTCTGCACCCCAGAGTATCTTGATCTAGCCCCCTGCAAGAGGGAACTTACAAAATACACTGGGCGCTGCACCATCTTCTTCCGCACTTCACCTTGTTCCTGCGCAGACTTGTCCTTGTCGGGGCCAGAGCTTGCCGGAGAAGCCCCCTGCTTGTCGCTGGATTCGCTTGCCGGGGATGTGGGTTCCTCATCTGCCTCCCTCTCCGCTACTAACGCAACACTAACCACTTGATTGGTTGCCGCTAGGTACAGCAGCAACTTCTCTTGTGGTCTAGGTGCGACAAGTATTGGAGTAGAGGACAGGTATCCTTTCAAGTCTTGCAGCGCTGCCTCCGCTTCCGGAGTCCATTTCATAGGACCTGCCTTTTTCAAGATTTTGAAGAAAGGCAGGGCGCGTTCTGCAGACTTTGAAATGAACCTGCTGAGGGCAGCCACACAACCAGCAAGTCTCCTTACGTCCTTGACGCGCTTCGGGGCTTCAATCTGCTCGATGGCTTTTATCTTGTCGGGATTTGCTTCAATCCCCCTCTGGGACACAAAGAACCCGAGAAGCTTGCCGGAGGGGACTCCGAAGACGCACTTCTCGGGGTTCAACTTGAGCTGGATCTTGCGCAGGTTCGCAAATGTTTCTTCCAAGTCTTGGATCAGGGTATCCTTGCTCTTACTCTTGACCACTATGTCATCCATGTAGGCTTCTACATTTCTATGGATCTGTGGCTCAAAAGCAGTGTGCACCACCCTTGCAAATGTTGAGCCTGCATTCTTCAATCCAAAGGGCATGCGTATGAAGCAATATGTGCCACATGGAGTAAAGAATGCAGTCTTCTCTTCATCTTCCTTGGCCATGAATATCTGGTGATAACCTGAGTATGCGTCAAGGAAGGAAAGCAGCTCACATCCGGCGGTGGAGTCAACAATCTGGTCAATACGCGGCAAGGGAAATGGATCCTTGGGACACGCTTTATTCACATCAGTGAAGTCTATACAAAGTCTCCACTTCCCATTGGCCTTGCGTACGACAACTGGATTGGCTAACCACGTGGGATGGATTACGCCTCTAACCAGGCCTGCTGCTTCCAACTTCTTTATCTCTTCGGCGATGAATTCTTGGCGCTCCACGGCTTGCTTTCTGACCTTCTGCTTGACGGGCTGCGCATGAGGACAAACAACAAGCTTGTGCTCAATTACCTTCCTGGGAACGCCGGGGATGTCAGATGGTTGCCACGCAAACACATCGACATTCACCCGCAGGAAGGCAACGAGCGCGCTTTCCTATTTGTTGTCGAGCGTAGCACTGATGGTGAAGGTACCACCAGTGTCGTCCTCCTTGGCGGACACCTTCTTGGTTGCCGGTGGAGCTGCCATTCCTTTCTTGCACTTGCCGGTGGAGCTCGATGGTGCGTCCTCGACGGCAGCGCAGCACTCCGAAGAGGTGCGTTTGCCGGAGTGGGCCCCAGAGCTCTTGCCGGACTTGGTCTTGGTCTTCCCCCCGGGAGCTTCATCGGCAAGTGTGTTGCTCTCTGCTGCGGCTGCTGCATCCCGGTAGATCTTGTCGGCGCAGATAAGCGCGTCCTTCTTGTCGCCAGGGACAGAGATGACGCTTATCGGCCCCGGCATCTTGAGTATGTTGTGGGCATAGTGGGAAGCTACCATGAACTTGGCGAGGGCAGGACGTCCAAGTATCCCATTATATGGTAATGGGATATCGGCAACATCAAACGTGATCCTCTCCGTCCTGAAGTTGAGCTCCCCGCCAAAGGTCACTGGCAGAGTAATCTTTCCTTTCGGCTTGCTCCTTCCCGGGTTGATCCCTTGGAACGACCCGGTTTCTTCGAGCTCGCCGTCTGGGATCTGTAGCTTCTGGATTACAGCTGAGGAGATCAAGTTCAGGCCAGCCCCGCCATCAACCAACATCTTGGTGACCTTGAGGTTGCGGATAGTTGGTGAGACCAACATCAGCAAGCACCCTACCGCCGTGGTGCGGTCAGGGTGGTCCTCAAGGTCAAAGATGATGGGCGTGCCGGACCACTTCAGCAGCCTGCGTGACTCGACGGGCGGCTCTGCTGCATTCACTTCTCGCACCCACTGCTTGAGCTGGCGGTGGGAAGTGTGCAGAGAGGCGCCTCCATCGACACACAGAACTTTTGTGGCCTTCTGGAACTCTTGCTCGCTGTTATCTCCTTCTTCCATGTCATCATCGTCGTCTTCGTCCTCATCCTTGTCGCGGCCCCGGGGAGGTCTATCACCTTGCCGCTGCTTGGCCTTGCCGCGGCGTCCTCCCCGGCCATTGAACGGTCGCTTCTTGCTGGGCTCTCCTCCGCCCCCTTGGGCCTTCTCCTTGTCGCGACGCTCGTATTCAGCCTTCTGCTGTTCTACGAGGTACTCGACTCGTTTGCAGTTCTGAAGATCGTGGCCCTTGGTGCGATGGATCTTGCAGTACTGCTTGTCGGAGCCGTCCTGCTTGTCGGCTGCTGCTACAGGGGCAGGCTCCTTGCCGGAACCGCCAGCCTATGCCTTCTTGGCGGGAGCCTTCTTGCCGGACTGCTCGACAACCAGCACCTCCTTGTTCTTCTTCTTTCTGTTGTTCCGCCGCCGGCTCTTCTTTGCCGGGGCGGCATCCTCGCTGTCGCTTCCTCCTGCGCCAGTATCCTCTCCGGGGAGTTTCCTCCCCTCTTCGGCGCGCGCGCACTTGTCAGCCAGAGCGTAGAGCTCGCTGATATTCTGGATCTTGGTCATGGCCATCTCTTCCCTCATGCGGCGGTTACACACGTTCTGGTGGAACACGCTGATAACCGCGGCAGGGTGGACGTCGGGAATGTTGTGTTGCACGTGGCTAAACCTCTGGATGTACTTGCGCAGGGATTCTCCCTCCTTCTGGGCTAGGATGTGGAGATCGCTCTCCTGGCCGTGGGGTTTGTGGCCGCCCGTGAAGGCGCCAACAAACTGGTGGCACAGATCCGCCCACGAAGAAATGGAGTTCTCCGGCAAGTGCATAAGCCAAGAGCGGACGTTTGGCTTAAGCACTAGCGGGAAGTAGTTGGCTAGTATCTTCTCGTCGCGTCCCCCGGCAGCCTGCACTGCTATAGTGTAAATGCTGAGGAACTCCGAGGGGTGTGTCTTGCCGTCGTACTTCTCGGGTACGTCGGGTTTGAAATTTTTCATGCTGGGCCACTGGACTTGCCGCAGCTCACGGGTGAACGCAGGGCAACCTGCCGCGTACGGCAAGTCCCCTGGTCCACCGGGCGCGTGCGCGTCGACAACGGTCCCAGCGCGCTGATCTGACTGTCGTCGGGCTTCTCGTCGACGCTCGATGCGAGTCCGAGCGTCTTCTTGCCGCCTGTCGTCTAGGACTTGGCGCTGATCGCGGCGAGCCCGCGGATCCGACGACGCCATGGAGTCGTCGTCGACATTGATCCGGCGGGGCGACGATTTCTGCTTCTGCGGCGGGGAGTGCACGGTGGTTGCACCCCCGGCGGTCTTGTCGCCATCGGCCTTCGCTCGATCGACTTGCCGCGGCCGTGAGGTTGCCGGCTGCTGCGGCACGTTGTTGTTGGCGAAGGCGATGAGGCTCTGGATCGTCGCCCTCCAGTCTTCGGCCTTGTCTGCCGCTGGAGGGAAATCGAGGAGCAGCTGTGCTCTTGCTAGAGCTTCTGCTGGAGAAGAGGGGAACGGCGGCGAGCGGTGCGAGGAGCGGGACACGCTCGGACTTCTAACAGTGTTAGAAGGAGCATGCTCCCGTCCCGGCGACCGCGCCTTGCTCGTGCCAGCACGCTGGCCTTGAGCATCCCGCGATCCTCCGGCTTGGCTTCGCCCCAGCAAGCGTATGGTACCTCCTGTACCACGCCGCTGCGGGTCTTGCACCTCCCGAGAGAGACGTGGCGCGTCCACGGACACCGAGGCCTTGGAATTCGCCCGGTCGTCCGTCTTGTCTTTGGACTTGGTGGCGCCGTGAGTTTCCTCACCGGCAACCACCCTTCCGCCGGCGTCTCCTCCACCAACCATTGGTTCTGGTGGCGGTGGAATCGACGCAGACGGGCCTCCGACCTCCGAAGCCTTCTTCTTCGGAGGCATGTCGTTGTAGCTGATGAAGTTGACGAAGCTGGAGAGGTTGATGAAGAATGCGCCCGCGTGAGCGCCGGATCAGGTCCGCACAACCTCGACGCCCCCTACCTGGCGCGCCAAAGATGTCGGGGGAAACTGTCCTCCCACGAGCACCTATGGGACCGGAGCCCCTTCTACGTTGCGGTAAGGGAGCGGAGGGAGCACGGAGAGCAGATCGAGGAGCGCACGCGGGCAGTTTTACCCAGGTTTGGGCCGCGCGGACACGTAAAACCCTACTCCCGCCTTAGGTTGTATTGAGTTCTTGAGCTCGGGAGCTTGAAGAGCTACAGTACTAGCTAGACCGAGCGAGAGAGTTGTCTAGGTTTCGAACCTTTTCTACGTTGTGCATGGGCCTCCTTTTATAGCTCAAAGGGGTCACCGACAGGTGTCAACGTAGAGGAGGGCAAAAGTGTAATTTTGGTGGTAGTTGTAACAGTGCGTGAATAGTGCATGAACAGTGGTCTTCACCTAACCTTGACAGTGGGGGACAAGGGCATTAACTGCCCGTCGCCGTCGACCCCAAAAGTGTCCGTCCATGCTTCTCCGTTTGCCACGGTGGTAGCCTCGTCACCGCAGCTTGCCACCGCGTGCCCCAGGCTGCACAGCCATCTGCCACGTGCCCCTGGAAGGGCCCCAGGGCGACGCGTGGGCCGATGAGCTGGAGCGCGGGCACACAGTATAGGTTTCCCCGGCAAGCACCTTGCCGGGGTAGTGATCTTGCCGGGCCCGGAAGCTTGTCGCTCTTCGGGTCCTGCCGGGGCGCATGACGCGCCGAGGCATCTCTTGAGGTAAGTTTTCCTTGGCCTTCCTGGCAAGCTCCTCTCGCCAGGGTCTTGTGCTAAAGTGACAACCTTGAGCCTGGTGCGGCCTTCCCGGCAAGCTCCTCTTGCCGGGGCCTTGATCTTCTGTCTTGTATACTTTGTTTTTGAATGGCTTTATAGGGACCGGAAAGGATCTTGGCGAGCACGTGGTAAGCCCTGCCGCGGGAAGCTGCTACTGCCCGTGCACAAGTTGGGGTACTAAGGTACCCCTATCTTAGTACACCGACAGTGTGCCTCGGGGCCCAGGCGTACCCTGGTGGGTTCTGTCCCCCTCGGGGCACCCCACGTGCTTCTCTGGCCCATTGGATGTCTCGTGGTCCAAAAAACCCAGAAAAAGTTTCGCTGCATTTGGACTCCATTTGATATTGATTTTCTGTGATGTAAAAAACAAGCAGAAAGCAGCAACTAGCACTTGGCACTATGTCAATAGGTTAGTCCCAACAAAATGATATAAAATGATGGTTAAACATCCAAGAATGATAATATAACAACATGGAACAATCAAAATTTATAGATACGTTGGGGACGTATCAGCATCCCCAAGCTTAATTCCTACTCGTCCTCGAGTAGGTAAATGAAAAATACAGAATTTTGTATATGGAATGTTGCCTATCGTGTTCATCACATATTCTTTTCTTTATGGCATGGACATTTGGACTTTTATATGGGTCAAAGCAATAGTCTAGTTTTGACATGAGGACTTTTATACTCAAGCATATCAACAAGCAACCATGTCTTTCAAAATATCAATACTAAAGCAAGTTATCCCTAGCCCACCAAGCTCAATAATTGGTCCATTCATGCAACACATCCCAATATTAGCTACATCCAATGCTCAAGTGTGATAATAGTGTTCCGTAGTTGGTGCTTTATAAGAGAAGATGGAGACTCAAATAAAAATTGCTTAAATTAAAAGGTAGGCCCTTCACAGAGGGAAGTAGGGATTTGTAGAGGTGCCAGAGCTCAAAGCTTAAATTGAGAGATAAAAATATTTTGGGTGGAATGCTTTTCCCGTCAACAAGAATGACTTAGAGTTCCCAACACTTTCCATGCTAGATATATCATAGGCGGTTTCCAAACATAAAATAAAGTTTATTCCTTTTTCCACCAAACTTTCACAAGCCATGGCTAGTCGTATTACGGCTTCCCTCCATACCAACACTTCCCAAGGAATTTATTATTTGACAACATAAATTAATATTTTTTTTCATTTTGGGACTAGGAATCCCTATTACCGCCATACTCTCGTGCAATGACAAGTGAATAGAAACTCATCTTGAGAATAACACATCTAGCATGAAAAATATTAGCCACTCCTCGCCGCTTCATGAGCGGTACGGGCACACAAAGGAGAAATTTATTTTGAAATTAGAGTTGGCACATACAAATTTGCTTAGAACGGCAACGAAATACTGCATATAGGTAGGTATGATGGACTCATTTGGCATAACTTGGGTTTTAGGATTTCGATGCACAAGTAGTATTTCTACTTAGTACAAAGTGGAGGCTAGCAAGAGATTGAGAAGCGACCAACCAAGGAACGAAAACCATCATAAGAGAAGATTAAACATAACTAACATCGAATAATGCTACACAAGTAGGACAAAATTTCATTGCATGATTACTGACTTTCGTGCTTGCACGGGGAATCACAAACCTTAACATCAATATTCTTACTAAAACATAATTACTCATTAACATGGCTCACATATCACTATCATCAAATCTCAAAACTATTACAAAGAATCAAGTTTATTTTGTCCAATGATCTTCATGAAAGTTTTTATTATACCCCCCTGGGATATCTATCACTTCGGGACTAGTTTCATATGTTGATTTTGATAAGCTCAAACAAACATAAGTGAAGGACATGAGCATCACATTTCTTTCTCTCAAATTAATCTAAGTTCAAGCATGAGAGAATTTCTTCAAAGATAGCAAAGCACACCGTGCTCAAAAAGATATAAGTGAAGCACTAGAGCAATTCCATGGCTCTAAAAAAAATGAAGTGAAGCATAGGAGCAAGAATAGCATAATTTGGCTCTCTCAAATAGGTGTGTACAGCAAGGATACTTATTAAAAATAAAAAATAAAAACAAGCAAAGACTCCTATCATACAAGATGCTCCCAGCAAAACTCATAATATGTGATGAATAAAAATATAGTCTCAAGTAAAATACCGATGGTCGTTAGAAGAAAGAGGGGACGCCACTCGGGGGCATCCCCAAGATTAGTTGATTTATACTTCTTAATATTATCTTGGGGTGCCTCGGGCATCCCCAAGCTTAGCCTTTTTCTGCTCCTTATTCCTTCATCCATCGCGATCTCACCCAAAACTTGAAAACTTCAATCACACAAAACTCAACAAAACCTCATGAGGTCCTTTAGTATAACAAAACCAATCTTTACTCTAAGTACTATAGCAAACCAATTCATATTTTGTAATTGTATTATATCTACTGTATTCAGACTTTTCTATGGCAAAAACTCTTCAAAAGAAACCATAGAATCATCAAAACAAGCACATAACACAACGAAAACAGAATCTGTCAAAAACAGAACATACTGTAAAGATGCGCTTTTTTACCATATTCTGTAGCTCTAAAAATTCTGAAAAAAAGGATAACATGGAAAATATGTATATTGATACCGCCAAAAGCATTCAGGAGTTTATCACGCTCCAGTAATCGTCGGAAATTCTAACTCTGGACGCAAAAGTTTCTGAATTTCCAATGCGATCAAATCAACTATCGACCAAATCATCCCAAAGGCTTTGCTTGGCACAAACATTTATTTAAACCACAAAAACACATCAAAACAGAAGTATTATTGGGTATTTTATTGGAAACATCAAGAAAACCAAAAAGCAAAAAGATACAAGTTGGGTTGCCTCCCAATGACCGTTATCGTTTTACGCCCTTAGCTAGGCATAATTCCAAGGTCTCAAGTGTTGTCATCCTTGTTGGATGTTCCATAGGTTGCCCTCATTATAGATTCATAAGGCAATTTAATCTTAATTCTAGGGAAGTGTTCCATGCCCTTTCTCAATGAAAATTCAAATTTAATATCCCCTTCTTTCATATCAATCATTGCACCAATAGTGCGTAAAAACAGTCTTCCAAGTATAATAGGACAAGACGATTGCAGTTAATGTCAAGAACAATAAAGTCTATGGGTACATAGTTCCTATTTATGAGAATAAGAACATCATTGATCCTTCCCAAAGGCTTTTTAATAGTTGAATCCTCCAAATTCAAATTAAGAGAACAATCTTCAATATTGGTAAGACCAATAACATCACAAAGAGATTTCGGAATTGTGGAAACACTAGCACCCAAATCACATAAAGCATTGCACTCATAATTTTTAATCTTGATTTTGATAGTGGGTTCCCATTCATCATGTAATTTTCTAGGGATTGACACTTCAAATTCCAACATATCTTCTAAAGCTTTCATCATAGCATCAACAATATGTTTGGTAAAAGATTTATTCTGTTCATAGGCACTAGGTGAATTTATCATGGTTTGCACCAAGGAAATACAATAAATCAAAGAGCAACTATGATAATTAAAGCCCTTGTAATCAAAAAGAGTGGGCACATCACTAGTTAAAGTTTTGACCTCTCCAAACCCACTTTTATCAATTTTCTCAACAAGATTTTCACCCTCCGAATTATCGGGACGCCTTATAGCTAAAGTTGACTCTTCTTCAGTCCCTTCATCATCAAGTTGAACTTTACTAAACAAGGAATCAATAGAAGAAACAACAATCATTTTAATATCTTCATCATTTTTATGAAAGCAATCACTAGAAAACGCTTTTTCTAAAAATTCTCTTTTACCTCTAAGCATAGCGGTGCTTTTCTTATTTTCATCCATAGAAACATAGAGAGCCTTAATTGATTCCTCAACCTTGGGCACAAAAAATTTCAACTTGAGATTTTTCACATCATGAGAAATTCTATCAATACTTCTAGATATATCATCAATCTTATTCAAATTTTCTTCTATAGAAGCATTGAAAACCTTTTGAGTATTGATAAATTCTTTAATATTATTCTCTAGATCAAAGTCATTCCTATTATTATTGTAAGAAGAATTACCATAGGAATTACCATAACTATTAGAGGAATTTCTTGGGAAAGGCCTAGGATCAAAATTACCTCTATAAGCATTGTTATTGAAATTATTTCGCGAGATAAAATTCACATATATGGCATCACTATTTTGCTCAATCAAAGTAGACAAAGGCATATCATTAAGATCAATAGGAGCATTTTTAATAGCAACCATTTTCATGAGAGCATCAACTTTTTCACTCAAAAAATCAATTTCAACTGAATTAACTTTTTTACTAGTAGGCACCCTTTCGGTATGCCATTGTGAATAGTTCACCATAGTATTATCAAGCAATTTGGTGGCTTCACCCAAAGTAATTTCCATAAAAGTACCACCCGCGGCAGACTCCAAAAGATTTCGAGAAACAAAATTCAACCCCGCATAAAAAAATTGTATGATCATCCAAAGATTCAACCCATGAGTTGGGCAATTCCTTAGCATCAATTTCATCCTCCCAAGATTGTGCAACATGTTCATGCTCAAGTTGCTTAAAAATCATGATCTGGGTTCTAAGGGAGATAATTTTTGCGGGCGGAAAATACTTAGTAATAAAATTATCTTTGCACTTGTCCCAATAATCGATACTATTTCGAGGCAAAGATGAAAACCAAATTTTAGCGTGATTGCGCGAAAAGAACGGAAATAATTTCAACTTCACAATATCATTGTCCACATATTTTTTTTTCTTTTGTATATTGCATAATTCCACGAATGTGTTAAGATGGGACACGACATCCTCATTAGGAGTACCGGAAAATTGATCTTTCATGACAAGATTCAATAAAGCAGCATTGATATCACAAGATTCCGCACTAGTGGCGGGAGGAGCAATCGGAGTGCTAATGAAATCATTGTTGTTGGTATTGGAAAAATCACACAACTTAGTGTTCTCTTGCGTCATCTTGAGCAATTGCAAACAAGAACACAAGTAGGCGATAGATCCGACCAGAAAACGGCAAACAAAAAAGAGGGCGAATAAACATGATAAATTTTTGGGAAGTGGGGGAGATGAAAACGAGAGGCGAATGGCAAATAATGTAAATTGCAAGGAGATGAGATTTGTGATTAGGAACTTGATAGATGTTGATGATGTATCCTTGGCAACGGCGCCAGAAAGTTTCTTTGATGTCGCTTGAGGTGCGTCGGTATTTCCCCAAGGAATAAGGGAGGATGCAGCATAGCAATGGTAAGGTATTTCCCTCAATGATGAGACCAAGGTTATCGAACCAGTAGGAGAACCAAGCAACACTATGTAAACGGTACCTGCACACAAAGAACAAATACTTGCAACCCAACGCATTAAAGGGGTTGTCAATCCTTTCCGGGTAACGATGCCAAAAAGTGACGTAAGGATAGGATAAATTTGTAGTAGATTGAAAGATGCGAATAAAAGCAAATAAAATGCATCAAGGTATTTTTGGGTTTTTGATAATATAGATCTGAAGATAAAATTTGCAAATAAAGAAAAAGACAAATGTCAATATAGATCTGAAAGTATATGATTGGAAAATAGACCCCGGGGCCGTAGATTTCACTAGTGGCTTCTCTCGAGAAAATAGCATGCGGTGGGTAGACAAATTACTGTTGGGAAATTGATCGAAAAGCAAATAATTATGACGATATCTAAGACAATGATCATGTATATAGGCATCATGTCCAAGATTAGTAGACCGACTCCCGCCTGCATCTACTACTATTACTCCACACATCGACCGCTATCCAGCATGCATCTAGTCTATTAAGTTCATGAAAAAATGGAGTGATGCAATAAGAATGATGACATGATGCAGACAAGATCTATTCATTTAGGAATAGACCCCATCTTTTTATCCTTAATAGGAGCGATACATGTGTGCCTTGCTGCCCCTTCTGTCACTGGGAAAGGACATCGCAAGATCGAACCTATTACAAAGCAACTCTTCCCATTGCAAGATAAATAGATCAAGTTGGCCAAACAAAACCCAAATATCGGAGAAGAAATACGAGGCTATAATAATCAAGAATGGATATTAAATCAAGGGAAATCTGATCATAAACTCACAATTCATTGGATCCCAACAAACACACCGCAAAAAGTCATTACATCAAATAGATATCCAAGAGACCATTGTATTGAGATACAAAGAGAGAAGAAGCCATCTAGCTACTGCCTACGGACCCGTAGGTCTATGGTAAATTACTCATGCATCATCGGAGAGGAACCAATGAGGATGATGAACTCCTCCGTGATCGTGTTCCCCTCCAGCGGAGTGCCGGAAAAGGGCTCTAGATTGGATCTCGTGGTTCTCGAACTTGCGGCGGCTGGAACAAAATTTCGTCGACTCCTCTAGGGTTTTTGGAATATTGGAGTATTTATAGAGCGAAGAGGCGGTGCGGGAGGCCACCGAGGTGGGCACAACCCACCTGGGCATGCCCTGTTGGGTTGTGCCCCTCAGGGCACCCCACAGGTGCTTCTCTGGCCCATTGGATGTCTTCTGGTCCAGAAAAATCCACAAAATGTTTCGCTGCATTTGGACTCCGTTTGATATTTATTTTCTGCGATGTAAAAAAACAAGCAAAAAAACAGTAAGTGGCACTTGGCACTATGTCAATAGGTTAGTCCCAAAAAATGATATAAAATGATTTTAAAATGATGGAAAAACATCCAAGAATGATAATATACCAGCATGGAACAATCAAAAATTATAGATACGTTGGAGACGTATCAGGACCAATCGGAATAGACTGGTCGTCCTTTGGTGTTTCAACAAATCTCAATCGTCCTTTATCAATGGCTGATTTAACTATTTTACGAAACATATTGCAATCCTCAAAATTATGTTTGAACGAATGATGCAACCTACAATACATTCGTCCTTGAATTTATGGCTTGATATGGTGATCAAGAATTATTTGTTAGGGAACGTAGTATTTCAATAAAAAAATCCTACGATCACGCAAGATCTATCTAGGAGAAGCATAGCAACGAGCGGGAGACTGTGTCCACGTACCCTCGTAGACAGAAAGCGGAAGCATTTAGTAACGCGGTTGATGTAGGCCAACGTCTTCGTGATCCAACTGATCAAGCACCGAACGCACGACACCTCCGTGATCTGCACACGTTCAGCTCGGTGACGTCCCTCGAACTCTTGATCTATTGGAGGCCGAGGGAGAGTTTTGTCAGCACGAAGGCGTGGTGACGGTGTTGATGAAGTTTCCGACGCAGGGCTTCGCCTAAGCACCGCGACAATATGACCGAGGTGTGTAACAGTGGAGGGGGGCACCGCACACGGCTACGAAATCAACTTGTGTATCTATGGGGTGCCCCCTAGCCACGTATATAAAGGAGTGGAGGAGAGGGTCGGCCGTCCTCCTATGGCACGCCCATGGTGGGATTCCTACTCCTACAAGGAGTAGATTTCCGCCCTTTCCTAGTCCAACTAGGAGGGGAAGGAAAGGGAAGAGGAGAAGAAGGAAAGGGGGGCCGGCCCCCTCCCAGTAAGGATTGGGCTAGGGGGGCGCTCCCCCACCTCTTGGCCACCTCCTCTGTCTCTTCCACTAAAGCCCATGTAGGCCCATTAAGCCCCCGGGGGGTTCGGGTAACCTCCCGGTACTCCGGTATTTATCCGATGACCTCCGGAACCCTTCCGGTGTCCGAATATAACCTTCCAATATATTAATCTCTATTTCTCCTCCATTTCGAGACTCCTCGTCATGTCAGTGATCTCATCCGGGACTCCGAACAACCTTCGGTACATCAAAACACATAAACTCATAATACCGATCGTCATCGAACGTTAAGCATGCGGACCCTATGGGTTGGAGAACTATGTAGACATGACCGAGACTCATATCCGATCAATAACCAATAGCGGAACCTGGATGTTCATATTGTCTCCTACATATTCTACGAAGATCTTTATTGGTCAAACCGCATAACAACATACGACGTTCCCTTTGTCATCGGTATGTTACTTGCCCGAGATTCGATCATTGGTATCATCATACCTAGTTCAATCTCGTCACCCGCAAGTCTCTTTACTCGTTCCGTAATACATCATCTTGTGACTAACTCATTAGTCATTTGCTTGCAAGGCTTATTACGATGTGTATTATCGAGAGGGCCCAGAGATACCTCTCCGACACTAATAGTGACAAATCCTATTCTCAATCTATGCCGACACCACAAATACTTTCAGAAACACTTGTAGAGCATCTTTATAATCACCTAGTTACGTTGTGACGTTTGATAGCACACAAGGTGTTCCTCTGGTATTCGGGAGTTGCATAATCTCATAGTCATAGGAACATGTATAAGTCATGAAGAATGCAATAGCAGTAAAACTAAACGATCATAGTGCTAAGCTAACGAATGAGTCTTGTCCATCACATCATTCTCATAATGATGTGATCCCGTTGATCAAATGATAACACATGTCTATGGTCAGGAAACATAACCATCTTTGATTAACGAGCTAGTCTAGTATAGGCATACTAGGGACACTCTGTTTTGTCTATGTATTCACACATGTATCAAGTTTCCGGTTAATACAATTCTAGCATGAATAAAAAACATTTATCATGATACAAGTAAATATAAATAACAATTTATTATTGCCTCTAGGGCATATTTCCTTCAGTCTCCCACTTGCACTAGAGTCAATAATCTAGATTACATAGTAATGATTCTAACACCCATGGAGTCTTGGTGCTGATCATGTTTTGCTCGTGGAAGAGGCTTAGTCAACGGGTTTGCAACATTCAGATCCGTATGTATCTTGCAAATTTCTATGTCTCCCTCCTTGACTTGATCGCGAATGGAATTGAAGCGTCTCTTGATGTGCTTGGTTCTCTTGTGAAACCTGGATTCCTTCACCAAGGCAATTGCTCGAGTGTTGTCACAAAAGATTTGCATTGGACCCAATGCACTAGGTATTACACCTAGATCGGATATAAACTCCTTCATCCAGACTCCTTCATTTGATGCTTCCGAAGCAGCTATGTACTCCGCTTCGCATGTAGATCCCGCCAGCACTCTGCTTGGAACTACACCAACTGACAGCTCCACCGTTCAACAAAAATACATATCCAGTTTGTGACTTGGAGTCATCCGGATCAGTGTCAAAGCTTGAATCGACATAACGTTTACGATGAGCTCTTTGTCGCCTCCATAAACGAGAAACATATCATTTGTCCTTTTCAGGTACTTCAGAATGTTCTTGACCGCTGTCCGGTGATCCACTCCGGGATTACTTTGTTACCTCCCTGCTAAACTTATAGCAAGGCAAACATCAGGTCTGGTACACAGCATTGCATACATCATAGATCCTATGGTTGAGGCATAGGGAATGACTTTCATTTTCTCTCTATCTTCTGCAGTGGTCCGGCATTGAGTCTTACTCAACTTCAGACCTTGTAACACACGCAAGAACCCTTTCTTTGACTGATCCATTTTGAACTTCTTCAAAATTTTATCAAGGTATGTGCTTTGTGAAAGTCCAATTAAGCGTCTTGATCTATCTCTATAGATCTTGATGCCCAATATATAAGCAGCTTCACCAAGGTCTTTCATTGAAAAATTCTTGTTCAAGTATCCTTTTATGCCATCCAGAAATTCAATATCATTTTCAATCAACAATATGTCATCCACATATAATATCAGAAATGCTACAGAGCTCCCACTCACTTTCTTATAAACGCAGGCTTCTCCAAAAGTATGTATAAAACCATATGCTTTGATCACCTCATCAAGGCGTATATTCCAACTCTGAGATGCTTGCACCAGTCCATAGATGGATCACTGGAGCTTGCACACTTTGTTAGCACCTTTAGGATCGACAAAACCTTCTTGTTGCATCATATACAACTCTTCTTTGAGATATCCATTAAGGAATGCAGTTTTGACATCCATTTGCCAAATTTCATAATCATAAAATGCGGCAATTGGTACATGATTCGGACAGACTTAAGCATTGCTACGGGTGAGAAAGTCTCAATGTAGTCAACTCCTTGAACTTGTCTAAAGTCTTTTGCAACAAGTCGAGCTTTGTAGACAGTAACGTTACCATCGGCGTCAGCCTTCCTCTTAAAAATCCATTTATTTTCAATGGCTTGCCGATCATCGGGCAAGTCAACCAAAGTCCATACTTTGTTCTCATACATGGATCCCATCTCAGATTTCATGGCTTCAATCCATTTTGCGGAATCTGGGCTCATCATCGCTTCCTCATAGTCCGTAGGTTCATCATGGTCTAGTAACATGACTTCCAGAACCGGGTTACCGTACCACTCTGGCACGGAACGTACTCTATTTGACCTATGAGGTTCAGTAGTAACTTGATCTGAAGTTTCATGATCATCATCATTAGTTTCCTCACTGATTGGTATAGGAATCACTGGAACTAGTTTTTGTGATGTACTACTTTCCAATTCGGGAGAAGGTACAATTACCTCATCAAGTTCTACTTTCCTCCCACTCAGTTCTTTTGAGAGAAACTCCTTCTCTAGAAAGGATCCATTCTTAGCAACAAATATCGTGCCTTTGGATCTGTAATAGAAGGTGTACCCAACAGTTTCCTTTGCGTATCCTATGAAGAGAAATTTCTCTGACTTGGGTTCGAGCTTAGCAGGTTGAAGATTTTTCACATAAGCATCGCAGCCCCAAACTTTAAGAAACGACAACTTGGGTTTCTTGCCAAACCACAGTTCATATGGTGTCGTCTCAACGGATATAGATGGATCCCTATTTAATGTGAATGCAACTGTCTCTAAAGCATAACCCCAAAACAATAGTGGTAAATCGGTAAGAGACATCATAGATCGCACCATATCTAATAAAGTACGGTTACGACATTCGGACACACCATTACGCTGTGGTGTTCCAGGTGGCGTGAGTTGTGAAGCTATTCCACATTGTTTCAAATGAAGACCAAACTCGTAACTCAAATATCCGCCTCCGCGATCAGATCGTAGAAACTTTATTTTCTTGTTATGATGATTCTCTACTTCACTCTGAAATTCTTTGAAGTTTTCAAATGTTTCAGACTTGTGTTTCGTCAAGTAGATATACCCATATCTGCTCAAATCATCAGTGAAGGTCAGAAAATAACGATACCCGCCGCGAGCCTCAACACTCATTGTACCACATACATCAGTATGTATGATTTCCAATAAATAAGTTGCTCACTCCATTGTTCCGGAGAACGGAGTTTTAGTCATCTTGCCCATGAGGCATGGTTCGCAAGCACCAAGTGATTCCAAAAGCCCATCAGCATGGAGTTTCTTCATGTGCTTTACACCAATGTGACCTAAACGGCAGTGCCACAAATAAGTTGCACTATAATTATCAACTTTGCATCTTTTGGCTTCACTATTATGAATATGTGTATCACTACGATCGAGATCCAGCAAAAATAGACCATTCATCAAGGGTGCATGACCATAAAAGATATTACTCATATAAATAGAACAACCATTATTCTCTGATTTAAATGAATAACTGTCTCGCAACATACAAGATCCGGATATAATGTTCATGCTCAACGCTGGCACCAAATAACAATTATTTAGGTCTAAAACTAATCCCGAAGGTAGATGTAAAGGTAGCGTGCCGACGGCGATCACAACGACTTTGGAACCATTTCCCACGCGCATCGTCACCTCATCCTTTGCTATTCTTCATTTAATCCGTAGCCCCTGTTTCGAGTTACAAATATTAGCAACCGAACCAGTATCAAATACCCAGGTGCTACTACGAGCATTAGTAAGGTACACATCAACAACATGTATATCAAATATACCTTTATTCACTTTGCCATCCTTCTAATCTGCCAAATACTTGGGGCAGTTCCGCTTCCAGTGTCTAGTCCCTTTGCAGTAGAAGCACTCAGTTTCAGGCTTGGCTCCAGACTTGGGTTTCTTCGCGGGAGTAGCAACTGTCTTGCTATTCTTCTTGAAGTTTCCCTTCTTTCGCTTGCCCTTTCTCTTGAAACTAGTGGCATTGTTGACCATCAACACTTGATGCTCCTTTTTGATTTCTACCTCCGCAGCTTTGAGCATAGCAAAGAGCTCAGGAATTATCTTCTGCATCCCTTGCATATTATATTTCATCATGAAGCCTTTATAGCTTGATGGCAGTGATTGAAGAACTCTATCAATAACACTATCTGCATCAACTTTGCAACCAAGTTGAGTCATGTGACTGTAGTACCCAGACATTCTGAGTATGTGTTCACTGATAGAATTGTTCTCCTCCATCTTGCAGCTATAGAACTTATTGGAGACTTCATATCTCTCAATTGGGGCATTTGCTTGAAATATTAACTTCAACTCTTGGAACATCTCATATGCTCCATGACGTTCAAAACATCTTTGAAGTCCCGATTCTAAGCCGTAAAGCATGGTACACTGAACTATCGAGTAGTCATCAGAACGAGCTTGCCATCGTTCATAACGTCCGGAGTTGCTCCTGCAGCAGGCCTGACATCTAGCGGTGCTTCAAGGACATAATTGTTCTATGCAGCAATGAGGATAATCCTCAAGTTACGGACCCAGTCCGTGTAGTTGCTACCACCATCTTTCAACTTAGCTTTCTCTAGGAACGCATTAAAATTCAAGGGAACGGTAGCACGGGCCATTGATCTACGACAACATAGATATGCCAAAACTATCATGACTAAGTTCATGATAAATTAAAGTTCAATTAATCATATTACTAAAGAACTCCCACTTAGATAGACATCCCTGTAGTCATCTAAATGATCATGTGATCCAAATGAACTAAACCTTGTCCGATCATCACGTGAGATGGAGTAGTTTTCAATGGTGAACATCTTATGTTGATCATATCTACTATATGATTCACGCTCGACCTTTCGGTCTCCAGTGTTCCAAGGCCATGTCTGTACATGCTAGGCTACGTGGTTTAACCTGAGTATTCTGCATGTGCAAAACTATCTTACACCCGTTGTATTTGAACGTAGAGCTTATCACACCCGATCATCACGTGGTGTCTCGGCACGACGAACTTTTGCAATGGTGCATACTCAGGGAGAACACTTGTACCTTGATTCTTTTTGTAAGGGATCATCTTATAATGCTACCGCCGTACTAAGCAAAATAAGAAGCATAATAAGATAAACATCTCATGCAATCAAAATATGTGGCATGATATGGCCATCATCATCTTGTGCTTTTGATTTCCATCTCCAAAGCATCGTCATGATCTCCATCATCACTTGCTTGACACCATGATCTTCATCGTAGCGTCGTGGTCGTCTCGCCAACTATTGCTACTACTACTATCGCTAACTCATAGTGATAAAGTAAAGCGATCACATGCCTTTCGCAATTCATACAATAAAGAGACAACCATAAGGCTCCTGTCGGTTGCAGATAATTTACAAAACATGATCATCTCATACAATAACGTACAACTCATCACGTCTTGACCATATCACATCACAACATGTCCTGCAAAAACAAGTTAGACATCCTCTACTTTGTTGCTGCAAGTTTTACGTGGTTGCTAGAGGCTTAGCAAGAACCGTTCTTACCTACGCATCAAAACCACAACGATTTTTCGTCAAGTGTGTTGTTTTAACCTTCACAAGGACCGGACGTAGTCACACTCGATTCAACTTAAGTGAGAGAGACAGACACCCGTCGGTCACCTTTTAGCAACGAGTGCTCGTAACGGTAAAACTAGTCTCGCGTAAGCGTACGCGTAATGTCTGCCCGAGCCGCTTCATCTCACAATATCGCCGAATCAAAGTATGACATGTTGGTAAGCAGTATGACTATTATCGCCCACAACACATTATGTTCTACTCGTGCAATTCATCTACGCATAGACCTGGCTCATGATGCCACTGTTGGGGAACGTAGTATTTCAAAAAAAAATCCTACGATCATGCAAGATCTATCTAGGAGAAGCATAGCAATGAGCAGGAGACTGTGTCCACGTACCCTCGTAGACCGAAAGCGGAAGCGTTTCGTAACGCGGTTGATGTAGTCGAACGTCTTCGCGATCTAACCGATCAAGCACTGAACGCATTGCACCTCCGTGATCTGCACATGTTCAGATCGATGATGTCCCTCGAACTCTTGATCCAATTGAGGTCGAGGGAGAGTTTTGTCAGCACGACGGCGTGGTGACGGTGTTGATGAAGTTACCGACGCAGGGCTTCGACTAAGCACCGCGATAATATGACCGAGGTGTGTAACAGTGGAGGGGGGGCACCGCACACGGCTAAGAAATCAACTTGTGTATCTATGGGGTGCCCCCTGGCCACGTATATAAAGGATTGGAGGAGAGGGCCGTGTGGCCTCCTATGGCATGCCGCATGGGGGGATTCCTACTCCTACAAGGAGTAGGTTTCCCCCCTTTCCTAGTCAAACTAGGAGGGGGAAGGACAGGGAAGAGGAGAAGAAGGAAAGGGGGGGCCGGCCCCCTCCAAATTCGGATTGGGCTAGGAGGGCGTGCCCCCACCTCTTGGCCGCCTCCTCTCTCTTCCACTAAAGCCCATGTAGGCCCATTAAACCCCCGGGGGGTTCCGGTAACCTCCCTGTACTCCGGTATTTATCCGGTGACCTCCAGAACCCTTCCGGTGTCTGAATATAACCTTCCAATATATCAATCTTTATGTCTCAACCATTTCGAGACTCCTCGTCATGTCTGTGATCTCACCCGAGACCCTGAACAACCTTCGGTACATCAAAACACATAAACTCATAATACCGGTCGTCATCGAACATTAAGCGTGCGGACCCTACGGGTTCGAGAACTATGTAGACATGACCGAGACTCATATCCAGTCAATAATCAATAGAGGAACCTGGATGTTCATATTGGATCCTACATATTCTACGAAGATCTTTATTGTTCAAACCGCATAACAACATACGTTGTTCCCTTTGTCATCGGTATGTTACTTGTCCGAGATTTGATCGTTTGTATCATCATACCTAGTTCAATATCGTCAATGGCAAGTCTCTTTACTCATTTCGTAATACATAATCTTGTGACTAACTCATTAGTCGTTTGCTTGCAAGGCTTATTACGATGTGTATTATTGAGAGGGCCCAGAGATACCTCTCCGACACTAATAGTGACAAATCCTATTCTCAATCTATGCCGACACCACAAATACTTTCAGAAACACTTGTAGAGCATCTTTATAATCACCTAGTTACGTTGTGACGTTTGATAGCACACAAGGTGTTCCTCTGGTATTCGGGAGTTGCATAATCTCATAGTCATAGGAACATGTATTAGTCATGAAGAAAGCAATAGCCGTAAAACCAAACGATCATAGTGCTAAGCTAACGGATGTGTCTTGTCCATCACATCATTCTCATAATGATGTGATCCCGTTGATCAAATGACAACACATGTCTATGGTCAGGAAACATAACCATCTTTGATTAACGAGCTAGTCTAGTAGAGGCATTCTAGGGACACTCTGTTTTGTCTATGTATTCACACATGTATCTAGTTTCCGGTTAGTACACTTCTAGCATGAATAAAAGACATTTATCATGATATATGGAAATATAAATAATAATTTATTATTGCCTCTAGGGCATATTTCCTTCATTCTTATGTAATTATTTTTCATCAACAAATAAAATATTTGATTACACATGCTTGAATTGAAGATAAATATTTTATTTTCTGGCCGATCTTCTTGTGAGAACGGCTTTGGAAATAAGCAAACGAATGGTTCAAATTTTGTGTCACCCCACTCGGCTCTGAATTTTATTTTGCATTCTTTTACCGATTTCATTGGAGAAGATATTATACTAGCATCGGTTTTCTGAAAAGAATCTAACCTTGGCTTTAAGTTTCTGAAACAAAAATAGTTGGAACATACATGCCTCAATTGAGACCAAGAGTAAGCCAACTAAGAAATAAGCAAAGCTACCCAATTTGATTCGAACTTTAGATAAAGCAATGGGGATAGCCTTGGCTGCAATAATAATTCACTATCGGTCTTTATAAATGGAGCAATGGGTTGACCGATATGCTCTATAACAATTTTATTGCTAACAATTAAATTACCCTTCTTCATTGGTCTTTGAAAATTACTTATGAGTATTTTTAAATAGATGCATCAACAATAAACTTGTGACCAAATCTGAAAACAGGTAAATTACTTGCTAGACATACCTCTTCAAATATGTTGGGAGAGCATGATGGTGTGACTTGAACAATATCTTGCACTATCTTTGGATCGCTCCCCAACACCTTGTCAACATCTTTTTCTTGATTCAATGCACCATTACTTTGAAGATGCTTGTCGGCCGAATTTTGTTCGGCTACTTGCTCTTATCCTTGAGGCTTGTCAATTTCTACGGCACGAAACTCATAGGGAAGGAAATAAGTACTATTAACTTTAGAAAAATCAAGCATGGTTGTTTTCCTATGCTTATCATGCCCTTTCTCAATGATGTTTGCCTCTTTGGATTTGATGGACTCGAAATATATACTACTTGGTTCGGCTTTTTCAATCGAAGCACTTTCATGTTCTGAATCATCCTTCTTTTCGTTGATTCTTGAAATTGGCAAGGCTTGTTTTGTTTGAGCCAATTCCCTGTTAATTATCTCATTGTGAAGTACTTGTACCCTATTGAGCAAAGCTTTAACTCCCTTCTCAATTTCAGCCCACTCTAGATCAGTTTGCCCCCCAATTCTGTTAGGATTTTTCGACAATGAATTGTTAGTGTTACCGAAGTTTAGCAATTGTGTAAGGGGGTGTATAATATGTTGCGGTACAAGGTGGAGTTGTATGCACTGCTGTATAACCATATGTTCTTTCGCCAATTCTATCAATGGATGAAGTTTCATCTTCTTGCAAAACTCTAGCCTTTATTGCAGCATAATCAGGAAACAACCCATTTTTATATTGTTCAAGGCAAAGAGGACAAATTCTCTTGCTTTGTGCCAATCTCTTTTTTAACGCAGCCACAACCGCTTCTGGATGAGATTGCTCCACAATACTTTTAGATTGCTTCGGCAATGATTTGTGAGTGTTGCCAAAATTCTCGAATTGCGTAGAGCATGCATTAGATGCTACAGTATTAGATGACAACACATGTGTTCATGTAAAATTTTCACTTATTCGGCTATGACCATGAAGGTGCGGGGCCGAATTATGAACATATACAGTTGCGTACGCTGCTACAAAATTACTAACAAGAGGTGTAGCATATGATGGTTGAGAGTAACTGGCCAAATAACGAGTAGTAGCATGGCCAATTCTTCCATCCATCGGCAAGGTTGGATTCACATATTGCAGTTAGTTGCCGATGAATAAAAGGGTGAAACACTTTCTTTTATGCTATTGGAAATTTTAATATGAGGTGTTTCAAATTGATTTACCAAATCCATCATGTTGTTCATCGGTTTATGGATTTGTGGGGTTGCCGATGCATGGGAGTTAGGATAGATATGTTGTATGTTGCTAAAATCATAAGAATTTGAAGCATGGAAACTATTTTGCATGGGCCCTTGCGCATAATTAGATGCATGATTGATGAAACTAGGGCTAGCCGATACATTATGCTCATTAGGCAATCTAGCAACAACATATAAATTATTTGAATCTACAAAGGGGAATTGGGTATACATATTACCTTTGTAGAGTGTAGCAACTTGATGACAATCTTTTCGTACAAAGAACAGGCCGGAAACCGTTCGAAGCTTCGTCCCCAGCGGAGTCGCCAAAAAGTGTGTTCGCACACGAACACGTCACCGTGTATGTCTGGCGCCGAGGGTGTTGCACCGCGGCTCACAAAGAATGAGAACCGTCCGGAAGCGCGGTAGGCAAACAATCCGATGGGTGCTTTTGAGGACCCAAAACCCCACACGCCCGGGAGGGACCCCGTCTGGGCCCGCGGCGACTATGGGATGCCCTAGGTTGACCCGACCGCCCCTAGAGCCTCATTGATTCGCAGCCCTCTATTGGTGAAGAACTATGAAGAACGAGAATAAATATACAAGGGTAGGGGATAGATGAACAAAAATAAATAGTAGATGTATTTGTTCGATTGTGTGTTGTTCAATCGGCCGTCATCTCTTAGGTATATAAGAGGCAGCTGGACTTCCTATGCAGGGAAAATGCTTGGATTCACGTCCAAAACCCTAGTCAAATTCGGATGGTTTTGTCCGAACTTTCCAAAACTATTCGATTTAAAACTGGCTGCACCACGTGGGTCCTTTTGAGATGGTTAACGACCTCTGACGAAGATGCGCCCAAAAGTAAATTTAACTGTTTCGACGAGGCGAACAACTTTAATGTTGAATGTTTCTTTATCAGAAGCCATCTTGAGGGGCTAATTGCTCACGTATTGTATCAGATATTCATCAACATGTGCCTGATGTCTGGCGAATATTTTGATCTCTACTCGGTCCGCACCGTGTTGACTGTAATTTTTGCATACTATTTCGGATTGGAACGTTTTTTATATCAAAATCGGTCGATTCGGCGAGACGAAGACAATTTGTGTAGATCATTTTTTCATATGAGGCCGTCTTGGGTGCGTAATCAGCCGAACAGTGTTCTGGATACAAAATCTCGGTACTTTGAACACAATTTCTGCCATCGGGATGAGATCGGATAGCGATGGCCCAAACTTCAAAGATGTTCATGTCGACAAGACGGCACTTTTTCATGTAGATCACTTCTCTATTTGTGGATATCTTAATTAGGTTATTGACCATGCCAAAATCGGGTGTCAACAGTGTGCATCCGTCATGTCATTAGGGCATTGCATTGTTGTAGAGGCTGCATGTATTGGTATTTTAGCGGTATTAATATATACTCTTTACCAATAAATAGACATTTAGTGCCAAATTTACCCATTTTGGTTGTACTAGATGCCCTTAATATCATTATTGTCACCATCATTTATGTATGAATTACACCAACCGAAAAATTAATAATTACCAACAGTTCCTATCGAGAGCGAGTCCACTCGGCCAATCATGCTATCATTCTACGGAACCCTACCTACCAAGTAAGAACATCTCCACTCGTCCCCCC
>LR738713.1:327709977-327787050 GCA_902687465.1 Secale cereale
GCGCATATGCCGGCGCTGTTTTCGGCTCCCTCGGCGAATATTAGGCCCTAGGGCGATATAGGCCCCAGCCACGCCTCCAGGTGCCGCCCCCAAGGCGTATAAATTTCAAACTTTGTCCATTCCCGCTCCCAAAAGACGTCACAAGTCCGGCGATCACAATGCCACAGATCGGCGCTCACGTTGCCACAGTTCGGCAATCAAAATGTGAAGTTCGTCCGAAAAAGGCAGGGCACATAGGCAACTACATCAAACGGCGTTGTTGTCCTCCGCTGTCGGGGTAGTCGGCATGCGAGGACTGCTGGGCAGCGTCTGCGCAGCTTCAGGGCTGGGCGTCAGCGCGGCTTCAGTGCTGGGCGGCGTTGGCGCGGCTTCTGTGCTGCTGGGCGTCGCGGAGGCATCATCGATGGGGCTTGTTGGCGGCGTGGGCGTCGGCGTTGGAGTTGGCGGCGTGGGCGTCGACGACATCTGGTTCAGGATGAGGCCATGCTCCGCCATGTACCACGCCTTGAGCTGTGGGTTGTCGCTCCGGAGCATGTCCGCCCCTCCCATCAGGAATTCCAGGTCGGTGTTCCTCTTCTTCGCGGCGACGTTGGTGCGAAGCAGGTCGAGCTTGACGTCGTTGTTCATCATCAACGCCGACCACCGCGCCTCGGTCTTCTCTTCCCGCAGGGCAGCCCGGGTCTTGGCGTCGGTGAGGCAATGCTCGATGGACTCGTGCACACGCGCGGTAGCTGCGTCGGTGTGTTTCCCCTTCTTGGCCCCTTTATTGCCATCAGGACGGCCATCAGACGCGCCCGGCGTCGGCGCATCCGGCTTGTACGTCTCCCTGGCCTTGGCGAGGGTGCGTCGGACGTCCGTCCACTTCTCGCACTTCTTGATCCGCCGGAAGACGTGGAGGTACTTGAAGTCTTGGTCGCCGCTATCCTGGCGAAACATGGCGAACATCCGCAACATCTGATCCTCGATGCTGGTGATGGCTTCTCGCCCCTCGTTGGTTACCCCAAGTGGAAGGTTGAGATGTAGCGTAGCGGCAAATTTCCCTTGGCAAAGGTACCAAGGATCGAATCCCGTGAGACTCCGAGGGTCGACAAGTAGGTGTCAACGGCGCCAGAAACTTAGCGGTTGACGGGACCTGCACACAGATACAGATAACTTTGCTCCCAACGAGTACAGAGAGGTTGTCAATCCCTCTGGCCTTGTTGTTTACAAAGGATCAAACACAAGAGATAATAATGATAGCTATGACTGCAACTAGGAAATAAAAACACGAAGTAAATAGAAGGTGTGATCAGCGGTGGTAATATGGACCGGGGTCCCATGATGTTCACTAGTGATGTCTCCCTCCCAAAAGACGATAAAACAGCAAAGCGAGGTAAACAAATTACAGCTGGGCAATTGACATGATTATGTGCGCAAACCAATGCTAACTATGCTGCAAAGAAAGGTAGAGGCTCAAAAGCATGGGCGGTACGCCAAGGCAAGTAGACCGAAATCCATCTGCATCTACTACTAATCATCCACCTTGAGATATCTATCCAGAACATCTCGCTGGTATTAAGTTGCGAATCTCACCCAAAGTGTAAACTCAAAGCAACAGACAACTGCATTAAAAGAACTTTGCGTAAAGTAAACAATCCTTGCACCCGCAAGTACAAGCACCGTTGTTTTCTCCCTTGTGGCAACAGCACATCCCCTAGACTCATGTTTCTGTCACTCAAGCTAGTCATCAGGGGGCATGAACCCACAATCAAGCATAACGCTCCCTCTTGGAGTTACTACCTACTACTTGGCCAAAGCAATAAACAGCAACGGAGAACATGCAAGAATTACTCAAGAACAAAGATATAAAAGAGGTGAATCAAATATATTACTCAAACACAATCTGAACATAGTCTCATAATCCATCAGATCCCAGCAAACTCAGCAAAGCAACAGCAGAAAGATTACATATGTGCCTCGATCATGTAGGGCAGCTCACGAGGTCTAAACCATGAAGAGCAAAGAGGGGAGGAGAACATCACATAGCTACTGATCAGGGACCCATGGTCCAAGGTGGACTACTCACAACTCATCCGGGAAGCGTCCATGGTGGTGGAGAAGCTCCCGGTGGTGGTTCTCCCCTCCGGCAGGGTGCCGGGAAGAGTTCTCCTGATGCTCCCGATCTTGGAAGCGCTGCGGCGGCGGAACAGAGGCGAGATCGCGAAAAAGGGTTCTGTCCTCGAGGATTTCGGGACGAGAGGGATATATATGCGAAGGGGGGCAGCCAGAGGCGGAGCAGGGGCCCCAGGCGCCCCCCTGGCGCGGCCAGGGGTGGGGCCGCGCCAGGTGGCCGCCTGGGCCTCCCCTGGCTCCCCTCTGGCCCATCTTTGGTTCTTTGCGAAGCTTCCTGTACGCTGATTTTTCCTATATTTTTTCTGGAATTTTTGGAGCACTTTTAATATGGGGGAAACCTGAAATAGAAAAACAGCAGAAAACAGGAACTGGCACTGTGGTGCACTGAGTTAATAGGTTAGTCCAAATATGATCAAAAGTGTATGGAAGTGCATCAATATCATAGCAATATCACACAAAAGAAGCATGGAGCAAGCAGAAATTATAGATAAGTTTTGGACGTATCAACATCCCCAAGCTTAATTCCTGCTCGTCCTCGAGTAGGTAAATGATAACAAGCATAATTTCTGTGGTGACATGCTATCAACCATATAAGAACTTTTTAAGTAAAGCAATCAAGGCATGTAATTCAATTCAAGTCATAACAAGCAAGAGTCTATATTAGCATTGTAACAAGCAACATAAGAACAAAAAGGTGCAAGAGCTCTCGCTGTCCGTGACTCGAATGTCTCCAAATGGTGTTTGCGTGCAAGAAAGGGGATATGGATATACGAGAGAGTAAAACAAAGTTTTTGTATTGTTGAGAACTTAATCTACTAAAGTTTCACACTTGGTCTTCTTTGGAATCTTATCTTGACTCATCCCCAGACCACTAGCCAGGTACAAGTCAAAATGATCCACTCCCTTTCGATATTTTGAGCACTCATGCAATGGATGAGCATAAGCAAGAAAGTTGACACTTAGGATGGCAAAGAGAGAAAAATAATGAAGGGGGGAGACAAAAAAGGTGTGAAAGGCTCACATCAATGAGGACAATCATAGGCGAGAGAAAGCCAAATGATAGATATGATGTGAGTAGGGATTGCCATGCAACGGATGCACATATGAGCTAAGGTAAGCTCTCCAATGGAACTTGTGGGGGTGCATCCAACTTGCTCGCTCAAGAAGACCTAGAGCTCTTTTGAGGAGGCTCATCATTGGAATATACAAGCCAAGTTCTATAGTGTGAAGGTCCCCACATAGCTATATGCATGAATGATATTCTCTATGGAGTACAAGGTATAAGATGGAGTACGAGTGTGGATCTCTCAAAAGGAATAGTAGTGTGCCCCCTTCTCTCTTTTTATTTCTTTTTCTCTTTTTTTCTATTTTTTTTTATTTTTTTGTGGCCTCAATGGCTCTTTCTATTTAACTCTCATTTGTCCTCTTTGGGATCTTTTGATTTTGTCTTCTTTGGGATCTTTTCCTCACTTTAGGGGCAACACTCTTTGTATTACAAGAAGTGTAGAAGATCTTTCACACTTTACAAAAGTACTCAACATAAAGAAAATGAAACTATCATGATGTATGCAAATGTATGCCTCTGCCGGTGTAGCAGGATATGCAATGATACTAGCGCGTCATGTAGCAATGATTAGGGCAAGGCCCAACTAGCATGCGGCTCATCGATCAAGCAAAAGCATGTATGACATGAAGATCAAGTCATGAGAAGATGGATGTTGCATGGCAATGTATCTCGGAAAGGCTATGGAAATGCCTTGATAGGTAGGTATGGTGGCTGTTTTGAGGAAGGATATAATGAGGCTTATGATGACAGAGCGTATCGTGCCGAGGATTTGGATGCACCGGCGAAGTATGCGCCAACTCTCGAGGTGAGAAAGGGCAATGCACGGTACCGAAGAGGCTAGAAAAATATGACTAGGTGGAAGTGTCAACTTTCGAATACTCACATTAGTCCGAAGAACTCATGCACTTATTATCGGTAACTCTCAATCTAATTAGGAGGTTCACAAAGAGACAAGTACCCCGAGGAGGAGTGTATGGGGGTTTGGTTATCCTTGCGCATCCTCGACTCATGGTACGTGAGTGTACTCTAATATTCGATCCCTCCAAAGATTAGTGATCCATCTAGTAGCTAAAGTTCTCAACTATTTTGTAGGTTTTCGAAAATAAACACGGATTGCCCAAAATACGACATCTATCACTAATAGGCTAAAGCTCTTGACACCAAAAGTTCAGACATTACTCATGGCAATACCTCAAAACTATTGCAAGTTACTACTAAAATTAAATAGCAATCTCAATTACCTACTTTAAGTTAAGACACACATCTCAGTGCAACATGCAAGCTCTCTTAACAAGATAAACATGAAAACTCAAGAGAGTTCAGCCACCAACTAAACAAAAGCTCTTTAAAAAGAAAAGCATGAAAACTAAGAGCTAAACATGACAGCAGCTATGGAAAGACAAAGAACACACACAGCAAAGATAAGCATGAAAATCCTATGTTGTGTTCTAGGTTGAAGTGGAGCGTGTTTCTCTCCCACACAAAGAAAGCTGGGTTCTAACTTGTTATGAACAGCAAGCAAAGCTAAAGAAAACTAAAAAAAGAAACTAAGAGCAAGACGCTCCAAGCATAGCACATAACGCATGAAGTGATAAAATTATAGTGGAACGAAAGATGAACTGATAATTGTTGATGGAGAAGGGGATGCATGGGGGCATCCCCAAGCTTAGACGCTTGAGTCTTCTTGAATATTTCTTGCGGGGGCACGGGGGCATCCCCAAGCTTGAGTGTTTGACCCTCCTGAATCTTCTTTTATCATCTTCCCTCGCACACTTGAAAACTCCCTTCATACATAACTCATCATAATCTGATTAGCGAGGTTAGTACCCACAATAAAATAATTTTTCCCTACTGGAAATAAAGATAATATTGAAGAGCTACTGTTTCTCAAGATTGCCAAAATGTTTTTGCAAAGAAAAAGCAAGCTCAAGGTTTGCAAAACGAAGAAAAGGCAAAACAGGACAGAATCTGTGAAAAACAGACCAGCAGGTAGTAAATAATTTTTTCGGGGCACTTCTGCAACTCAAATCTAAAAACTCAGAACAGACGCTTGAAAGCCAATTGTATAGAGCATGCTGTCAAAACAATTCAGATCAAAAAGATGATATTGTGATTTTATTCGAATTTTTCTGTCCAAGGACATAATCTGTTTTCTGGACAGCACGTCACAACTTTTGAACTTTCTTGCAATCGGAGGCTAAACTTGGCACAAAGCTGAAAAGAAAAGATACAATGATGATGCTACTGTAGTAACAAACATCAAGACACAACAAAAGCAAAATAAAACCTAATTCGTTGTGGGCTGCCTCCCAAAAGCGCTTTCTTTTATGCCTTTAAGCTAGGCATGATGCAAAAAGGAGGAATCAAAAGTCATAATAATAATCGGAGTTATAAATTGCTTCAAATGGTTCCTCAACAAGTTCATCCTTGTACCTTTTGCCTTCCCGCGTAGGCGGATTTGTCCCTTACCTATATCGATGAAGCCTTTTACGGCTCGGAGGAAGTCCCTTCCAAGCACTATATTTCCTTGGTTTGGCTTCATGATGAAGAAATCAACCATTGCAATCCCTTTAAGGAATGTAACTGGTACGTCTTTTATTCTTCCCTGGATCTCAGAAATATCTCCATTAGCATGTTCATGATAGGATGATAATTTGTCCATGTTAAATTTTAAAGAATCATGAACAATTTTTGGCATAGTAGAACCCATAGATCCAATATCACAATAAGCAAGGAAGTCTTGATTAGAGATGCTAATCCTAACAAAAGGCTCCCAATCATTGTCTATTTCCAAAATATCTCTCTTATTGGGTTTGGGTTTCTCTACCTTCATCAAGTCTAGAGCATCCATTCTCTTCTCAATAGTAGCAAGTCTATCTATGACAGTATCAAAACTATGATCATAAACAAAGTAACTAGATAGACCATGTATAATTTCAAGAGCTCTAGCTTCATCACACTCTAGGAAATCTCCTTCAGCTATAATATCAAGAGAGTGTTTCCACAATTTAAAAAGACCATGGTAAAAATTTCTAAGCACAATTTTTATAGGTATCCAAGGCATAATTCTCCTATGTGCATCAGAAATTCTGTCCCATGCCTTCTTCATATTTTCTCCATCCCTTTGATGAAAATCTAGAACTTCTGATTCCCTCAAAGCACCAAGTCCTAACATGCTTGACTAAACAGAAAGGACTACTAACAGAAAAGCAAATAAATTTTTTTGTGATTTTTGATAAAGGAAACTAAAGCAAAAACTGAAAGGTAAACTAACAAGACTAAAAAGCAAAGATAAAAGATAGCGTGCAACTCCCCTATCTTGAAGAGTGGAGTCCCCGGCAACGGCGCCAGAAACTTGCTTGATGGCTTCTCGCCCCTCGTTAGTTACCCCAAGTGGAAGGTTGAGATGTAGCGTAGCTGCAAATTTCCCTTGGCAAAGGTACCAAGGATCGAATCCCGTGAGACTCCGAGGGTCGACAAGTAGGTGTCAACGGCGCCAGAAACTTAGCGGTTGACGGGACCTGCACACAGATACAGATAACTTTGCTCCCAACAAGTACAGAGAGGTTGTCAATCCCTCCGGCCTTGTTGTTTATAAAGGATCAAACACAAGAGATAATAATGATAGCTATGACTGCAACAAGGAAAGAAAAACTGGAAGTAAATAGAAGGTGTGATCAGCGGTGGTAATATGGACCGGGGTCCCATGATGTTCACTAGTGATGTCTCTCTCCCAAAAGACGATAAAACAGCAAAGCGAGGTAACCAAATTATAGATGGGCAATTGACAGGATTATGTGCGCAAACCAATGCTAACTATGCTGCAAAGAAAGGTAGAGGCTCAAAAGCATGGGCGGTACGCCAAGGCAAGTAGACCGAAATCCATCTGCATCTACTACTAATCATCCACCTTGAGATATCTATCCAGAACATCTCGCTGGTATTAAGTTGCGAATGCCACCCAAAATGTAAACTCAAAGCAACAGACAACTGCATTAAAAGAACTTTGCGTAAAGTAAACAATCCTTGCACCCGCAAGTACAAGCACCATTGTTTTCTCCCTTGTGGCAACATCACATCCCCTAGACTCATGTTTCTGTCACTCAAGCTAGTCATCAGGGGGCATGAACCCACAATCAAGCATAACGCTCCCTCTTGGAGTTACTACCTACTACTTGGCCAAAGCAATAAACAGCAACGGAGAACATGCAAGAATTACTCAAGAACAAAGATATAAAAGAGGTGAATCAAATATATTACTCAAACACAATCTGAACATAGTCTCATAATCCATCAGATCCCAGCAAACTCAGCAAAGCAACAGCAGAAAGATTACATATGTGCCTCGATCATGTAGGGCAGCTCACGAGGTCTAAACCATGAAGAGCAAAGAGGGGAGGAGAACATCACATAGCTATTGATCATGGACCCATGGTCCAAGGTGGACTACTCACAACTCATCCGGGAAGCGTCCATGATGGTGGAGAAGCTCCCGGTGGTGGTTCTCCCCTCCGGCAGGGTGCCGGGAAGAGTTCTCCTGATGCTCCCGATCTTGGAAGCGTTGCGGCGGCGGAACATAGGCGAGATCGCCAAAAAGGGTTCTGTCCTCGAGGGTTTCGGGACGAGAGGGATATATATGCGAAGGGGGGCAGCCAGAGGCGAAGCAGGGGCCCCAGGCGCCCCCCTGGCGCGGCTAGGGGTGGGGCCGCGCCAGGTGGCCGCCTGGGCCTCCCCTGGCTCCCCTCTGACCCATCTTTGGTTCTTCGCGAAGCTTCCTGTACGCTGATTTTTCCTATATTTTTCCTGGAATTTTTGGAGCACTTTTAATATGGGGGAAACCTGAAATAGAAAAACAGCATAAAACAGGATCTGGCACTGTGGTTCACTGAGTTAATAGGTTAGTCCAAATATGATCAAAAGTGTATGGAAGTGCATCAATATCATAGCAATATCACACAAAAGAAGCATGGAGCAAGCAGAAATTATAGATACGTTTTGGACGTATCAGCTGGCGCCGCTCTCCGTGTGAGTCGCGATCTCTTCGACGATCCCATGCCATTTGTTGCACGCCATTTGGATGAGGCCCCAATGGTTCGACATCGCCTTCGACCCGCGCTGCATGTAGACGCCTTTGAAGTAGGGGTCGACGAGCTTGCGCTCGTCGAACTCGGCCTTGATCCGGTCCCAATATGTGTTGACGCTCTGGTTCGTGCCGGTGATCGGGTCGAGGCAGACGACTTTCCACGCCTCGGCCAGGCATTCGTCCTCCTTGGACGCCCACTTGATGCGCGGCTCGCCGGTCCTAGCCGCCCTCTTCTTCTTCTTCTTCCTTTTGCTCGCTTGAGCAGGCGTCGGCTCCTCCTCTTCCTCCTCCTCCGGTTCCTCCTCACCGTAGTCGAGCTCGCCGTCCATGCCGCCGTTGAGATCGATTGTGTCGTCTTGGGCGGCGAACCCGGGGGAGGCGGCGGCCGAGCCGGTCGTGATGATGTCGTACATATGGGCCTTGGCCGTGGGGTGGATGCATCATGCCCGCGCGAGACATCTCGGTTTGGTCGTGCTCGACCGTAGCCGAGGTCGCCGCCGCCGCCATGTCGCGGGCCCTCTTGGCGTTCGCCCCGTTCCGCCAGTCGGCGGTGACAGCTTCCCATCATTGAACTTCCGCCTTCCAGTCGGCGTTAGCCATGCCCGACGGCTTCGACAGCGGCGCTCTCTGCTTCCTCTGCTTCGACTGGGCGGCGGCGGCGGCATCCGTCGCTACGCGGGGGCTGCGTACTTCTTCGACGGCACGGCGGCGGGCTGGGGGGGGGGGAGAGGAGGAGATTGGCGGAAGGGATGGAGAATGGGAGAGAAGGCGAGGGGAAAAGCGGGAGGAAACGGCGGAAAAAGGCCCTCCTCCTTGGACGCCACTTTTCGCTTCTGCCGGCACCCCCAGGCGACCCCCGGGCGCTTGGGTTCGGCTCAGGATCGTCGGCTGTTTTTTCGGTCCAAACCGGCGCTAAATAAGATCCTGGGGGCGCAGCTGAGCTCATTTTTGGCCGTCGGTGAAAGAAAAAAGTCTGAGAAGAACGTGTTGGGGACGCGGCCAAAGATGCTCTAAGAACGCATGATCTACACGAAATCCAAACAGAAGGAGCCATCCTCTCTACACGAAATCCAAACAGAAGGAGCCATCCTCTCTGGTAAGCAGTCTTCGAAAGAGGAAAAACGAGACCCCACGCGTGCTGAAAGAAACAGAACGACATTAATTTACACACTTTTTGAGATTCCCTCTGCCCATTTGGAGTTCCCCGGCAAGCCAGCCTGAGATATACGTTGAGGTTGACCTTCACGCGTTGCGCATCGCATACGCCGACCAAATGCGTACGACCTTTTTGTACAAGACCAGCGCTGCCTTATACACCGCATCCCCAGCGCTGACCTTCACAGCTTTAGAGGATAAACACATACATGCGTGTATATTAATCGGGAGTTCACGAAGTCGGTCGAACAAAGAGGAACGTTAACTAGAGAAAGAATGATACTGAAACATTCGACGGGAAACAAGAGACAAATGCAACACGCCCAAACAGAAGTCGATTGTAGTATGCGCGCATGCAAATGTACCGCCAAAAGCTAGCAGCGATAAACACGGTAGCAATGAAGTCGCAGCAGCTATACCCAAAGCGTACATGTTGCCGTTTAAGTCTTCGCCGGTTTCTCGTCCGAAGCACGCGCGCGAATCTATAATACCTAAATAGTTCATCCTCACTAACCTCTTTCTCTTTACATGCAGCATATCCACATCACTAATCAACATGCAGTCATTCACATCTCTCCACCTCAGCAGGTCTAGCCACATCCATGACAATAGTGCCATATCAGCAACTTTTTCCCGTGCATGATGTCATGCCGTGCCTTCGGTTACAAATGAGTAAATTGAGCCCTTTCGTTTCAGGTGGTAAACTATGTAACCATCGAATCCTCTCTCCCTCTTTAATAAAAGAGGAAAAAATTGAGGCTTAACCAATCGATCATCATTCAGAAATCCTTTCCTTTATCTGTAGTACGGCGAGGCGGTTGGGAATCCATCTCTGCGCCGGGCACTTCAGCAAACCCCTCTCCCTCTTCGTCTTCTTTGTCTCCATTAAATCCCACTACTTAGATGCAATTGAAACCGATGGACCTTCTTCTCCTTCCTCTACAAAGGTAACAGACGCAGTTGATCTCCCGTTTAAGCAGCTCCGCTGTTGCATTCCTGTCATCTTTACAACTTCGTGCCTACGCCCATGCTCGAGAATCGCCAGGTTTCGGCCTCGGATATCAATGACCTTGATTGAACGAATCTGAACTTTCTGATGTCTGAAACCCATTGCCTGCTGATGCCGCACGTGTTGGCCGGGAGATATCTAGAAGCCCTCCTCGTCGCCTCTCCTCTCCGCAATTCTCTCCTCCCAACCTCATCGTGTCGTCTGTTGATTCTTCTCCCACCCATCAAGGTTGTATATTGATACGGAAAGTGAAAAGACAGGCTACTGATTCGGTGCTTAAATCCAGTGATTTTCCTTATATGTGGTGCCCTTTAATCATTGATTATTTATCTCAGGTTCACGTTTCCAGTATCACAGTAACGATGGCAGTTCACGTTTTTTGTAAATTCATGTGTTCTCTTAGATCTGAAGATGCATACGGACTTTTCCCAGATTTTAGCTTCGATCTGATTGGAAAATCTATAGCAGGTAAAGAGTGCTCGGCTCCTCGCTGTGGGTTCAATCATATGTGACAACTGTTTCTCCTCTATTCATTTGGCAATGCATCGCCTCTGATTGTTTGGCAATGCAATGATTCATGTAATGGTGTTTCTGTACTATATTGTCAAGCCTTCTGATTTGCATGCATGCATGCGTGCAGGTTCCCATGAAGGTATGTGGTCACGCTATTTATTTTCTCCCTTTCTCCATCCAGATAGCAGTGTGTGTTATGGTGTTTATCTTTTCATCTCTGTAACTTCCTGAATTGCCAACGATTACATTTTCCTAAGTTCTCAGACAAGTTGTCTTTCTCTCTGTTAATTATAGTCTTTTGTTAACATTTGAACTAGCAGGTTTGCTTCGATTCAGACCTTATACTCATTATATATGATACATAACCTACACGCAAATTTTGCTACATCTGTTTTATATCTTCCAGATTATGTTGATAACATATATGGAAGTTCCTTAGGTACATGCTAACTAATGCATACGAGAAATCATATTTTACATGCTGAATTTTTAGTATTATAATCTCCAACAAAAATTCGGTGCCCCTCAGCTGAAGCTATATGTAAGTTATAGTATCCTTTAGAAGAATACATGTTATCTGCTACACTAGAAAAGCTGACATGTTTCTTCCTAATTGTCGAGTTTGCTTTTCAACATTTTCAATTAAAAAAGAATATCCGTTTGCATACATGTTTTACATTTGCGCATTTAAGAAGTAAATTTTGAGTTAATGTTTATCGTGTTCTCCGTCCAGTGTACCTTCAAAGCCGAATTATCTTAAAAAACTTTGAAGGTATGTACCATTGATTCAAATGATATGTCTAAAAGTAATGATGGCTACAATGCTTGGATCCTTCCTTTTCTACACATTAATACAAGGAAGATGGCTAGGGGACACATCAGATTTTTCCTTCAAGTTGTCTAAATATGATAATGGAATCTTGCGTTGTATATTTTAACGTGGTGCCTTGTGGTTGTTTTCTACAAGTCATTCTGAACCTTTTGGTCCAATATAGAATTATATTACCTTAATTGTTTCCATTGGATCACTGAATGGCTGAATGGAATGTTGTTAGTTTTGTTGATGATGTTGGATTGAATCAAACAATATGCGGCTTTGTGCTAGATCTTTATTCATGTGTAGTCATGTAATACGAATCAACACTTCAAACTCCACATGTCAAACCAATTAAAGTCTCATAGTATCCCGCAGCAACGCGCGGGGCATTGTCTAGTATATGCAATGCACACGGCGTTCCATCCGTCTGGATCGATCGAGGGCGGACGTCGTCGTCGCTCTCGACGACGGGGACGTGTGCGTGTGCGAGTGGTGGTGGTGCATCCATCTATAGTCATTGCGGCGGTGCCGCCCCACTAGATCGGCGGCTTGGCTCTGCATATAGTTCATTCCGTGAGCCGCTGCGTCACGGCCCGCCGCCCGACCGTCCCTTTCCCGGCAAGGAATAAAAGATCAAGTCCGCATCCGCGTGCGGCTAAAAGCATTTAACGCGCAGGCCATGAGACGTCACTAGCAAAAAATGCAGGTGCGTTGCAACAGGGAAATAAACTCACTCATGATTCTATTCACAACAGACATGATTAATGCCAATGCAAGGATATTTGTTATAACATTCTAGCACAGCGCTTTCATAACAGATATGTAATGATGGTGGGCCTCACCCAGTCCGATCTACACTTGGTGCGTGCACTTTTCTGCGGTACAGGCAAAAGGCGCAGAATGTCTTCGAATGTTGCATGTTGTTGAAGTTCCTACCTTGCATGCTGACCTTTATGTAGAAATGTGGAGGAAATTAAATTTTAAAAAAATGTACTTACATGCCGACTTGAAGTGGGCACCGAGAGAAAAATGCACCACTGCTGTATTTTCAGTATTCTACACCTTTGAGCCACATGTTCATGTGCTTCGGAATCTCTCTATCCTCAACTAAATTTTTATCTTCGCATGGTCTCTTCTCCCACTCCTCAAATCTCATTTAGCTCTACAACGTCCCTTCACAACCACATGGTCTTGCTTCCTCTCCCTACCCGACCCTAAGATGCGTGACCACCACATTTTCATTTCTCATCCCTGCGCCACCACCATATTTTAACTCTTCCCCACTTGGGAAAGTGCAATGCTAACCTTCGTACAATGTGAACACATGAAATTTAAAAATGCAGGAAAGCCAAAGATTTTGGATAGTATTTTTTCACATAATGTTGAATAATTGAAACTAATTAATTCATGTTGGATCAATAATCAACAGACAACAGTCAGAGTCATCGACTTAGAAATAAACACTCTCAAATATTTAAGGTGTATCATGTAGTGTTGTGGGTGTTTATACTAACCTTTTCTTTAATTTTCTGTATGAGGCATACAAAAATTGAAGATCAGTCTCCTCGAAACTATTGATGGCTACCGGGAATACATAGTATTCACACTGATGGGTATGAATGACAACATGCACGCGTGCCTATTAACTCAAGCACTGTTATTCAGACCGTAGAAAGCATGCAAAGTTTCTGCCAACTATATACTGGGATGATGTGCATGGGTGGGGCTGGCAAGTTCGGACAAGGTGGAGGTTCTCCGGCGAGTAGTTCACCGGCGAACGGCACCGACGGCGATCCGGCCCTGGAAAGGCCCTCTTCCCAAGGTACGGCTTCCTTCCCTCACCTTCGGAGATTTCTTTGGATCTTGGAAAGTTGTGCAAGGTCGCCGGAAGTCTGGCAAGCCGCCGGCGGCGGTGGATCCAGCGCGGCCGGCGCTCGGGATCCGTGATTCTCGTCAGTCTCGTTTGATTCAACTTCTGGGCCAAGATGGGCTGGTTTGTGCGGCCTTGGGCCAAGCGAACGTTGGGACGGGGCAAGTGGCCCACGTAGTGATCCAGAGGGATCAACTACGACGTCCAGAGGGAGTTAGCGTCGCTGGTACGAGGCCTAGGGTTTTTGGTTCGTGGCGACCGTCGCTCCTAGCGCTAGGAGCAGGTCGGGCTCGTCGGATCTCTCCCAGGGGCGGAGTGCCTTGTGCGGCGAACTCCGGATCCCCACGTATGGCGGGAAGAGGATCGGGGCCGCAGGCATCGCCGGGCTCTGCCGGCCAGGAGCGGGCGCCCAGGCTGGACTCGGTGCTGGACGGGGCGGGGCGCCGCCGGCGATGGCCGCTGGAAGGGGCGGTGCTCCGCAGGGGCAACGGGGCGGTGCCCAGGCAGGTGGGCGTCCCGGCGGCCCCAATGCCGGCCGCGGTGGAGGTCCTCTCGCCGGGCGGGGGGGCGCCCATGGAGGTGGGCGCGGTAGCTTCGCTCCGCACGATGGTCAGTTTGATGGTAACAGCGGAGGACCTCGTTACAATCGGTATGGTTCCTGGGGTGACGACGGATACAATGCCTACGGTGACGGCCAGCACCGAGGGTCATCTTCAGGCGGAGGTCGGCACTCTGGATGGAACAATGGTAATGGTCAGGGGCGTGGTTTTCAAGGACCGCCTGGATCGTTCGTTGAGGGTGTTGGTGGCCCTTCTAACCGGCCGCAGCGGGGGGGCCATCGCGCGTTCCGAGGCGGCCGTGGTGGGGGGCGACGTCCTCTTCCACCAAGACAGCCCCCGACCCCTGCGGCTGCTGTTACTGTGGATGGGTCGGCTGCGGTTGCTCAGGCCAATCCTCCCGTGCTACCGCAAGCGGCGGTTGATGCTGTCCAGGCTTTGGCGGCGGTGAGCATTCCAGAGGTGCAGGCTGTTGTTGGGGGTTCAGACAAGGCGGTGGATAAACGCAATGGTGACAAATTGTCTAAATGGGCCATCAAGAAGAAGAAGCTGCCTTGCTATCGTTGCGGTGAGGCCGGACATTTTGTGGCGGAATGTACCACGACGCTTTGTGACTATTGTTGCAGATCCCAGCATGTTTCCAGCAATTGTCCTCTGCTTGTGGGACCTAAGCCGGTCTGCACTATTTATGGCGTTTGTTGCCAGGAGCTGATGTTCTTCGAGTCACCAGATATGGCACCTTCTGTTCAGTTGCCAGATAGCTCTTTTCCGGCAGTAGTCAAGGTGGTTAATGGGAGCTTGACAGAGGCTCAGATTGTGTGTCAACTGCAGGATTTGGTTCCAGGGAATCATCAGTGGGACTTAGTCAAGTTAGAGGACCAGACCTTCAAGGTTGACTTCCCCACAAAGGAAGATCAGATGTATATGCTTAAGTGGGGCATGTGCAGATATCCTAGCACCAGTATTTATCTCACTTTCGATGAATGGAAGGAGAAAGACCCAGTTGGCATACCGTTAGAGAAGGTTTGGGTTCGCTTTTATGGGGCGCCTCGTCGATTCATTAATAACTTTCTGATTGCTTGGAGCTTGGGTTCTCTCATTGGGAAGACCGAGGAAGTGGATATGCCATTTACTCGGTCTCATGGCGCGGCTCGTCTGCTAGTGAGTGTTGTTAGCGTGGAGTATGTACCGGATGTGGTCAAGTGGACTCACGCTGGAACTACATATGTGCTTGAACTTGAGATTGAGGATACGCCCATAGCTCAGGATGGCGAGGGCGGGGACATAGTGGATATGGATACGACAGAGGGTGGCGGAGGTGCTGGCAGTCAGAATATGGGGACGGAGGGCTCGCAGCATGATATGGCGAAAGGGCCGCCGCCTCCGTCTGGCACTTCGGCCGAGACGGCATCGGATCCTCAGGTTACTTCGACACCAGCCAAATCTCTTCGGATCGGGTCTTTTGAGTTACATTCGGCGCCGAGTCGCCTCTGGAGCGCTAGGGTGGAATCGGAAGATCCGATGGAGGCTGTTCTACCACCGCTACTGGACTTGGATGACTGTGAGGGCCAGACAGAGGCTCTCGGCTTGGTGGCCACACCCCCCAGGGCGGTGGGAGGTGTGTGTGGTGAGAGCGGGCAGGTGACCCACTTCCCTCATTCTCCGACGGCCGGTGTGGACTTGGTTTGTTCTCGGGAGGATGTTGATTCCTGTCACCCACGATCTCCGGGGTTACCGACTGCCCTAGTCTTGGACGGAGGGGAGATGGTTCTCGACGTGAGTCCGGAGCGCCCTGGTGGGGCGGTGGTGGCAGATCTTGGTGTGACTGAGCTGCGGTCGCAGGTTTTGACGCATGATGGTAATGCGCTTTTGAGCCCGGTGGGAGGGCTGGCTGGTGGCTTGGCTCCCGGTGGCGTTTCTCGCGATGAGGTCATCTCCTTTGGTGGGATTCCGGATCCTGTGTCTGCAGGGCGGCGGATGAGCTGTCGCTTGCAGGATCTTCCGGATGTCGATGATATGCAGCTTCGATGTGCCAAGCGAGTGGCCAAGCTCCATAATATTCAGACCACTACTGGTATGTCCGTTAACACTTCCAATTCCATTTTGCATTTTTCTGCGGATGAGATTATTAATAATGCCACTCAACTGGGGATATCGTTGGGTAGGAGTGACATAGAAGTAGCTAATTCCGTTAATGATATTTTGGATCTGGAGGCAGATCGTGCTATTGATATTCTTAATAACTTAGCAGCTATTCAACCTTTGAATGATTCGGAGGTGGCTAAGTTGGGTATAAACACTATTGGTAACCTTTGCATGGATCTTGATCCTACCTCCCGGGACACGGAGGATGATGAGGACTCGTCGTCTCCAAGACTGGAGAGGGAGGACTCGACCTGGGAAAGGGTGCGAGGGAATGTCGGTAGTGAAGTGGGTCATGTAGTTGGACCGGAGGATGATGGTAGATCAAAACGTAAGTGGACGCGTAAGATCTACCCCACTTCGGCTGTGCGTAGGAGCGTTAGAATTCGTACTGCTAAAAAATTTCATGACGAAAAATGAAGGGCATTTTCTGGAACAGCAGAGGTCTTAAAGACTTGGCTAAGAAAAGGTTCCTTGCTGATGCGTCCATTGAGCATAAACTCGATTTTATAGCTCTTTCGGAGACGGGACGTGATAATTTCTCCCCTCAGTTTCTTACATCACTGTCGGGAGGGGTGGAGTTTGATTGGCACTGTTTACCGCCAAGAGGAAGATCCGGTGGGATTTTACTTGGGGTTAAATGTGATTCGCTGGAAGTGAGAAGTGTCATCATGGGCGACTTTGCGGTTAAATTTCGAGTCAGGTCGAAGGTGGACGGTTTCGATTGGGCACTCGTGGCAGTCTATGGAGCTGCGCAGCCAGAGTTAAAACCGGATTTCCTGGCTGATTTAGTTCGCATTTGTGGGAATGAGCATCTCCCTCTCTTGGTTGGGGGTGATTTTAATATTATTCGTCGCCGGGATGAGAAAAATAATGATAATTTTGACGGCAGATGGCCATTTTTGTTCAATTCTATCATTGATAGCCTTGATCTTCGCGAGATTGAGTTATCGGGTAGGAAATTTACATGGGCCAATAATCTTCCTACTCCGACGTATGAAAAGTTAGATCGGGTTCTTACGAGTGTTGAGTGGGAACAGAAGTTCCCTCTGGTGACGGTACAGGCACTGTCACGGGAGATCTCAGATCACACCCCATTACTAGTTGATTCGGGGGAAGCCACGAACGTTGGTAATCGGCGACCCTTCTCTTTTGAAACCGCCTGGTTTGATAGAGAAGGATTTATGGATCTGATTGCTAGAGAATGGGCGAAGGATGTCGGAGGACGATCCAGCATTGATCGGTGGCAAAATAAGATTAGGCACCTCCGACGATTTCTCAGGGGGTGGGCTAAGCACACTGAAGGTATCTATAAGGCGGAAAAAGAAAGACTTCTTCTGCTGACGAAGTATCTGGACATCAAAGCGGAGCAGTCAATCTTAGATGCTAATGATTTGGAAACTAAGAGAATGGCTGAGTTAAAGCTCAAAGAATTACTTCGTGAAGAGGAATTAAAATGGGCTTTGAGGGCGAAGGTGCGCAAAATCGTAGAGGGAGACGATAACACGCAGTTCTTTCATATGATTGCGAATGGCAAACATCGAAAGAAGAAAATATTCCAACTTGAACAAGATGAAGGCACGATTGTGGGGCAGGACAATCTTAAGACCTACATCACAAATTACTATAAACAATTATTCGGGCCTCCCGATGATAATTTTGTTTCGTTGGATGAATCGCGAATTCATGATGTGCCTCAGTTGGTTAACGAGGAGAATGAGATTTTGACTGCCCCGTTTTCTGAAAAAGAGGTCTTTGATGCAATCTCCCAAATGAAAAATGGTAAAGCCCCGGGTCCGGATGGGTTCCCGGCGGAGTTTTACAAAAAATGTTGGCATATCATCAAGGGGGATTTGCTTCCGATGTTCAAGGACTTCTTCTTGGGTCATCTGCAAGTGTTCCATCTTAATTTTGGAACGATCACACTGCTTCCGAAGAAATCTGAGGCAGTTCTTATTGAGCAATTCAGACCTATTTGTTTGCTAAACGTCAGTTTCAAGATCTTCACAAAGGTTGGAACGAACAGGCTTTCGCAAATTGCACATTCTGTAGTACATCCGTCTCAATCAGCGTTCATGCCAGACAGAAACATTCTGGATGGCGTTGTGGTACTACATGAAACGTTGCATGAAATTCACACCAAAAAACTTGACGGAGTGGTTTTTAAAGTGGATTTCGAAAAGGCGTATGACAAGGTGAAATGGCCTTTTTTGCAGCAGGCGTTGCGCATGAAAGGTTTTGATCAATCTTGGAGAGAACAGATTGCTTCGTTAACTCAGAAAGGGAGTGTTGGTATAAGGGTCAACGATGACATAGGGCATTATTTTCAAACCCATAAAGGTTTGCGACAAGGAGATCCTATGTCGCCAATCTTATTCAATATCGTCATTGACATGCTGGCCATTCTCATTGGTAGGGCGAAGGAGGCAGGTCAGATCGAAGGCCTGGTGCCTCATTTAGTGGATGGGGGTGTTTCTATCTTGCAATACACAGATGATACTATTCTTTTCATGGAGCACGATTTGGCAAAAGCTAGGAATATGAAGTTAGTGTTATGTCTGTTTGAGCAACTGTCGGGCTTAAAAATCAATTTTCACAAGAGTGAAGTATTTTGTTTTGGGAGGGCTAAAGAAGATCAACAAGCCTACAAAGAGTTGTTTGGCTGTGACGTGGGGTCTTTGCCATTCACCTATCTGGGCATTCCGATTCATCATAGAAAGCTCACAAATAGTGAATGGAAAACTATCGAAGATCGCTTTGAGAAAAAACTAAGCTGCTGGAAGGGTAAGCTTATGTCATACGGAGGCCGTTTAATTCTCATTAATTCGGTTTTAACTAGTATGCCTATGTTTCTCCTTTCCTTTTTTCGAAGTTCCGGTTGGTGTACGGAAAAGGTTAGATTTTTACAGATCCCGCTTCTTTTGGCAGAGCGATGAATCCAAAAAGAAATATAGGCTTGCTAAGTGGGACATTATTTGCAGACCAAAAGACCAAGGTGGTCTTGGGATTGAAAACCTCGAGGTGAAGAATAGATGCCTACTCAGTAAGTGGTTGTTCAAGTTAGCTAGTGACACGGATGCAACGTGGGCACAGATCCTCCGGAATAAGTACCTGCAGTCAAAGACCTTGTCTCAGGTGACGTTAAGACCGACGGATTCTCCCTTTTGGAAGGGGCTAATGAGAGTGAAATCCGCGTTCTTTAACAGAGTTCGATTCATTGTCGGAGATGGTACGTCTATTAGATTTTGGGAAGATACGTGGCTAGGGGAGACGCCTTTGGCACTACAATACCCTTCACTTTATAATATTGTTCAACGGAGAGATGCTTATGTTGCTACAATATTCAATACCATTCCGCTTAATATCCAATTCCGTAGGGCTTTGGTAGGGAACCGCTGGGAAGCATGGCTCCATTTAGTGAGGAGGTTAATGGATGTCACTCTGTCTCACAATCCGGACCAAATGCATTGGAAACTAGCCAAAAACGGGGTTTTTTCTGTGAAGACCATGTACCTGGATATGATTAACACTAGTGTGATTCCTAGCTCGAAGCACGTTTGGAAAGTGAAGGTACCTCTAAAAATCAAAGTGTTTATGTGGTTCGTTCATAAACAAGTTATTCTGACTAAAGATAATTTGGCTAAAAGGAATTGGTTAGGTTCTAAACGATGTAATTTTTGTGATCATGATGAAACCATTAGGCATCTGTTCCTAGAGTGTCCTATGGCCAAACTCTTATGGAGGTCAGTTCAAATAGCCTTTAATATCAATCCACCTAGTTCGATTAATATGTTATTCGGGACTTGGTTGTATGGGATTGATCCGGTAATAGCAAAACATATCCGAGTGGGAGTATGTGCTTTACTATGGGCAATTTGGAATTGTAGAAATGATTTGGTTTTTAACAGAACAACAAACATTCATTTCCTGCAGGTCATCTTCAGAGCCACTTCTCTTATGCGTATGTGGTCGCTACTCACTCAGACGGAGGCCAGGGAGCATTTGGTTATTGCGTGTACCCGTTGGGAGATGGTAGCTCGGGATATCTACAACCGGTTTGGATGGCGGTCATGTAATAGGATAGGAGTTTAGCAGCTTATCTTTCTTTTGCCGGCCGGTTGTGGCGATCCAGTTTTTTTGCCTCTTTTTCATTATTTTGCCCAGATTTTGTAAGACCTTTGATGGACGGTTTCCTTTTTTAATAAGATGGCCGTATGCATCATTTTGATGCAGAGGCCGGAGCCCAAGCTCCTTTTCTAAAAAAAAATATACTGGGATGATTTTTTTTTTTGCACTAACATATGAATATTTGATGATTTCTACAAACTTCATTATGTTCCCTGAACATCATGTCTTAGAGTTGGCACCGAGATCTTCAGGATTGTTAGGATACATCTCGTAGGCGGTTTGGATTATTAATTTTCATCACAGGACCAGCTAGCTGCTGCACATGTCCAGTCTTCTAAACTGATCCGCGTACCGCACCAACTGGCAGGAGAAAGCTGACAGTTGCAGGCACAAAGTTGAATCTGTGAAATTCATTTTCATATACATGACCATCTCAAACTGTCAGCTTACTCCCGCTCAGCTTCTGCAAGCCATTCAGATGGTGAAGAGAATGCCGAAACCCCATACTATGAGTTGTTCACCGTGGTTAAAGATCAAACTCTTTCCAAAGTCCACAAGCAAAAGGAGTCGCTGCTAGATACCATCAAAAGGCACCATCCAGACTATCCAGCCGTTGTTCCTGATTAGTCAAATTAATCTTAGATATGCAATATTCTCTGTGTAAGCATTTTTGTGAATAAAAGACAATGTCTGAATAAAACAAAAGGTTCTAATCTTCACATAAAAGCTCTGCATAATTGCCCAAGCATACACATAAATCAACAAACAATGATTGTAATGGAATTTTCAACTATGCGCTATCCCCATCTTCCTCACCTTTATCATCTTCAACAATAGGCTCCATCTCTTCCCCTACTGATAAACATAACACTAAGGAAAATCCCAAAAGGGGAGTGGGAGAAAACGTGATTGAATTTTGAAAGACTCAAAACCAAAATCATTGATCTCAGCGAGGTTCGGGAGCCGTCGGGCGACCTCATGCTCGTCATTATCCTGTAGGCCCACTTGTATGCCTCATCGTTCCAAGCTAGCTATACTCTCCTCCATGACTAGTTGCCCTCGCAACCAGACAGTAGAGGAACGGGCATCGCTGGACCGCGTGGATGGGAAGCTAAGGCTAGAACATCGACCAAGTTGAGCGTCATCAAGCAGGCAAACCCCAAATTAGACCAACAAGCATTAGCAGTGGAATAAACTGCGTGAGATCTGGACGCTTATCTATGTTGTGAACGAATTCATCTCATTCCATTGATGATCACATATTTGTACAAGGGGAACCGGTGCTCCGAGAAGATGCGCCCGTTTGAGGAGATGCAAGGAGCGGATGCGACGGTAGCCTGGAGAGGCTCCCGCATGTACGAGGCAGCGGTTGCCTCAAGAGGATCCCGTGCATACTGTTATTGACAACAAGGATTATCTCTAATAATTAAATCCTAACACTCCTCCTAATCATTTCTTGTCCTTGTGACAGATCATCCTTTGGAATCATCTCCTCCAAAAACCCTGTGGGAAAAATATGAGGAGTAGTGTTGGATATGCTGGTAAAACTCCTTCAAACCCTGTGGGAAAATAAGGAGAAATTGATTCAACATATAATTATTATTGCCTCCATAAATCGATATGAAGTATATCCACAAAATTTGGAGGACAATAAATATGTCGTATATACTTTCCTAAAAACCCCGGTGGGGAAAACAGAAAGTATGACATATGATCTCATGTTGATATTACCTCATTAAAAACCTTTATGAGAACCTATAAAGTAAACTCACGAAGGAAAACGAGTATAATATGATGCTTTGAACAGGAACAATTAAGGAAGATACCCCCCCTGATTCTTGCATATTCCGAAGTCGTCATATACCAATTCCATGAACACATTTCTAGAACATAGAAATTGATAGAGACCTGGTGAACAAATCAGTCGCATGATTTGACTTGCAAGATTTGCAATATAATGATATTGCTTATTGTGTAACATGTTTGCATCCGGGTAACACAAGAAACATTATCGTTGAGATAATGTTTGGTGGATGTAGCCATGAGGTCTGTTTCGAATACTCTTCATGAGAAGGCTACCACACCTAGTATGAACACTAAGCTTGTCTATGATCTAACATAGTGGGGATCTGATCAACGTATCCAATGATATCGGTGTTCACATTTCTGTGAAACTTAAAAACCAGGACAAGATGTTTGACGCCTTGGAGATATCGAAAGATATTCTTTGAGTACCAACCAATTGTGTATGGTGGATCCAATGGCATTATGGAACGTGCAGTCCCAATATCTCATTTCCATCATCTCTTGGTCTAAATAGATCTTTCTCTACGTCTAGAGAATGAACTACCATGAGGGTTATGGATGGATAAGATTTGTCCACCATGGATTTCTCCAATATATTATGGATATAGACAACATAGTATACCATAATCTATGAATGAAGGTGCTCAAGTTGTAGTAACGAGCGGTATTTTGGTTTACCCAAATCCTTCATTTTAAATTCCGTCACTTAGATGATTGCATGTGTCGTCATTGCAGACGCACAAACATGGATAATCATCATTGTAGGAGTAATCCTTGTGTATAAGGAACTCACTACGTCGGTTGTACCAAATGTACCGACAACAATAAGCCATATGGTGACTTATTGATTTTACACAATGTATGGTGCGTATTTTGTATTTCGATTCAGAATTGAGACTCCATCGGGAATCAATCATATATGTCTGAATCTAGTGATCGACATGGATATGTAATCACTACATCTATCAACTGCAGAGATAGATGATTTTGTACTGCCAATGATATAAGTTATCGGAAAGAGATTCCACCTCTGGAGAATAGTTGGGTATCTGCATGAACCCTTGTGCTACAATACTTACTCTTCGTTTCACCACCTCGTTGTTCTCAATTACGTTTCCAGAAGAAAACTGGTGTAGGTCTTGCTTATGAATACCTTCCCATTATTGAGCAAGATCATTTCTACCTAGATCCCTTTGCTTGAGTTCAGTCCGAGTGTTGATCACACTTTGCCATGGCCATGGTCTTTGGATCTGAATCATTTGTAAGGTTTTTTTTAATCTAGTTGAGAAATGTATGTCGACAGTTGTAGACTTCCAGTCATATGATTCTCCAGAATCTATATATCAATATATAGTTGATGAAAATATCGTTACCCATAGTGACTTCTCGCGATTTCCCAATGCGATTGAGTCGGGTATTCCGATGTCCCGGTCATTGTGTGCACTATGACCTGGGTTGGTGGAGGTTTCCCGTCCACTGGGTGTATGCTACCCATTAGGTGTATGTCAACGTGAAGTTGACATGCATTTACTGATTCATAGGCGTTGATATCCTTGCTTGCGAGAAGCTGAATCCTGATGTATTTCTGCCATACATCTCCCCCTGTTGGTTTGAACGGGGAGTGGAGTGAATTTTGCTGGTACCTCCACTCTTTCAGGCATACTTTTGCAGGATTGTAGGATTGTGTGACACCTTTATAGTCAGTAAATGAATCTGGCAGGTTATTTGCAATGTGTTGCAAATCTTCTGAACGCATGGTTCAGATCTTTGAGTACGTGGATTTGAGGTAGAAATGTGTTGAACATTCCACTAATTTCCTGGCATTCTTTATGATACTTGAAATCTCCCCCTAATGCCTGGAAATGTTCCTCGTTGAATCAGCATACTGGCCTTGAATAACTCCCCATGTGAGGGGCTTGAGGTATTGACGGTAATACAGTTATTCCTCACATAGATCCCAACTATATGTTGAGGGGCCAATGATGTATGCCGGGTGGTGATATTGGTATGCAACCGAAGTACTACAGATGGGAAATACTTGGTAGATTTTCACGTATCAAAGATAGAGGGGAATAATATATGCAGTTTGATCATGAGTGTGTAAGACTACATGACTCCAACGTAAAGTTGTTAAGTTGCAATTCAAAGTAAAGATCATGCAATGAGCTCAATTCTTTGGATGAGATTCTACCAAACCATTTTGGGACTAGACATTAAGACAAATTGCTAAACTTCAATCCGAGAGCCATAGAGGAAGCTCTCAAGGAGAATTCTGCAATGTTGTCCATCCGATTTGCTTGAAATCGATGTCAGGATAAAGCCAATGGTTTCATGTGAGTAAAGCACACACTTAAGACCATCATGTAGATATGTCTTTTAGGACCATGGAATACCTGAATAGTCTAGACAATGGATGTGAAGAGTCACTTACCTCAACTTGATGCATTCAAGGAGTCTGAGTGGTTCAGCGTAGACTTTAAGGTGCGCGGGCCTTAAAATTAGCTTCCCTGTGTCACTTGTAGTGCACATAAAATCCAAATGTTATTAGAATTTAGCATCATAATAATCATAAACTATTGGAATCGATGATAGTTTCAGTTTCAACCCAATGTCTCGATAACAAAAGCAAGAGTGCCAAGTTTGTCATGTACAAGACACTCTGGAAAACTATCTCATACGCAACATGTGCTACGGGTTGTGTCGTATGTGTAGTACAATCTAGATGATACACAGAGAATGTGCTTGCCATATCCGTTGCATATGATAAAGAGAAGTTATTTCTCTTTGTTGTCATCATAAGTTTCGATATGAAAACTATTTTGACGGATACCTCCATAGTCTAGTAGGGTACGAGTTAAACCTGGGAAGCAATGAAGCATCCAGACGTTACTCAAGTACCCACAAGGATAGTAAATATGACTCGAGTTGAGCCAACAAATTGTTGGGGAACGTAGTATTTTAAAATTTTCCTACGATCACGCAAGATCTATCTACCAGATGCATAGCAATGAGAGGGGAGAGTGTGTCTACGTACCCTCGTAGACCGGGAGCGGAAGCGTCAAGTGACGCGGTTGATGTTGTCGAACTTCTTCGCGATCCAACCGATCAAGCACCGAACGTACGGCACCTCCGCGCTCAGCACACGTTCAGCTTGATGACGTCCCACGAGCTCTTGATCTAGTTGAGCTTCACGGGAGAGTTTCGTCAGCACGACGGCGTGGTGACGGATATGATGTGTTCACCGGCGCAGGGCTTCGCCTAAGCTCCGCAACGGTACGACCGAGGTGTGATTCTGTGGAGGGGGGCACCGCACACGGCTAAAACAATTCAACTTGTGTGTCTTTGGGTGCCCCCCTGCCCCCGTATATAAAGGAGCAAGGGAGGAGGGGCCGGCCAACCTCTATGGTGCGGCTAGGGAGGGGACTCCTACTAGGAATAGGATTGCAATCCTATTCCTAGTAGGATTCACCGAAAGGAAGAAGGGGGAAAGGATTAGGAGAGGTGGCGCCCCCCCAATCCTAGTCCAACTAGGATTCCTAGGTGGGGCGCCGGCCAGCCCTATGGGCTGCCTCTCTCTCACCCTTTAGGCCCACTATGGACCATCCCCTCTCGTAGGGGGTTCCGGTAACCCCCTCCGACATTCCCGATAAATCCGAAACTTTTCCGGTATACTTCCGGTGTCCGAATATAGCCGTCCAATATATCAATCTTTATGTCTCGGACATTCCGAGACTCCTCATCATGTCTGTGATCTCATCCGGGACTCCGAACTACCTTCGGTACATCAATACTCAAAAACTCATAATACCAATCGTCATCAAACGTTAAGCGTGCGGACCCTACGGGTTCGAGAACTATGTAGACATGACCGAGACTCATCTCTGGTCAATAACCAATAGCGGAACCTGGATGTTCATATTGGCTCCTACATATTCTACGAAGATCTTTTATCGGCCAGAACCGCATAACAACATACGTTGTTCCTTTTGTCAAACGGTATGTTACTTGCCCGAGATTCGATCGTCGGTATCTCTATACCTAGTTCAATCTCGTTTCCGGCAAGTCTCTTTACTCGTTCCGTAACACATCATCTCGTGACTAACTCATTAGTCTTTTGCTTGCAAGGCTTATTGTGATGTGTGTTACCGGGCCCAGAGATACCTCTCCGACACTCGGAGTGACAAATCCTAATCTTGATCTATGCCAACACCACGAATACTTTCGGAGACACCTGTAGAGCATCTTTATGATCACCCAGTTACGTTGTGACGTTTGATAGCACACAAGGTGTTCCTACGGTATCCGGGAGTTGCATAATCTCATAGTCATAGGAACATGTATAAGTCATGAAGAAAGCAATAGCAGTTAAACTAAACGATCATAGTGCTATGCTAACGGATGGGTCTTGTCCATCACATCATTCTCCTAATGATGTGATCCCGTTGATCAAATGACAACTCATGTCTATGGCTAGGAAACATAACCATCTTTGATCAATGAGCTAGTCTAGTAGAGGCATACTAGGGACATACTGTTTTGTCTATGTATTCACACATGTATTAAGTTTCCGGTTAATACAATTCTAGCATGAATAATAAACATTTATCATGATATAAGGAAATAAATAATAACTTTATTATTGCCTCTAGGGCATATTTCCTTCTGTCTCCCACTTGCACTAGAGTCAATAATCTAGCTCACATCGCCATGTGATTTAATACCGATAGTTCACATCGTTATGTGACTAATACCCAAAGGGTTTACTAGAGTCAATAATCTAGTTCACATCGCTATGTGATTAATACCCAAGAGTAATAAGGTGTGATCATGTTTTGCTTGTGAGAGAAGTTTAGTCAACGGGTCTGTCATATACAGATCCCTATGTATTTCGCAAATTTCTATGTCTACAATGCTCTGCATGGAGCTACTCTAGCTAATTTCTCCCACTTTCAATACGCATCCAGATTGATACTTAGAGTCATCTGGATTTTGGTGTCAAAGTTTGCATCGGCGTAACCCTTTACGACGAACTCTTTATCACCTCCATAATCGAGAAACATTTCCTTAGTCATCCAATTACTAAGGATAATTTTGACCGCTATACAGTGATCTACTCCTGGATCACTATTGTACCTCCCTGTCAAACTGTTGGCAAGGTACACAACGTGTTTTGTACACAGCATGGCATACTTTATAGAACCTATGGCTGAGGCCTAGGGAATGACTTTCATTCTCTCTATATTTTTCTGCAGTGGTCGGGCATTGAGTCTTACTCAACTTCATACCTTGTAGTACAGGCAAGAACCTTTTCTTTGACTGATCCATTTTGAAATTCTTCAAAATCTTATCAAGGTATGTACTCATCGAAAGTCTTATCAAGCGTCTTGATCTATCTATATAGATCTTGATGCTCAATATGTAAGCAGCTTCACCGAGGTCTTTCATTGAAAAACTTTTATTCAAATATCCTTTTATGCTTTCCAGAAAATTCTACATCATTTCCGATCGACAATATGTCATATACTTATCAGAAAGTTTGTAGTGCTCCCACTCACTTTTTGTAAATACAGGCTTCTCCAAAAGTCTGTATAAAACCATATGCTTTGATCACCTCATCAAAGCGTATATTCCAACTCCGAGATGCTTGCACCAGTCCATAGATGGATCGCTGGAGCTTGCATACTTTGTTAGCACCTTTAGGATTGACAAAACCTTCGGGTTGCATCATATGCAATTTTTTTTTAATAAATTTATTAAAGAATGCAGTTTTGTTATCCATTTGCCAGATTTCATAAAATGTGGCAATTGCTAACATGATTCGGACAGACTTAAGCATCGCTACAGGTGAGAAAGTCTCATCGTAGTCAACTCCTTGAACTTGTCGAAAACCTTTTTGCAACAAGTCGAGCTTTGTAAACAGTAATATTACCGTCTGCGTCGGTCTTCCTCTTGAAGATCCATTTATTTTCGATGGCCTGCCGATCATCGGGCAAGTCAACCAAAGTCCATACTTTGTTCTCATACATGGATCCCATCTCAGATTTCATGGCTTCAAGCCATTTTGCGGAATCTGGGCTCATCATCGCTTCCTCATAGTTCGTAGGTTCATCATGGTCTAGTAACATGATTTCCAGAACTGGGTTGCCGTACCACTCTGGTGCGGAACGTACTCTGGTTGATCTACGACGTTCAGTAGAAACTTGATCCGAAGTTTCATGATCATTATCATCAACTTCCTCACTAATTGGTGTAGGAATCACTGGAACAATTTCCTGTGATGTACTACTTTCCAATATGGGAGAAGGTACAATTACCTCATCAAGTTCTACTTTCCTCCCACTCACTTCTTTCGAGAGAAACTCTTTTTCAAGAAAGGATCCGTTCTTAGCAACGAATATTTTGCCTTCGGATCTGTGATAGAAGGTGTACCCAACAGTCTCTTTTGGGTATCATATGAAGACACATTTTTCCGACTTGGGATCGAGCTTATCAGGTTGAAGTGTTTTCACATAAGCATCGCTGCCCCAAATTTTAAGAAACGACAACTTTGGTTTCTTGCCAAACCATAGTTCATAAGGCGTCGTATCAACGGATTTAGATGGTGCCCTATTCAACGTGAATGCAGCTGTCTCTAAAGCATAACCCCAAAACGATAGTGGTAAATCGGTAAGAGACATCATAGATCGCACCATATCCTATAAAGTACAGTTACGACGTTCGGACACACCATTACGTTGTGGTGTTCCAGGTGGCGTGAGTTGTGAAACTATTCCACATTGTTTCAAATGAAGACCAAACTCGTAACTCAAATATTCTCCTCCACGATCAGATCGTAGGAACTTTATTTTCTTGTTACGATGATTCTCTACTTCACTCTGAAATTCTTTGAACTTTTCAAATGTTTCAGACTTGTGTTTCATTAAGTAGATATACTCATATCTGCTCAAATCATCAGTGAAGGTCAGAAAATAACGATACCCGCCGCGGGCTTCAACAATCACTGGTCCGCATACATCAGTGTGTATGATTTCCAACAAATACGTTGCTCGCTCCATAGTTCCGGAGAACGGAGTTTTAGTCATCTTGCCCATGAGGCATGGTTCGCAAGCACCAAGTGATTCATAATCAAGTGATTCCAAAAGTCCATCATTATGGAGTTTCTTCATGCGTTTTACACCAATATGACCTAAACGGCAGTGCCACAAATAAGCTGCACTATCATTATTAACCTTGCATCTTTTGGCTTCAATATTATGAATATGTGTATCACACGATCGAGATCAAACAAACTATTTACATTGGGTGTATGACCATAGAAGGTTTTATTCATGTAAACAGAACAACAATTATTCTTTAACTTACATGAATAACCGTATTGCAATAAACATGATCAAATCATATTCATGCTCAACACAAACACCAAATAACAGTTATTTAGGTTCAACACTAATCCCGAAAGTATAGGGAGTGTGCGATGATGATCATATCAATCTTGGAACTGCTTCCAATATACATCGTCACTTCATCCTTTAACTAGTTTATGTTCATTATGCAACTCCCGTTTCGAGTTACTACTCTTTAGCAACTAAACCAGTATCAAATACCGAGGGGTTGCTATGAACACTAGTAAACTACACATCAATAATCTGTATATCAAATATACCTTTGTTCACTTTGCCATCCTTCTTATCCGCCAAGTATCTAGGGCAGTTCCACTTCCAGTGACCATTTCCTTTGCAGTAGAAGCACTTGTTTCAGGCTTGAGTTTAGCTTTGGGTTTCTTCACGGGAGTGACAACTTGCTTGTCATTCTTCTTGAAGTTCCCTTTCTATCCCTTTGCCCTTTACTTGAAACAAGTGGTCTTGTTAACCATCAACACTTGATGCTCTTTCTTGATTTCTACCTTCGCCGATTTCAGCATCGCGAAGAGCTTGGGAATTACTTTCGTCATCCCTTGCATATTATAGTTCATCACGAAGTTCTACTAACTTGGTGATAGTGACTAGAGAACTTTGTCAATTACTATCATATCTGGAAGATTAACTCCCACTTGATTCAAGCAATTGCAGTACCCAGACAATCTGAGCACATGCTCACTGGTTGAGCTATTCTCCTCCATCTTGTAGGCAAAGTACTGTCAGAGGTCTCATACCTCTCGACACGGGCATGAGTATGAAATACTAATTTCAACTCTTTGAACATCTTATATGCTCTGTGGCGTTCAAAACGTTTTTGAAGTCCCGGTTCTAAGCCGTAAAGTATGGTGCACTTAAACTATCAAGTAGTCATCATATCGAGCTTTTGTCAAAAACGTTCATAACGTCTACATCTGCTCCTGCAATAGGTCTGTCACCTAGCGGTGCATCAAGGACATAATTCTTCTGTGCAGTAATGAGGATAATCCTCAGATCACGGAACAATTCCGCATCATTGCTACTAACATCTTTCAACTTGGTTTTCTCTAGGAACATATAAAAAATAAACGGGGAGCAACATCGCGAGCTATTGATCTTCAACATAGATATGCTAATACTACCAGGACTAACTTCATGATAAATTAAAGTTCAATTAATCATATTACTTAAGAACTCCCACTTAGATAGACATCCCTCTGGTCATCTAAATGATCACGTGATCCAAATCAACTAAACCATGTCCGATCATCACGTGAGATGGAGTAGTTTTCAATGGTGAACATCTTATGTTGATCATATCTACTATATGATTCACGCTCGACCTTTCGGTCTCCAGTGTTCCGAGGCCATATTTGTATATGCTAGGCTCGTCAAGTTTAACCCGAGTATTCTGTGTGTGCAAAACTGGCTTACACCCGTTGTATTTGAACGTAGAGCTTATCACACCCGATCATCACGTGGTGTCTCGGCACGACGAACTTTCGCAATGGTGCATACTCAGGGAGAACACTTATACCTTGAAATTTAGTAAGGGATCATCTTATAATGCTACCGTCGTTCTAAGCAAAATAAGAAGCATAATAAGATAAACATCACATGCAATCAAAATATGTGACATGATATGGCCATCATCATCTTGTGCTTTTGATCTCCATCTTCAAAGCACCGTCATGATCACCTTCGTCACCGGCTTGACACCTTCATCTTCATCGTAGCATCGTTGTCATCTCGCCAACTATTGCTTCCACGACTATCGCTACCGCTTAGTGATAAAGTAAAGCAATTACATGGCGATTGCATTTCATACAATAAAGCGACAACCATATGGCTCCTGCCAGTTGCCGATAACTTTACAAAACATGATCATCTCATACAAAACCGTATAACTCATCATGTCTTGACCATATCACATCACAACATGCCCTGCAAAAACAAGTTAGACGTCCTCTACTTTGTTTGTTGCAAGTTTTACGTGGCTGCTACGGGCTTAGCAAGAACCGTTCTTACCTACGCATACAAAACCACAACGATGTTTCGTCAAGTATGTGCTGTTTTAACCTTCACAAGGACCGGGCGTAGCCACACTTGATTCAGCTAAAGTGAGAGAGACAGACACCCGCCAGTCACCTTTAAGCAACGAGTGCTCGTAACGGTGAAACCAGTCTCTCGTAAGCGTACGCGTAATGTCGGTCCGGGCCGCTTCATCTCACAATACCGCCGAAGCAAAGTATGACATGCTGGTAAGCAGTATGACTAGTATCGTCCACAATCTCATTGTGTTCTACTCGTGCATATCATCTACGCATAGACCTGGCTCATGATGCCACTGTTGGGGAACGTAGTATTTTAAAATTTTCCTACGATCACGCAAGATCTATCTACCAGATGCATAGCAACGAGAGGGGAGAGTGTGTCTACGTACCCTCGTAGACCGGGAGCGGAAGCGTCAAGTGACGCGGTTGATGTTGTCGAACTTCTTCGCGATCCAACCGATCAAGCACCGAACGTACGGCACCTCCGCGCTCAGCACACGTTCAGCTTGATGACGTCCCACAAGCTCTTGATCCAGTTGAGCTTCACGGGAGAGTTTCGTCAGCACGACGGCGTGGTGACGAATATGATGTGTTCACCGGCGCAGGTCTTCGCCTAAGCTCCGCAACGGTACGACCGAGGTGTGATTCTGTGGAGGGGGGCACCGCACACGGCTAAAACAATTCAACTTGTTTGTCTTTGGGTGCCCCCCTGCCCCCGTATATAAAGGAGCAAGGGAGGAGGGGCCGGCCAACCTCTATGGTGCGGCTAGGGAGGGGACTCCTACTAGGAATAGGATTGCAATCCTATTCCTAGTAGGATTCACCGAAAGGAAGAAGGGGGAAAGGATTAGGAGAGGTGGCGCCCCCCAATCCTAGTCCAACTAGGATTCCTAGGTGGGGCGCCGGCCAGCCCTATGGGCTGCCTCTCTCTCACCTTTTAGGCCCACTATGGACCATCCCCTCTCGTAGGGGGTTCCGGTAACCCCCTCCAACATTCCCGATAAATCCGAAACTTTTCCGGTATACTTCCGGTGTCCGAATATAGTCGTCCAATATATCAATCTTTATGTCTCGGACATTCCGAGACTCCTCGTCATGTTCGTGATCTCATCCGGGACTCCGAACTACCTTCGGTACATCAATACTCAAAAACTCATAATACCGATCGTCATCAAACGTTAAGCGTGCGGACCCTACGGGTTCGAGAACTATGTAGACATGACCGAGACTCATCTCTGGTCAATAACCAATAGCGGAACCTGGATGTTCATATTGGCTCCTACATATTCTACGAAGATCTTTTATCGGCCAGAACCGCATAACAACATACGTTGTTCCTTTTGTCAAACGGTATGTTACTTGCCCGAGATTCGATCGTCGGTATCTCTATACCTAGTTCAATCTCGTTGCCGGCAAGTCTCTTTACTCGTTCCGTAACACATCATCTCGTGACTAACTCATTAGTCTTTTGCTTGCAAGGCTTATTGTGATGTGTGTTACCGAGAGGGCCCAGAGATACCTCTCCGACACTCGGAGTGACAAATCCTAATCTTGATCTATGCCAACACCACGAATACTTTCGGAGACACCTGTAGAGCATCTTTATGATCACCCAGTTACGTTGTGACGTTTGATAGCACACAAGGTGTTCCTACGGTATCCGGGAGTTGCATAATCTCATAGTCATAGGAACATGTATAAGTCATGAAGAAAGCAATAGCAGTTAAACTAAACGATCATAGTGCTATGCTAACGGATGGGTCTTGTCCATCACATCATTCTCCTAATGATGTGATCCCGTTGATCAAATGACAACTCATGTCTATGGCTAGGAAACATAACCATCTTTGATCAATGAGCTAGTCTAGTAGAGGCATACTAGGGACATACTGTTTTGTCTATGTATTCACACATGTATTAAGTTTCCGGTTAATACAATTCTAGCATGAATAATAAACATTTATCATGATATAAGGAAATAAATAATAACTTTATTATTGCCTCTAGGGCATATTTCCTTCACAAATACCTCATCGCGTCTAGCGATTTTAAAATATCTCCTTTCTCTCAATGAGAGTGGAAACATATCACTTCCCTGAGTATAGAGTTTGTGGTGCATATGTCCACCTGGCATAAATCATCTTTCATCAGATTGACACCCGTATAAATCTATATATAGACATGAATATTCTCAAGAAAATCACTGTCAGATATATAGAATCCATACAAATGAATTTGTACCAAAGTGCTGATACAATATATTGTGATATACAATATATGATGACAACAATAATCATGTTCATATTAGAACATCAGAAATGGACATAAATAAATTGATCACTAAGGAGATTGAGGGACTAAATGTAGTCTTCAAACATGTCGGTTGATGAATATTCAACCACCATGCTCTCCATGCTCATAGGGTCTTGTGACAGCTTGATGGTGTCAGGTTGAGGGCTTGAAATGAGTTTCAAACCATTACCCTTGAGGTCCATTGCGTCCCGGAGGCGTGGCTTGGATTGCACGCGCTATCCCATGGGATGCAAGACTGATCTTGATGTCCATGACTCGTTTAAGTAAGTTGTGGCCATTGTGGGCAAGAGCCTCATATTGTTAGCCATCGATTACTTATAGGGCAAACCAGAGATAATTAATTTACAAGAAGTAAATTAAAAACCATCATGGTTTTCTAATAAGAATGCAAAAATTTGACTCAAGTGTATAACTTGAAAATGCTCAACCACAATTGTGGAACATAACACATTGAAGATCATACAGATCACACAGTAATAGAGATAGCCTGCACATTGGCAGTAGATCCAACTCATTACTTTGTGTTTTCCTAATATAATGAGGGATATGTTATTGTCAAAAATTTACATCTTTGTTGTGCGGGAGAAATCAATCTCGATCGTTGTGACATGCTCACGAAGAATGGCAATGTGATGAACACATATAACATATCCTCTTCGGTGAAAAACCGGTAATTTATTTATATTACAGATTGCGTAATATAAATACATCTTAATGTTGCAAAAATAATGGATTTCAAGAAGGTGGCTCGAAATCATTAGTGTGAATCTCAAATTGTTATGGGTTACACCTTGAATTTTGCATATGTATTTTCAAGAAATTGAAAATCTCGATTGCAATAGATGTACTATTCTCGACATGTAGTGAACATGGAGATACTTACATTCCGGAATACATCGTATTCAACAGAAATACACTGCTATTGTAATAAATAGTAATGATGTTGCAAACTTGATGTTCAAGTGAAAACTTGAATTGTATAGATCTCAAATTAAATGAGATGATGTTGTATCAAGTTGTTAGACAATTCAGCAAAGTGAATTAATATTTTACGAGAGAAAATTAATCTCAATCGCAATGTGTTTGTTTTGCGAGAGAAGAAAATTCTCAATCGTAAATCAGTACTCTAGACTGAATTTATCTTTGCAAGAGATTTATTTTTAAAAAAATTCTCAATTACAAATAATAGATGTAATTAATCTCGACATGTGTTTAACATTGAAATATATTACATCACATTCTGGAATACAAGGTACTCTACAGAAAACAGAATTTAAGAAAAATATTGTAATTAATAGGCTAAAACATGCGAATAGTAATAAATATTATTAGTATTAATAAAACTGAGAGAGAGAAAATCCTGCTCGGGCCGGTCCACAGCCAAGTAGAGGAGGCAGCCGAGCGTCTGGGCTGGGCCACCACGGCCTTTGGCCGGCCCAGTCCAGCCACCACCAAATAAGTGGATGGAGTGGATGGGGCGGTTACTGGATAAGGTCGGAGACCTCCCCACCACCCCGATCCACTCTCCCACCCAGCGCGGCCGACGGGAAGAGTGGCCGCCGCTGCCTGCCCTTGCATCTCCGGGGATCGCCGACGCAGTACCGATGAGAGCGCAGGCGGCAGGGCCATGTCGCGAGCGGCGGCGCGGGCCTGGGTGGGCGCGGCGCGGCGCGACGGAGGAGAGGACATCGGCGTGGGCGAGGCCAGGTCGCGAGCGGCGGCTAGGGCCCGGGTGGGCGCGGTGCGGTGCGAGCCAGCGCGGCGGCTGGGCGGAGCGGACGGGCTGGCGCGGCCAGGTGCGACGACCTGGCGCTGCCGGCCATGGGCGGACACGGCCTGGCGCTGCCGGCCATGGCGTGTGCGTCGACGGCGCGAGGCAGGCCACCGGAGGTGGAGGGGTTCGAGGCGGAGACCCGGGGGCGGAGCAGGCGCGGCTGCGGCCCCGTGCGCCGTAGTAGCGCTCGGGCGTATGACCACTGGCGTGAGGAGGACCGCGTTGGGCTCATACGACGGCGCGACGACCGCGTCCAGAGGCGTGGTGACCTCCACGCACGCCCCTCCCTGCGCCATGGTGGCTGCGTACAACGGCATCGCGGCCGAAGCGGCGACAATCGATTAGACGGTAGCCGTGCCCGCGAAGGAAAAGGAGCCCAGGTCTGGCATCTTCCTGGCGGAGAGTTCTCCTTTTCTTCTCCCTTTCTCTGTTCTCTTTCGCTCTTCTCTGGTAGGCAAGTGCTGATAACGTGTTGTGAACGAATTCATCTCATTCCACTGATGATCACATATTTGTACAAGGGGAAACGGTGCTCCGAGAAGATGCGCCCGTTTGAGGGGATGCAAGGAGCGGATGCGACGGTAGCCTGGAGAGGCTCCCGCATGTACGAGGCAGCGGTTGCCTCAAGAGGATCCCGTGCATACTGTTATTGACAACAAGGATTATCCCTAATAATTAAATCCTAACAATCTACTCTCGAAGGACGCGTGCGAGGACCAGGTCGGCCTCCTTCTGACTTTAAGGTAGTGAGCTGCCACCTCAGCTGAGCCGCCCGCCCGCCCGCCTGCAGGGCTACGCGGCTTCCATCCAGCCAGCCACTTCTGCCACTTCTTGTCGTCGTCGTCCAAGGGAGTGTGTTATTTCTGGTACGGCTATCTGGAGACGAAGCGGGGGCGGCCGTATATGGGGAACCCTCCCCTGCAGCCGTTGACACACGGTGACGATTCCTGCATCCGCCAGCACCCGTGGTTGGCTGTCCACTCCGGGAGAAACCTTGAGAAAGCCAAGATCTTATCCAAGTCTAATATTTTTCCAACAAGATTTATAATCAGTGCGCCCTAGATATAGAAGACACCGAGATTCTTTATGACAATATACATGATCTAGTTACTTTGACGCAGTCACGAGTTTGCAAATATCTCAACCTAATAAGATCGGCGTGGAGCAGGAGTCAGATAATATAACGGTTTCCTGAAGAAAAAAAAAAGGAAACTCTCACAGAATCTATTCACGAGATAATATAATGCCCTACATTACTTCGATCAGTATGGACGAGCATAAGTGCATCTTCGAGGATAAGAGCATCTTCAGTAGATGATGTAAAACTTATAGCAATGTAACAAATATTATAGGGTATAAGTATAAAAGCATCTCCAATAGAATGTGTATATTTGGATGTCTTCATATAGACAATGGTCTAAAAAAATTCTCTCATATACACGTCCAGTTTTGCATCAGAACGCCTATATACAGGGACCATGACAGGTGGGCCGTCGCTGGGGAGAGGAAGAAATTACGACCGCAACTGAGTTTAGACAACGCCTTCACATTGTCCAGGCATGGACATTATCGATGTCGATTTAGAGGATGTGTATATTCGGACGACCACATAGACAAGCTGTTGGACGCCCGTTTTGGGCTCACGTCGTGAAAATCGAGTATAGACATCCATATAGGGAAGCTATTTGGAGATGCTCTAAGAGAGAGAAGGGTTTTGGGCATCGTGACTACTGTTGCTTTTCCACGTGTCCCAAAACAGATGCCCAAAAAATTGGAAATCAATTGAAACATAAGATCCAAGGGTGAAGAAGTCGGGAGGTGGATATGACAATCATCAGGAGCCAAGCTCGAGGCACCGTGGTGATGTTGTAGCCGGTCAGGCGACGGTAGCTGGATCCTTTTGGTCTAGTCTCCGGCAGAGAAAGCGGCGATCCGTGCACAAGAAGCTGGATGGAGTTTTTCGAACAGATCTGGATGAAAACCTGCTCTTGGCTAGATGCCAAGGCCAGCGATGGCGGTGCTCTACGGTGTCGTTCCCTTCTTGAAGGCATCGCCGTGGAGAAGTTCTAGACCACTATCTACTACCTACGGGGGAAACCCTAGATCGATAGATCAGAAGACGGCGATGCGCTTGTGTCGTTTCCCCCTTGGTGGCATCATTCTTTGAGGTGTACACGGGCTCGAGGGACCAGTGGAGGACATCTTCGATGGAGCGATGCTTCATCATACACGTTGATGGCGTCGGATCTCGATGGCATGGCTCCCTGGAGATTAGGCGTCTGATGTGCGATGATGGACTCGCGCACGAGGGTGACGATGTCTGGCGTCGTGGTGGCGTTGACGACAGCTAGACTGGGCAAGGTTGATGCATCAGTATAACTCTGAAGATGGTTGGTGATAGGTGGCGGCGGCAGCCTCTGAGTGTGCGCCGGACCGATGGGTGCCCTATACCCGACAGGTGGCTTGGTTGGGGGCTCAAGTCTTAGATGTTAGGTTTGACTGCGAGGTATGTTTGGTATTAAGCCCAGACTATCAGCATCCCTTCATCTACTGGATAGGAGTAGCGACAGATGTTGCCTAGACGGAGCTTCAGTCTTACTGCTGTATTATTTTGTAATGTCTTTTGTGAATAATTAATAAAGTGACTGCATGCATCGCCCAGATGCAGAGGCCGGGGGTCTTCCTCCTTTTCAAAAAAAAATCTCGATTTCCAACGACAGAGGTCGTAGGCTGACACGGTCGTGCATATGATTTTCGAACTATTTAAAAATATAGTGCTTCAATGCAGGTGTACTCCAAAAATCTACACTCATAAGAAATAAGTCACTTTGGTGATTTTAATGATGATATAAGAGCAACTCTAGCAGACCCGTATCCCGTCGGCCCACAAAACGTGTTTGCAGTTCGCGGAGAAACGCATTTGCGGGCCGGCGCGGACGGCCGCAGTTGCAGACCCCGCATAACGGATCCGTAAAAAAAGATATTCGCAGAATATGCTTTTTTACGGGTCGGCTTTGCGGGGTCTGATCTGGCGCAGCTCCTCCGGGCCCGAAAAATCTAAATTTGCATCTTAATTTGATCTAGCATAATGCATTTTATTGCTTTTTCAACAACATTGGATACACAGACATCACCAGATCTTTGCTAGAATATCAAAACCAAAGAAAACAAGAACCACAAGTATGCATTTTAGAAGATTTTCAACTTCCATAACTGCTCCCACTAGTTGAAGCAATATCTTCTCCATGCACTCATTGTTGATCTGCGAATTCTTGATCTTGCATTCTTCACTATTCTTCTTTGGCTCTAAAAAAGTAGAGGTTGCTTCCCCTCTAGTTGCACAGGCAGCCGCATCATTGCCTTTGATTCTACTAAGGAGTGCATCAACATCTATTAAGTTTCTTTCTATCAACAAATCAATGTATTGGCCCTCCCAAGACCAAAATGAGTACCGGTCGTCCTACACAAAAGAATGAGCAAGTTCGAAATGAGCTACCGTAATTGAACAAAAGAATGAGCTATCAAAATGAGCTACGGTAAGTGCACGTACCCCGTCGTTTTTGCATTTGAAGAACACCCATCTGGGGTGCTTCGGCATGCCCGAAGTTAGCCGCAGCACTGTCCGCGTGCAGTCGTCGCACTGTATGAGCGACATCGGCGAGCCACAGAGCCGCTGCGCGAGCGCTAAGCCTGGTGGACGGCCGAACGAATCCATGCCCGCAAACCGTAGGTGGCGGCGAGCGGTCGAACTCGTACCTGCATGCGGCGATGCGCCCTTGCCGGGGCTGTTGGAGAGGCTCCGCGACCACTCCATCGCTAGGCGCAGCCACCGGCGGTCGGAAAATCCAAATCCGGCGGACCGCGATGAAGTGCCGCAGATCCACAAATCCGGTGGCCCGCCGACGCAGGGGGAAGAGAGGGGAGGCCTCGTGCATGTGGTGGCCTTTCGACGTGCTCATGTCGGCTGCTTTCGTAGGAATCTTGGGCGACGACCTGGCGGCGGCGCGAAGGGGAGAGGGAAGGTGGTTGGTGGAGAGAAGCGCAGACTGAAATGTCCCCCCAGCAACCGCTTCCGCTTATATGTAGGGCACCTCAGCGGTGAGGGAGGGAAACCCGCGTATTCGCGGGTTGGGGCCGAGATTTTGTCGCGCCCCTCATAATTTTTGCGGGCCGGGGCGGGATGCGGGGTCTGATCGGGCAGGTTTTTTTGCCCCGGCCCGCATTTTGGCGGTTATTTTGCGGGTCGGGACGGGATGCAGGGTCTGCTAGAGTTGCTCTAAGTAACTATATGTGAGCTATACAAAAATGGTAAATCATTATTTTGAAAAGATGAACATTGCATATATTGTTCACTAATTAGCAATAAAAAAATGGGATAATTAATTTGGTGCCCTTAGTTGTGTCCCACTCGGCAAGTTTACCCTTAGTTTTCGAAAACACTTGTTCCTACCCAAACCACTTTGCTCCTCTTATGCTTTTGTCATTTGATCGTTTGATCATCACTTTGAAAACTTCATAAAAAATCACACTAACTCAGAAAAATTCAAATAAAATATCAAAATGTTCAGAAAAGCAACACCTATATGTGCATGTCATTTGCATACATGAAAAAAGTGTTGGCCAGTCCCCATCTCAGTTTTAGCTCATATGATCTTAGCATGAATAGTAAAATCTAAAAAAAACTAAAAATTCTAAAAATATTTGGTGGCAAACTTTGACCAATGTTTTGAGTGATTGCCAAGTTTCATAAGGTAATGACATTTCTGGAAGTCATGGCGAAAAAAACAAAAATCAATGCCCCAAAATTTCATTTTTTTTACCGCGACTTCCACGAATGTCATTCCCTTATGAAACATGGCAAACACTCAAAACATTGGTCAAAGTTTGCCACCAATTTTTTTTTAGACATTTAAGTTTTTTTTAGATTTTACTATTCATGCTAAGATCGTATGAGCTAAAACTGAGATGGGGAGTGGCCAACACTTTTTCATGAATGCAAATGACATGCACATATAGGTGATGCTTTTTTGAACATTTTGATATCTTATTTGAATTTTTCTGAGTTGGTATGAATTTTTTATGAAGTTTTCAAAGTGATGGCCAAACGGTTAAAGGGCAAAAGCATAAGAGAAGCAAAGTGGTTTGGGCAGGAACAAGTCTTTTCGAAAACTAGGGGTAAACCTGCCGAGTGTGACCCAATTAGGGGCATAAAATCAATTATCCCTAAAAAAAATCATTCTTATGTATCTCAAATGTTTATTAATGTCATCACCAAACTTTACGTGTAATATACATCCATACGGACACGCTGAATTGTTTTTGAATTTTTTAAAAACTTTTAAATGTGATTTTTGAACTATTCAAAATAAATCGCTCAATCACCTGTGCTCCAAAAGTCCACACTCATGGGTTAAGTAGGTACTAGTAGCAAAAGGAAAATCATGATATGCATATGTAGTACTCCAATAGGAATTGCTTTGGTAGGATGGATATCCATTCATTTTACAAAAAATATCATTATTGGATTAGAAAATGATACGACAAAAGTGTGTCATATAAACAATTCAAAAAAGGAATCGTACAATGTGTGTTGCCTAAATTAATGGGGCACAATGGACGTGCTTAGACCTCTTGTAGTGGTGAGTATAGTAAATTAGTATCATGCATATGATATCAGTTTATAATACTATCGGGCAATAGCGTGATACAAAGTTGTCGCTCGGATTTTCTTTTCTTTTGATGTGCTATGATATTGTATCATAATAGTATGATATTAGAACCCTCTCTTACATCATCAATTACAGTGTAATGTGATATTTCTGCCTAGACACACGGCGTGCTTAATTACCCACTCTCTAGAGGTTTTGAATTGGTCTTCTAAGGTAGATTTGACTGAGCAAGTCAGTGCCCGTATCACTTTATTTTGTCCGTCGGTGATGATCACAAAATCCCCATGTTACCGCGAAAAAGGTCTCATAGTACGCACTAGAAAGATAAAATGTGCAGACGAAGAAAAGTGCAGGGAAAGATGGCAGAAAAAAGGAAAATTTGACTACTTTGACCTGTTGCTGCAATCAATTTACAGAATGAACTGCCCGTGAAACTATTTCACAGGCATAACCTTTTTTTGTAGCGCCTGCCACGACGGCGCTGCACCCTACTGTGCAGCGCCTGCCTCGGAGGCGTTGCACGCCTGTCCACCGTGGCAGCCCCGGGCCCGCACCCCGCCGTGCAACGCCTCCCAGCTAGGCGCCACACAATATAATGTGTAGCATCTCCGAGCCAGGCGCTGCACTATGACTTATCCAGCAGCCACGTTGGACCCCCACTCCCCCACTCACACTCTCTCCCACTCCCCCACCCGAGCTTAGGCCCCTCTCCCACTCTCTTCCCCTCTCAAATCCTCTCTCAAATCTTGCTTATTTGAAGAATTTGTCTGTGGATTTCGAAGTCAAGCCCTCCCTAAAGGTAATCACCTCCGATCCCCTTGTTTTGATCCAAGTAATGTTATCAAATTGCTCAAATGTTGCTAGTTTGGGGAAACCATAGTTTTATTTGGATCTAGTTATTTGCATGGAGAAGTGAGATTTAGTGATTTGGGGTGTTCTATGTGTGTTCTTATGGGTGTTCTTATGGGTGTTGTTATGTTGTTGTTAGGGTTAGGTTATGATTATGGTTAGGGTTATGGTTAGGGTTATGTTTAAGGTTATGGTTAGGGTTGTTGTTTGATATATATATATATATATATTAGGGTTTCTATTCTTTGTTAATCTTTGCATTTAGTACTCATGAAAACAATGTTACCTTGTGTTTTTGGAATGCTTATAGGGATGAGAAGAACATGTGTGTTTGTTCATCATGGGGACAAAGACGCCTTTTCGAAAGGAAATATTGAACCGGACCCGGATGAGCTTGACATTGTGTTTGATAGTAGTCCTAGCTATGTGGAGCTCTTGCAACAAGTTAGGAAAGAATTGAATTGGATGGACCTTAGTGATATCGTTGAGTTGGAGGGAAGGCATAATGTAGGCTTTGGAATGCACGTCCGTTGGAAGACAATGCGCGTCAACTCGGAGCAACGTTGGGTTGCATACAAGGAAACGGTGGCCGAATCACTTGACAAGGCTCTTGAGTTATTTGCAACGAAGAAGGTTGATTCAAGTTTGCATTTGGACTTGAACCGGAAACCTTCCCCTTTGGTTCATAGTAGCCCACCACCCTTGAAGCGAGATGAAATTGATGAACCTCTTTTGGTTCATAGTGGGCCACCACCCTTGAAGCGAGATGAAATTGATGAACCTCTTTTGGTTCATAGTAGGCCACCACCCTTGAAGCGAGATGAAATTGATGAACCTCTTTTGACCCAAGAAATGCGTCAAACATTGAGTCCGTTTACAAACAACCAAGATGAAGCTTTGCAAGAGGAAGAGGACAATTATGATTATGCGGACGATGACAATGAAGTTGATCTCCATGCCAACAATGTGGGTGATCTCGACAAATATCATTTGCAAGAGACAATGGACCAATCCATCCCTTTTTCCCGTGCATATGCATCGGACTCGGATGACGATGGTCCCGATGAAGAAGTTGATGCGGAGGGGTTCACGGTGAAGGAGGCCGAAGCTTTCGAGAAGGTATTCCGTCGGGATCATTGGATTAAATTGTTCAAGGATGTTAGTCTCGCGGATGAAGCCGTGGTAGATGGTGGCCAATGTGTATCTCTCGGTGTTAGGCCAAGCTCTCACCGTGATATGGGTGACGACAACCGGATGGCTAAAGGGTCTAAGTTAGAAACCTTGTTGGAATTGAAGATGTGGCTGGACAACTACTCGGTTACGCATTATCGTCCACACAAGGTGGTGCACTCGGACATCAATGTGCGCTACACGGTTGCATGTGCAAGTGAAGATGATAAATGTCCATGGATTGTGCGTGCAAGACCATGGAAAGGAGGTCCAACTTGGCATGTAGTGAGTTGTGTGCCAACTCACATGTGCCAAGGCAAAAGGGTGGATGGCAAGATCGTGTCTGAAGGCCACAAACAACTCACGTCCGAGTTCATTGCTTACAGGTTGTCCAACTCAATATCCACACTTCCAACAATATCCACACTTCCAGCGACAGTGAACGAGCCTTGTACTTCCCCAAGACCATATCATCATGAGCCTATGCATCAACAAAAGTTATGGAAAGACCGTGTGTGAGCATGTAGTTAGCAATGCAACAACAATTGGATATATATGCTAATGCCATACCTCTTGGGTGACCACACCCACATCCTCATCATCCAAAGTATTAGCATCGCCAGAAATGGGATCTGATGGTGTCGCCGACCTAGAACGTTCTGGTGATACATACTCGGGGTCACGACAACCGAAAAGATTAGATAGCCGCCTTAACTTTTGGCCCTGGCGCTGCAACATGAAAAAGTGAATGAGACAACGAACGTACAAACACATGTTAAGTGCTAGTTTGAAGGAGATGTGAACCTTAAGGAATGCTCGAAGGGCACCTTCCCTATCGTCTTTGCCAGCCGGGGTTGTTTCCAAAATACTGTCGGTCTCATCGGCTGCTTTCTTGATCTGGGCACGCTATGAACACAAATGGTATTAACGTGTTAGGCAAGCGAAGATGTAAATAGTGCGAATGAAAAGAGTAAAGGGCAAATACCACAAAGTTCATCATTGGGCCTACAGGGATCACTGAGTTGCCTTTCCGGACTAATGCGTTGTACTCGTGCTGGGCTATATCATCGAATACGATGGGATCTTCCAAAATATCCTCAGCATACGCCGGCTTGCATACCTCCACACGGGTTCTTGCAAGGAACCATGTGAGATAGTTGTTGAACGCAAACGGGCAGTGCTCACGAAGCGGGGCTCCTTTGTTGCGCCTAGCTTGATCAACACTATACTGCCACTGCACAACATACTTCCTGTGATGCTTGGCCCAGTCCTTGATCTTACGCTGCTTTTTCCTATCCAACCTAGAAGTTAGAAACATACTATTAGAACCATCGATGAGGCCGACAAGCAGCTAGGTGCTCAAGGTTAGTTATATCTTACGCGTGTAGCATTCGGTCCGTGTCCTCCCACTCCGGCGGGTGTGTCTGGAACAAACCAAACTGGTGGTACACCCGATGTGGCAGGTGAACCTCGACTGCCCAATTGCATATGAGTGGACACCGCATATGCCAGAGTTCCCTATCCCTAGTGCACATCGGATTCAGCGCGAACTCCATAGGGTTCCCAAAACTCTCTCCACTTCCATACGGTTCCCATACAACCTGCAAAAGGGGATAAAATGCAAAATTGATATCTAGTTAAGATATAAGCATGATAATAACTTATGCAATATCGACTCACCTGCTCAGCCGTGATCGCATCCATCTCGCTCCTGTAGAGCTTGTACATGACCGATGGATCATCCGTCATATCATTTAACACATCCCACTTGTAAGCCCAAGTGGGGAGCCGTAGTGGGTCCTGTTTCTCGTCCCAAGGATCGTACTTCATGGTCTTCGGTCATCCAACCGGCAAACGCTCCCAGCTCCATATGGAAAGTGCGAGCAAACAACCACTGATACCTCCAGATAGCCTGCAACTGGCTTCGTCCAACTGCACATAAAAAAGAACATGATTGAACTAACAACAAGATCGCATTTAGCATGTACCAATGAGGTGAAATATAAACAACTTCATACCTGTCTATACAAGTAAGCCAGTGTCGCCGAACCCCAACTCCATTTGCTATCGAAGACGGTCAACACCTTAAGCCACATCCATGGAGCATTCTTGCCTGTGCCATCAGCAAACATAGTCCTAGATATCACATACCACATGTAGACACGAGCATGTGTCTTCACCGTGTCCTCATCAGCCTCCAAAGGGCAAGAACCAAAGTGCGTAGTAATCCAGGTGTAAGGGGCACCGGCTGCGACTCTTTCCTTCTTCTTGCCTTCACCTTCTGGTTCCTGAGGCTCTAGAGGAACCATACCGATAAGGGCATGCATCTGCTCACGCCACCCATCTGAATCAGTGCTCATACATAAAGGAATGCCATCGACAGGAAGACCGGTGATCATTGCTATATCCTGAAGCGTCACCGTCATCTCCCCGGTCCGCAGATGGAAACTGTGCGTCTCCGGCCTCCAGTGATCAATGAGCGCGGTGAGTGCCGGAGCCTTGTTGGGTGGCGTCGACCAGCTGACCAACTGAATGAAAGGGAGAAGTCCTGTCTCCCTAACATACGGTGTGTAGCGCTCATCATAGCGCATCCACCCAAGGTTGACTCTGTGAGCCCGAAGCTTCAGAGGTGCAAGCTCCTACAAGCAAAACAAATAAATCATTAAATCTGGGGTATGTGTTTGAAAAATAACGAAATAATTTCCACCGGCAACTTTCATTATTACCCGTTGATCCACGGACATAGCGTAAGACTGGTGTTGTTTGTCCCAGTGATCATCGAGAAGCCAATCCATCATCCTAACCATTTGAATTTTTTTGAAAAAAGGTATTCAACACGATTAACTTTTGAATACACAAAAACGAAACTACGGCTACTACATGCAAAATTTGAAAAAATGCTTTCTTCTCAAACCATATAAATAACATCATCCTATGAATACAAAATAACTAAACTAAGCCTACTTGAATACTAACTACACTAACATCATCCTCCCCCTCTCTTAAATTCATCTAACTCATCTAAAATAACATCTAATACCATCTAACATAATGTAGATTTCCAACATAGAAGAGTTTTTTTTTCAATACATACTAACTACACTAAGGTTACATATATCTTATAAATCATCTACAAATCATAAATCCCACATATGCAAGATTCTAATCTATTCAAAAAAGATTACACAAATCTTCAAAAAAAATGTATGGATAGAAAGAAGGGGATCGGAGGAGTGTACCTTGTAGGATCGAAGGGTGAAGAAATCCACGGACAAAACCCTCAGATCTGAAGCTTTTTGGGATTGAGATTGAGAGAAGGGGAGGAGAGGATCCAGCAGCCGCCGGTGTAACTGCAAGGGGTGGGGATTGGGCCTGCGCGTGGCTGCTGGATAAGTCATAGTGCAGCGCCTGGCTCGGAGGCGCTGCACATTACATTGTGTGGCGCCTAGCTGGTAGGCGTTGCACGGCGGGGTGCGGGCCCGGGGGCTGCCACGGTGGACAGGCGTGCAACGCCTCCGAGGCAGGCGCTGCACAGTAGGGTGCAGCGCCGTCGTGGCAGGCGCTACAAAAAAAGGTTAAGGCTGTGAAATAGTTTCGCGGGCAGTTCATTCTGTGAATTGATTGCAACAACAGGTCAAAATAGTCAAATTTGCACAGAAAGGAGGACCGTAGTGGGGCTTGGGAATGTGCTGATGGCTACTTGATGTGATGGACGTGCTTTTGTTGTCTTGCGCTGGATTCGATCTCCTACTTAGGTCGTGCCAACGAGAAAAACGGCTCATGCTTGCTTAAACACTCTAGCCGGCAGTGCGATAATGTGGTAGACGCCTTTTCTTACAAATTTTACACTTGTGATATTAAGAAAATAGTTCCCATGGCAAATCTAATAATTGTAGGCATGAAGAAATTTATCCACAACATGAGGCACTTCTTTAGGTGGACTCGCGGCGGATACAAACCACACGCGGGGCAGCAGGCCGTACGTGTTGTGCACACCGTTGCTCACGTCGCCTCTAGGGTGGCGGTTCGGGCGAACCCTAGCGGCGGCCTCCTCCGACCATCTCTCACCCTTACTTCCCCGTAGCCGTCGGAGGAGAACGGCGAGCGAAGCTCGCCGGCGGCCGGCGGAATCTCCTCCTCTCACCGCGAGAGGATCTCTGGCTGAGACACAACGACACCCCTGGGCGCCTGGCGTGGAGGCGGAGTTCGCACGTTCGAGCGGCGACCCGATTGGATCACTGCGGCTCTACGAGCGCTGGCGGTGACGAATCTGGGGTTTCCCATCCCAGACCAGTTTCTCCTCCGGGTGGTGCGGGCTCGGGCAACCGGCGGCCTTGAGCGGTGGTGGGCGCGCGCTTGGCTTTCCTCCTTCACCGGCTTGGTTGGGGGCTACCGGAGGCGTTGCCGTGGTGCCGGATCGGAACATGGAGGTGGCAGCGTCCCCCTGTCAGGGATGATGGGCCAGGTGGTGGGTCCTTGTGGCGGCATCGGTGGCGACAGATCTTGGGATCCCGGTCCCGGGGACGTCGCAAGATGCATGTGGCGGCCGGAGGTTTCTCTGGCGTCGGCAGCACTTGATGCGGGATCGCGATGGCAGTTGTCGTTGTATGAGCGACGATAACGATGGGTGCGACGATGGGTGCTCCCTGTAGTGCCTGGTATCGGGGCGATGGACCCTCTTCACCAATGGTGGCGGACTCCAGGGACGTGTGGGCGAGAGTCTGGATCTCGAGGCGGTGACGGCCTTTCTGAGGCTGGTGGCGGGATGGGACGTCCCTGAGGGAGTCCTGAATTTGGGGGTCCACGAGTGTCCAGTCTACCGAAGCTGGGCCGGACAAATGGGCCGTGAAGATGGAGATAAATGGACATCCCCTGTGTCCGGTTAGGACTCCTGTGTATGTAGAAAGGCAGGATAGATGTTCGTATGTAATGATTCCTTTCTTCCCAAGTAATCTTTGTAACCCTAGGACTCCTCCGGTGGATATATAAATCGGAGGGTCTTGTGTGTAGAACATAGGCTAGACTTCTAGGGTTTAGCCATTACGATCTTGAGGTAGATCAACTCTTGTAAACCTATATTCATCAAGATCAGTCAAGCAGGAAGTAGGGTATTACCTCGATAGAGAGGGCCCAAACCTGGGTAAACATCGTGTCCCCAGTCCCTTGTTACCACCGATATTTAGACGCATAGCTTGGGCACCCCTACCCGAGATCTGCCGGTTTTGACACCGACAATGGTGCTTTCATTGAGAGCTCCGCTGTGTACTCGCGAGAAGGGATCGGTGGCTCGTCTTGTCATCAACAGCTCGACGGGTTCGCTGTATGCGCCTGCATGGCTATCAAGCCAACCGCACCCCCCGCGGTCATCGAGCACCACTCCTACATCGGCTCCGAACACTCCGAAGACACGACTCCGGCGGATTCCCCGTCCTTAAATGAGCTGCTGGATAGCATCGCCGCCCTGGGGCTTTCATCACCCAATGATCATATCAGGCTTAAATCCGATCAGCAGGAGGACAATTCCACCCCGATCACTCACCCGGTGGCGGTCGTCGAGGAACGGGCCGAAGATTTTTCTCCTCATGAGACGGAGACCAGCGTTATCCGGATCTCCGAACCCTTTGAACCGAACACCCTTCCTTCGGGTGGGACTTCGCGTCTTTCGAGCTCAGGGACAGACACCGGGCCCAGAGATCCTACAGGACCTGGATCGTCCACACCAGAGGTTGTACGAACCCTGGATCAAATAATCACTTCAAGCCCATGGAGCGACGCGGCAATCACTTTTTCTGCCGACGACGAACCGCGAGTCCGGCCGGTCCGAGCCACAACCGCTCTTGTACTAAACCCAATAGTAGACGGCTTTTGCCTTACTAAAGTACTCATGACAGTGGCAACGGACTCAATCTGATATACGAGGACACGCTTGCAAAAATGCAGGTTGATAAATCCCGCATTGACCAAAGTAATACAACCTTCAGAGGAATTATTCCCAGCAGGGACGCCCGTTGTTCGGGAAGTATTAAGTTCGACGTAGTATTCAGTACACCCGAGAACTACAGGTCGGAGGAACCTCTCTTCCACATTGTCCTCTTCAACAGCGGATACCACGCTCTTCTAGGGTGGGACGCTTTCTCACGCTTTCAGGCCATACCCCATTACGGGTACATGAAGCTCAAAATATCAGTGCCTAATGGAATAATCACAGTAACGAGTGATCTCGACAGAGCACTCTGTGCCGAGAACAAGACCGCATCCTTAGCCCTAGAGGCACTACGTGAAGCCTTTGCGGTCGAAGAATTAACCACCATACGATCCACGGTCGACAAGGATGACGTAGTCCTTGATAAAAGATCGAAATCTACCTCCTTCAAGCATGCAGATGAAATTATCAAATTTCAAGTGCATCGGACGAACCCCAACAAGACGACATCCATTGGGGCACAGCTGGACCCGATGGTAGACAACGCCTTGCGCACCTTCCTTCGCAAAAACTGGGACATATTCGCCTGGCACCTTTCAGACATGCCTGGAATCCCACGCAGGCTGGCCGAACACAGCCTTAACATCATCAAAGGGTTCAAACCAGTCAAGCACTCACTGCGACGATCTTCCGAACCCAAAAGACAAGCGATGGGGGAAGAACTGGCCAAGTTACTGGAAGCCGGATTCATAAGGGAAATTAAACATCCGGATTGGCTAGCCAGCTTAGTCATGGTACCAAACAATGATAAATCCTGACGCCTTTGTGTCGACTTTACGGACCTAAACAAGGCTTGCCCTAAGGATCCTTTTCCACTGCCCCGCATTGATCAAATTATCGATGCAACCGCAGGACATGACTCGTTGTGTTTCCTTGATGCTTACTCCGGATACCATCAGATAAAAATGAAGGAATCCGACCAGGCCACGACGGCGTTTATTACTCCGTACGGGCCCTTTTGCTTCAACACTATGACCTTTGGGCTCAAAAATGTTGGTGCCACGTATCAACGCATGATTCAAACATGCTTAGAGAAACAAATTGGCAAGACAGTGGAGGCATACGTCGACGATATAGTCATCAAGACCAAACACGTCAAAACATTAGTGGATGATCTCCGCCTCACATTCGATAACCTCCGAACATATGACATACGGCTAAATCCGGAAAAATGTGTCTTCGGCGTTCTGGCCGGAAAGCTGTTAGGATTCATCGTATCCCATAGAGGAATTGAGGCGAACCCAGCTAAAATCCGGGCCTTGTCACAACTGACTATGCCAACCGATCTAAAACAAGTCCAAAAGCTAGCAGGTTGTGTGGCGGCCTCAAGCCGCTTTATCTCCAGACTGGGAGAAAAAGCATTACCACTTTAGAGACTGCTGAGGCACACAGACAACTTCGAATGGACGAATGCGGCCACGGCCGGATTGGAGGAGATAAAAACCCTATTAGCGGGCAACCTAATCCTAGCCGCTCCAAGTGTTGGCAAGCCAATGCTGCTTTATATCTCAGCCACTCACTAGGTAGTGAGTGCGGTACTCGTCGTCGAACGAGAGGAAGAGGGGCATAAATTCCCTATCCAAAAACCGGTATACTACGTATCAGTGGTTATCACACCGTGCAAGTCACGATACACCCATTATCAAAAAATTGCCTATGCGGTGTTCATGGCATCCCGGAAGCTCTGACACTACTTTCAAGAGTGTTTGATTACAGTGGCATCCGAAGTACCGCTCAATGACATCATAAAAAATAAAGACGCCACATGACGCATAGCCAAATGGGCCATCGAGCTCTTGCTGTTCTAAATAACATACAAGCCACGCCGGACTATTAAATCTCAGGTGCTGGCCGACTTTGTCGCAGAATGGACTGAGGGTGAACTCCCTACAGAGTACGGAGCATACTCCCACTGGACCATGTATTTCGACGGCTCAAAAATGCTAGCCGGATTGGGGGCCGGATTCATCTTGATATCTCCAACAGGGGATACAGTCCGTTACGTACTGCAAATCATGTATGCGGACTCAAACAATGCTGCCGAATATGAGGCATTACTGCACGGTCTCCGCATGGCCGTATCCATGGGCATACAATGCCTCGAGGTGTGCGGAGACTCCAACCTCGCAATATCTCACGTAAACGGAGAATTTAATGTGAAGGATTCAAAGATGGCAGCTTGTCGAAACGCCATATTAGAAATATCGGCTCGATTTGAGGGGCTGGAATTTCACCATGTAGCTCGGGACAGTAACCTGGCAGCGGATATACTCGCTCACATGGGCGCCAAACACGACCTAGTCCCACCTAATACCTTTGTAGAAAGGATGTTTAAACCATCAGTGACATGGCAGGACGAGGGCGGAGACGCTAATTCAGGCCCGAACACGCCCCCACCAGCCGCACTCAATATAGATATCATCAGGGATTCATACATGGAAATAACATCTTCGGCTCATGAGATCATGGCTATTATAGCCCCTGGACCGAACCCTTCCTAGCCTACATTAATAGACAGGAACTCCCCGATGACCAAAAAGGCCCGTTGCATAATTCGGCATTCTAAAGCCTATAAAGTTCACGAAGGTGAATTATACAAGAAAATCACTACTAGTGTTCTCCAAAGGTGCATCTCTAAAGAGGAGGGACGACAACTTCTAGCCGAAATACATGCTGGCATGGGCGGCTGATGTCGCTTAAAGCTACGTCAGTTTTTCCACAAAGAGGAAGGGATGATGCAGCATAACGGCGGTAGGTATTTCCCTCAGATGTGAAACCAAGGTTACCGAACCAGTAGGAGAACCAAGCAACACAACATAAACAACACCTGCACACAAATAACAACACCTCGCAACCCGACGTGTTAAAGGGGTTGTCAATCCCTTTCGGGTAACGAACGTGAGGGAGAGAGATAAATATTGGTAGATTGGTTGATAAATAAGATAAATTGCAGCAAGATAATTTTGGGTTTTTGGTTTAGTAGATCTGAAAATAAAAAGCAAAAGCAAATAGATCACAAAGGCAAATATATGAGAAAGAAGACCCGGGGGGCGTAGGTTTCACTAGTGGCTTCTCTCGAGAAAAATAGCAACGGTGGGAGAAAAAACTACTATTGGGCAATTGATAGAACTTCAAATAATCACAACGATATCCAGACAATGATCATTACATAGGCATCACATCCAAGATTAGTAGACCGACTCCTGCCTGCATCTAATACTATTACTCCACACATCGACCGGTATCCAGCATGCATCTAGTGTATTAAGTTCATGGAAAAACGAAGTAATGCATTAAGAACGATGACATTATGTAGACAAGATCCGTTTATCTATGGCGTTAGATATGGATCTCGTCGTTTTATCCTTAGTGGCAACGATACATACGTGTCGGTTCCCCTTCTGTCACTGGGATCAAGCACCGTAAGATCAAACCCACTACCGGGCACCTCTTTGCAAGATAAATAGATCAAGTTGGCCAAACAAAACCCAATATCGGAAGAAATATGAGGCTATAAGCAATCATGCATATAAGAGATCAAAGACACTCAAATATCTTTCATGGATACAACAAGATAGATCTGATCATAAACTCAAAGTTCATTGGATCCCAACAAACACATCGCAAAAATAGTTACATAATATGGATCTCCACGGGACCATTGTATTGAGAATCAAGAACGAGAGAGAAATCCATCTAGCTACTAACTACGGACCCGTAGGTCTACAAAGAACTACTCACGCATCATCGGAGAGGCACCAATGGAAGTGGTGAACCCCTCCGTGATGGTGTCTAGATTGGATCTGGTGTTTCTGGACTCTACGGCGGCTGGATGAATATTTCGTTGACTCGCCTAGGGTTTCTGGAATATTGGGGTATTTATAGAGCAAAGAGGCGGTCCGGGGGGCACCTGAGGTGGGCACAACCCACCAGGGCGCGCCTGGGCCTCCTGGCGCGCCCTGGTGGGTTGTCCCCTCCTTAGGACCCCCCCCTAGGTGCCACCAGGGCCCATAGTGTTCCTTCTGGCCCCAAACAATCTCCAAAAAGTTTCGCCGTGTTTGGGCTCCGTTTGATATTGATTTCCTGCGATGTAAAAAACATGCAGAAAACAACAAATGGCACTTGGCACTATGTCAATAAGTTAGTACCAAAAAATATAAAATGACTGTAAAATGATTATAAAACATCCAAGAATAATAATATAACAACATGGAACAATCAGAAAAATATAGATAGGTTGGAGATGTATCAGCATCCCCAAGCTTAACTCCTACTCGTCCTCAAGTAGGTAAGTGATAAGAACAGAATTTTTGATGTGGAGTTCTGTTTATCAAGTCATATCATATTCTTTTCTTTATAGCATGGACATTTGGACTTTTATACGGTTCAAAGCAATAGTCTAGTTTTGATATAATAATTTAGATACTCAAGCATATCAACAAGCAAGCATGTCTTTCAAAATATCAATGCTAAAACAATTCATCCCTACCCCATCATGCTCTATCATTGATCCATTCATGAAACACACTCGCATATTAATTACATCCAATGCTCAAGTACGATCATAGAGTTTACTAGTTGGTGCTTGTAAGAGAAGACGGAGACTCAAATTCAAAAATAAAAATTGCATAAGTAAAGAAAGGCCCTTCGCATAGGGAAGTAGGGATTTGTAGAGGTGCCAGAGCTCAAAAAGCTTAAATTGAGAGATAATTTTTTTTGGAGGTGTACTTTTCCCACCAACGAGAACGACTTGAGGTTCCCAACACTTTCCATGCTAGATATATCATAGGCGGTTCCCAAACGGAAAATAAAGTTTATTCCTTTTCCACCAAACTTTCACAAGCCATGGCTAGCCAAATCCACGTTTGCCTTCCATACCAACACTTTTCAAGGAAATTATTATTTGACAACATAAAGTAATATTTTTTTCATTTCAGGACTGGGCATCCATAATACCTTTGTCGTACACTCGTGCAATGACAAGTGAATAAACACTCATCGTGAGAATAACACATCCAACATGGAAAATATTGGCCACCCCTCACCGCCTCGCGAGCGGTTCGGGCACAGAAAAGGGAAATTTATTTTGAAAATTAGAGATGGCACATATAAATTTTCTTAGAACGGCAAGGGAATACCGCATATAGGTAGGTATGGTGGACTCATGTGGAAAAACCGGGATAAAGGATTTTGGATGCACAAGTAGAGATAATACTTAGTGCAAAATGAAGGCTAGCAAAAGACTGGGAAGTGACCAACCATGAAACAAATTACATCGTAAGCGAACATTGAGCATAAATAAAACCGAATAATGCACCAAAAGTAGGATATAATTTCATTGCATAATTATTGACTTTCGTGCTTGCATAGGGAACCATAAACTTTAACACTAGTATTCTTACTAAAGCACAATTACTCATCAACATGACTCACATATCATATCATCATGTCTCAAAACTATTACAAGGAATCAAGTTTATTTTGTCCAATGATCTTCATGACATTGTTTTGCTTTATCCTTCTTGGATCTATCACTTTGGGACTAATTTTCATGTGTTGTTTTTCACAAGCTCAAACAAATATAAGTGAAGATCATGAGCATAATTTTTTCTTTCTTCTCTCAAAATAATATAAGTGAAGCAAGAGAGAATTTCTTTAAAATTTATTAACTTCCAAATAAATCTAAGTGAAGCAAGATAGTATTTCTTCAAAAATACTAAGCACGCCGTGCTAAAAAATATATAAGTGAAGTACTAGAGCAAGTCCTAGCTCATAAAGATTTTAGTGAAGCATAGAGAGCTATTCTAGCAAGTCATGGCATAATTTTGGCTCTCTCAAATAGGTGTGTAAAGCAAGGATTGATGACTTAAAATCAAAATAAAACAATCAAAGACTCATATCATACAAGACGCTCCAACCAAAACACATATCATGTGATGAATAAAAATATAGTTTCGAGTGAAATACTGATAGTTGTTGGAAGAAAGCGGGGATGCCACTCGGGGGCATCCCCAAGTTTAGTTGGTTGCTCATTTTTGGATTAATAGCTTGGGATTCCGGGGCATCCCCAAGCTTAGGCTCTTACATCCTTCCTTCATCCATCGTAAGATAACCCAAAACTTGAAAACTTCAAACACACAAAACTTTAACAAAACCTTCGTGAGATCCGTTAGTGTAAGAAAGAAAACCACTACTATAAGTATTGTATCAAACCAATTCATATTTTGTTTTTGTATTATATCTACTGTATTCCAACTTTTCTATGGCAAAAACTCATCAAAGAAAACCATAGAGCCATCAAAACAAGCACACAACACAAAGAAAACAGAATCTATCAAAAACAGAACAGTCTGTAGTAATCTGGAAGTTTCAAAAACTTCTGGAACTCTAAAAAACTTGAAAAACATATGGCCATGTGAGAAATTTGTATATTAATCTTCTGCAAAAAGAATAAACTAAAAAGCACTTTTCTGTTAAAAATGAGAATTTTCCTCGTGAGCGCAAAGTTTCTGTCTTTTTCAGCAAGATCAAACAACTATCACCCAAGAAGATCCTATCGGTTCTACTTGGCACAAACACTAATTCAAACATAAAAGACACAAGCATACCAGTAGAATAATTGTGGTAACACTCAAGAATATAAAGTAAAAAGCAAAAATAAATTTTATTCGTTGGGTTGCCTCCCAACAAGCTCTTTCTTTACAGCCATTAAGATAGGCTTGGAATTTCAATGATGATCACATGAAAGAAAGAATTGAAGCACAAATAAAGCATCATAAAATATGTGACAAACTCATTTAAGTCTAACATACTTCCTATGCATAGAAATTTTATACGCAAACAAATTATCAAGGCAAGAAATATCTGGCGTATGCAAGGAAGAAGAAATAAACAATAGCAATCTCAACATAACGAGGTGTGATTTAGTAGCATGAAAATTTCTACAACCATATTTTCCTCTATCATAATAATTACATGTAGGATCATACTCAAATTCAACAAAATAGCTATCATATAAAATTTTCTTTTCATGATCCACATGCATAAGAAGTTGCCACTCTTCTAAAATAGTGGGATTGTCATCAAATAAATTCACGACCTCTCCAAACCCACTTTCAATATCATTGCAATCATAGTTATCAATATCATATTCATCATGGGGCATAAATAAATTTTCAAGATCGTAACAAAAATCGCCCCAATCACGATCATTGCAATAAGTAGAGGACATAGCAAAATTAGCATCCCCAAGCTTGGGGTTCTCCACATTATTAGCACAATTTACATTAATAGAATTTATAGTAAAATCATTGCAATCATGTTTTTCATTCAAGGAGCTATCATGAATCACTTCATAAATTTCTTCACATAATTTTCAGATTCATGAATCTCAAAAAAACTTCATAAAGATAATCTAGTGAACTCAATTCACTAGCAATGGGTTCATCATAATTGGATCTCTTGAAAAGATTAGCAAGTGGACGAGGATCCATATCAATAGATTTTTAGCAAGCGAATATGCAAGCAAATATAAGACACATGGCAACACAAGAACACGTTATTTTGGTATTGGAAAATCACACAACTTAGTGTTCTCCCGCGTCATCTTGACCAGTTGTAAACAAGAACACAAGTAGGCGATAGATCCGACCGGAAAACATCGAATGAAAAAGAGGGTGAATAAAACGGCAAATATTTGTGAAGTGGGGGAGAGGAAAACGAGAGGCAAATGACAAATAATGTTATTGCTAGGAGATGAGATTTTTTATTAGGAACCTGGTATATGTGGCAAATTTGACTATTTTGACCTGTTGCTGTAATCAATTCACAGAATGAACTGCCCGTGAAACTATTTCACAGGCATAACCTTTTTTTGTAGCGTCTGCCACGACGGCGCTGCACCCTACTGTGCAGCGCCTGCCTCGGAGGCGTTGCACGCCTGTCCACCGTGGCAGCCCCCGGGCCCGCACCCCGCCGTGCAACGCCTCCCAGCTAGGCGCCACACAATGTAATGTGCAGCGCCTCCGAGCCAGGCGCTGCACTATGACTTATCCAGCAGCCGCGCTGGACCCCCACTCCCCCACTCACACTCTCTCCCACTCCCCCACCCGAGCTTAGGCCCCTCTCCCACTCTCTTCCCCTCTCAAATCCTCTCTCAAATCTTGCTTATTTGAAGAATTTGTCCGTGGATTTCGAAGTCAAGCCCTCCCTAAAGGTAATCACCTCTGATCCCCTTGTTTTGATCCAAGTAATGTTATCAAATTGCTCAAATGTTGCTAGTTTGGGGAAACCATAGTTTTGTTTGGATCTAGTGATTTGCATGGAGAAGTGACATTTAGTGATTTGGGGTGTTCTATGTGTGTTCTTATGGGTGTTCTTATGGGTATTGTTATGTTGTTGTTAGGGTTAGGTTATGGTTATGGTTAGGGTTATGGTTAGGGTTATGTTTAGGGTTATGGTTAGGGTTGTTGTTTGATATATATATTAGGGTTTCCATTCTTTGTTAATCTTTGCATTTAGTACTCATGAAAGCAATGTTACATTGTGTTTTTGGAATGCTTATAGGGATGGGAAGAACATGTGTGTTTGTTCATCATGGGGACAAAGACGCCTTGTTGAAAGGAAATATTGAACCGGACCTGGATGAGCTTGACATTGTGTTTGATAGTAGTCCTAGCTATGCGGAGCTCTTGCAACAAGTTCATAGTGCGAAGATGTAAATAGTGCGAATGGAAAATAGTAAAGGGCAAATACCACAAAGTTCATCATTGGGCCTGCAGGGATCACTGAGTTGCCTTTCCGGACTAATGCGTTGTACTCGTGCTGGGCTATATCATCGAATACGGTGGGATCTTCCAAAATATCCTCAACATACGCCAGCTTGCATACCTCCACACGGGTTCTTGCAAGGAACCATGTGAGATAGTTGTTGAACGCAAACGGGCAGTGCTCACGAAGCGGGGCTCCTTTGTTGCGCCTAGCTTGATCAACACTATACTGCCACTGCACAACATACTTCCTGTGATGCTTGGCCCAGTCCTTGATCTTACGCTGCTTTTTCCTATCCAACCTGGAAGTTAGAAACATACTATTAGAACCATCGATGAGGCCGACAAGCAGCTAGGTGCTCAAGGTTAGTTATATCTTACGCGTGTAGCATTCGGTCCATGTCCTCCCACTCCGGCGGGTGTGTCTGGAACAAACCAAACTGGCGGTACACCCGATGTGGCAGGTGAACCTCGACTGCCCAATTGCATATGAGTGGCTACCGCATATGCCAGAGTTCCCTATCCCTGGTGCACATCGGATTCAGCGCGAACTCCATAGGGTTCCCAAAACTCTCTCCACTTACATACGGTTCCCATACAACCGGCAAAAGGGGATAAAATGCAAAATTGATATCTAGTTAAGATATAAGCATGATAATAACTTATGCAATATCGACTCACCTGCTCAGCCGTGATCGCATCCATCTCGCTCCTGTAGAGCTTGTACATGACCGATGGATCATCTGTCATCTCATTTAACACATCCCACTTGTAAGCCCAAGTGGGGAGCCGTAGTGGGTCATGTTTCTCGTCCCAAGGATCGTACTTCACGGTCTTCGGTCGTCCAACCGGCAAATGCTCCCAGCTCCATATGGAAAGTGCGAGCAAACAACCACCGATACCTCCAGATAGCCTGCAACTGGCTTCGTCCAACTGCACATAAAAAAGAACATGATTGAATTAACAACAAGATCGCATTTAGCACGTACCAATGAGGTGAAATATAAACAACTTCATACCTGTCTATACAAGTAAGCCAGTGTCGCCGAACCCCAACTCCATTTGCTATCGAAGACGGTCAACGCCTTAAGCCACATCCATGGAGCATTCTTGCCCGTGCCATCAACAAACATAGTCTTGGATATCACATACCACATGTAGACACGAGCATGTGTCTTCACCGTGTCCTCATCAACCTCCAAAGGGCAAGAACCAAAGTGCGTAGTAATCCAGGTGTAAGGGGCACCGGCTGCGACTCTTTCATTCTTCTTGCCTTCACCTTCTGGTTCCTGAGGCTCTAGAGGAACCATACCGATAAGGGCATCATCTGCTCGCGCCACCCATCTGAATCAGTGCTCATACATAAAGGAATGCCATCGACAGGAAGACCGGTGATCATTGCTATATCCTGAAGCGTCACCGTCATCTCCCCGGTCCGCAGATGGAAACTGTGCGTCTCCGCCTCCAGTGATCAATGAGCGCGGTGAGTACCGGAACATTGTTGGGTGGCGTCGACCGGCTGACCAACTGAATGAAAGGGAGAAGTCCTGTCTCCCTAACATATGGTGTGTAGCGCTCATCATAGCGCATCCACCCAAGGTTGACTCTGTGAGCCCGAAGCTTCAGAGGTGCAAGCTCCTACAAGCAAAACAAATAAATCATTAAATCCGGGGTATGTGTTTGAAAAATAACGAAATAATTTACACCGGCAACTTTCATTATTACCCGTTGTTCCACGGACATAGCGTAAGACCGGTGTTGTTTGTCCTAGTGATCATCGAGAAGCCAATCCATCATCCTAACCATTTGAATTTTTTTGAAAAAAGGTATTCAACACGATTAACTTTTGAATACACAAAAACGAAACTACGACTACTACATGCAAAATTTGAAAAAATGCTTTCTTCTCAAACCATATAAATAACATCATCCTATGAATACAAAATAACTAAACTAAGCCTACTTGAATACTAACTACACTAACATCATCCTCCCCCTCTCTTAAATTCATCTAACTCATCTAAAATAACATCTAATACCATCTAACATAATGTAGGTTTCCAACATAGAAGAGTTTTTTTTTCAATACATACTAACTACACTAAGGTTACATATATCTTATAAATCATCTACAAATCATAAATCCCACATATGCAAGATTCTAATCTAATCAAAAAAGGATTACACAAATCTTCAAAAAAAAAGAAAATGTATGGATAGAAAGAAGGGGATCGGAGGAGTGTACCTTGTAGGATCGAAGGGTGAAGAAATCCACAGACAAAACCCTCAGATCTGAAGCTTTTTGGGATTGAGATTGAGAGAAGGGGAGGAGAGGATCTAGCAGCCGCCGGTGTAACTGCAAGGGGTGGGGATTGGGCCTGCGCGCGGCTGCTGGATAAGTCATAGTGCAGCGCCTGGCTCGGAGGCGCTGCACATTACATTGTGTGGCGCCTAGCTGGGAGGCGTTGCACGGCGGGGTGCGGGCCCGGGGGCTGCCACGGTGGACAGGCGTGCAACGCCTCCGAGGCAGGCGCTGCACAGTAGGGTGCAGCGTCGTCGTGGCAGGCGCTACAAAAAAGGTTATGGCTGTGAAATAGTTTCGCGGGCAGTTCATTCTGTGAATTGATTGCAACAACAGGTCAAAATAGTCAAATTTGCCGGTATATGTTGACGGTGCTCCCCGGCAACGGCTCCGGAAATTCCTTTTGATGTCGCTTAAAGCTACGACGGGTTTTCCCCAAAGAGGAAGGGATTATGCAACACAGCGGCGGTAGGTATTTCCCTCAGATGTGAAACCAAGGTTATTAAACCAGTAGGAGAACCAAGCAGCACAACGTAAACAGCAGCTGCACACAAATAACAACACCTCGCAACCCGACGTGTTAAAGGGGTTGTCAATCCTTTCGGATAACGAAAGTGGGAAAGATATAAATATTGGTAGATTGATTGATAAATAAGATAAATTTCAGCAAGGTATTTTTGGGTTTTTGGTTTAGTAGATCTAAAAATAAAAGCAAAGGCAAATAGATCGCAAAGGCAAATATATGAGAAAGAAGACCCGGGGGCCATAGGTTTCACTAGTGGCTTCTCTCGAGAAAAATAGCAACGGTGGGTGAACAAATTACTGTTGGGAAATTGATAGAACTTCAAATAATCATGACGATATCCAGGCAATGATCATTACATAGGCATCACATCCAAGATTAGTAGACCGACTCCTGCCTGCATCTAGTACTATTACTCCACACATCGACCGCTATCCAGCATGCATCTAGTGTATTAAGTTCATGGAAAAATGGAGTAATGCATTAAGAACGATGACATGATGTAGACAAGATTCGTTTATCTATGGCATTAGATATGGATCTCGCCATTTTATCATTAGTGGCAACGATACATACGTGTCGGTTCCCCTTCTGTCACTGGGATCAAGCACCGTAAGATCGAACCCACTACTGAGCACCTCTTCCCATTGCAAGATAAATAGATCAAGTTGGCCAAACAAAACCCAATATCAGAGAAGAAATATGAGGCTATAAGCAATCATGCATATAAGAGATCAAAGAAACTCAAATAACTTTCATGGATATAAAAATATAGATCTGATTATAAACTCAAAGTTCATCGGATCCCAACAAACACACCGCAAAAAGAGTTACATCATATGGATCTCCAAGAGACCATTGTATTGATAATCAAAAGAGAGATAGGAAGCCATCTAGCTACTAACTACGGACCCGTAGGTCTACAAAGAACTACTCACGCATTATCAGAGAGGCACTAATGGAAGTGGTGAACCCCTCCGTGATGGTGTCTAGATTGGATCTGGTGTTTCTGGACTCTGCTGTGATACGTCCAAAACGTATCTATAATTTCTGCTTGCTCCATGCCACTTTTGGGTGATATTGCTATGATATTCATACACTTCCATACACTTTTGATCATATTTGGACTAACTTACTAATCCAGTGCACCCCAGTGCCAGTTTCTGTTTTCGGCTGTTTTTGTATTTCAGGTTTTCACGTTTCGAGAACTGCCCAGAAAAAATATAAAAAAAATCAGCGAACCGGAAACAACACTGCGTCCAAAGGGCAGCCTGGGGGGGCCACAGGGGCTCCAGGCGCCCTGTGGGCGCGCCCCCCTGGGCCGCGCCGGGGGGGCGCCTGGGCCCCCTGAGACTCCCCCGGTGCCCTACTTTGGCATATATTTAAAGGGTCCTCCGTAACCCTCAGAACAGGACTTCTTTTCGCGATCCCATCTCTGTTCTGCCGCCGCCGCCGCTTCCAAGATCGGGAGCACCAGGAGAACTCTTCCCGGCACCCTGCCGGAGGGGAGGATCACCACCGGGAGCTTCTCCACCACCATGGACGCCTCCCGGATGACTCGTGAGTAGTCTCCCTTGGACCATGAGTCCATGATCAGTAGCTATGTGATGTTCTCCTCCCGTTCTTGTGCTTCACTAATTAGTCCTCGTGAGATGCCCTACATGATCGAGGCACCTATGTAATCCTTATGTTGTTGCTATGTTGAGTTTGCTGGGATCCGATGGATTATGAGATTATGTTCAGATTGATCTTGAGTAATATATTTGATCTACCTCTTTTATATTTTAGTTCATAAGTAATTCTTGCATGTTCTCCGTTGTTATTTATTGCTTTGGCCGAGTAGTAGGTAGTGACTCCAAGAGGGAACGTTATGCTCGATTGTGGGTTTATGCCCCTCGATGACTAGCTTGAGTGACAGAAACATGAGTCTAGGGGATGTGTTGTTGCCACAAGGGGGAAAACAATGGTGTTTGTGCCCGCGGGTGCAAGGATTGTTTACTTTACGCAAAGTTATTTTAATGCAGTTGTCTGTTGCATTGAGTTTACACTATGGGTGGGACTCGCAACTTAATACTAGCGAGATGTTCTGGATAGATATCTCAAGGTGGATGATTAGTAGTAGATATTTATGGATTTCGGTCTACTTACTTTGGCGTACCGCCCATGCTTTGAACCTCAACCTTTCTTGCAATGTAATCAGCATTTGTATGCGCTCGTGGGTCCTGTCAATTGCCCAGTTGTAATTTGTTTACCTCACATAGTTGTTTATCGTCTTTTGGGAGAGAGACATCACTAGTGAACATCATGAGACTCCGGTCCATATTACCATCATTGATCACATCCACTATTTAGTTTTTCGTTATTTACTTACTATTGCAAAACACTATCTATCACTACTATCATATTGTTTTTAACCCTTTGTGAACTACAAGGCCGGAGAGATTGACAACCTCTCTATACTCGTTGGGAGCAGAGTTATTTGTATCTGTGTGCAGGTCCACGTTGATTGCTAATTGCGCCGTTAGCAATTGACACCTACTTGTTTAACCTAGGAGTCTCTGGGGATTCGATCCTTGGCATCTTTGCTAGGGGAAAACACTTCTACTTACTGCATCTTACACCTTCCACTTGGGGTAACCAACGAGGGGTTCGAGGCCCATCAAGGAGTATTTTCTGGCGCCGTTGCCGGGGACTCCACTCTTCAGGATAGGGGAGTTGCATGCTATCTTTTACCTTTGCTTTTTAGTCTTGTTAGTTTACCTTTCATTTTTGCTTTAGTTCTTTTTATCGAAAATCACAAAAATAGTTATCTTGCTTGCTTGCTACTATGGGTTCCACCGAGAACACCAAGTTGTGTGACTTCACTAGTCACAACAACGATGACTTTATCAGCACACCTATCACTACACCTGCCACTTCAGCACCTTCATATGAAATTAAACCTGCTTTACTGAACTTAGTTATGAAAGAACAATTCTCCGGTGCTGGAGATGATGCTGCTTTACACTTGAACAACTTTGTTGAACTTTGTGATATGCAAAAGTACCAAGAAATAGATGGTAATATTGTTAAGCTTAAGCTTTTTCCTTTCTCTTTGAGAGGAGGAGCAAAAATTTGGTTTTCGTCTTTGCCTAGAAATAGCATAGATTCATGGGACAAGTGCAAAGATGCTTTTATCGGAAAATACTATCCACCTGCTAAAATTATCCAACTTAGAAGTAACATCATGAATTTTACACAATTGGATAATGAACACGTTGCCCAAGCTTGGGAACGTATGAAGTCTCTTATCAAAAACTGCCCTACTCACGGTTTGACTACTTGGATGGTTATCCAAACTTTTTATGCAGGCTTGAACTTTACCTCGCGGAACCTGTTAGACTCGGCCACGGGAGGAACTTTTATGTCAACTACACTTGGTGCTGCCACAAAGCTTCTCGATGAGATGATGACCAACTATTCCCAATGGCACACCGAACACGCTCCAACAGGTAGGAAGGTAAACTCTGTCGAGGAGATTTCCTCCCTCAATGAAAAAGTTGACTTGATCATGTCTCTACTTTCGAAGCAATCTACTATTAATCCTCGTGATGTTCCTTTAAATTCATTGATTGCTCAAGAACAAGTAGATGTGAACTTTATCTCTAGAAACAATTTTAACAACAATGCTTATAGGAGTAACTTTGGTAACAATCCTAGACCGTTCCCCTCTAACTCTTATGGGAACAACAATGCTTATCCTAGTACCAAGAACTCCAATACTGAACTAGAGACCATGCTTAGAGATTTCGTCACTACCCAAAAAGCCTTTAATAAGAATGTAGAAGAGAAACTACATAAACTAGATGATCTTTCTTTTAAGGTAGACCACTTAGCCAATGAGGTAAAATTGCTAAAAATTGAAAATTCTCCTCTTAAGGAGAGGGTAGTCATCCCTATTAATGCTACTCAAGTACAAATTAATGAAAATATTAGGATGATGGCTAAGCTAAAAGAAAGATGGGCTAGAGAAAGGGAGGAAGAGGAAAGAATTAAGAGCCTTCCTACCCACCATACTATTGCTACTATCCAAGTTATCGAGGATGCTCACACTCTTAGCACCCAATGTACTCCTGGTCCCAATGGACCTATTAATGGTGATGCTATAGAAACTACCAAATAGGTGAACCTTAAGGACACCACTACTACTTTACTTGATGCTCGTGACCTTGATTTTGATAATTGCACTCTTATAGAAGTTATTGATTTCCTTCACAAGATGTCTAGAGATCCCTGCACTAGCACGCTTAACCTTGCCTTCACAGAGCATATCACTAATGCTCTTATCAAAGCTAGGGAGGAGAAACTTAGAGTAGAAGCCTCCATACCTAGAAAGCTAGAAGATGGTTGGGATCCTATGATAAAAAATTATTTGAATGACTTCTCTTGTTATGCATTATGTGATGTTGGTGCTAGTACCTCTGTTATGCCCAAAAGGATATATGATATGCTTAAATTGAAACCTTATGATTCTTGTTCTTTTGGTGTTCGTCTCGTTGATTCTTCCATAAAGAAACCTTTGGGGAGGATCGATGATGTTCTTATTGTTGTCAATGATAATTATGTGCCCGTTGATTTCACTATTATGGATATTGAATGTGATCCTTCATGTCCAATTATTTTGGGACGTCCCTTTTTGCGCACCGTTGGTGCTGTCATTGACATGAAAGAGGGTAATATAAAATTTCAGTTTTCTCTCAAGAAAGGGATGGAACACTTCCCTCGTAAGAAGGTCAAGTTACCTTTTGAGTCCGTTGTACGGGCTAGTTATCCTTTTACTCTTGATAAAACTTGATCTATGCATTATGCCTAGCTTAAAGGCATAAAAGAAAGCGCTTTTGGGAGGCAGCCCACATGAATAAATTTTTTGCTTTTGTTGTGTCTTGATGTTGTTTACTTCTGTAGCATCATCATTGTATCTTTGCTTTTCATATTTGTGCCAAGTATAGCCTCCGATTGCTAGAAAGTTCAAAAGTTGTGAGGTGCTGTCCAGGAAACATATTTTGTCCTTGGATAGAACAATTCGTATAAAATCACCAGATCATCTTTTTGGTCTGAATTCTTTCGAAAGCGTTCTCTATATAATTGTCTTTCGTGCGTCAGTTTTGAGTTTTTTTATTTGAGTTGCAGAAGTATCCCGAACAGGTCAATTACTGCCTGCTGTTCTGTTTTTCACAGATTCTGTCCTGTTTTGCCTTACCTTCACTTTGCAAATTAAGAACTTGCTTTTTCTTTGCAAAAACCTTTTGGCAATCTTGAGAAACAGTAGAACTTCAAGAATATCTTTATTTCCAGCAAGGTATAATTATTTTATTAAGGGTACTAACCTCGCTAATCAGATTATGATGAGTTGTGTATGAAGGGAGTTTTCAAGTGTGCGAGGGAAGATGATAAAAAGATTCAGGAGTGTCAAGCGCTCAAGCTTGGGGATGCCCCCGTGCACCCCCAAGAAATATTCAAGGAGACTCAAGCGTCTAAGCTTGGGGATGCCCCCCGCGCATCCCCTTCTCCATCAACATTATCAGTTCGTCTTTCGTTTCGCTATATGTTTATCACTTCATATGTTATGTGCTATGCTTGGAGCGTCTTGCTTTTAGTTTTCTTTTTAGTTTTTCATAACGAGTCGGAACTCAGCATTCCTTTATGTGGGAGAGAAACACGCTCCACCTCTACCTAGAACATTACATAGAATTTTCATGTCTATCTATGATGTGTGTGTTCTTTGTCTTTTAAATAGCTACTATCATGCTCTGCTCTTAGTATTCATGCTTATCTTTTCAAGAGCTTCTATTTAGTTGGTTGCTTGAACTCTTTTTTATTACCATGCTCACCTTATTAAGAGAGTTTTCTTCCGTTGCATGGGTTAATGTGTCTATGATAAAGATGCTACTTTCATGATGGTGCTTAGTAGTTCAGGTTTTCTTTTGGTTAATCTCAAATAGCTGGGAGGTTCCCAATGTGTTATTGGAATACCAACTTGGTTTGTTTGCCTATGATATGGTATGGTTTAGTAATATCTTCCTTCGAGAATTTATTTTGATTGACTTGGCGTATGCTCACGCATATTCAAGACTGTAAAGAAAGTCTGTCAAGCCTTGATGATCTTTTGTTTCTAAGTAGCGATATAACTACCATGCCTGATTCAATATTGCTTTGTCGCTCTGCATGATTATGACCGTCATTGCTCTCTTAGTTGGTCGCTCCCAGTCTTTTGCTAACCTCCACCTGCACTAAGCAAACTAACCATGCAATACATAGCTCATGGTAAAGTAGCCTAAAAACTATTGTGGTAAAGAATATGTTGCTTATGTATCTTATTTCTTATGAGTTGCTTGCTGAGCGGTAACCATGTTTCTGGGGACGCCATCAACTATCACACTTTTGTTGAATATCATGTGAGTTGCTATGCATGTTCGTCTTGTCTGAAGTAAGGGTGATTTACCGTGGGTTGAATTAATATGCATATTGTTAGAGAAGAACATTGGGCCGCCAACCAAAGCCATGCATCATGGTGGAAGTTTTAGCTTGGACCTTAATCCTCAATCTCTCATGAGAATATGCTTATGCATTAAAGAGGAGTCCATCGTCTATTTTCTATGTTGTCCCGGTATGGATGTCCTCAAGTTGAGATTTATCAAAAACGAGAAATCAAATGCGATCTATCTCCTTGGACCTTTGTACAGGTGGCATAGAGGTACCCTTTTGTGACACTTGGTTAAAACATATGCAATGCAATGATAACCCATGGGAATCCGAGCTAATTAGGACAACGAGCGAGCACTATTAATATTCGATGCATGAGGCTTGCAACTTATAAGATGATTTATACATGACACATATGAAGTACTACTACCGTTGACACAATTGCTTCCATGTTTTCAAAATAAAAAGATCTAGCACTTAACCTTTCTTTTACCTTTATATTGAAGCACCAACTACTGAGAGCATGATTGTCATTCTGAGTGTAATGTGCATTGTCCCAAAGTAGCATTGTCTTTTGCATGATTGTGATATCGTTTATTCTGAAATGATTGTATCTAGTCATCACTTAAAACCTTGAAGGTGCCCTTGCATTTATGTTTTGCATCACTAAAGGGGGCAAGCTAGATATCACTTTATCATATTTGCAAATCATGTTCATTGCAAATCTTTTTGATGTTTCAGTTTCATGTTGTAAAACTTTCAGTCATTTGTGATTTTCTCTTGAGACAACTTAATTACTATAGAATCATTGTCTCACTAAGCTTTTGTCATATGACTATGAGAAAGTCCTATATGGTTAATAGCATGTCACCACAGAAATTATTCTTGTTATCATTTACCAACTTGAGGACGAGCAGGAATTAAGCTTGGGGATGTTGATACGTCCAAAACGTATCTATAATTTCTGCTTGCTCCATGCCACTTTTGGGTGATATTGCTATGATATTCATACACTTCCATACACTTTTGATCATATTTGGACTAACTTACTAATCCAGTGCACCCCAGTGCCAGTTTCTGTTTTCGGCTGTTTTTGTATTTCAGGTTTTCACGTTTCGAGAACTGCCCAGAAAAATCCAGAAAAATTATATAAAAAATCAGCGAACCGGAAACAACACTGCGTCCGAAGGGCAGCCTGGGGGGGCACAGGGGCTCCAGGCGCCCTGTGGGCGCCCCCCCCCCCCTGGGCCGCGCCGGGGGGCGCCTGGGCCCCCCGAGACTCCCCCGGTGCCCTACTTTGTCATATATTTAAAGGGTCCTCCGTAACCCTCAGAACAGGACTCCTTTTCGCGATCCCATCTCTGTTCCGCCGCCGCCGCCGCTTCCAAGATCGGGAGCACCAGGAGAACTCTTCCCGACACCCTGCCGGAGGGGAGGATCACCACCGGGAGCTTCTCCACCACCATGGACGCCTCCCGGATGACTTGTGAGTAGTCTCCCTTGGACCATGAGTCCATGACCAGTAGCTATGTGATGTTCTCCTCCCGTTCTTGTGCTTCACTAATTAGTCCTCGTGAGCTGCCCTACATGATCGAGGCACCTATGTAATCCTTATGCTGTTGCTATGTTGAGTTTGCTGGGATCCGATGGATTATGAGATTATGTTCAGATTGATCTTGAGTAATATATTTGATCTACCTCTTTTATATTTTAGTTCATAAGTAATTCTTGCATGTTCTCCGTTGTTATTTATTGCTTTGGCCGAGTAGTAGGTAGTGACTCCAAGAGGGAACGTTATGCTCGATTGTGGGTTCATGCCCCTCGATGACTAGCTTGAGTGACAGAAACATGAGTCTAGGGGATGTGCTGTTGCCACAAGGGGGAAAACAATGGTGCTTGTGCCCGCGGGTGCAAGGATTGTTTACTTTACGCAAAGTTTTTTAATGCAGTTGTCTGTTGCATTGAGTTTACACTATGGGTGGGACTCGCAACTTAATACCATCGAGATGTTCTGGATAGATATCTCAAGGTGGATGATTAGTAGTAGATATTGATGGATTTCGGTCTACTTACTTTGGCGTACCGCCCATGCTTTGAACCTCAACCTTTCTTGCAATGTAATCAGCATTTGTATGCGCTCGTGGGTCCTGTCAATTGCCCAGCTGTAATTTGTTTACCTCACATAGCTGTTTTATCGTCTTTTGGGAGAGAGACATCACTAGTGAACATCATGAGATTCCGGTCCATATTACCATCATTGATCACATCCACTATTTACTTTTTTGTTATTTACTTACTATTGCAAAACACTATCTATCACTACTATCATATTGCTTTTAACCCTTTGTGAACTACAAGGCCAGAGAGATTGACAACCTCCCTGTACTCGTTGGGAGCAAAGTTATTTGTATCTGTGTGCAGGTCCACGTTGATTGCTAATTGCGCCGTTAGCAATTGACACCTACTTGTTGAACCTAGGAGTCTCTGGGGATTCGATCCTTGGCATCTTTGCTAGGGGAAAACACTTCTACTTACTGCATCTTACACCTTCCACTTGGGGTAACCAACGAGGGGTTCGAGGCCCATCATGCGGCGGCTGGATGAATATTTCGTCAAATCCCCTAGGGTTTCTGGAATATTGGGGTATTTATAGAGCAAAGAGGTGTTCGGGGGGGGGGCACCGGAGGTGGGCACAACCCACCAGGGCGCGCCTGGGCCTCCTGGCACACCCTGGTGTGTTGTCCCCTCCTCGGGACTCCCCCCAGGTGCCACCAGGGCCCATAGTGTTCCTTCTTGCCCAAAAAAAATCTGCAAAAAGTTTCGCGGTGTTTGGGCTCTGTTTTATATTGATTTCCTGCGATATAAAAAACATGCAGAAAACAACAACTGGCACTTGGCACTATGTCAATAGGTTAGTACCAAAAAATGATATAAAATGACTATAAAATGATTATAAAAGATGCAAGAATGATAATATAACAACATGGAACAATCAAAAAATATAGATACGTTGGAGATGTATCAGCGGCCATCACGCCGCAGTACGGGCTCTCGTAAGCAAGGCTTTCCGAACAGGTTTCTTCTGGCCAACTGCTCGAGCAGATGCTCAAGCCCTAGCCCAACATTGTGTTGGATGCGAGCTTTTCGCAAATCAAAGGCATATGCCTCCAACCGCTCTGAGAACCATCCCTATTACTTGGCCCTTTGTGGTCTGGGGGGCTGGATATGGTCGGACCCCTTAAAGGGGGAAGCCACTAAAAGAAATATTTGCTGGTCATGGTGGACAAATTCACTAAATGGATAGAAGCCAAACCAGTCAGAACAGCTGAGGCAGGGCCAGTGATAGATTTTATATCCAGTGTAGTACACCGTTATGGTGTCCCGCATAGTACTATCATAGATAACAGCTCCAACTTCACAACTGACGAGGTGACAAACTGGTGCGCCAAGTTAGGCACTAAACTTGATTACGCCTCCGTATACCACCCTCAAACAAATGGTCAAGTCGAAAGGCCCAACGAATTAATAATGAGCGGCATTAAACCTCGACTGGTGCGCTCCCTACGGGAGTCGGATTAACACTGGGTTGAGGAGCTCGACTCCGTACTCTGGGGGCTGCGGACCACACCTAACTGGACAATTGGATACACACCTTTTTTCATGGTGTACGGCGCATAGGTTGTTCTGCCCTGTGATATTATTCATGACTCACCTCGAGTGCATATGTATGAAGAGCGAGATGCCGAGCTCGATCGGTAGGACGACCTAGACAACCTCGAAGAGGAGCGCGATATCGTGCAGGCCCGTTCCGCATTCTATCAACAACAGTCCATGCGATACCAAAGCAGAGAAGTGCAAGCCAAAACATACAATGTTGGCGAACTCGTTTTGCGCCTCCCGGAGAAGAAAAAGGATAAGCTCAAACCAAGATGGGAGGGCCCCTTCATTATTGACGAAGTACTCACCGGAGGAGCTTATCGCCTTCGAAACGCATCAGACAATCGCCTTGAGCCGAATCCATGGAACGCTGCCAGGCTCCGACGATTCTACGGATAGTTCGGTAGCACCTTTTATTCTCTCTTTCTGTTTAGGTTGCATCTCTTGTTTTTCCCGTTTTCCTCTTAATTTTTTGTTTTTTCCGTCCCGAAAAGTGTTCGGCTAAACCGACCTGTTAGGGGTGAACATTCTCAAATGTATATACCTCAAAATACCTGGGGGCTTCTATGACGAAGCTCATTATTACAAAGCTTATTGCTTACATTACTCATGTCAAATGTTTCATACAGTCTCCTCACCATTATATGCACCTTTATGACTTAAGTTCTTGCCAAGCTGGGTTGCCTGGTTCCTGTGTTGATACCCTTTCTCGATTGTTCGGCTAGGGTGTAAAGAAGCACCTCTGCGATTGTTACAATCGGGTAATCCGGGCCTGTACCTCAGATGGGTGAAGCCGAAAGCTAGCATTCTTAAGGGAATCATTGGTCGGGGGACAAACGACAATTTGCTTTTTGGCACATAATTTTTCAATCTCACAGGATAGGCTTACCGTAATCCTATTTTTTAGGATCAAGGCCTAGGCACGCATACATACGCTTGCTGACCCAGGGAAAGGAGCCCTTAATGGAACTATTTTCTCTTGAAGATGTTTCTTATGTTAAATAGTAATACAACATAACTCCCCAAACATAGCTTGTCTGTTTAAGCAAAAATGACCGGATTGCCTGGTTTCCGAACATACTAAGTGTTTACCACAGGTATAGTATTCGGAAACACTCCAGCCCTAGGGTTTCGGAGGTCGAAGCGGAAGGTCCGCCATGACAATCTTTTAACAAATTCGGTCAGAGATAAGTTTGATGATAAAGTACATTGTTACATGGAATCAAAGCCTACTCTTCATCTATATCATCTATAAGACTATCTAATTTATAGTCTTGTGGTGAAAATTTGGCGGTTGTCCTTACTTGGTCATATACCAAGCTAACGGGAATTTCTTGTCTGTCTGGTCCCCGAGGTCCAACCCGGGCCATATGATTTGGATCAAGTCTGTAGCGTGTCTTCACCATGGCCCAGGCTTCTCGTGCAGCTTCTCGACATGATGATGCCTTCCATAGTTCAAAATGGCGCTGAGCTCCTTTGAATAAATTCACTAATTCCTCCATAATTTTTGGAGGAGAATCGGTTGGCCATAAGGCTTTGGCCATGTTCTTCATGGCTTTCCAAGCTCGCTCGTGTACCTTGGAGAGCTCTTGCAGCAGGTCGCCTTGAAATCCGGACACTTCTCCCTCAGGCCGCCCAGATAACAAACCTACAGGAACAGTATTGTAAAGCTCTGAATCAAGGAACTATACAAAAGCTAGGTTAAAGGCCATACTGAATATGTCACCTTTTAGCTTCCTGATCTCCTTCAAGGCATCTGACAGTTGGGCTCGTATGTCATTTAGCTCTTCGGCTTGCTTGATATTTGTGTCCTAAAGTTTGTTCTTCTCCTTTATGATCTGTGTTAATACACGTTGATCAGCGGCTGCTTGCCCCCCGGCGTGTTTTTTGTCCGCCAGAGCGGCCCTTAGCTGCTCCTCCAATTGATCTGTCGTTCGTGCCGCTATAATTAAAACAATGTATATTTAGAAATCATTATTGGCGCAGGATCGTATTTTCCGAACACTATTGCTCATACCATCAGATCTCTTCTTGGATTTCTTCAATCTTCCAATTTGGTGGTGACAACAGTTAGCTTGGTCTGACATTCCTCAAGCTCCTTGGATAACACGTTATTCTTTTCTTTCAGTACCTGAGGATATAACGATCCTTAAATCAGTTGGGCCAACTGCTTCAAGTCTCGGGGGCTACTGGCATATGATTATTAAATCTACATGTTCTTACTCGCATATCCTTTGAAAGCTAGTGAGTGGCTCCGGCAAGTCCACCCCGAGAAGCTCGGATATATGCATCCGTAGAACTGAGGGCGTTGAATGCCTCTTCGGTAAAAGTTGGATCACACATGGCCTCTTTTCGCCGCCGATGATTCATTGCGCTCTCCACTTCAGAATTGGTAACAGATACATTATCTGAATCCTCTTGGAGAGGACAGTCCGGCGTTACGCCCGTATCGACCCTAGTCCTTGTGATGGGTCCGGTGCCGGATTGGTTGGTGCATGGCCAGAAGGATCCACGGACACTGTCCGGCATATGCTCCTCCTAGAGTAAGACAAAGCGGGAAATATTACAATCCGGCCTTGCCGCTGAGCACATGTTAAAAATTATACCTCTTCAATAAAGGAGGAGGTTCGGTGATGTCTCCGGTCTCGTTTCGTTAGAAAGACTCGCCCTGCATAGGCGTCGCCTTCTAGACGCCCTTGATGCAGTACGGCGAGACGAGCGCCAGCCATGTTTGGGGAATTTTTCATGGCAAGCTCTAATGATTTCCGCTTGGTGTAGCATCTGAGATTTAATTTCCTTAAATAGACGCTTTCCTTGCATGGTCAAGGGGTTATTTGTAAACATACCCAGGCGGTTCACATTCGTCTGACACGTGGAAGTCAAGGCGACGGTTGTAAGGAATCGACCGGATATAATATTACATATGGAGCCAAACTATCATCTATTCCGAGGAAGAACCTTCCTTGCAAGACCGAAGACATGAAGCCCTATACAACCTCGTCATTGAAGGCAAGTTCGGGGGCTACTGAGGGAGTCCTGGATTTGGGGGTCCACGAGTGTGTGGTCTGCCGAAGCTAGGCCGGACAGATGGGCCGTGAAGATGGAGATAAATAGACATCCCTCATGTCCAGTTAGGAGTCCTGTGTATGTAGAAAGGCAGGATAGATGTTTGGGTGTAATGATTCTGTTCTTCCCAAGTAATCTTTGTAACCCTAGGCCTCCTCCGGTGGATATATAAAACGGACGGTCTTGTCTGTAGAGGGTAGCAGAGTCACAATTGCACAGGCTAGACTTCTAGGGTTTAGCCATTATGATCTCAAGGTAGATCAACTCTTGTAAACCTATATTCATCAAGATCAATCAAGCAGGAAGTAGAGTATTACCTCGATAGAAAGGGCCCAAACCTGGGTAAACATCGTGTCCCCAGTCCCTTATTACCATCGATCCTTAGACGCACAGCTTGGCACCCCTACTCGAGATCTGAGGGTTTTGACAACGACAGTCCCCTCCATCAACAGATCGTGTTCAATGCGGCTCATCAGATGACACATGTGCCTCTTTCGGAGTAGTCGGGCAGTGCCTGTTGCCGACAGGTTAAGCCACCGATGGATGCGCTACCGGCGGTCATGCCTGCTACCGGCAGGTGATGCACGGTGGCTCTAGCGGAGGTGTCATGTTTAGCATGTTGTTGTTGGATCGAAAGTGTTGCGACAATAGCGGGAGGTAGGCGGTATGGGACATCTTTGTCTTCCGTATAACCGGCTATTGAGGCATCGGTAGACGAACAAGGGCGGGTGGTACAGACGACTTCCACAACGAGTTTATGCACTCCGGTGAAAACACAATATTTCTGATCGGACTATGTGCTACTTCTCGAGCTTGCGTTGTATTCCCTCGAAGAGGAAAGGGTGATGCAGCACAGTAGCGTAAGTATTTCCCTCAGTTTTTTAGAACCAAGGTATCAATCCAGTAGGAGAACACGCACAAGTACCTCGCACCTGCACAAACAAATAAGAACTTCGCAGCCAACGCGACAAGGGGTTGTCAATCCCTTTACAGTCACTTACGAAAGTGAGATCTAATAGAGATGATAGTTTCATATTTACGGTATTTTTTTGATATAAGAACAGAAAGTAAAAGCGGAAAAGTAAATTAGATTGTAGATTGATATGTTGAGAATAGACCCAGGGGCCATAGTGTTCTCTAGTGGCTTCTCTCATTATAGCAATATTCTATGGTGGGTAAACAAATTACTATCGATCAATTAATAGAAAAGCGAATAATTATAAGACTATCTAGGCATGATCGTTATATATAAAGAGTTCAGAAAAGAACCAAATATTTCTCATAGATAATCTTGATCATAAACCCACAATTCATCGGATCTCGACAAACACACCGCAAAAAGAGATTACATCGAATAGATCTCCTCGAAGACTGAGGAGAACTTGGTATTGAGATCCAAAGAGAGAGAAGAAGCCATCTAGATACTAGCTATGGACCCGAAGGTCTGTGGTAAACTACTCACAACTCATGGTGAGGCGATGATGATGATGTAGAAGCACTCCGTGGAAGATCCTCCCTCCGGAGGAGCTCCGGTACAGGCCCCAAGATGGGATCTCACGGGAACAAAAGGTTGCGATGGTGGAACTAGGGTTTTCTCTATTGTTCTGATGGTTTCGGGGTACATAGGTATATATAGGAGCAAGGAGGGCACCGGGGGCCAGACGGGGTGCCCGCGAGGCAGGGGTGCGCCCTATAGGGGGGAGCGCGGGCCCCCACCCTCGTGGACGCCATGTCAGCCCTACTCCGTGGCTCTCAAGTCTCCTATGCGTATTTTGCTCCACCGAAGGTTTCATTCCGTTTGGACTCCGTTTGATATTTCTTTTCTGCAAAACCCTAAAACAGGCAAAAAACAGCAATCTGGACTGGGCCTTTGGGTTAGTAGGTTAGTCACAGAAATAATATAAAAGTGTATAACAAAGCCCATTAAACATCCAAAACATCATAAATAATAGCATCGAACAATAAAAAATTATAGATACGTTGGAGACGTATCAAGCATCCCCAAGCTTAATTCCTGCTCGTCCTCGCGTAGGTAAATGATAAAAACAGAATTTTTGATGTGGAATGCTAACCAACATAGTTTTTCAATGTAATTCTCTTAATTGTGGCATGAATGTTCAGATCAGAAAGATTCAAGACAAAAGTCTATATTGACATAAGAAATAATAATACTTCAAGCATACTAACAAAGCAATCATGTCTTCTCAAAATACTATGGCTAAAAAAAGTTATCCCTACAAAGTCATATAGTCTGGCTATGCTCCCTCTTCATCACATAAAATATTCATATCATGCACAACCCCAGTTTCAGCCAAGCACTTGTTTTCATACTCTATTCTTTCAAACCTTTCAACTTTCACGCAATACATGAGCGTGAGCCATGGACATAGCATTATGGGTGGAATAGAAAGGTGGTTCTGGAGAAGACAAAAAGGAGGGAGATAGTCTCACATCGACTAGGCGTATCAACGGGCTATGGAGATGCCCATAAATAGATATCAATGTTAGTGAGTAGGGATTGCCATGCAACGGATGCACTAGAGCTAAAAATGTATGAAAGCTCAACAAAAGAAACTAAGTGGGTGTGCATCCAACTTGCTTGCTCATGAAGACTTAGGGCATTTGAGGAAGCCCATCGTAGGAATATACAAGCCAAGTTCTATAATGAAAATTCCCACTAGTATATGAAAGTGACTAAACATGAGACTCTCTATCATGAAGAACATGGTGCTATTTTGAAGCACAAGTGTGGAAAAAGATAGTAGCAATTGTCCCTTTTTTTGGGCCTTCCTTTTTTTCTTTGGCCTTTCTCTCTTTTTTTTTTTGGGGGG
>LR738713.1:327787170-327799605 GCA_902687465.1 Secale cereale
GGGGGGGGGATTTCTTGATTTAGCCTTTCCTCACATGGGACAATGCTCTAATAATGATGATCATCACACTTTCATTGAATTACAACTCCATATTACAACTCGATACTAGAACAAAGTATGACCTATATGAATGCCTCCGGCGGTGTACTGGGATGTGCAATGAATCAAGAGTGACATGTATGAAAAATTATGCATGGTGGCTTAGCCACAAATACGATGGCAACTACATGATCATGCATGGCAATATGACAATATGAAGCGTGTCATATAAACGGAACGGTGGAAAGTTGCATGGCAATATATCTCGAAATTGCTATGGAAATGCCATGATAGGTAGATATGGTGGCTGTTTTGAGGAAGATATATGGTGGTTGTAATGAGGAAGGATATATAGTGGGTGTATGGTACCAGCGAAAGTTGCGCGGTACAAGAGAGGCTAGCAATGGTGGAAGGGTGAGAGCGCGTAATATCCATGGACTCAACATTAGTCATAAGAACTCATATACTTATTGCAAAAATTTACGAGTCATCAAAACAAAGCAATCAACGCATGCTCCTAGGGGGTAGGTTGGTAGGAGTTAACCTTCACGCGCCCCCGACCTCCACACAAAGGTTGACACTCTACAAATACCTCATGCTCTAACTTCGTCACATAGCGGTTCACCATACATGCATGCTACGGGAATCACTAACTTTAACACAAGCATTTCCCAATTACATAATAACTCCACTAGCATGAATCTAATATCACTATCCTCATATCTCAAAACTATTATCAAGCATCCAACTTCTCATCATATTCAATGCACTTAGTGTGAAAGTTTTTACTACATTGATATTAGATGTCTATCATGTGAAGGCTAGTTTTATAGCCAAAGCACATTACCATGCTGTTTTAATAGACTCTCAAAAGGATATAAGTGAAGCATGAGAGATCAACAATTTCTATAAAATATAATCACCACCGTGCTCTAAAAGATATAAGTGAAGCACTAGAGCAAAAACTATTCAACTTAAAAGATATAAGTGAAGCACATAGAGTGTTATATCAATTCCTAGGCCGTATTTAACTCTCTCTAAAAGGTTTGTCCACAAAGGATAATTGTGGAAAACTAACAAGAAAAGACTCAAATTATACATGACGCTCCAAGTAAAACACATATCATGTGGTGAATAAAAATATAGCTTCGAGTATATTTACTGATGGATGAAGACGAAAGAGGGGATGCCTTCCCGAGGCATCCCCAAGCTCAGGCTCTTGGTTGTCCTTGAATTTTACCTTGGGGTGCCTTGGGCATCCCCAAGCTTAGGCTCTTGCCACTCTTTGTTCCATAGTCCATCAAAGCAATACTCAAAACTTGAAAACTTCACAACACAAAACTTAGACAAAAATCTCGTGAGCTCCGTTAGTATAAGAAAACAAACCACTACTCAAAGGTACTGCAATGAATTCATTCTTTGTTTATATTGGTGTTAAAACTACTGTATTCCAACTTCTCTATGTTTCATACTTCCCAATACTACTCATAGATGCATTGAAACAACACACGAAAAACAGAATCTGTCAAAAACAGAACAGTCTGTACTAATCTGTAACTTTCGCATACTTCTATAACTCCAGAAAAAATTAAATAAATTGGTAAACATGAGGAATTTGTCTATTAATCATCTACAAAAAGAATCAACTAAATAGCACACTCCAGTAAAAACTGGTGACCATTCTAGCGAGCACTAATGATTCTGTTTTTCACTGGAAGATCATATAAACTTCACACAAGTCTTCCCAAAGGTTCTACTTGGCACAAACACTAATTAAAACACAAAACCACATCTAAACAAAAGCTAGATGCAATATTTATTCCTAAACAGAAGCAAAAACAAAAAATATGAAATTGGGTTGCCTCCCAACAAGCGTTATCGTTTTATGCCCCTAGCTAGGCACGATACATGGATAGATCTAGGTATTGCCATCTTTGGAAGGCAAACCATAAGTGGCTCTCATAATAAATTCATATGGTAATTTGATTTTCTTTCTAGGAAAGTGTTCCATGCCTTTCCTTAATGGAAATTGGAATCTAATATTTCCTTCCTTCATATCAATAATTGCACCAATCGTTCTAAGGAAAGGTCTACCAAGAATAATAGGACATGAAGGATTGCAATCTACTCCCTCCGTCCCATAATGTAAGACGTTTTTTGACACTACACTAGTGTCAAAAAACATCTTAAATTATGGGACGGAGGGAGTATATCAAGACCAATGAAATCTACAGGCACATAATTCCTATTGGCAACAATAATAACATCATTAATCCTTCCCATAGGTTTCTTAATAGTTGAATCCGCAAGATGCAAATTTAAAGAACAATCATCAAGCTCATGGAACACTAGTAAATCACACAAAGTTTTTGGGATAGTGGAAACACTTGCACCCAAATCACACAAAGCATAGCATTCATGATCTTTAATTTTTATTTTAATAGTAGGTTCCCACTCATCATAAAGCTTTCTAGGGATAGAAACTTCTAATTCAAAGCATCAACTATGTGTTTGGTAAAAGCTTTATTTTGACTATAAGCATGTGGAGAGTTTAGAAAGGATTGCAACAAGGAAATACAATCAATCAAAGAGAAATTATCATAATTGAATCCCTTGAAATCCAAAGTAGTGGGTTCATCACTATGCAAAGTTTTAATCTCTTCACTCCCACTTTTAACAATTTTAGCATCAAGATCTAAAAACTCTGAATCATTAGGACACCTTAAAGTAGACTCATCTCCAATCCTATCTTTATCAAGATTCATACTAGAAAACAAGGATCTAATAGGAGACACATCAATAACTTTCAGATCTTCATCTTTATTTTCATGATAACTAGAAGAACACGCTTTTATATAATTCTCTCTTTTAGCACGCATCCTAGCGGTTCTTTCTTTGCATTCATCAATGGAAATTCTCATGGCTTTGAGAGACTCGTCGATATCATGCTTAGGTGGGATATATCTAAGTTTCAAAGAATCAACATCAAGAGTAATTCTATCCACACTTCTAGCCAATTCATCAATCTTAAGCAATTTTCCTTCAAGCATAGAATTGAAATTCTTTTGCGAAATCATAAACTCCTTAACACTAGTTTCAAATTCAGAAGGCATCTTTCCATAAGAGTTGTTGTAGGAATTTCCGTAATTATTATAGGAATTACTAGGAAAAGGCCTAGGATTAAAGTTCCCTCTATAAGCATTGTTACCAAAATTATTCCTACCAACAAAATTCACATCCAAAGATTCATTATTATTTTCAATCAGCATGGATAAAGGCATATCATTAGGATCAGAAGACGCACTCTTAGCAGCAAATAATTTCATAAGTTCATCCATCTTTCCACTCAAAACACCAATCTCTTCAATAGCATGCACTTTTTTTACTAGTAGATCTTTCGGTGTGCCATTGAGAATAATTAACCATAATATTATCTAGGAGTTTGGTAGCTTCTCCTAAGGTAGTTTTCATGAAAGTGCCTCCTACGGCCGAATCTAAAAGATTTCTAGAAGCAAAATTCAAGCCAGCATAAAAGTTTTGAATAATCATCCATAAGTTCAAACCATGTGTAGGGCAATTTCGTATCATTAATTTCATTCTCTCCCAAGCTTGTGTGCTCATGATCTAGTTGCTTAAAATTCATAATATCATTTCTAAGAGAGATGATCTTAGCAGGAGGGAAATACTTAGAGATAAAAGCATCTTTGCACTTATTCCACGAATCAATACTATTTCTAGGCAAAGAGGAAAACCAAGTTTTAGCATGATCTCTAAGTGAAAACGGAAATAACTTCAATTTAACAACATCATTATCTGTATCCCTTTTCTTTTGCATATCACACAAATCAACAAAGTTGTTTCAATGGGTAGCAGCATCTTCACTAGTAAGGCCGGAAAATTGATCTTTCATGACAAGATTCAACAGAGCAGCATTGATCTCACAAGATTCAGCATTGGTAATAGGAGCAATCGGAGTGCTAATAAAATCATTATTGATGGTATTGGAGAAGTCACACAATTTGGTATTGTTCTGAGCCATAGTGACAAGCAAGCAATCCAACACACAAGCAAACAAGAAGCAAGTGAACGATAAACACACGGCAGAAGAAGGGCAAATAAAACGGCAAGGGTGAAGTGGGGGAGAGGAAAACGAGAGGCAAAAAATGTAATGCGAAGGATAAGGGTTTGTGATAGGTACTTGGTATTTTGTGTAAGCCTCCCCGGCAACGGCGCCGGAAATTCTTCTTGCTACTTCTCGAGCTTGCGTTGTATTCCCTCGAAGAGGAAAGGGTGATGCAGCACAGTAGCGTAAGTATTTCCCTCAGTTTTTGAGAACCAAGGTATCAATCCAGTAGGAGACCACGTGCAAGTCCCTCGCACCTGCACAAACAAATAAGAACTTCGCAGCCAACGCGATAAGCGGTTGTCAATCCCTTTACGGTCACTTACGAAAGTGAGATCTGATAGAGATGATAGTTTGATATTTTTGGTATTTTTTTGATATAAGAATAGAAAGTAAAATCGGAAAAGTAAATTATATTGTAGATTGATATGTTGAGAATAGACCCGGGGGCCATAGTGTTCTCTAGTGGATTCTCTCATGATAGCGATATTCTACGGCGGGTAAACAAATTACTGTCAAGCAATTGATAGAAAAGCGAATAATTATGAGACTATCTAGGCATGATCATTATATATAAAGAGTTCAGAAAAGAACCAAATATTTCTCATAGATAATCTTGATCATAAACCCACAATTCATCGGATCTCGACAAACACACCGCAAAAACAGATTACATCGAATAGATCTCCTCGAAGACCAAGGAGAACTTGGTATTGAGATCCAAAGAGAGAGAAGAAGCCATCTAGATACTAGCTACGGACCCAATTGTCTGTGGTAAACTACTCACAACTCATGGTGAGGCGATGATGATGATGTAGAAGCACTCCGTGGAAGATCCCCCCCTACGGCAGAGCTCCGGAACAGGCCCCAAGATGGGATCTCACGGGAACAGAAGGTTGCGACGGTGGAACTAGGGTTTTTCTGTTGCTCTGATGGTTTCGGGGTACTTAGGTATATATAGGAGGAAAGAGGGCACCGGGGGCCAGACGGGGTTCCCACGAGGAAGGGGGCGCAACCCCCACCCTCGTGGATGCCACGTCAGCCCTACTCCATGGTTCTCAAGTCTCCCGTGCGTATTTTGCTCCAAAAATATCTCTCCCGAAGGTTTCATTCAGTTTGGACTCCGTTTGATATTCCCTTTCTGTAAAATCCTAAAACAGGAAAAAAAACAGCAATGTGGACTGGGCCTTTGGGTTAGTAGGTTAGTCCCAAAAATAATATAAAAGTGTATAACAAAGCCCATTAAACATCCAAAACATCATAAATAATAGCATGGAACAATAAAAAATTATAGATATGTGATACGTCTCCAACGTATCTATAATTTTTTATTGTTCCATGCTATTATTTATGAAGTCTTGGATGTTTAATGGGCTTTATCATTCACTTTTATATCATTTTTGGGACTAACCTACTAACCCAAAGGCCCAGTCCAGATTGCTGTTTTTTTGCCTATTTCAGGGTTTTGCAGAAAAGGAATATCAAACGGAGTCCAAACGGAATGAAACCTTCGCGAGAGATATTTTTGGAGAAAATCACGCACGAAAAGCGCCAGGACCAAGTCAGGGGACAGCTGGACTGCCCTCGAGGGTGGGGGCGCGCCCCCTTCCCAGGGCGTGCCCCCTGCCTTGAGGTTGGCCCACACGGCCCCCGGTGCCCTCCTTCTTCCTATATATACCTACGTACACCCGAAACTCCATACGTAGAGAGAAAACCCTAATTCCACCGCCATAGCTTCAGTTCCCGTGGAGATCCCATCTTGGAGCCTGTTCTGGAGCTCCACAGGAGGGGGATCCATCATGGAGGCCTTAATCATCATCATCATCATCGCCCTCACCATGAGTTGTGAGTAGTTTACCACAGACCTTCGGGTCCATAGCTAGTATCTAGATGGCTTCTTCTCTCTCTCTCTAGATCTCAATACAAAGTTCTCCTCGGTCTTCGAGGAGATCTATTCGATGTAATCTCTTTTTGCGGTGTGTTTGTCGAGATCCGATGAATTGTGAGTTTATGATCAAGGTTATCTATGAAAGATATTTGGTTCTTCTCTTTTCTTGCAATGGGAGAAGTGCTTGGCTTTGGGTTCAATCTTGCAGTGTCCTTTCCCAGTGACAGTAGGGGCAGCAAGGCACGTATTGTATTGTTACCATCGAGGATAAAAAGATGGGTTTTTCATCATATTGCTTGAGTTTATCCCTCTACATCATGTCATCTTGCTTAAGGCGTTACTCTGTTCGTATGAACTCAATACACTAGATGCATGCTGGATAGCAGTCGATGTGTGGAGTAATACTAGTAGATGCAGGCAGGAGTCGGTCTACTTGTCTTGGACATGATGCCTATATACAATGATCATGCCTAGATAGTCTCATAATTATTCGCTTTTCTATCAATTGCTCGACAGTAATTTGTTTACCCGCCGTAGAATACCGCTATCATGAGAGAAGCCACTAGAGAAAACTATGGCCCCGGGGTCTATTCTCAGTATATCAATCTACATCTACTTTACTTTTCTTGCTTTTATTTGTTGTTTTATTAAACCAAAAATATAATTATCATCTCTATCAGATCTCACTCTCGTAAGTGACCGTAAAGGGATTGATAACCCATTATCGCGTTGGCTGCGAAGTTCTTATTTGTTTGTGCATGTGCGAGGGACTGGCGCGTGGTCTCCTACTGGATTGCCTTGGTTCTCAAAAACTGAGGGAAATACTTACGCTACTGTGTTGCATCTCCCTTTCCTCTTCGAGGGAATACAACGCAAGATCAAGAGGTAGCAAGAAGAATTTCTGGCGCCGTTGCCGGGGAGTCTTACGCAAAAGTCATATACCAAGTACGTATCATAAACCCTTATCCTCCGCATTACATTTATTTGCCCCTCGTTTTCCTCTCCCCCACTTCACCCTTTCCGTTTTATTCTCCCTTCTTCCGCCGTGTGTTTATCGTTTGCTTGCCTCTCGTTTGCTTGTGTGCTATGTGCCTTCTATGTGCTTGCATCTTTGCTTGCTAAAAATCTATTGTTATGGATCACCTTAAAGTGTTATAATTGGATCATCCTCGATCCTTATGCGCTCGTGCTGAAACCCCAACTAGCCTAGTTGATGGGAAATCTTTAGATGAGCATGCTCATTTTGTGCGGCACCGTTTGTCTGAAAAGGGGATAATCTTATGGGATCAGATAAACAGATTGATGTGTTATGCTGGGAATCTCTGTGAAATTTGTGATTTTACATGTTGCTCTAAGAACCCTGAAAAACACCTCCCCTACCTTTGTGAGTTTAATGATAATGAAATCTTATCTTCTTATGCAAAGGGTGTTTATAGTTACTATGATATCGAACGAATTGAAGAATTCGTTGCTTTTAAGGGTGCTTATGAAGTTGCTTCTTTGATTGAAAAGTATGATATTACTCTCTATGAATCTGAAATTTTTGACATACTTAAATATTGCTATGAAAACTATGCTCATAATGCCAACATCAAAGAATTTATTGAAGGAATGACCGCTACTTTGAAGGAAAATAATGATATGCATGAATCTATAGATAATTATGATTCTGATGATTTGATTGAAATATCCCTTGATGTACATGATGCTTGCTATTCTTGTGGACATGATGCCAATATTTATGAAGAAGAATTTGCTATTGTTCCATATGTTAAACATCAGATCGTTGCTATTGCACCCATACTTGATAGTTCCTTCGATGAAAAGCATGATTGCAATGATGTTATTATAAATTCTCTTGATGTCAATTGTGCTAATGATATGCAAAACCCTAAGCTTGGGGATGCTAGTTTTGCTATGACTACTATTTGTTGCAATGATCATGATTGGGGTGATTCTTCTTATGATTTTGAATATTTATTTAACCCCCATGATGAATATGAGATTGATAATGTTTGCAATAATATTGAAAGTGAGTTTGGAGAGGTCATGACTTTAGTTAATGTTAATTCCATTATTTTGGAAGAATGTCAAATTTGCATGCATGTGGATCATGTTGATAATATGTTATGTGATAGCTATTTTGTTGAATTTGATCATGATGCTACATGCAATTATTATGAGAGAGGGAAATATGGTTGTAGAAATTTTCATGTTACTAAATTACCTCTCGTTATGTTGAGATTGCTATTGTTTCTTTCTCCTTCCTTGCATATGCTAGATCTTGCTTGTCTTGATAATTTGTTTTCCTATAAGATGCCTATGCATAGGAAGTATGTTAGACTTAGATGTGTTTGTCACATGCTTTATGATGCTCTCTTTGTGCTTCAAGTCTTGTCTTTCATGTGAGCATCATTGAAATCTCAAGCTTATCTTAGTGGCTATAAAGAAAGAACTTGTTGGGAGTCAACTCAATTTTATGTTTTTTGCTTTTGTTGCTGGTAAGGAATAAATATTGCATCTAGCCTCTGATTAGATGTGGTTTCATGTTTTGTTTAGTGTTTGAGCCAAGTAGAACCTTTGGTAAGACTTGTGTGAAGTTTATTTGATCTTGCTGTGAAAAACAGAAATTGTTAGCGCTCGCTAAAGTAGACTTCAGAATTTACCGGAGCGTGCTTTTTAGTTGATTCTTTTTTCTGCTGATTGGTAGACAAATTTCGCAAATTTACCAATTTAGTTTGAAGTTTTTGGAGTTTCAGAAGTAGGCGAACCCTGCAGATTACTACACACTGTTCTGTCTTTGACAGATTCTGTTTTTTGTGTGTTGTTTGCTTATTCCGATGCATCTATGAGTAATATTGGAGTATATTAACCATAGAGAACTTGGAGTACAGTAGGTTTAACACCAATAAAAATAAAGAATGAATTCCTTGCTGTACCTTTGAGTGGTGGTTTGCTTTCTCTTACTAACGGAGCTCACGAGAATTTTTGTCTAAGTTTTGTGTTGTGAAGTTTTCAAGTTTTGAGTATTGCTTTGATGGACTATGGAACAAGGAGTAGCAAAGACCTAAGCTTGGGGATGCCCATGGCACCCCAAGTAAATTCAAGATAATCAAAAGCCTAAGCTTGGGGATGCCCCGGGAAGGCATCCCCTCTTTCGTCTTCATCCATCGGTAACTATACTTGGAGCTATATTTTTATTCACCACATGATATGTGTTTTGCTTGGAGTGTCTTGTATAATTTCAGTCTTTGCTTGGTAGTTTGCCACAATCATCCTTGCTGGACACACCTATTTGAGAGAGTTAAATATGGCCTATAAATTGTTAGAACACTCTATGTGCTTCACTTATATCTTTTGAGTTGAATAGTTTTTGCTCTAATGCTTCACTTATATCTTTTAGAGCATAGCGGTGGTAATATTTTGTAGAAATTGTTGAACTCTCATGCTTCACTTATATCTATTTGAGAGTCTATTAAAACAGCATGGTAATGTGTTTAGGCTAAAGAAACTAGTCTTCACATGATAGACATCCAACGGCAATGTAGTAAAAAAAATCACATCAAGTGCATTGAATAGAAAGAGATGTTGGATGCTCGATAATTGTTTTGAGACATGAGGATAGTGATATTAGAGTCATGCTAGTGGAGTTATTTTGAAATTGAGAAATGCTTGTGTTAAGGTTAGTGATTCCCGTAGCATGCACGTATGGTGAACCGTTGTGTGACTAAGTTAAAGCATGAGGTATTTGTAGAGTGTCAACCTTTGTGTGGAGGTCGGGGGCGCGCGAAGGTTAACTCCTACCAACCTCCCCCCTAGGGGCATGCATTGATTGCTTTGTTTTGATGACTCGTAAATTTTTGCAATAAGTATATGAGTTATTATGACTAATGTTGAGTCCATGGATTATACGCACTCTCACCCTTCCACCATTGCTAGCCTCTCTTGTACCGTTCGCCGGTGCCATGAACCCACTATATATCCTTCCTCAAAACAGCCACCATACCTACCTATCATGGCATTTCCATACCCATTCCGAGATATATTGCCATGCAACTTTCCACCGTTCCGTTTATATGACACGCATCATATTGTCATATTGCCATGCATGATCATGTAGTTGACATCGTATTTGTGGCAAAGCCACCATGCATAATCCTTTCATACATGTCACTCTTGTTTCATTGCACATACCGGTACACTACCGGATGCATTCATATAGAGTCATACTTTGTTGTTGTAGTATCGAGTTGTAATATCGTGTTGTAATGAAAGTGTGATGATCATCATCTTTTAGAGCATTGTCCCATGGGAGGAAAGGCTGAATCTATAAAGCCCCTCCGTAAAAAAAAGGAAAGGCCAAAGAAAAAAAAGAAAGGCCAAGAAAAAGGGACAATTGCTACTATCTTTTTCCACACTTGTGCTTCAAAGTAGCACCATGTTCTTCATTGTAGAGAGTCTCAATGTTTAGTCACTTTCATATACTAGTGGGAATTTTCGTTATAGAACCTGGCTTGTATATTCCAACGATGGGCTTCCTCAAATGCACTAGGTCTTCGTGAGCAAGCAAGTTGGATGCACACCCACTAGTTTCTTTTGTTGAGCTTTCATTCATATTTAGCTCTAGTGCATCCGTTGCATGGCAATCCCTACTCACTCACATTGATATCTATTGATGGGCATCTCCATAGCCCGTTGATACGCCTAGTCGATGTGAGACTATCTCCCTCTTTTTGTCTTCTCCACAACCACCTCTATTCCACCCATAGTGCTACGTCCATGGCCCACGCTCATGTATTGCGTGAAAGTAGAAAGGTTTGAAAAGATAGAGCATGAAAACAAATGCTTGGCTGAAATCGGGGTTGTGCATGATATGAATATTTTTGTGTGATAATAAGGGAGCATAGCCAACACTATATGATTTTGTAGGGATAACTTTCTTTAGCCATAGTATTTTGAGAAGACATGATTGCTTTGTTAGTATTGCTTGAAGTATTGTTATTTCTTATGTCAATATAGACTTTTGTCTAGAATCTTTCAGATCTGAACATTCATGCCACAACTAAGAGAATTACATTGAAAAACTATATTGGTTAGCATTCCACATCAAAAATTCTTCCTTTATCATTTACCTACTCGAGGACGAGCAGGAATTAAGCTTGGGGATGCTTGATACGTCTCCAACGTATCTATAATTTTTTATTGTTCCATGCTATTATTTATGAAGTCTTGGATGTTTAATGGGCTTTATCATTCACTTTCATATCATTTTTGGGACTAACCTACTAACCCAAAGGCCTAGTCCAGATTTTTTTTTTTTTGCCTATTTCAGGGTTTTGCAGAAAAGAAATATCAAACGGAGTCCAAACGGAATGAAACCTTCGCGAGAGATATTTTTGGAGAAAATCACGCACGGAAAGCGTTAGGGGACAGCTGGGCTTCCCTCGAGGGTGGTGGGCGCGCCCCCTGCCTCGAGGCTGGCCCACACGGCCCCCGGTGCCCTCCTTCTTCCTATATATACCTACATACCCCAGAAACTCCATACGCAGAGAGAAAACCCTAATTCCATCGTCGTAGCTTCTGTTCCCGTGGAGATCCCATCTTGGAGCCTGTTCCGGAGCTCCACATGAGGGGGGTCCATCACGGAGGCCTTAATCATCATTATCATCGCCCTCACCATAAGTTGTGAGTAGTTTACCACAGACCTTCGGATCCATAGCTAGTATCTAGATGGCTTATTCTCTCTCTCTGGATCTCAATACAAAGTTCTTCTCTGTTTTCGAGGAGATCTATTCGATGTAATCTCTTTTTGCGGTGTGTTTGTCGAGATCCGATGAATTGTGAGTTTTTGATCAAGGTTATCTATGAAATATATTTGGTTCTTCTCTGAACTTTTTATGTGTGCTCATAATATCCTTGCAAGTCTCTTCGAATTATTGGTTTGGTTTGGCCTACTAGATCTATAGTTCTTGCAATGGGAGAAGTGCTTGGCTTTGGGTTCAATCTTGCAGTGTCCTTTCCCAGTGACAGTAGGGGCAGCAAGGCACGTATTGTATTGTTGCCATCGAGGATAAAAAGATGGGGTTTTCATCATATTGCTTGAGTTTATCTCTCTACATCATGTCATCTTGCTTAAGGCCTTACTCTGTTCGTATGAACTCAATACACTAGATGCATGCTGGATAGCGGTCGATGTGTGGAGTAATAGTAGTAGATGCAGGCAGGAGTTGGTCTACTTGTCTCGGACGTGATGCCTATATACAATGATCATGCCTAGATAGTCTCATAATTATTCGCTTTTCTATCAATTGCTCGACAGTAATTTGTTTACCCGCCGTAGAATACCGCTATCATGAGAGAAGCCACTAGAGAAAACTATGGCCCC
>LR738713.1:327799615-327864087 GCA_902687465.1 Secale cereale
TAAGTTGTGAGTAGTTTACCACAGACCTTCGGATCCATAGCTAGTATCTAGATGGCTTATTCTCTCTCTCTGGATCTCAATACAAAGTTCTTCTCTGTTTTCGAGGAGATCTATTCGATGTAATCTCTTTTTGCGGTGTGTTTGTCGAGATCCGATGAATTGTGAGTTTTTGATCAAGGTTATCTATGAAAGATATTTGGTTCTTCTCTGAACTTTTTATGTGTGCTCATAATATCCTTGCAAGTCTCTTCGAATTATTGGTTTGGTTTGGCCTACTAGATCTATAGTTCTTGCAATGGGAGAAGTGCTTTGCTTTGGGTTCAATCTTGCAGTGTCCTTTCCCAGTGACAGTAGGGGCAGCAAGGCACGTATTGTATTGTTGCCATCGAGGATAAAAAGATGGGGTTTTCATCATATTGCTTGAGTTTATCTCTCTACATCATGTCATCTTGCTTAAGGCCTTACTCTGTTCGTATGAACTCAATACACTAGATGCATGCTGGATAGCGGTCGATGTGTGGAGTAATAGTAGTAGATGCAGGCAGGAGTTGGTCTACTTGTCTCGGACGTGATGCCTATATACAATGATCATGCCTAGATAGTCTCATAATTATTCGCTTTTCTATCAATTGCTCGACAGTAATTTGTTTACCCGCCGTAGAATACCGCTATCATGAGAGAAGCCACTAGAGAAAACTATGGCCCCGGGGTCTATTCTCAACATATCAATCTACATCTACTTTACTTTTCTTGCTTTTATTTGCTGTTTTATTAAACCAAAAATACCAAAATATAATTATCATCTCTATCAGATCTCACTCTCGTAAGTGACCATAAAGGGATTGACAACCCCTTATCGCGTTGGCTGCAAAGTTCTTATTTGTTTGTGCAGGTACGAGGGACTGGCGCGTGGTCTCCTACTGGATTGATACCTTGGTTCTCAAAAACTGAGGGAAATACTTACGCTACTGTGCTGCATCTCCCTTTTCTCTTCGAGGGAATACAACGCAAGCTCAAGAGGTAGCAATATGTTGGAGACTTATCACTATATCGACACGCTCTTGCGTCGTGTCTTTGCTAGAAGGCGGTGGATTGAAGCTTGGCTTTGGGAATGAGAATCCGGGGTTCAACCTTGTGGTGGACTCGCCATCATCGGCACACGTGCGGCGATTCCTTCTTGAAGGCGTAGCCCATGAGTTTTGTATTTTTCATTTCTGATGTGTCTTGTAACACATGGTTAGTGGCTATTTGGGCAGTTACTGTCGCGAGGTATACGGCCTCAGCGTTTGTTTTCGCTTTATTTTTGGGTCGAGATTGTTCAGCTGCTAAATTTTGCACTATTAATGACATATGGTTGCATGCATCGTTCTGATGTAGAAGCCGGGGTTATCCTTCTTTTTCTAAAAACTTGAGGCACTTCTTTTTTCCTTTGTTGTGGGAATATACAAGGCCATACTCTAGATAAAAACATCCCTTGCAAGAACACCATTAAAAGAATATGAAATCACAAGCAAGTCCTTAATGAAATCAACACATGTTTCCTTCTGCATCTACCGGTAGTATGTTGTGAGCAAAGCTTGTTCCCGCATTACCAGAGCAACCTTTAAGAAGCGGCGGCTAAGAAATCGTCAATGTAGACCAGAATACACCAACAACCACAATGTGAGCAAGTCACCGCACCGAGAAGGGATAGAAGATAATCTCATGTCTGGTCAGAGCGAGGAGGTGGCACAAGCCTCGCAAGTTCCCCGACAAGGCCACATCTGACCGAGCCTATCCGACTGAGCCTCATTGGACAGAGAAGAAACCAAAGAACACAAACAAGTCGTGACGTCGTTTCCTCCATAGGATGCCGCAGATCACGTAGATGAGACGAAGACAAAAACTAGTCCCAACATCTGGTCCTTATTGAAGCTCAACATGCCCTTCGAGAGTTGTATCTCTAGATTCATGTGTATACCACGTGTAACACCATGTATCGTTCATTTGGGTTTATATTCTTACAACAAAATCAATGTAAACAAAACAAGAAAAGGCTTACCATGTTATGGAAAATAAACTTAACTTGATGCCAAGGAAATTCTTATTTTTGCGTGTGTGCATGCAAATTTATGTTACGAGAAAAATGGTAATGTAATTTTAAATCACATTACTATAATCTCTTCTTTTGAGGGTTTTACATAATTAAGTTGACACACAAACAAACCATGGGCTAAAATTTTGCCAACTAATGGCACTAAATGTAAAGCTTGATTTTGTGATAACTATGGTCATACTCGAGACGATCGAAAGGACAGCTACTTTCAAAAGATTAACCAAACACATGTTTTGTACTCATGTATAGATTATCATAAATGTTGCAATTTAATAGTTTCCAAAACCTACATGTGTAGACCATGTAAAACAACACACATAACACAACAAAGGTGCATGTTTAGACATACATAACAATTGTTGATTAATAACATAAGAATTACTTATTAATTAAACATAAAACGTATGGTGCAATGGATCTTAGGTTGGTAGTGGTGATAATTTGGTATCATCATCATAAGCGGTAATGGAGTGGGGTTGTTTTCAGCCTGTCCCCCATACTTATCACCACTACACCAGCAACAAAAAATGGGATGATGTTTCATGTTTCAGCTACAAAGTTGGAAATATGCAAATGATTCTTAGCTCCACTACATTCTACAAAAGATAGCACAAGCACAACATGGTTTGCGCTCAAGATGGCAATATTCCCCGTGGGGATGGGTACCCGCCGGGATTTACCCGTCATGGAGCGGGGATAGGGGGCAAATTATCCCCATGGGTATTGTTTGGTGGGTACCCGTTAGTCTCGCGGGGCGGGGATGGGTATAAAATCATCCCCGTGGGGACTCCATGGATACCCGAAAACTATGTCATTCGTACTATAAATGCATAATATATAGATTAATAACTAGATGTTTCGCACAATTATATTTCTCCACTTCTCCCAACAACTATGTCTTCTCCAATCTCACATATCCCAGTCAGCTTTGAAATCCCCATGGATACTCGACGGGTACCGGGTACCCGCTATTAACGGGGATGGGGGGCATTTTGTCCCCCACGAAGCTTCATGGGGATTGCGGGTATGGGGATTGGCGGGGATCGGGGCGGGGATGGTGGAGTCATCCCCGGTCATCCCCGTCCCCGTTGCCGCCTTGAGTTTGCGCCCAAGATATTGGGCCCCACATGCATGCATGCATGCTAATGTTTCCCAACCTCATATTTACATGAGAAAAGTATATTTTTCGTCTCTCGACTCTTGACCAAATCTAGATTTGGTCTCTCAACTTGAAACCGGACAACTTACACCCAACTAATGAAATCGGGCAAGGTTCATCTCTAGTCTTAGTTTTGATTGGGTCTTGGTGCTGGCTCACCCCGGTTTTGATGAGAGACTCAAATTCCCGTAATTTTTCAATTGTGCGATTACGGTTCATAGTTTTTTATTTTTTGCATGCAATAACTTTTCTCATTTGTTCATTGTTTTTTTCTTTGTGTGTGTATGTTTCTTTCTTTCTTTATGCCTGAGTGTATGTGTGTGTGAGTGCGCGCATGTGCGAAAATACATAGGTGCACTCGGGTGCCACATCCCCGTATATTAAAAAATAATTTAGTAACTAAAAAAGGTCAAAATCCTGGAACTTTTCAAGTACTGCACTCGTATAAAAAGATTAAACAGAGAATGACTTTCATTGTATCCGGGGTCAAAGATTTGCCAAAATAGCATGATATATGTACTATTCATGCTATACTGTCATCATAAATTTGTTTTTTGCCCTGAAGTCAATGGGAATCATTCCTTGGCCAAAAACTTTAAACGAGTATAAAACCAGGCCATATTTGATTCCAAAAAAAATCCTGGATTTTTTGACTTCTTTTGAATAACTAAATTATTTTTGAATATAGGGGGAAGGAGCACCCGAGTGCTCCTAATCTGCTTCCGGCGCGTGTAGGCCTATATATGTTCCTGTGTTTGTGTGCATGTTTGTGCGCGTGCGCGATATAACAACACCTACCTGAGGTGCAATTCATTTTTGTGCCAAGAAAAAATTATCTGCCCGTAATGGCAGTATGATAGCTAGTACTCACTTCGTTCCTAAATATAAATCTTTGCAGATATTTTAGTATGGAACACATACGAATGTATGCATGCATTTTAGGCCTCATTTGGTTCATAGGGTAGAAATATTATATGAAAATAGGAAAATTATAGGAAGTGAGATGACATGTATCCCAATTCCTATAAGAGAAGATATGTCATTTGATGCATAAGATATGAATTTTTCCATCGAGTCTAGGCTAATATTTTTTCCTTTGAAATGTGAAGGATTAATTCCTGTCCTACATAGGAATGGAAATTCATTCCTACAAACCAAAGGGCTCCAAAGGAATTTTTCCTTTGAAAATCATATTCCTATAGAATTCCTACAAACCAAAGGAGGTCCTAGAGTGTAGATTCACTCAATTTGCTCCGTATGTAGTCCATAATGAAATCACTATAGACTTGTATTTATTTAGGAACGGAGGGAGAATCATGCATGCCAACTAGGTAATTTTGATGACGTTGCATAGAATTAAATAAAGAAAGAAAATGTTGAGTATAATAGCTGGTCATATTATACTATACTGTGTGTCTTACATAGCAATAGATAAGGTCATCTGAGATAACTTTTCCTAAACACATTATAGACGCATAATCGTACTTGCGCTCTTGCTGTTGTCCTGAGGAGGCAACTTCATTTCACTTAGGTAGGCCAAGGTCCCAGGCAGCATTATTAAAAGGCAGAAATAGAATTTGTCACAAAAACGAAAGTGAGTAGAGCAATGGCATTCGTGAAATAAGCTCTTAAATATTTGGACATTCTCTACCATCACTTCTTTAAATAGAGCACTCCACTGGTCCGTCCAACCCCCACTTACACAGACAGACACACTGGCACACGAGCACTTGCGAATTGTGATCTTTCCACTCCGCGTGCTTCCCTCCTAGCTCACCACCAATCTGCTCGCAGCTCAGCTCATCGTCAGCCATGGGGAACTGCCTGGTGATCCAAGACAGAAAGGAGATTAAGGTGGTGAGCGTCGCCGATGGCGAGATCCTCAAGGCGCTACCGCCACCTCTCTCTAAGGGTGCCTTGGCAGGTGTCTCTGGCTCCGACCACGCACTCCGGTCGCAGAAGCAACACATCGACGTCCGGGTGGGCGACATGGGGCAGCTGCATCACTTGTTCCCCTCCGACGTGAAGGCACCTTCCACAGCCGCTGACCCGGGCGCCATCATGAGGGTGAAGCTGGTCATCAGCAAGCAGGAGCTCAGGAGGATGCTGGGCAAGGACGACCAGGCCGTCTCCCTGGAGGACATGGTGGCTCTCATGCGAAGAGGATCGGAAGATCAGCAGCAGGAGATTGGTTGCTGCAGAGGGTGGCGGCCTGCCTTGCACAGCATACCTGAAGGCAGCGGCGATTTGTTCTATTAGCAGAAGAAATTAACTGGCGATTTTGGGAGCTTGCTGGAGAAAATGCATATATGGATAATAAGCATAAGAAAATATGCATGTATATGTATGTATGTATATATTTATATATTCACATAGGAAAACAGAGATCATAGTTGGGTAGATTTGCTAGTAGTTTCGAGATAGGGGTTATCTTCAGGTTGTCTTGTTAGATAAGTGCATGCATCCATGTAAGACAAGGTGAAGATAGTCTTGGAAATCAAACGAGACAATATAAACTTAATTATTGATGGCATATACTCATTTTTAATAAGCTTTTCTCCCATTATTTCACACGTGTTCTAGTTTGCTATGTGTCAGTAATGCCAAGCCTCACCCTTCTTGGCGATCGCGATTCATCAAACAGAGATTAATTTTGGGCATGTATAATGGTTGATAAGTTAGTTTCATTTTAAACCAGACATGTAATCTAGAGAAGGCAATAAAAATACGATGTATAATGGATTATTCATTATATCTCTAGTAACTAGATTATACCTAAATATGTGGTTAGAGATATGGTTGCTAAGAGATCATCTCTTAATTGAGAGAAGGTAAGCATTTTTTTCTGGCTTCTCTCTCCACCTCATCATTTATCTCACATGGCACTTCCTAGGATAACACGGGAAATACCCTTTTGCTCTCAGTTGATTTATCAGAGCAAAAGGCTTCGCAGAAGTAGTTTCAAACATACTGTAACTCACCTGTTTGTCAGGAAAATTGGCTTGCATAGAGGAACAATGATCCACAATGTAGGCAACACCGACTTGTCCAAACTATATAATCATAATTCGAGTCGGGATCAGTAAAAGTGACGAGAAAATATAACCATTGTTGGCAGAAGTCCTAGCTCACTTCGACTTCAATGAATACATATCCCTTTTTCTGCAGAAATAAGTCAAACAGATATCCAACAACTTAGCAGATACTGAACTCTATACGGATTGCTGGATATAACACACACACACTTCCATGTGTTGCTAGCGGTGTTTAGTAGTATGCTGAAGCGGTGGGTAGGGCTATTTAAATGGATCAAATCATACTGGTTCTCCTGAGATTGCTGCCTCAAGCACTGTGCAAAGAAATTAGGCTCTGAAGTTCTTTTGCGGCCTCATGCCTTAGAAACTGGAACACTCTGCCATTTCAAAGATGCTGAAGGCAAAGCAGTGAACATCTACTGGCATGCTTCGTGTAGCATTCTTGTTCTGCTGATTCTGTAGGAAGGCATGACACTCTCAGCACAGCGCAAGCTGGTCATCAACAGGATCCACTGCAACACGCATATGATCAAAAAGTTTGTCCAGCGTCCCATATATCTCATTTGCCTCACAGTGAGACGTGTCATCAGCAACAAACATGTGCTTCGCATTCCGCACCTCGATCCAACTGCAAGCTTGGTCCTTCCTCAGACCCTTCTCCTTCATAACCCCCCTGATACGGCGGGCATCATCCCACTGACCTGCCGCTGCGTAAATGTTTGACAACATGACATACCGACCGCTGTTTCCAGGCTCCAACTGGAAAAGGGATTCCGCCACTTTCTCTGCAATCTCAATATTGCCGTGAACACGGCATGCGCCAAGAAGCGCCCCCCAAGACCCAGTTGTACCTGGACCAATCCTGGATGACAAACCTTTGATGAACTCGCTTGCTTCTTCCAGTTGATGGTTCCGACCAAGAGCATCTATGAAGGAGGCATAGTGTTCAGCCCTTGGTTCAACACCATGGTGCTTCATTGATTCAAGAATCTGACGGCCATCAGAGACTAGACCGGCATGACTGCAAGCCGTTAGGACAGCAAGAAAAGTAACATAGGTTGGCTGCACTTCAGCTTCAAGCATCCTTTTGAACATGGCAAGTGACTGCTTCCCCTGGCCATTGTGCGAGAACCCTGTCACCATGGAGTTCCAGGAGATGAAGTCCCTTTCAGGCATCCGTGCAAACACTAACATGGCAGTCGCCATGTCACCGCACTTGGAGTACATATCAATGAGGGCATTGTGGATGAAAATGTTGAAAGGGTCTGAACCGATGCAGCGGCGCAAAATGAAACCATGCACTTCCTTCCCTCGAATAACAAGCCCGAGCTTGGCGCATGCACCTAGAGACGACACCAAAGCAAACGGTGTTGGTGTCATCCCCTGAACAAGCATCTGTCGAAAAAGTTCCAGAGCGGCATCCTCCTCACCATTCTGCTCGTGCCCAGAGATGAGTGCCGTCCATGCAATTGTGTCCTGCTCCGGCATCATGTGAAATACCCAGACTGCCTCATCGAGCCTCTTCGCACGGCAGTACCCTGCAATCATCGATGTCCAAGAGACCGTGTCCCGGATGCTCATCTGGTTAAACAACGTCCTGGCGTCCTCCATCCTCCCGGCCTTGCTGTAGGCATCCACCATTGCATTGGCCATAATGACCGTCACCTCCACCCCAGACACCACTACCGCGCCGTGCATCTCTCGGAGTGGCCTCACGGCTCCCATCCCAGCGCATGCGCTCGCCACGCTGACCACTGCAAAACGGTCGACGGCCACCTCCAGCCCCAGGCACCTGTCCCTGGTCAACCGGGCGAACACGCGGAGCGCTTCACCCTGCCGGCCGTGCCGGGCGAGGGCCGAGATGACGGTGTTGTAGGATACGACGTTACGAGAGGAGGCAGGCATCGCGTCGAGCAGGTGGAGGGCGTCGGGGAGGGTGGCGGGGCCGCGTGAAAGAGCGGCCAGGAGGTTGTTGTAGGAATGGGCATTCCTGTACGGGAGGTCTTCGAAGGCTGCGCGGGAGGCGGCCGGGGAGTTTAAAGTGGCGTAGAGCTCGATGAGCCGGTTGGAGAGGAGGGTGTGATGGTTGAGCGCCGTCTTTACGAGGAGCGCGTGCGCGGCACGGCCGAGGCGGCGGACGTCGCCCACGGAGATGGCGCGCTCGATGAGGTCGAGCACAGTCGCGACGTGGACGCCGGCGGCGGTGGCGGGTGGAGTAGCCGCGGGCGTGGGGCATGGCGGCAGGTGGACGGCGAGCGTCGGCAGGAGACGGCGCATGCCAGAAGCAGTGAGGAGCGGCAACTGTCGGGCCGGCGGCCCATACCCTAACATGCTGTCCAGTGTTGGTCCACGAGGGCTAAACTTGGGTTGAAAGTGAAACCGTGCATCCCAGCCTTGTACATAGAGAGCAATAATTGTGATGGCAGAGACACCTGGGAATGGGAGCTCCTACACCGCGCGCGAAGAGCAATTACTTGGCGAACACTTTTTCGGAAGACTCCTAACGATCACTCTGAGAATCCGAGCCGTTGTCACGCTTAGGACGCTTCGCGCGCGTTTTCGGCTTTTTTAATGGGTTTTTCTTGCTTTTTCTGATTTTTTGATTTTTCACCGGTCTTATTTAGATTTCGGACTAAATATTTTTTTGGAAAAATCTTTTTGTGTGAAAAACACGTATTTTTTCTTCCGCGAGAGGCACGGCCATGCCTCTCGAAAACTAAAAAATATGCTTTCTAGTTTTTTTCTTCTTCTGCGAGAGGCACGTTTTTGCTTTCGCAGGAGAATCAGCCCATTTGCTCTTTCTGCTTGTCCATTCGACTGAGGGTGTGCTACAGAGGCGTAGTCGACTCGCGTCCCTTGGGAAGCACAGAAAGCTCTGAATTCATCCGAATCAAAATTGGAGCCGTTGTCTGTGATGATGCTGTGAGGGACCCCATATCTGAATATTAGTTCCTTAATGAAGCTGATGGCGGTGCTCGACTCGAGGTTCTTGATGGGTTTGGCCTCAATTCACTTGGTGAACTTGTCGACTGCCACCAGAAGGTGAGTGAATCCGCTCCTGCCTGTCCTGAAGGGGCCGACCATATCTAAGCCCCAAACAACGAAGGGCCAGACTAGTGGGATGGTTTTGAGGGCGGATGCCAGCCTGTGCGACATGTTGGAGTAGAACTGGCACCCTGCGCATTTATCCATAATATTCTTGGCCATCTCGTTGGCGCGGGGCCAGTAAAATCCGGCTCGGTATGCTTTGGCCACGATAGTCCGAGAGGAAGCGTGGTGGCCGCAAGTACCCGAGTGGATTTCATCCAAAATCAGTCGACCTTCCTCTGGATCGATGCAGCGCTGGGCGACTCCAGTGACGCTTTCTCTGTAGAGCTGACCTTGAATGACTGTGAATGCTTTGGATCGGCGGACGATTTGGCGCGCTTCTTCTTCATCTTCTGGGAGTTCTTGCCTGAGCAGATATGATATATATGGCACAGTCCAATCAGGTGTGATTACTAGGACCTCCATGATCAAGTCGACCACGGCAGGCACTTCGACCTCAGTCGGATCGGTTGCACTGACTGGCTGCGGGGGCTCTTCCGTGAAGGGGTCTTTCTTGACAGAGGGAGTGTGCAGATGCTCTAGGAACACATTCTTGGGTATGGACCTCCGAGTCGACCCAATTTTTGCGAGATCGTCGGCTAGCTGATTCTTTGCTCTGGGCACATGATGGAGCTCTAAGCCTTCGAACTTCTTTTCAAGCTTTCGCACTGCACTGCAATAACTGGTCATTGTCGGGCTCCTGACGTCCCATTCTTTCATTACTTGGTTCACCGCTAGGTCGGAATCGCCGTAGACCATCAGGCGACGGACGCCGAGTGAGATGGCCATACGCAACCCATACAAAAGTGCTTCGTATCCAGCCTCGTTGTTTGATGAATCAAAATGGATCTGAAGGACGTAGCTGATCTTGTCGCCCCTAGGAGAGATCAGGACCACGCCTGCACCGGATCCGTTCAGCATTTTGGACCCATCGAAGAACATAGTCCAATGGTCCGACTGGACTTGAGACGGAAGCTCTTGTTCTATCCACTCAGCCACAAAATCCGCTAAGGCCCGAGACTTGATGGCTTTCTTCGCTTCGAACTTGATATCTAACGGAAGAAGTTCAATCGCCCATTTTTCCACTCGACCGGTTGCATCTCGGTTGTTTAGTATCTCCGATAATGGGGCGTCGCTGACGACTGAGATTGAGTGATCCGAGAAATAATGGGCAACCTTTTTTGCAGTCAAGTAAATCCCGTACACAAGCTTTTGGTAATGTGGATACCTTTGCTTGGAGGGAGTCAAAACTTCGGATATGTAATAGACCCGGCGTTGGACCTTGTATGCCTTGCCCTCTTCTTCCCGCTCGACCGTGAGTACAGTACTGACGACTTGTCCGGTGGCAGCAATGTACAGCAGAAGAGGCTCTCCGCTGACTGGGGCAGCGAGCACCGGCTGGGTGGACAGCAGGGCTTTGAGTTCCTCAAACGCTGCTTCGGCTTCGGGATTCCACTCGAACTTGTCGGATTTCTTCATGAGTCGGTAGAGAGGCAGTGCCTTCGCTCCGAGCCGAGAAATGAATCGACTCAATGCGGCCAAGCAACCAGTAAGCTTCTGGATGTCGTGTATACGCTCGGGGCGTTTCATTCGGAGGATGGCGCCGACCTTCTCTGGGTTGGCGTCGATTCCTCGTTCGGAAACGAGGAAACCGAGCAACTTGTCACCAGGAACTCCGAATGTACACTTTGACGGGTTGAGCTTGATATCATAACTTCTGAGGTTCGCGAATGTCTCAGCAAGGTCAGTCAGTAGGTCGGAACCTTTCCGTGACTTGACTACGATGTCATCCATGTACGCCTCGATGTTCCGACTGATTTGCTTTATTAAGCATTTCTGGATCATGCGCATGATGGTGGCGCCGGCATTTTTGAGGCCGAAAGGCATGGTGACATAGCAAAAACACCCGAAAGGGGTGATGAAGGCCGTCTTTATTTCATCGGGCCCATACAGACGGATCTGATGGTATCCGGAATATGCGTCCAGAAAGGACAAACGCTCACATCCCGCAGTCGAGTCGACTATTTGATCGATGCGGGGGAGAGGAAAATGATCTTTCGGGCAGGCCCGATTGATGTGCTTGAAATCGATGCACATGCGGAGAGACTTGTCCTTCTTGGGGACCATGACGACGTTGGCGAGCCACTCAGAGTGGTATATCTCGCGGATGAACTCTGCTGCTAGGAGTCGAGCCACTTCTTCGCCAATCACATTTCGCTTCTCCGCAGCGGATCAACGGAGATGTTCCTTCACAGGTTTCACCTTCGGGTCGACTCGCAAATGGTGCTCAGCCAGCCCCCTGGGCACACCTGGCATGTCCGATGGTTTCCATGCAAAGATTGAAGGAAATATGCCCTAGAGGCAATAATAAAGATGTTATTTGTATTTCCTTATATCATGATAAATGTCTTTTATTCATGCTAGAATTGTATTAACCGGAAACTTAGTACATGTGTGAATACATAGACAAAACAATATGTCCCTAGTATGCCTCTACTAGACTAGCTCATTGATCAAAGATGGTTATGTTTCCTAGCCATAGACATGAGTTGTCATTTGATCAACGGGATCACATCATTAGGAGAATGATGTGATGGACAAGACCCATCCGTTAGCATAGCACTATGATCGTTTAGTTTAACTGCTATTGCTTTCTTCATGACTTATACATGTTCCTATGACTATGAGATTATGCAACTCCCGAATACCGTAGGAACACCTTGTGTGCTATCAAACGTCACAACGTAACTGGGTGATCATAAATATGCTCTACAGGTGTCTCCGAAAGTATTCGTGGCGTTGGCATAGATCAAGATTAGGATTTGTCACTCCGAGTGTCGGAGAGGTATCTCTGGGCCCTCTCGGTAACACACATCATAATAAGCCTTGCAAGCAAAAGACTAATGAAGTTAGTCACGAGATGATGTGTTACGGAACGAGTAAAGAGACTTGCCAGTGACGAGATTGAACTAGGTATAGAGATACCGACGATCGAATCTCGGGCAAGTAACATACCGTTTGACAAAAGGAACAACGTATATTGTTATGCGGTTCTGACCGATAAAAGATCTTCGTAGAATATGTAGGAGCCAATATGAACATCCAGGTTCCGCTATTGGTTATTGACCGGAGATGAGTCTCGGTCATGTCTACATAGTTCTCGAACCCGTAGGGTCCGCACGCTTAACGTTTGATGACGATCGGTATTATGAGTTTATGAGTATTGATGTACCGAAGGTAGTTCGGAGTCCCGGATGAGATCACGGACATGACGAGGAGTCTCGGAATGTCCGAGACATAAAGATTGATATATTGGACGACTATATTCGGACACCGGAAGTGTTCCGGAAAAGTTTCGGATATATCGGGAATGCCGGAGGGGGTTACCGGAACCCCCTACGAGAGGGGATGGTCCATAGTGGGCCTAAAGGGAAAGAGAGAGGCAGCCCATAGGGCTGGCCGGCGCCCCCACCTAGGGTTCCTAGTTGGACTAGGATTGGGGGGGGGGGCGCCACCTCTCCTATTCCTTTCCCCCTTCTTCCTTTTGGTGAATCCTACTAGGAATAGGATTGCAATCCTATTCCTAGTAGGACTCCTTCCCTAGCCGCACCAGGAAGGGCCGGCCGGCCTCCCTCCCTTGCTCCTTTATATACGGGGGCAGGGGGGCACCCAAAGAGACACAAGTTGAATTGTTTTAGCCGTGTGCGGTGCCCCCCTCCACAGAATCACACCTCGGTCATACCGTCGCGGAGCTTAGGCGAAGCCCTGCGCCGGTGAACACATCATATCCGTCACCACGCCGTCGTGCTGACAAAACTCTCCCGTGAAGCTCAACTGGATCAAGAGCTCGTGGGACGTCATCAAGCTGAACGTGTGCTGAACGCGGAGGTGCCGTACGTTCGGTGCTTGATCGGTTGGATCGCGAAGAAGTTCGACAACATCAACCGCGTCACTTGACGCTTCCGCTCCCGGTCTACGAGGGTACGTAGACACACTCTTCCCTCTCGTTGCTATGCATCTGGTAGATAGATCTTGCGTGATCGTAGGAAAATTTTAAAATACTACGTTCCCCAACAGTGGCATCATGAGCCAGGTCTATGCGTAGATGATATGCACGAGTAGAACACAATGAGTTGTGGGCGATACTAGTCATACTGCTTACCAGCATGTCATACTTTGCTTCAGCGGTATTGTGAGATGAAGCGGCCCGGACCGACATTACGCGTACGCTTACGCGAGACTGGTTTCACCGTTACGAGCACTCGTTGCTTAAAGGTGACTGGCGGGTGTCTGTCTCTCTCACTTTAGCTGAATCAAGTGTGGCTACGCCCGGTCCTTGTAAAGGTTAAAACAGCACATACTTGACGAAACATCGTTGTGGTTTTGTATGCGTAGGTAAGAACGGTTCTTGCTAAGCCCGTAGCAGCCACGTAAAACTTGCAACAACAAAGTAGAGGACGTCTAACTTGTTTTTGCAGGGCATGTTGTGATGTGATATGGTCAAGACATGATGAGTTATACGGTTTTGTATGAGATGATCATGTTTTGTAAAGTTATCGGCAACTGGCAGGAGCCATATGGTTGTCGCTTTATTGTATGAAATGCAATCGCCATGTAATTGCTTTACTTTATCACTAAGCGGTAGCGATAGTCGTGGAAGCAATAGTTGGCGAGACGACAACGATGCTACGATAAAGATCAAGGTGTCAAGCCGATGACGAAGGTGATCATGACGGTGCTTTGAAGATGGAGATCAAAAGCACAAGATGATGATGGCCATATCATGTCACATATTTTGATTGCATGTGGTGTTTATCTTATTATGCTTCTTATTTTGCTTAGAACGACGGTAGCATTATAAGATGATCCCTTACTAAATTTCAAGGTATAAGTGTTCTCCCTGAGTATGCACCGTTGCGAAAGTTTGTCGTGCCGAGACACCACGTGATGATCGGGTGTGATAAGCTCTACGTTCAAATACAACGGGTGTAAGCCAGTTTTGCACACGCAGAATACTCGGGTTAAACTTGACGAGCCTAGCATATACAGATATGGCCTCGGAACACTGGAGACCGAAAGGTCGAGCGTGAATCATATAGTAGATATGATCAACATAAGATGTTCACCATTGAAACTACTCCATCTCACGTGATGATCGGACATGGTTTAGTTGATTTGGATCACGTGATCATTTAGATGACCAGAGGGATGTCTATCTAAGTGGGCGTTCTTTAAATTAATATGATTAAATTGAACTTTAATTTATCATGAACTTAGTCCTGATAGTTTTTGCATATCTATGTCGTTGTAGATCAATGGCCCGTGCTACCGTTCCTTTGAATTTTAATGCATTCCTAGAGAAAGCTAAGTTGAAAGATGATGGTAGCAATTACACGGACTGGGTCCGTAACCTGAGGATTATCCTCATTGCTGCACAGAAGAATTATGTCCTTGAAGCACCGCTAGGTGACAAGCCCCCTCCCGCTAATGTAGACGCTTTGAACGTCTGGCAGTCGCGGTCTGATGACTACACGATAGTTCAGTGTGCCATGCTTTACGGCTTAGAACCGGGACTTCAACGACGTTTTGAACGTCATGGACCATATGAGATGTTCCAGGAGTTGAAGTTAATATTTCAAGCAAATGCCCGAATTGAGAAATATGAGATTTCCAATAAGTTCTACAGCTGCAAAATGGAGGAGAATAGTTCTATCAGTGAACACTTGCTCAGAATGTCTGGGTACTACAATCATATGACTCAACTTGGTTGCAAAGTTGACGAGGATAGTGTTATTGATAGAGTTCTTCAATCACTGCCACCAAGCTATAAAGGCTTCGTGATGAACTATAACATGCAAGGGATGCAAAAGACAATTCCCGAGCTCTTCGCTATGCTCAAAGCTGCGGAGGTAGAAATCAAAAAGGAGCATCAAGTATTGATGGTTAGCAAGACCACTAGTTTCAAGAAAAAGGGCAAGGGAAAGAAAGGGAACTTCAAAAAGAATAGCAAGTCAGTTGCAACTTCCACGAAGAAACCCAAATCTGGAGCCAAGCCTGAAACTGAGTGCTTCTACTGCAAGGGGACTGGACACTGGAAGCGGAACTGCCCCAAGTATTTGGCGGATAAGAAGGATGGCAAGATGAACAAAGGTATATGTGATATACATGTTATTGATGTATACCTTACTAATGCTCGTAGTAGTACCTGGGTATTTGATACCGGTTCGGTTGCTAATATTTGTAACTCGAAACAGGGACTACGGATTAAACGAAGATTAGCTAAGGACGAGGTGACGATGCGCGTGGGAAACGGTTCCAAAGTCGATGTGATCGCCGTCGGCACGCTACCTCTACATCTACCTTCGGGATTAGTTTTAGACCTAAATAATTGTTATTTGGTGCCAGCGTTGAGCATGAACATTATATCTGGATCTTGTTTATTGCGAGACGGTTATTCATTTAAATCAGAGAATAATGGTTGTTCTATTTTAATGAATAATATCTTTTATGGTCATGCACCCTTAAAAAGTGGTCTATTCTTATTGGATCTCGATTGTAGTGATACACATATTCATAATATTGAAACCAAAAGATGCAAGGTTAATAATGATAGTGCAACTTATTTGTGGCACTGCCGTTTAGGTCATATTGGTGTAAAACGCATGAAGAAACTCCATAATGATGGACTTTTGGAATCACTTGATTATGAATCACTTGGTGCTTGCGAACCATGCCTCATGGGCAAGATGACTAAAACTCCGTTCTCCGGAACTATGGAGCGAGCAACAGATTTGTTGGAAATCATACATACTGATGTATGTGGACCAATGAGTGTTGATGCTCGCGGCGGGTATCGTTATTTTCTGACCTTCACTGATGATTTGAGCAGATATGGGTATATCTACTTAATGAAGCACAAGTCTGAAACATTTGAAAAGTTCAAAGAATTTCAGAGTGAAGTAGAGAATCATCGTAACAAGAAAATAAAGTTTCTACGATCTGATCGTGGAGGAGAATATTTGAGTTACGAGTTTGGTCTTCATTTGAAACAATGTGGAATAGTTTCACAACCCACGCCACCTGGAACACCACAGCGTAATGGTGTGTCCGAACGTCGTAACCGTACTTTATTAGATATGGTGCGATCTATGATGTCTCTTACCGATTTACCACTATCGTTTTGGGGTTATGCTTTAGAGACAGCTGCATTCACGTTAAATAGGGCACCATCTAAATCCGTTGATACGACACCTTATGAACTATGGTTTGGCAAGAAACCAAAGTTGTCGTTTCTTAAAGTTTGGGGCTGCGATGCTTATGTGAAAACACTTCAACCTGATAAGCTCGAACCCAAGTCGGAAAAATGTGTCTTCATAGGATACCCAAAAGAGACTGTTGGGTACACCTTCTATCACAGATCCGAAGGCAAAATATTCGTTGCTAAGAACGGATCCTTTCTAGAAAAAGAGTTTCTCTCGAAAGAAGTGAGTGGGAGGAAAGTAGAACTTGATGAGGTAATTGTACCTTCTCCTGGATTGGAAAGTAGTACATCACAGGAAATTGTTCCAGTGATTCCTACACCAATTAGTGAGGAAGTTAATGATAATGATCATGAAACTTCGGATCAAGTTTCTGCTGAACGTCGTAGATCAACCAGAGTACGTTCCGCACCAGAGTGGTACAGCAACCCAGTTCTGGAAATCATGTTACTAGACCATGATGAACCTACGAACTATGAGGAAGCGATGATGAGCCCAGATTCCGCAAAATGGCTTGAAGCCATGAAATCTGAGATGGGATCTATGTATGAGAACAAAGTGTGGACTTTGGTTGACTTGCCCGATGATCGGCAAGCCATCGAAAATAAATGGATCTTCAAGAGGAAGACCGACGCGGACGGTAATATTACTGTTTACAAAGCTCGACTTGTTGCGAAAGGTTTTCGACAAGTTCAAGGAGTTGACTACGATGAGACTTTCTCACCTGTAGCGATGCTTAAGTCTGTCCGAATCATGTTACCAATTGCCGCATTTTATGATTATGAAATCTGGCAAATGGATGTCAAAACTGCATTCCTAAATGGATATCTCAAAGAAGAGTTGTATATGATGCAACCAGAAGGTTTTGTCGATCCAAAAGGTGCTAACAAAGTATGCAAACTCCAGCGATCCATCTATGGACTGGTACAAGCATCTCGGAGTTGGAATATACGCTTTGATGAGGTGATCAAAGCATATGGTTTTATACAGACTTTTGGAGAAGCCTGTATTTACAAGAAAGTGAGTGGGAGCTCTGTAGCATTTCTAATATTATATGTAGATGACATATTGTTGATTGGAAATGATATAGAATTTCTGGATAGCATAAAAGGATACTTGAATAAGAGTTTTTCAATGAAAGACCTCGGTGAAGATGCTTATATATTAGGTATCAAGATCTATAGAGATAGATCAAGACGCTTAATTGGACTTTCACAAAGCACATACCTTGATAAGATTTTGAAGAAGTTCAAAATGGATCAGTCAAAGAAAGGGTTCTTGCCTGTTTTACAAGGTATGAAGTTGAGTAAGACTCAATGCCCGACCACTGCAGAAGATAGAGAGAAAATGGAAGTCATTCCCTATGCCTCAGCCATAGGATCTATCATGTATGCAATGCTGTGTACCAGACCTGATGTGTGCCTTGCTATAAGTCTAGCAGGGAGGTACCAAAGTAATCCAGGAGTGGATCACTGGACAGCGGTCAAAAACATCCTAAAGTATCTGAAAAGAACAAAGGATATGTTTCTCGTATATGGAGGTGACAAAGAGCTCGTCGTAAACGGTTACGTCGATTCTAGCTTTGACACTGATCCGGATGACTCAAAGTCACAAACCGGATATGTATTTTTATTGAACGGTGGAGCTGTCAGTTGGTGCAGTTCCAAGCAGAGCGTCGTGGCGGGATCTACGTGTGAAGCGGAATACATAGCTGCTTCGGAAGCAGCAAATGAAGGAGTCTGGATGAAGGAGTTCATATCCGATCTAGGTGTAATACCTAATGCATCGGGTCCAATGAAAATCTTTTGTGACAACACTGGAGCCATAGCCTTGGCGAAGGAATCCAGGTTTCACAAGAGAACAAAGCACATCAAAAGACACTTCAATTCCATCCGCGATCTAGTCAAGGAGGGAGATATAGAGATTTGCAAAATACATACGGATCTAAATGTTGCAGACCCGTTGACTAAGCCTCTTCCACGGGCAAAACATGATCAGCACCAGGACTCCATGGGTGTGAGGATCATCACTTTGTAATCTAGATTATTGACTCTAGTTCAAGTGGGAGACTGAAGGAAATATGCCCTAGAGGCAATAATAAAGATGTTATTTGTATTTCCTTATATCATGATAAATGTCTTTTATTCATGCTAGAATTGTATTAACCGGAAACTTAGTACATGTGTGAATACATAGACAAAACAGTATGTCCCTAGTATGCCTCTACTAGACTAGCTCATTGATCAAAGATGGTTATGTTTCCTAGCCATAGACATGAGTTGTCATTTGATCAACGGGATCACATCATTAGGAGAATGATGTGATGGACAAGACCCATCCGTTAGCATAGCACTATGATCGTTTAGTTTAACTGCTATTGCTTTCTTCATGACTTATACATGTTCCTATGACTATGAGATTATGCAACTCCCGAATACCGTAGGAACACCTTGTGTGCTATCAAACGTCACAACATAACTGGGTGATCATAAAGATGCTCTACAGGTGTCTCTGAAAGTATTCGTGGTGTTGGCATAGATCAAGATTAGGATTTGTCACTCCGAGTGTCGGAGAGGTATCTTTGGGCCCTCTCGGTAACACACATCATAATAAGCCTTGCAAGCAAAAGACTAATGAAGTTAGTCACGAGATGATGTGTTACGGAACGAGTAAAGAGACTTGCCAGTAACGAGATTGAACTAGGTATAGAGATACCGACGATCGAATCTCGGGCAAGTAACATACCGTTTGACAAAAGGAACAACGTATGTTGTTATGCGGTTCTGACCGATAAAAGATCTTCGTAGAATATGTAGGAGCCAATATGAACATCCAGGTTCCGCTATTGGTTATTGACCGGAGATGAGTCTCGGTCATGTCTACATAGTTCTCGAACCCGTAGGGTCCGCACGCTTAACGTTTGATGACGATCGGTATTATGAGTTTATGAGTATTGATGTACCGAAGGTAGTTCGGAGTTCCGGATGAGATCACGGACATGACGAGGAGTCTCGGAATGTCCGAGACATAAAGATTGATATATTGGACGACTATATTCGGACACCGGAAGTGTTCCGGAAAAGTTTCGGATTTATCGGGAATGCCGGAGGGGGTTACCAGAACCCCCTATGAGAGGGGATGGTCCATAGTGGGCCTAAAGGGAAAGAGAGAGGCAGCCCATAGGGCTGGCCAGCGCCCCCACCTAGGGTTCCTAGTTGGACTAGGATTGGGGGGGGGGCACCTCTCCTATTCCTTTCCCCCTTCTTCCTTTTGGTGAATCCTACTAGGAATAGGATTGCAATCCTATTCCTAGTAGGACTCCTTCCCTAGCCGCACCAGGAAGGGCCGGTCGGCCTCCCTCCCTTGCTCCTTTATATACGGGGGCAGGGGGGCACCCAAAGAGACACAAGTTGAATTGTTTTAGCCGTGTGCGGTGCCCCCCTCCACAGAATCACACCTCGGTCATACCGTCGCGGAGCTTAGGCGAAGCCCTGCGCCGGTGAACACATCATATCCGTCACCACGCCGTCGTGCTGACGAAACTCTCCCGTGAAGCTCAACTGGATCAAGAGCTCGTGGGACGTCATCAAGCTGAACGTGTGCTGAACGTGGAGGTGCCGTACGTTCGGTGCTTGATCGGTTGGATCGCGAAGAAGTTCGGCAACATCAACCGCGTCACTTGACGCTTCCGCTCCCGGTCTACGAGGGTACGTAGACACAGTCTTCCCTCTCGTTGCTATGCATCTGGTAGATAGATCTTGCGTGATCATAGGAAAATTTTAAAATACTACGTTCCCCAACAAAGATGTCCCAGTTCTCACGGAGGAACTGGATGAGCGCTTCTTCCTATTCGCTGTCGAGGGTGGTGGAGATGTGGGTCGGCGCCGCGTTGGGGTCGGTGGGGTGGATGTGCACGGGTTTTGTGTCCCCGGCCGACTGAAAGGCTGACTCGGAAGCCGGCTTCTTTGCCCTTAGCAGGTCGCTTGGATCCACTTGCTTCTGGTACTCCTCCATCTCTACTGCTGCCATCTACTCGTCGGCGATCTTCGAGCCTTTCTGGAAGCATTCTTCCGCTTTCTGCCGGTTCCCGGTGATGGTTATGACACCGTTGGGTCCCGACATCTTCAGCTTGAGGTAGACGTAACATGGTCGAGCCATGAACCTGGCGTAGGCTGGCCTACCCAGGATGGCATGATAGGCGCTGTTAAAGTCCACCACTTCGAACGTCAGCTTCTCCTTTCGGTAGTTCTTGGACTCACCAAAGACGACGTCGAGTGAGATCTGACCAAGTGAGTCGGCCTTCTTCCCGGGGATTACCCCATGGAACCTCATGTTACTTTCCCTTAGCTTGGACATCGGAATGCCCATATCCCGGAGGGTTGCTGCATACAGGATATTCAAGCCACTGCCTCCATCCATAAGAACCCTGGTCAGTCGAGTGCCTTCGACCACTGGGTCGACCACCAACGCCTGCCGCCCAGGGGTGGCGATGTGCGCCGGATGATCGGACTGGTCAAATGTGATGCGGGTCTTCGACCATTTCATGAACGTGGGGGTCGCTGGAGCAACCATGTTCACTTCTCTGTTGATGATCTTCAGTCGACTCTTGCTCTCGACGTCTGCGAAAATCGCCAAGGTGGAGTTGATGCGGGGGTATCCTCCGTCCCCTTCCTTGTCTTCGAACTCTTCCGATTCCTTCTCTTTCTCAGTAGACAAGTCCTTCTGGAAACTCTGGATCAGGAGTCGACACTGTCGAGTGGTGTGCTTGGGATACACCAAGTTTCCCTCTTCGTCCTTCTTAGTGTGTATGGGACACGGCCGGTCGAGCATATCATCTCCAGCCTGACCCTTTCCTTTCTTGGGGGCCCAGGAGCCTTTGGGCTTTCCTTTGCCCTTCCCCTGGTTGACCACCGCGGCCTCTCCCTGAACGGCTGGGTCGGCCTTACGCTTGTTCTTCCGATTGTGATCCTGGTCGTCCTGCCCGACTGGTTTCTTGCCACTACGGAGCCGATCAGCCTCTTCGCCATTGGCGTACCGACTGGCAATTTCCATCATTCGCGACAGGGACATGTCACCTGTTCGCTCAAACTTCAGGTTCAACTCCCGATTGCGCACGCCTTCCTTGAAAGCGCACACCGCCTGGTGCTCGGAGACGTTTTCCACCGTGTGATGCAAAGTGGTCCACCGCTGAATGTAGTCCCTCAAAGTTTCACTCGGCTTCTGCGTGCAGTGCTGAAGCTCTGCGAGCCCGGCAGGTCGCTTGCAGGTGCCTTCGAAGGTCCGAACGAACACCCGAGCGAACTCTTCCCAACTGTATATGCTCCTGGGGGCTAGCTGGTTGAGCCACGCCCGTGCGGAGCCTCCCAGCATCAAGGGGAGGTGTTTCATAGCCACGTCGTCGTTGCCTCCTCCGATCTGCACGGCCACTCGGTAATCTTCCAGCCATGTGTCTGGCTTCGACTCACCGGTGAATTTGCTTACTCCGGCTGCTAGCCTGAAGTTCGGGGGGATCTCTGCGGCCCTGATTGCGCTGCAGAAGCACTCGGGCCCGGAGGCCGGCGCTCGGCTGCCGGAGGGCTGGTCTCCGCCTCGCTCGTCCCTGGATGCCCGGTTACGGTCGACCCGGCCCTGCACAAGGATGGACCTCGCGTCGAAGCCCGACCGCCGGGGATCCGGGGGAATCCTACGTTCGTCGTCTCGCATGCGCCTGCCCATGTGCCGCGGAGGCGAGTGTGACCCACTCCCCGGAGGAGGGGTAGGCACTCGACGGCGGTTGTTGCGTCCGTGTCGACGGTCGAGTGGATCGTTGTTCCGGCCCAGGTGCCGGTCATGCCGCGGACCACATTCCTCACGCCTCAGGGCCGATCTTGGACTGTGGGCCGACCATACGGTGTCTGCAGCCACCGATCTGCTGTGAATCTTGTTGCGCAACTGAGAGACAGCCGCGTTTTGCTCTTCAGCCGTTCGGAGCAAAGCTCGGATCTGCTGAAGGCCTCTTCCAGCTTCCGACTGGGAGGGCTAAATCGACTCCGCGATACGGGCCGCGGCTTCGAGGTTTTGGACTGGTGTGCGGAACACCCGAGTCTCATGCTGACGTGATTGCTGCGGCCGTCGACTGGACTCAGGGGCCAGTCGGCGGGCCTGTTCGTCAAGTGAACGTTGGATGTTTTCCGGGCGCGCGCGCTCGGCCAAGGTGGCCACGCGCGTGGCTTCGAGGGCCAAAGCTTCTGGGGAATCTCCCACGACGGGGGTGAAGAGCGCATCTCCGTTGCGGCGACAGAGCTCAGCTCTCTGCTTGGAGTCGAGGGGCTGAGGGATGTAACCGTCGTTGTCGTGCGCCCGATCGCCACCGCTGCCGCCGTTCTCCCCGCGAGGAAAACCTGGCGGGCTACGGCGCGGATCGACCATGAGGATTTCCGCCGTGGGGTCGCTGCTTCCGCACTCGGAAATGGAATCTTCGAGCCCGATCGACTGATCGGCCGGCCCGTAAAGGTAACCGTCGGGCTCAATGGCCGCGACTTGCGGGGTGGCCGTTTGACGAGCCACCGCGTGTTTTACCCATCACTGGAGCCGTGAACGACCGGATCGCTTACGGCGGTGTCCAGCGGGGGTGGTAGACGATGAGTACCGGGTCGACGGCTGCAGAAGGAGGACGCCGCCGGCTCCGGCGCGAAAGTGAGTGGCTCCACGGGCGGGTAGAGCCTCAACATCGAGCGGGGCTTCCTTAAGCCACGCGGAGTCGCCGGCGACGAAGATCAATGCGCCGAGCCGTATCTCGTGGCCCGACACCAAAGCGCCGCCTGACACCATGATGAAGGTGGTCGGGGAATGGATTGCAACTTCACCAAATGTCGCTAAGACGCCTTGCCCCATGGTGGGCGCCAACTGTCGTGGTTCTAAGTCCGATAGTGAGGGTAGGGGGTACGAATGGAGATGCAAGGTTCTATCTATGGCGAGGTTGTACACAGAGTGTTTAGCGAGTTGCCCTTCTCGGAGGAAGTAAAAGCCCTACGTCTCGATGCCCGGGGGCTTGGTCGACTGATGTGTGTATGTATGTGTTACATAGGTGCGAACCCTTGTTCTGGAGGAGGGGGGTGGCTTATATAGTATGCCAAGACCCCAGCCATGCTCCACGTTAACAAGGGCTTAAAGATACATTAAGGCAGGCGTTACTGGTAACGCCTGCAATAAAGGGTACTTAAGGGGTTAATTAAAGTGAGTAAATATAAGACCGTTGCTGTTCTGAGAAACGTTTAGTCTTCGGGGGTCGGGTGCCTGATCCAGTCGAGTGGAGTTGAGTCATCCTGGGTACATGAGTCAGTCGAGTGAAGTGTCACCTTGGACTGTCTCAGTCGACTGTCTCCACCGTCGTGGGTCTTGTCTTTTGATCTCCTAAGATAGTGACCTTGGGAGGGGCCTTTAGGTCAGGCCTATGACCCTACCCTAGGTCTGTAACCTCGTCACACACCCCCTCTGGTAGACATACTTCGTTCCTACAATTGGTATCAGAGCGAGGTACTCCTTGACTCTGCTCGTTTTAGTCTAACGACTTTGGAGTTTAAGTATGTCTTCAGTGAACTACAAATCGCATCTCAAGGTCCCCATCTTCGATGGGACAGACTATCCCTTCTAGAAGGAGAAAATGAAGATCCATCTCCGAGCAATAGATGATGACATGTGGAATGTGGTAAAAGTGGGGTTCACCGTTCCTATACCTCAAGCCCCCTCTTACGAAGAGAAGAAACTCATTCAGTTGGATGCTAATGCCAAAGATGAAATTGGTGGACAACTCTCTCGAGCGTAATTTCTTCGGTATCGCCAATGTGAAACTGCGAAGGAATTGTGGGACCTCCTTGAAAAGATCAATGAAGGAGTATCCACTCAAAAAGAAGCTCGAATCGATACTCTTCGTGTGAAATTCAATCGCTTCAAGCACATTGGAAATGGAAGTTGTCAGCAAACATTTAACTGTCTCAATAACATAGCAAATGAGCTTCAAGGTCTCGGCGCCAAAGATGTCACTGATCATGAAGTTGTGAAGAAAATTCTTCGATCTCTTGATAGTTCTTTTGACACTCTTGTCTTGATGATTCATGAACGTGAGGATTTCACATCCCTCGACTCTGCTGATATCATGGAAAGACTGAACACGCATGAGGAACAAGAAGAAGAGAAAAGAGATCTCTATGGACCGAGTCGGCGCAAAACTCACACCCTCAAGGCTGCTGCTGATTCTTCCTCGGATGGAAACATCGAAGAAGATTCAGATGATCCAGAAAGACTCAGCAAAGATCTTGCACTCATCACGAGAAAATTTCAACGCTTTCACAAGAAGAGCCAGTTCCAGAAAAGAAGTTCAAGCAACTCTGGGAGTTCAAAATCATCGAAACCTGCTGGAGAATACACCTGTTTCAAGTGCCAAAAGCATGTACACTTCATTTCAGACTGCCCTCTTTGGGATGCTGAAATCCGTGCAAGTGGAAGATATGATTCTGGAAACCATCAAGGCAAAATCAAGAGCAATAACCACGACTCTAATGATGATAGGAAGACAAAGAAGTTCTACATGAACAAGGACAACTCCACATCAAAATCCTCATCAAGATCTTCCTCGAGGAATCCCTCCAAGTCCTCCAACTATAAGAATGTCTCTCGCAAGGCCAAGGCATACATTGGCAAGGAGATGGATTCTGATAAAGAAGAATGATCAGTCTCCGAAGAAGATGATGAATCTGATGAGGATTCCGACTCTAGTATGGCTGGCATACCTTATGCTTCCACTCGAGCTTCAAACTTCTTCGACAAGCACTCTAGTGTTGATGAATCTCATGCCTACTACTTCATAGCCAAAGCCTCTAAGGAAAAGGTATCCTCCAAGAATCACAAAATTCACTCCAATGATCAATATTCTTCTGATGAAGATGACCATGTAAGTTGATCAAAATTGCTAATATTCAACAAAACTATCTTGAGAAAATTGAGAAAACCCTCACGAAATCTGAAAGGTTGTTGGTTGAGGAGATGGAGAAAAATCAGTCATTGACCGAAGAGTATTCTGCTCTTAAGTCATGAATGGAAGAACTATCAAATCGTCGTGATTTTCTCTCGTCCGACCATGAAAGATTGACCTATGATTACCTGAAAAGGAAATAATAAATAGAGGCGCTGAGAGAGGCTTGTGAGGATTTGAAAAGAGAAAATTCTCTTCTCACCGAACAACTTAAAGAGAAACCTGAAGTGTGTGTGCCACCATGTTTAAAATGCCTTGAACGATCAAATGCCAAATCGAATGCTGAATCATCTATGAATGCTAACCCCTCGGTCGAGGAAAATGGTTCTGTTTCTGATGAAAATACTAGGTTGAAAGTTCTTCTTCAGACAGGAATGTTCAAATCTCTCAAAGTACATCAAACCCTTTGCGATGTGTTGAAGAAATCCATTCTTAACAAAAATCCCAGGAACATCGGTTTTGAAAGGAAACTCGATGAAAATGGCACAAACTGGGAACCTCACAAATAACATCAAACTATGTGGGTTCCTGCAAAGAGCAAAACACTCGATCCAGCATTACTCTCAGGATATGACTCTCCCATTCCTGAATATCTCTATGATGATTCTCTGGACAACTATAAGTTATTTAAAGATCAACATGGTGAGACTGTTTCTCGCTATGTTGGGACAAACAACAGAAATGTCCCCACAAATAAAGCTATTCGGGTCCCTAAGAAAACTATTGATGCCTTGCCTATTACGGCTCGACTAACCATGCAGGCAGAAAAAGCTCGACATAATGATTACATGCATACCTCATTAAATCATTTTACTCATGCTTCTGGAAGGAATTTCAATGCTTATTCCTTCAATTATGCTCGTACCTCATCGAACAACTATTATGCTTATCAGAAGAAATCATATCCTGCTTGCTCTACTGTTTCGAAGCCACATGTAAAGATGCAGGTGGTTAAGAAAGCCTAATTCTTTTGCAGGACTATGTCTCCGGGTGTACAGAATAGATAATGGATAGTGGATGCACTAGTCAGATGACCGGGGACAAGTCGTTGTTTGTCGACCCCAATTTAACTGCTTCTCCTCTGAAGTATATCACTTTTGGCGACAACAACAAAGGAAAGGTAATTGGGCTAGGTAAAATTGCTATATTCAAGGACAAGTCCATTGATGATGTTTTACTTATTCAGTCTCTTGGATTCAATCTTATGTCAGTTGGCAAGCTGTGTTATCTAGGCATGCTAGTTCTGTTTTCTAGATCCAAATGCATTATCTTCATGGCCTCTAACAATTCCTTCGTCTTTGAGGGAATTAGAAAAGGTGGTATGTATATTGTGGATTTCTGTAAGGGTCCCTCAGTCCAAACTTGTTTGCTTGCAAAAGCAACTGAAGGTTGGATGTGGCACCGAAGACTTGGACATGCAGGTGTGAGGAATTTGCAGACTCTGGTGAAGAAAAATCATCTTCGTGGTATCCCTGATGTAAAATTCGACAAGAATCATCATTGTGCTACTTGTGAGGCTAGCAAATTGGCCAAGAAGCATCACTCATCCAAGACAATCATGACCACAACAAGACCTATGGAAATTCTTCTGTCATAGTATTCTCGCGACAGATGCCGGGGAGTGGCTTATCATGGTGAGGGACAGGAGTACGTCGTCGGCTAGAAGAGGGAATGGACAAGATCTCGATCGCACACGAGTCTTACCCAGGTTCGGGGCCCTCCGTGGAGATAACACCCCTAGTCCTGCTTTGCGGGGTCTCCGCATGATGACTATGATCACAAGGGGGTTACAAGGTTGCTCCTTGAGCTGTGTGCTAGAGGAGGAAGAAGGGCAAGGCTAGCTCTCTTGCTTCTCCTAGCTACGGTGTGGATGGGTGGAACAATGGATGAACCCTTTGCATGGGTGTGCCTAGGGGTTCCTATAGGACTACCCCCAGGGATACAACGGTAAACTACTGAGAGCATGATTGTCATTCTGAGTGTAATGTGCATTGTCCCAAAGTAGCATTGTCTTTTGCATGATTGTGATATCGTTTATTTTGAAATCATTGTATCTAGTCATCACTTAAACCTTGGAGGTGCCCCTGCATTTATGTTTTGCTTCACTAAAGGGGGCAAGCGAGATATCACTTTATCATATTTGCACACCATGCTCATTGCAAATCTATTTGATGTTTCAGTATCATATTGTAAAACTCTCAGTTCTTTGTGATTTTCTCATGAGGCAACTTAATTACTATAGATTCATTGTCTCAGTAAGCTTTTGTCATGTGACTATGAAAAAGTCCTATATGGTTAATAGCATGTCACCACATAAATTATTCTTGTTATCATTTACCTACTCGAGGACGAGCAGGAATTAAGCTTGGGGATGTTGATACGTCCAAAACGTATCTATAATTTCTGCTTGCTCCATGCCTCTTTTGGGTGATATTGCTATGATATTTATACACTTCCATACACTTTTGATCATATTTGGACTAACCTATTAACTCAGTGCACCCCAGTGCCAGTTTCTGTTTTCGGCTGTTTTTGTATTTCAGGTTTTCCCATTACGAGAACTGCCAGAAAAATCCCGGAAAAATTATATAAAAAATCAGCGTTCCAGAAGCTACCAGGCACCCGAAGCACAGCCGGAGGGGGGACACCAGGGCTCCAGGCGCCCTGGTGGCGCGCCCCCCTGGGCCGCACCGGGGGGCGCCTGGGCCCCCCGAGCCTCGTCTGATGCCCCCCTTTGGCATATATTTATACCGTCTCCCGAAACCCTCGAGACGGGAACCCTTTTTCGCGATCTCATCTCTGTTCTGCCGCCGCCGCGCTTCCAAGATTGGGAGCACCAGGAGAACTCTTCCCGGCACCCTGCCGGAGGGGAGGATCACCACCGGGAGCTTCTCCACCACCATGGACGCCTCCCGGATGAGTTGTGAGTAGTCTCCCTTGGACCATGGGTCCATGACTAGTAGCTATGTGATGTTCTCCTCCCGTTCTTGTGCTTCACTAATTAGTCCTCGTGAGCTGCCCTACATGATCGAGGCACATATGTAATCCTTATGCTGTTGCTATGATGAGTTTGCTGGGATCCGATGGATTATGAGATTATGTTTAGATTGTGTTTGAGTAATATATTTGATTCACCTCTTTTATATTTATGTTCGTAAGTAATTCTTGCATGTTCTCCGTTGTTATTTATTGCTTTGGCCAAGTAGTAGGTAGTGACTCCAAGAGGGAACGTTATGCTTGATTGTGGGTTCATGCCCCTCGATGACTAGCTTGAGTGACAGAAACATGAGTCTAGGGGATGTGCTGTTGCCACAATGGGGAAAACAACGGTGCTTGTGCCCGCGGGTGCAAGGATTGTTTACTTTACGCAAAGTTCTTTTAATGCAGTTGTCTGTTGCTTTGAGTTTACACTATGGGTGGGACTCGCAACTTAATACCAGCGAGATGTTCTGGATAGATATCTCAAGGTGGATGATTAGTAGTAGATGCAGATGGATTTCGGTCTACTTACCTCGGCGTACCGCCCATGCTTTGAACCTCTACCTTTCTTGTAACATAGTTAGCATTGGTTTGCGCACATAATTCTGTCAATTGCCCAGCTGTAATTCGTTTACCTCACATAGCAGTTTTATCGTCTTTTGGGAGAGAGACATCACTAGTGAACATCATGAGACTCCGGTCCATATTACCATCATTGATCACATCCGCTATTTACTTTCCGTTTTATTTACTATTGTAATTATATCTATCACTACTATCACTTGCATTTGATCCTTTGTAAACTACAAGGCCGGAGGGATTGACAACCTCTCTGTACTCGTTGGGAGCAAAGTTATTTGTATCTGTGTGCAGGTCCACGTTGATTGCTAATATCTGGCGCCGTTAGCAGTTGACACCTTCTTGTTGAAACTGGGAGTCTCAGGGAAATCGATCCTTGGTATTGCCAAGGGAAAACTTCCGCTACACTGCATCTCAAACCTTCCACTTGGGGTAACCAACGAGGGGCGAGAAGCCATCAATGGCACTGTTGCCATACTTCGTCTTGATCATGGTCGGTTGGTGCACACTCCGAGGAGGGAGAGGCCGGCTGCTAGGAGCTGGTCCGCTCCAGGGACCGCCTACCAGGGGCACACCGCCTCCTGGAATGCGGCCAGGATGGCGGCCACATGCCCAGTCGGCCCGAGGGGCTTGGCCAGCCCTGATGTCTTAAAACGTCATTGGGGGTGGATGAGGCTACCCGGGGTACATAACCCCGACATTAGTCCTCGAAGCTAGTGAGGTGTCACAACTCAATGTCGGGGCGTCTCACCAGCTTCCTTCTCTAGGAGATTCGTCGTCTTTGCTCGGTCGGCTGGTGAGATGCCGTTTGCTAGAAGCCGGCCAAGGTTGAGCCGGCCGCCTAGTGAATTCGAATCGTTGAGGCGGGCGCCGCGGGTGCTTCGCTGGGTGGTGCGGTTGCCGCCCGTTGGACTCCCGCCACGCATCGCCAGCAGACCAGGCCGGCCTGCCAGCCCACGCGCGCAATGAGATGTTGCCGCAGGCCCGGGCCCGCCACTACAGGGCCTCGGCATGCACACGGATCCGCTGCGGCCGAGGCGGGTTGTTACTCTTCCCAAGCGGAGTAACTGTCGCGAGATTCACGGGACGTGTGGGGCGTGGGCGCGGTTAATCCCACGTCCCCCATGCCTTGCCTCTTCGGCTCTGCCGCCGCCTCCATATAAATAGGAGGGAGGGGTGCGGCAGAGCACACGCGCGCCCCTCCACTATCTATCTCCTGCTTCTTCCTCTGCTCTCGTTTCTCTTTGCTACCGCCGCACTGCCGCACCGCCACGCCACCGAAGGGCCGCCACAGCTCGCCGTCGCTCACCCTCGCCGTGCCACCGCGACCTCGCCGCCACCCGACCTCGAGCCATAGCGCGAGGCGAATGGGATGGCTTAAACGTCCAGGATGACCACCTCCAGTTCCTCAGCGCGACGCGGCAGATGCCCAACGAGGCGTGCGTGGGGACACATCTTCCAGACGAGCGGGAGATCTCGCCGGTGCCGGATGCCAGCGAGTTATCTTCTTTTGCAGCCATTTCATCCGCGGTTTCGGCTTGCCGGTGAGAGACTTCCTCCACGAGTTCGTCGAGTTCTACCGGCTGCAGCCTCACCACCTCACGCCGAACACGGTGGTTCTCCTCTCCGCCTTCGTCACGCTCTGCGAGGGTTACTTTGGCATCCTGCCCACACTCGAGTTGTGGGGCGGGTTCTTCTCCCTCAAGTTCGGCACCGTGGCCAAGGGCGAGCCGGCCCGGTGCGGCGCACCGACAGCGGGGTCTGGTTTCCCGCTGTCGTCTTCCACGAGTCGGCGAAGCTGTGGCAGAAGTCATACTTCTATGTCGACAACGTCGACCCAGTCCACGACTACATCAACTTGCCAACTTTCGCGCCCGGCCCGCCTCCTGAAACGCGGAGCAACTGGGGCCAACAACCCGGCAAGCCTCTGCCGGCTGCCATCGATATCGCCCTCGGTCGGCTCTATGAGATGACGGAGTTGGAGGGGCTCCAGCCGACGGATCTGTTGGCCGCCTTCGTCCACCTTCGAGTGTCGCCCCTCCAATTCCGACCGCACCCAATGTGCGACATGAGCGGCCGCCGGGACCCTTGCCGGATGTCAACAAAGATCCTGCCGACCGTCGAGGTGATCCGGCACGTCAACCACTTCTCCAACGACCAGCTCAGCGAGGAGGAGTGGGTCTCCGGCAAGCCGCCATACAGCCGCACCAACCCTCCGCCTATGGTGAGTGTTTGGTTCCTTTTCTTTTCTTACGTCGTGCTCTTTATCCACCCTGACCAATCGGCTCATGGTGCAGCGCTTCGTCGACCAAGGGGCAGTCGCCGCCCCAGCTCCCGGCCATCAATGGATGCCGGACCGAGAGGTGAGCGATGTGGGTGACCCCGAGCTGGGGGCAACCGCGATGGAGGAGGACGCCGCCACCGGGAGAGGCGGCGGTGGAGTAGGCGGAGCCGCAGGAGGCGGCGCAGGGGCCGACATCTGGGACTGGCCAGACGACGACGAGGATGGCGACAAACAGTGCCACCATGAGGGCGCCGACAGGACAGGTGCCGGCCCTTCGATGGCGCAGCCCACAGGCAAGGCGCCGACTAGAGCATCCGACGCGCCTAAGCGTCGCGCCGAAGGGGACTGTTCGGCAGTCGGCCGCCCAAGAAGGCCAAGCCGTCGGTCGCCGCGACCAAGTGACAGGAGGCCGTGAAGGCGTCCGCTGTCCGGAGGGGCCCGAAGGAGCGTCGGTATCCACGTAAGTGCTCTGGTTGTTCTTGTCATAGTGGTTTTCTTGGTTTTCTCTCTTTTGCGAGTTTCTTATTCTTGCCTCCCTTGCTGAGTAGGGCTCCTCTTTCCGTTTTGCGGGCTCCGTCCGCCTCGCTGGTTAGCTCAGCAGGCGGCTCTGAGGGGGCTCACCGCTTGGATCCGGCCGCCGCCCTTTGGGAGGTGACGGAGAGGAACGCGCGAGAGGCGCAGGAGGAGTGGGATGCCGTGGCTCGGGCGAAGGTTGAGGCGGCAACCATGGTGCAGGCGGAGGCCGATGTCGCGGCCAAGGCGTGGGAGGACGTGGCGGCCAAGGCATAAGCGGAAGCCGACGCCAAGGCCGCGAAGGACCCAGCCCGCAGCGTGGTTTCGGAGGCTGCCGACTTGCAGTAGCCAGAGCCGCCAGTGATGGAGGGCCGGGCATTGACTGGAACAGTCGGGGCTGACCAGGCGGCCCCGGAGCGGGAGGGGGTTGCCCCCATCGTCCCAGAGGCGGAAGCGGTTCCGCGCGCGCCGGAGGCCGGAGGGCGAGGTGGCAGCCGACCCGAAAGGTCAGAAGTGCCACCGGCCAACACCGGGCTGGTGACAAGCCAGGCGGTGGTGACCCGCACTTCCGCAGGCCAGCGCCCGGTGTGGGAGTTTTCTGCGCCGAGGCCGGTGGCTGTCAAGGCCGCAAGCTCGCAGGTGACCGATGCCGAGGCCACGAGCCCCGCTCCTCCTGGTTAGGCACCAGGAGCCGGCCCGGCCGTCCTGAACCTTGCGGTGACGGACGTCCTGGACACGTTCAACGCCCTCGGCGGCACTCTCCAGAAGGCCAGGAATGACATGATGGCGTCGCGGACGGCTGTTCGGGTATGTCTTCTGATCTTGTGTTTTGTTTTGCAAACTTCATTGGGGGCGCGCTAGCGCACCCGCTGGGTGTAGCCCCCGAGTTCCAGACCGGCTGCTGAGCAGGCAGGTTGGAACTTTTAAGGCGTGTATCTGATTATCAGGATGTTGTGCTTGGTTGTAGGATTACGACAATGTGCATGCGACCGCCTTCAACTCGCTGAGTCAGCAGCTCACCAAACAGACCGCCGACTTGAACAAGAGCCACGGTACGTGAGTCGGCCATCAGCGAGGGCGCGCAAGCGCACCCACTGGGTGTAGCCCCCGAGATTCGGGCCGACTGCTGAGCAGTCGGGCCGGATCTTTCAACAACTTCTTGCTTTTTGTCGATGCTGACGTTTCTTTCTTGTTTTTAAAGAAGGAGCCGCCCAGCTGTGGGACCGCATGCATTCGCTCGAGAAGGAGCTTCTGGCGAAGGAGAAGGAGTGCAACGAAGCGCGATCGTCTTCCTAAGGAGCTTGCGGACCAGGCGGCCTAGCACAAGGAGAAGGTCCGACAACTGGAGGTCGGAGAGGACCTCCTCAAGGCCGAGTTCGAGACTCGGCGCTCAAACTGGGCCAAGAGGGAGAAGCTGATGTCGGATGGCTATGAGGTGGTCGAGGTTATGCTCGAAGTTAAGTTCTTCCTTCCTCCGTTGTTTAGTTGTCGGTTGTCGTAGAAGGATGACTTCTAAATTTTTAGCTTTCTCTGGAACAGAGTTCACCGATCGCTCTGTTGCTGTTTGCCGGGCGATCGAAGAATAGCGTGACCTGCGGAGGAGGGTGGGCGCAGATCCCGCCGAACCAGCCTCGGACTGTCGGCGAGCAGCTCTTGGCCATCCGGATGCGCCTTGAGCCAGCGCACCGCCTGCTCCGTCGTCTTCAGCGTGCCGGGTCTCAGGTCCTCGAGGGGCTCTGGCCGGATGTGCAGGTGCCCCGGACTCCCAGTCGTTGCGCCGACTGGCTGGAGGTAGCGGTCGAGCGGCTTGACGCCTAATAAGGCGCCGCAGCCTGGGCAGGCGCTAGGGCGACGCTAGAGCTCGTCAAGGCATGGTACCCTAGCAAGAGCTTCGACCAGCTGGCCACATTCCTCCTGGAAGCCGAGCCGGAGCTAGAGGCGGATCGCGTGGAGATCATCAAGAGTGCGATCGCCCTTTTCGACTACGCCTATGTCGGTGTTTTCGTCCTGGAGCAGGCGGAAAACGGCGCTGAAGTGTCGCCTTCATGGTTCGGGCTGAACTCTGCCGAGGAGGAGGACTCGGCGGAGGAGATTGCCTCCAGCGATGAGGGCGAGGAAGACGACGATGACGATGTTCCAGACGATGGGGCAACCAGCCGGACCCAGCCCAAACCGGCCTCGGCAAGAGGGCAGCCGAAGACTTCGTCAACCGCCGCCGTCGACCTAGCCGAAGCCAACCAGTCGGACGCCCCGCCAGCCGGCGGCGCAGCCACCGCCGACCAGTTCGAGCCGCCTTCCGCACATCTAGCGTAGCTGTCCTTTGCATTTTTTCTTTCCTGTGCTTAGATGAACAGTTAGTCCTGCGCAGTTCCACCTGCTGGGGGTGTACTTCAAACTTTGTTGAATGCTGGCCTTCGGCCTTTTGCTATGTAAATAATTTATCCTCCACACGCTTGTGTCTTTATCGGGTTCTGGCTCGTTTTTACCTTTGCTCTATAAGGCCTGTTCTTTTGTCGTCTTCCTTTAGCTGCCACCCTGTCAGCCGGACAGCCGCACTGTAGTATGTGGCTGGGTCAGGGACTTGGCCGTTCAAAATATGCAAGTTACTTCGGCTGCCTAGAGCGTAGCTCGTCGAGCGAGAAACCGGTCATCCTGCTGCTCTTGATTGGCGTTTCTCTTTAGTCATTTTTCGTGTGGACAATGTTTTCTTCCTTTAGCTCTTGCCGGCCGGACAGTCGCGCTGTAAACTGTGGCTTGGGACGAAGAGAGGGCTTTAGTGTCAGCACACTACTTAACTAACTTCGTGTGTTGCCAATTTAGGTCAAGGCGGCAAGCCCTCGGGCTGGCTGACCGGACCCGGACGGGGCAAGAAACTCATTCATAGGCGAAGCTTATCATATAGATAAAAAGGTAGCCCCCGAGTGCGCCTCGGGGGACATGTTGTCTTTGCTTAGTACGAAAGATAGCATGGTATATACACTGCATTTAGCTGTAAAACGGATGGAGGAGGTTTGCATTCCATGGGTGCTCCGTCTCTTCACCGGATGCGTCTTTCTTGCGTGCCCTGGGCTTCTGAGCATCAATCATATAGTAGGAGTCGTTGCCCAGGGCCTTGCTAATGATGAAGGGTCCTTCCCAAGGGTCCGAGAGATTGTGATGGTCATCTGTTCGCTGGATTAGTCGGAGCACAAGATCGCCCTCGCGGAACACGACCGGCTTGACCTTCTTGCTGTGGTAGAGGTGCAGCTTCTGCTGGTAGATGGCGGACCGGCTGAGTGCCAGCAGCCGGGCCTCTATGAGCAAGTCAATGCCATCTTCTTGTGCCTCCTTTGCTTCCACCTCCGTGTACAGGGTGACACGAGGCGAGTCGAACTCAATATCCATTGGGATGATAGCCTCGGCCCCGTACACAAGGAAGAATGGAGTAAAGCCGGTTGAGCGATTTGGCGTGGTCTGGAGACTCCAAAGGACGACCGGCAGCTCCTCGATCCAGCAGCTAGTCGAGTGCTCTAGTGGCTCGACCAGCCGTGGCTTGATGCCGGACATGATGAGGCCGTTTGCCCGCTCTACTTGGCCGTTTGGCTGTGAGTGACCAATCGAATCGAGGTCAAGTCGGATGCTTCATGCCGCACAGAAACGAGCCAAGGCACCTTTGGCAAAATTCGTGACGCTGTCGGTGATGGTGTTGTGTGAGATGCCATACCGAACAGTGATATCTGTGATGAACGTGACGGCTGTGGGGCCGTCCAGCTTCTTGATCGGATTTGCTTCGATCCATTTGGTGAACTTGTCCACTACCACCAGCAAATGGGTCATGCCGCCTCGTGCCTTCCTGAACGGGCCCACCATGTCCAATCCCCATATGGCAAACGACCAGGCTATGGGAACGGTCTTGAGGGCGGTGGCCGGCTGGTGCTGCTTGGCTTGGAAACGCTGGCACCCATTGCACATACCGACGAGGTCCTTGGCGTCTGTCAGGGCAGTCGGCTAAAAGAAACCATGGCAAAAAGCCTTGGCGATGAGGGCTCTGGAGGTGGCATGGTGGCCACATTCGCCTTGGTGGATGTCCTTCAGTATAGCCATGCCCTTCTCCGGCTTGATGCAGCACTGGAACACACCTGTCGGACTGCGTTTGACGAGCTCTCTATTGATGATGGTGTAGGCGGACGCCCGGTGCTCCACTTATCGGGCTAAGACTTCGTCGGCTGGTAGCTCGCGGCTCACCAGGAAGTTGAGGATGGGTTGCTCGCAAGCCAGAGCTTCCACCACTGTCATGACGGCAATCGGCACCAAGGTGGTCGGGTTGAGATGAGATGGGTCGGAACCGGCCGCCGCTTTCTGCGTTGAAGAAGTCCCTGGGCCGACTGCAGCAGCCCCCGGGCCGGGTTCCGGAGTTACCGGACCGAGTTTTGGCGTCGCAGCCCCCGGGTCGCCTGTAGAAGTCCCCAGGCCGACTGCAGTAGCCCCCGAGCCGGATTCGACTGCTCCAGGGTTAGCCGGCACGAAGATGGACTCTGATTCCATCGATGGTTGGATAGCCAGCTTGCGCAGGCACTCGAGGGAGACGTTGGCTGGAGCCGATCTGGGCTAGTGTGTCGGCTGCTTCGTTGTCGGTCCGGGGCACATGGAGGAACTCACACCCGTCGAAGTATCCGCTGATCTACTGGACAAGAGAGCGGTAGCTGGCCATGTTGGTGTTCTTTGCGTCCCAGCCAAGAGAGGACTGCTGGACCACCAAGTCTGAATCCCCGTAGCATAGGATGCGGCGGATGCCGATCCCCTTGGCCAGCCGGAGCCCGTGGATGAGCGCCTCGTACTCAGCCACATTGTTGGAGGCGGTGAAGTGGATCTGCAGGGTGTACTTCAGCTTGTCGCCTTTGGGAGAGGTGAGGACGGTGCCGGCTCCCAAGCCGGTGAACATCTTGGAGCCGTCGAAGTGCATCCGCCAATGCGTGGAATCCGGCGCTGGCGGCAGGTATTGGGTCTCGGCCCAGTCGATTAGGAAGTCGGCCAGTGCTTGGGATTTGATGGCGATGCGGGGCTGGTAGAGGATGGTGTAAGGAGCCAGCTCAATGGCCCACTTGGCCACTTGGCCCATGGCATCTCGGTTTCCCATGATCCGAGCAAGGGGAGAAGTGTAGACAACTGTGATTGGATGCTCCAGGAAGTACTGCTTCAACTTCTTGGCGGCAAAGTACACGACATAGTACATCTTGTGGTAGTGGGGGTAGTTCTGCTTGGAGGCGGACAACACCTCGCTCAGGTAATAGACCGGCCTCTGGGTCGTCTGGGCCTTGCCGGATTCTGGGTGCTCGACAACTGTAATTGTGCTGACGACCTGATTGGTAGCAAGGATGTAGAGGAGCATGGGCTCTTTAGCAGTCGGAGCAGTCAGGACAGGCGGCGTGGACAACATCCGCTTGAGCTGGAGGAATGCTTCGTTCGCCTGGGCGGACCACTCGAAGCCCTTGGTCTTCTTCATCAGCTGGTACAGGGGGAGGGCCTTCTCTCCAAGCTGGCTCAAGAATCGACTGAGAGATGCCAAGCACCATGTGAACTTCTGGACGTCCCACAGCTGGACCGGCCACTTCATCTGCTCAATGGCCTTGATCTTCATGGGGTTGCACTCGATCCCGCGCTCGAAAACAAGGAAGCCAAGGAGCTGGCTGACTGGTATTCCAAAGACACACTTCTCTGGGTTGAGCTTGATTTGGAAGCGGCGCAGGTTGGTGAAGGTCTCCTTGAGATCTTCCAAAAGGGTGCCACGCTTCTCCGTCATCACCACAATGTCATCCACATAGACGTGGGCATTTCGGCCGAGTTGTGGAAGGAGGCACTTCTGCATGCATCGCTGAAAGGTGGTGCCGGCATTCTGAAAGTCAAATGTCACGACGAGGTACTAGAATGCACCAAAAGGGGTAATGAAGGTGGTCTTCATCTGGTCTTTCTCATTCATCTTGATCTCTTGGTAGCTGGAGTAGGCATCCAAGAAGCACAACAGCTCGCATCCGGCTGTGGATTCTATCACTTGGTCGATCAGAGGCAAAGTAAACGGATACTTGGGGCATGCCTTGTTCAGACTGGTGTAGTCGATAGGCGGCGTAGGGGTTGCTTGATCGGCTTGTCATCCGGCCTCACATTTAGCTTGTGCTCGGCGAAATCCCTCCGAACACCCGACATGTCCTTGGGGGACTATGCAAAGATATCCCAGTTCTCAGGGAGGAGATCGACGAGCTTGCTTTCCTATTTGCTATCAAGGTTGGAACCTATGACATCAAACAACTCTGGGTGGGCCGGGTCTAAGACTATCTTCTTGGTTTCCTTGGCCGGCTTGAAGGAGGCCCCGCCGTCTGCCACCTCAGGATTGGTCGGCACGGCCGACTGCTCGCCGGCCATGGCCACCACCTGGTCGATGAGGCGCTTCTCTTGGGCGATGACGAGGGACTCGGCCAGCCGGGAGCTGGCTGCCGCATACTCTACCGACTTCTTGTAGTCACCGATGATGGTGATGATGCCCTTGGGACCCGACATCTTCGTCTTCAGGTACATGTAGTGCGGGACCATCATGAACTTGGCAATGGATGGCCAGCCCAAGAGCGCGTGGTAGGGGTTGTTCAAGTCGGCCACCTCGAACCAGATGGGCTCACGGTGGAAGTGATTCTTGTCGCCAAACAGTACGTCGATCTTGATCTTGACGAGTGGTGAGCGGGAAAGCCCCGGGACAATGCCATGGAAAGTGGTCCGGCTGGGCAGGAGTTGCTTCTCCTTGATGCCCAGATTTTCCATGGTGTCGTGTGATGACTACTACACAACCTTGTTCTTGTAGACGTTGTTGGGCCTCCAAGTGCAGAGGTTTGTAGGACAGTAGCAAATTTCTCTCAAGTGGATGACCTAAGGTTTATCAATCCGTGGGAGGCGTAGGATGAAGATGGTCTCTCTCAAGCAACCCTGCAACCAAATAACAAAGAGTCTTTTGTGTCCCCAACACACCCAATACAATGGTAAATTGTATAGGTGCACTAGTTCGGCGAAGAGATGGTGATACAAGTGCAATATGGATGGTAGATATAGGTTTTTGTAATCTGAAAATATAAAAACAGCAAGGTAACTAATGATAAAAGTGAGCATAAACGGTAGTGCAATGCTAGGAAACATGGCCTAGGGTTCATACTTTCACTAGTACAAGTTCTCTCAACAATAATAACATAACTGGATCATATAACTATCCCTCAACATGCAACAAAGAGTCACTCCAAAGTAACTAATAGCGGAGAACAAACGAAGAGATTATGGTAGGGTACGAAACCACCTCAAAGTTATTCTTTCTGATCGATCTATTCAAGAGTTCGTACTAGAATAACACCTTAAGACACAAATCAACCAAAACCCTAATGTCACCTAGATACTCCATTGTCACCTCAAGTATTCATGGGCATGATTATACGATATGCATCACACAATCTCAGATTCATCTTTTCAACCAACACCAAGTACTTCAAAGAGTGCCCCAAAGTTTCTATCGGAGAGTCAAGACGAAAACATGTGCCAATCCCTATGCATAGATTCCCAAGGTCACGGAACCCGCAAGTTGATCACCAAAACATACATCAAGTAGATCACGTGATATCCCATTGTCACCATAGATAAGCACATGCAAGACATACATCAAGTGTTCTCAAATCCTTAAAGACTCAATGCGATAAGATAACTTCAAAGGGAAAAATCAATCCATTACAAGAGTTTAGAGGGGGAGAAACATCATAAGATCCAACTATAATAGCAAAGCTCGCGATACATCAAAATCGTGCCATCTCAAGAACATGAGAGAGAGAGAGAGATCAAACACAAAGCTACTGATACATACCCCTAGCCCCGAGGGTGAACTACTCCCTCCTCGTCATGGAGAGCGCCGGGATGATGAAGATGGCCACCGGAGAGGGATTCCCCCTCCGGCAGGGTGCAGGAACGGGTCTAGATTGGCTTTCGGTGGCAACAGGGGCTTTCGGCGGCGGAACTCCCGATCTAGGTTATTTTCTGGAGGTTTCTATATATATAGAGGGTGTTGGAGTCGGGGGCAAGCAAAGGAGACCTCCGGGCTGTCCACGAGGCAGGGGGCACGCCCAGGGGGGGCGCCCTACCCTCGTGGGCAGCTCGGGAACCTTCTGGCACCCTCCGGCACTTCCTGGGCTACTTCTGGTCCAAAAACGTCCTTCGTTGAGTTTCGGGTCAATTGGGCTCCGTTTGATATTCCTTTTTGCGATACTCTAAAACAAGGGAAAAACAAAAACTAGCACTAGGCTCTGGGTTAATAGGTTAGTCCCAAAAATCATATAAAAGTATATATAAAAGCCCATAAAACATCTTAGAAGAATAATATAATAGCATGGAACAATCAAAAATTATAGATACGTTGGAGACGTATCAAGCATCCCCACGCTTAATTCCTGCTCATCCTCGAGTAGGTAAATGATAAAAATAGAATTTTTGATGTGGAATGCTAACCAACATAATTCTTAATGCAATTTTCTTTATTGTGGCATGAATGTTCAGATACGAAAGATTCAAGACAAAAGTCTATATTGACATAAGAATAATAGTGAAAATTCCCACTAGTATATGAAAGTGATAAAACAAGAGACTCTCTATCATGAAGACTATGGCGCTACTTTGAAGCACAAGTGTGGAAAAGGATAGTAGCATTGTCCCTTCTCTCTTTTCTCTCATTTTTTGGAGGGGCTTTTATCTCTTTTTTTATTAGCCCCCCTATCTTTTTTTGGGCCTTCTCTTTTTTGGCCTTTCTTCCTTTTTTGTATTTCCTCACACGGGACAATGCTCTAATAATGAAGATCATCACACTTTTATTTACTTACAACTCAAAGATTACAACTCGAAGCTAGAACAAAATATGATTCTATGTGAATGCCTCCGGTGGTGTACCGGGATGTGCAATGAATCAATAGTGACATGTATGAATGAATTGTAATTGGTGGCCTTGCCACAAATACGATGTCAACTACATGATCATGCATGGCAGTATGACAATATGAAGCGTGTCATATGAACGGAACGGTGGAAAGTTGCATGGTAATATATCTCGGAATGGCTATGGAAATGCCATGATAGGTAGGTATGGTGGCTGTTTTGAGGAAGATATATGGTGGGTGTATGGTACCGGAGAAAGTTGCGCGGTACAAGAGAGGCTAGCAATGGTGGAAGGGTGAGAGTGCGTATAATCCATGGACTCAATCATTAGTCATAGAGAACTCATATACTTATTGCAAAAATCTACGAGTTATCAAAACAAAGTATTCAACGCATGCCCCTAGGGGAAGGGTTGGTAGGAGTTAACCATCGCGCGATCCTGACCTCCACGCAAAGGATGACACTCAATAAATAAATCATGCTCCAACTTCATCACATAATGGTTCACGATACGTGCATGCTACGGGAATCACAAACTTTAACACAAGTGTTTCTCAAATTCACAATTATTCCACTAGCATGACTCTAATATCATCATCCTCATATCTCAAAACAATCATCAAGTATCATACTTCTCATAATATTCAATGCACTTTATATGAAAGTTTTTATTATATCCCTCTTGGATGCCCATCATATTTAGGACTAAATTCATAACCAAAGCCCATTACCATGCTCTTCTAAGAGACTCTCAAAAATATACAAGTGAAGCATGAGATATCAATAATTTCTACAAAATAAAACCAGCGTCGTGCTCTAAAAAGATATAAGTGAAGCACTAGAGCAAATGACAAACTACTCCAAAAGATATAAGTGAAGATCAATGAGTAGTTGAATAAATATGTAACTATGTGAAGACTCTCTAACATTTAAGAATTTCAGATCTTGGTATATTATTCAAACAGCAAGCAAAACAAAGTAAAATAAATTGACGCTCCAAGCAAAACACATATCATGTGGTGAATAAAAATATAGCCTCAAGTAAAGTTACCGATGAACAAAGACGAAAGAGGGGATGCCTTCCCGGGGCATCCCCAAACTTAGGCTTTTGGTTGTCCTTGAATTTTACCTTGGGGTGCCTCGGGCATCCCCAATCTAAGGCTCTTGCCACTCCTTATTCCATAGTCCATCGAATCTTTACCCAAAACTTGAAAACTTCACAACACAAAACTTAGCAGAAAACTCGTATGCTCCGTTAGTATAAGAAAATAAAACCACCACTTAGGTACTGTTATTAACTCATTCTAAATTCATATTGGTGTAATATCTAATGTATTCCAACTTCTCTATGGTTCATACCCTACGATACTACTCATAGATTCATCAAAATAAGCAAACGACACATAGAAAACAGAATCTGGAAAAAACAGAACAGTGTGTAGCAATTTGTAACTTTTGAATACTTCTGTAACTCTAAAAATTCTGAAATAAATTGTTAGACCTGAGTAATTTGTCTATTAATCATTTGCAGAAATAATCAACTAAGAAGCACTCTTCTGTAAAAAATGGTAGCTAATCTCTTGAGCGCTAAAGTTTCTGTTTTTTACAGCATGATCGCATAAACTTCACACAAGTCTTCCCAAAGGTTCTACTTGGCACAAACACTAATTAAAACACAAAAGTACATCTAAACAGAAGCTAGATGCAATATTTATTCCTAAACAGAAGCAAATGCAAAGAACAAAAATAAAGTTGGGTTGCCTCCCAACAAGCGCTATCGTTTAACGCCCCTAGCTAGTCATGATGATTTTAATGATGCTCACATAAAAGATAAGAATTGAAACATAACGGGAGCATCATGAAGAATATGACTAGCACATTTAAGTCTAACCCACTTGAAAGATCGTGGATGTCGGTGTACTAAGGTAGGGGTACCTCAGTACCCCAACTTGTGCACGGGCAGTTGCAGCTTCCCGCGGCAAGGTTTACTGCGGGCTCGCCGGAGACCTTCCTGCTCCTTATTAAACCATCCAAAAACAAAGTATACAAGACATAAGACCGAGACCCCGGCAAGAGGAGCTTGCCGGGAAGGCCGTACCAGGCTCAAGACTGCACCGCTAACTCAAGACCCTGGCAAAAGGAGCTTGCCAGGAAGGCTAGAAGACAACGCCTCGGCGCTATATGCGCCCCGGCAAGGGGCCCGGGGAGCGGCAAGCTCCCGGGCCCGGCAAGATCGAGGCCCCGGCAAGGTGCTTGCCGGGGAGGCTGCGCTGTGTGCCCGCGCTCCAGCTCATCGGCCCACGCGTCGCCCTGGGGCCTATCCAGGGACGCGTGGCGGATGGCTGTGCAGCCTGGGGTACACGGTGGCACTCCACGGTGATGGATCCATCGCCGTGGCCGACGGAGACGCTAAGGCGGGAGCTTTTGGGGTCGACGGCGACGGGCATTAAATGCCCTTGTCCCCCACTGTTAAAGTAGGTATAGACCACTGTTCTGTACTGTAGCTCCACTGTTCCCGCACTGTTACAACTACCACCTCTTTTACATTTTTACCCCTTTCTCCTACATTGACATCTGTCGGTGACCCCTTGCACTATAAAAGGAGGCCCATGCACAACGTGGAGGGGGTTCGGAACCTAGATCACTCTCGCGCTTGGTGTAGCTGCTTCTTCAAGCTCCCGAGCGCTCAAACTCAATACACAACCAAGCAGGAGTAGGGTTTTACGCGTCTACCGCGGCCCGAACCTGGGTAAAACTGCCCGCGTGCTCGCTACGATCTGCTCTTTGTGCTCCCTCCGCCCTCGTACCGCACAGACAAGGGGCTCCGGTCCCATAGGTGTTCGTGGCGGACAGTTTCCCTCGACATCTTTGGCGCGCCAGGTAGGGGGCGTCGAGGTTGTGCGAACCTGATCCGGCGTTCGCGCGGGCGCATTCTTCATCAACCTCTCCAGCTTCATCAGCAACTTCATCAGCGACAACTCCATGGCCCCGAAGAAGAAGGCTTCGGAGGTTGGAGGCCCGTCTGCGTCTCACCCGCCGCCACCAGAGCCAACGGTGGGCGGGGGAGATGCCGTCGGAAGGGTGGCCGCCGGTGAGGACACTCACGGCGCCACCAGATCCAAGAACAGGACGGACGACCGAACTTCGGTCTCCGTGGACGCGCCGCGTCCATCCCAGCACACGACGACCCAGCAGCGCCATACCACGGGAGGTGGTATCCGCTTGCTGGGGCAAGGCCAAACCGGAGGCTCGCGAGACGCCCCGGACCCCCGTCCGGGCGCAAGCAAAGCGAAGGCGCCGGCGCGGGACCCCGCTCCTTCTAACGTTGTTAGAAGTCCGAGCGTATCCCGCTCCTCGCACCGCTCGCCCGCGTTCCCCTCCACTCCAGCAGAAGCGCTCGCGAGGGCGCAACTGCTCCTCGACTTTCCTCCAGCGGCCGACAAGGCCGAAGAATGGAGGGCCACTATACGGAGCCTGATAGACTTCGCCAACAACGATTCTCCACAGCAGCCGTCGACCTCGCGGCCGCGGCAAGCTGAGAAGACGAAGGCTGACGGCAACAAGACTGCCGGGGGTGCGACAAGCGTGCATTCCCCGCCGCAGAAGCAGAAGACGCCGCCCCGCCGGAACAACCCCGACGACGGCTCCACAGCCTCGTCGGACCCGCGGGCTCGTCGGGACCAGCGCCAAGTCCTCGACGACCGGCGAGAAGAAGACGCTCGGACCACAATCGAGCGCCGCCGAGAAGCTCGGCGACAATCTGACAAGAGAGCTGGGAACACTGTCGACGCGCACGCGCCCGGTGAACCAGGCGACTTGCCGTACGCGGCAGGCTGCCCCGCGTTCACCCGCGAGCTGCGGCGCGTCCAGTGGCCCAGCATGAAGAATTTCAAGCCCGACGTACCGGAAAAGTACGACGGCAAGACGCACCCCTCGGAGTTTCTCAGCGTCTACACCATCGCAGTGCAAGCTGCCGGGGGGCGCGACGAGAAGATCTTGGCGAATTACTTCCCGCTCGTGCTAAAGCCGAACGTCCGTTCGTGGCTCATGCACTTGCCGGAAGGTTCCATCTCTTCTTGGGCCGACCTCTGCCATCAGTTTGTTGGCGCCTTCACCGGCGGCCACAAACCCCATGGCCAGGAGAGCGATCTCCATATCTTGGCCCAGAAGGAAGGCGAGACCCTGCGCAAGTATATCCAACGCTTCAGCCGGGTGCAGCACAACATCCCTGACGTTCACCCTGCCGCGGTTATTAGCGCGTTCCATCAGAACGTGCGTAACCGCCGCATGCGTGAGGAGATGGCGATGACGAAGATTCGGGATGTCAGCGAGCTCTATGCTCTTGCTGACAAGTGCGCACGCGCAGAAGAGGGGAGGAGACTCCCCGGGGAGGATACTGGCGCGGGAGGAAGCGACAGCGACGACGCCGCCCCGGCAAAGAAGAGCCGGCGGCGGAACAACAGAAAGAAGGGCAAGAAGGAGGTGCTTGCCGTCGAGAAGTCCGGCAAGGAGGCCCCCGCCAAGCAAGCGCAGGCTGGCGGCTCCGGCAAGGAGCCTGCCCCTGCAGCGGCGGCCGACAAGCCGGGTAGCTCCGACAAGCAATACTGTAAGATCCACCGCACCAAGGGTCACGATCTCTCCAACTGCAAGCGCGTCGAGTACCTCGTCGAGCAGCAGAAAGCTGAGTACGAGAGGCGCGACAAGGAGAAGGCCCAAGGTGGCGGGGAAGAGCCCAGCAAGAAGCGGCCGTTCAACGGCCGGGGAGGACGCCGCGGCAAGGCTAAGCAGCGGCAAGGAGATCGACCTCCCCGGGGCCGCGACAACGAAGAAGACGACGACGAAGACATGGAGGACGAGGAGAACAGCGAGCAGGAGTTCCAGAAGGCCACGGAGGTCCTGCGCGTCGACGGTGGCGCCTCCCTGCATACCTCCCACCGCCAACTCAAGCAGTGGGTGCGTGAGGTAAACGCAGCGGAGCCGCCCGTGGAGTCGCGCAGGCTCCTCAAATGGTCCAGCACGCCCATCGTTTTTGACCTTGAGGATCACCCTGACCGCACCACCGCGGTCGGGTGCTTGCCGATGCTGGTTTCTCCCACCATCCGCAACCTCAAGGTCACCAAAATGTTGGTTGACGGCGGGGCCGGGCTGAACTTGATCTCCTCCGCTGTGATCAAGAAACTCCAGATACAAGATGGCGAGCTCGAAGAGACCGGTTCATTCCAAGGAATCAACCCGGGAAGGAGCAAGCCCAAGGGAAAGATCACTCTGCCGGTGACCTTTGGCGGGGAGCTCAACTTCAGGACTGAGCGCATCACTTTCGACGTCGTCGATATTCCATTGCCCTACAATGGAATACTTGGCCGTCCCGCCCTCGCCAAGTTCATGGCAGCTTCCCACTATGCCTACAACGTGCTGAAGATGCCGGGGCCGATAAGCGTCATCACTGTCCATAGCGACAAGAAGGATGCGCTTATTTGCGCCGACAAGATCTACCGGGATGCGGCAGCTGCGGCCGAGAAGGATACTCTTGCCGCTGAAGCTCCCGGGGGGAAGAAGACGAAGACCAAGTCCGGCAAGTGCTCTGGGACCCACTCCGGCAACCGCACCTCCTCGGAGTGCTGCGCTGCCGTCGAGGACGTTCCATCGAGCTCCACCGGCAAGAGTAAGAAAGGAATGGCTGCTCCTCCGGCAACCAAGAAAGTGTCCGCAAAGGAGGACGGCACTGGTGGTACCTTCACCATCAGTGCCACCCTTGACAGCAAATAGGAAAGCGCGCTCGTCGCCTTCCTGCGGGCGAATGTCGATGTGTTTGCCTGGCAACCATCTGACATCCCCGGTGTTCCCAGGAAGGTGATTGAGCACAAGCTTGATGTCTGTCCTCATGCGCGGCCTATCAAGCAGAAAGTGAGGAAGCAAGCCGTGGAGCGCCAAGAGTTCATCAACGAGGAAATTAAGAAGCTAGAAGCAGCAGGCCTAGTTAGAGGTGTGATCCATCCGACGTGGTTGGCAAACCCAGTCGTCGTGCGCAAGGCCAACGGGAAGTGGAGACTGTGTATAGACTTCACCGATGTCAATAAAGCATGTCCCAAGGATCCATTCCCTTTGCCGCGCATTGACCAGATCGTTGACTCCACTGCCGGATGTGAGCTACTCTGTTTTCTTGATGCATACTCAGGCTATCATCAGATTTTCATGGCCAAGGAAGATGAAGAGAAGACTGCATTTATCACTCCATGTGGCACTTATTGCTTTATTCGCATGCCATTTGGATTGAAGAATGCAGGCTCGACCTTCGCAAGGGTAGTGTACACTGCTTTTGAGCCACAGATCCACAGAAATGTAGAAGCTTACATGGATGACATCGTGGTGAAGAGCAAGAGCAAGGAAACCCTGATTCAAGACTTGGAAGAAACGTTTCAGAACCTGCGCAGGATACAGCTCAAGTTGAACCCCGAGAAGTGCGTCTTTGGAGTCCCCTCCGGCAAGCTTCTCGGGTTCTTTGTATCGCAGAGGGGGATTGAAGCCAACCCCGACAAGATCAAAGCCATTGAGCAGATAGAGGCCCCGAAGCGCGTCAAGGATGTCAGGAGGCTTGCAGGTTGTGTCGCTGCCCTCAGTAGGTTCATTTCAAAATCTGCAGAACGCGCCCTACCTTTCTTCAAAATCTTGAAGAAGGCAGGTCCCATGAAGTGGACTCCGGAAGCGGAGGCGGCGTTGCAGGATTTGAAACGGTACCTGTCCTCCACTCCTATACTTGTCGCACCTAGACCACAGGAAAAGTTGTTGCTATACTTAGCGGCAACCAACCAAGTGGTTAGTGCTGCGTTAGTAGCGGAGAGGGAGTCCGACGAGGAATCAGCACCACCGGCAAGTGAATCCAGCGACAAGCAGGGGGCTGCTCCGACAAGCTCTGGCCCCGACAAGGATGACTCTGCGCAGGAGCAAGGAGAGGTGCGGAAGAAGATGGTGCAGCGCCCAGTGTATTTTGTAAGTTCCCTTCTCCAGGGGGCTAGATCAAGGTACTCTGGTGTGCAAAAGTTGCTTTTTGGCCTCCTCATGGCCTCCAGAAAGCTGCGCCATTACTTCCTAGCCCATGAGATAACAGTGGTCACTCGCTTTCCGTTGAAGAGGATATTGCACAATCCAGAAGCAACAGGCAGGATCGTTGAGTGGGCACTGGAGCTGTCGAGCTTTGGACTCAAGTTTGAAAGTACTTCAACCATACAGAGCCGAGCTTTGGCAGAATTCATAGCTGAGTGGACCCCAACGCCAGATGAACAAGTTCAAGAAACAAGCACACCCGTACAAGAAGCGACAAGTGAATGGGTAATGTATTTTGACGGTGCCTTCTCGCTGCAAGGCGTCGGTGCCGGCGTGGTACTCATCGCGCCCACCGGAGAGCACCTCAAATATGTTATCCAGATGCACTTTCCCAGGGAGCAAGCGACAAACAACACTGCAGAATATGAAGGCTTGCTTGCCGGCCTCAGGATTGCGGCCGAACTTGGGATCAGAAAGCTGATTGTGCGGGGCGATTCTCAGTTGGTGGTCCGACAAGTTAACAAGAGCTATCAGAGCCCTTTGATGGAAGCTTATGTCGATGAAGTGAGAAAGCTTGAAGAGCACTTTGAAGGTTTGCAGATGGAGCACGTCCCGAGAGCTCAAAATGAAATTGCAGATGGCCTTTCAAAGTGCGCCGCGATGAAGTTACCTGTGGAACCAGGGACCTTCTTACTCAAGCTGACTCAGCCATCCGTCACACCATCAATTGGGCAGTCCAAGAAGAGAAAGTTGGTCTCCGGCGACTACTTGCCGGCGGACCTCCCTGAAACCGCCGCCAAGGTCCCCAAGATCAACAACCAGAACGCTGAGGAACAGTTTGCTCCTGCAAGTCCTCGGGCTTGTACAGTTGAAGCAAGCGTTCCCGGCAAGCCTCGCCCCGGCGAGCTTGCCGGGGGACCGTCAGCTCCGGCAGGACCAGAGGTCTTTGCCGTAGAAGCTGAGGTTCCCGCAGCGGCCCTCGAGCCTTTAGTCCTTGTCGTCGAGCCTCGGGCTCCGGCATGGGCACAGCAGATAGTCCGCTTTCTTCAAACTGGAGAACTTCCCGACGACCCTCAAGAGATAGAGAAGATAACCAGGCAGTCAAGTATGTATCAGTTCGTGGATAACGAGCTGTACAGAAGAAGACTCAACGGTGTCAGGTTGAAGTGCATCTCCAGAGAAGATGGACAGAAGCTGTTGGCAGAAATACACGGAGGCATATGCGGCCACCACGTTGGCGCAAGGGCGCTTGCCGGAAAAGCTTTCCGGCAAGGGTTCTTTTGGCAAGAAGCCCTCCAAGATGCAACTGCACTAGTAACCAAGTGTGAAGCGTGCCAGTTCCATGCGAAGCAAATCCATCAGCCAGCTCAAGCTCTCCAAACAATCCCTTTGTCATGGCCCTTCTCGGTCTGGGGGCTCGATATCCTCGGCCCTTTCCCTCGCGCTGTCGGGGGCTTTGAGTACTTGTACGTTGCAATCGACAAGTTCACAAAGTGGCCAGAAGTGGAGCCGGTGAGGAAGGTGACAGCACAGTCAGCAGTCAGGTTCTTCAGGTCGATTGTTTGCCGTTTTGGGATCCCTAACAGGATCATCACCGACAACGGTACGCAATTCACTAGTCGCACCTTCATGCAGTACGTCCAAGACCTTGGCGCCAAGGTCTGTTTCGCTTCTGTTGCTCACCCGAGGAGCAACGGTCAAGCGGAGAGGGCAAATGCTGAAGTGCTGCGCGGACTCAAGACAAGGACCTTTGACAGGCTGCGCAAGTGCGGAAGAAATTGGATAGAGGAGCTACCGGCGGCTCTTTGGTCAATCAGAATGACACCAAGTCGAGCCACCGGGCAGACACCTTTTGCTCTAGTCTATGGAGCAGAGGCAGTTCTCCCCACGGAACTCGTATACGGATCTCCTCGAGTACTCGCTTATGATGAGCTCGAGCAAGAGCAACTGCGGCAAGATGACGCATTGCTCCTTGAGGAGGGACGTCTCCAGGCTGCTGTACGAGCTGCTCGATACCAGCAAGCTTTGCGCCGCTACCATAGCCGCAAAGTCAAGGCCAGGAGTCTCGAGGAAGGCGACCTTGTTCTTCGGCGTGTTCAGTCCGCCAAGAATTCCAACAAGTTGACGCCGAAGTGGGAAGGCCCTTATCGGGTGAGACAAGTTACGAGGCCCGGCGCTGTCCGCCTCGAGACCGAAGAAGGCTTACCGGTGAGCAACTCCTGGAACATAGAGCATCTTCGCAAGTTTCACCCCTAAGGCGCGGTTGCCGTGATCCGCTCCGGCAACCACCTTTTGTACAAGCTTTGCCGCTGTTGCATGTAACCCTTTGTACAAAGCCGGGCGCAGACCCCGTGCATCAGTAAAGTTTTTGTGTTTCTCGCATCGATCGCCTTTTGCATGCTTTTCTTTGCTATTTGCATGTTCTATTTGGCATTTGATCCAACGCTCAAGTATACGGTAAGCATTAGCACGCCGAAAGGCCATATACTTGTTTCCCTCTCCCTTTCCTTTCCTCTTAAGCAGAAGGAACGTTCCTCGCGCACAAGTTTGCCGGGGGGGAAGGAGGTGGAGGAGGAACTAAGTGCTATTCAAGAAAGAGAAGCCTTACCGGAAAGCAAGCAATATAAGCAAGCAGCATATGAAAGATAAGTTGTTAGAATTTGACCAGTTCAAATTTTAAAATTTAGTTGTCTTCCTTGAACGATCACATTTTGTATGGAAAACCTGTGCGCGGAGGAACCTACCCGTAACTTGCCGCACCCTTATCTTGTTTTCGAGTTCGCTCAACGATTTAAGTGAGCTGCGACAAGTGTCGCGCCCTTGCTTCGTTTCCGAGTACGCTCAGCAAGCTAAGTGCGTTGCGACTAGCTGCGGCAAGGTTGCTTGCCGGCGAAGACCTTGGCCAGCAGGCTGCTCAGAGTCCAGCACTCAGCGCTCGCGGCAAGGGCCCCTTGCCGGCAAGCTCCCCGGAAGCGTAGGGTGAAAAACATACAAAGTCAAGGATTGAGACAAGGAAGATAACATTGCACTGATTGATCAAAATAAAGTAAATATCTTACAAAGGATAACTTGTCGCAATGGACTAATAAGTTCATGACATAATGTGCAGCAACAAAAAGATAAAGATAATGGAGCCCTAGTCTACACGGTCGCCCTCCTTCCTGCCAAGCTTTGCCACCTTGGCGATGATGTGGCCGACCTGCTCCTTCAGGGCCTCCGTGTCTGCATCAGCCGGCAAGCTGCGAAGAACGTTCGTGAGATTGATTCCCGGGTTGCGGTACACGATCTTCGTCAGCACCCGCTCCAGAGTTCCCGCGCAGAGCAGGCGCGACTCCTCGGCCAGCTGCGCGGGGATGCGGTTCCGGAGACCTGCAAGGGCCGGCGCGATCCCTCTGAAGAAGAGGCTGAGCTTGGCGCTGTGCGGGAGATCCGGGTCCGGCGAGTAGATGAGGTGTTCGACCTTCAGCGCCAGCAGCTCCTGGTCAATGTTGGATGCAGAAGAAACCAAGTCTTCGGTCCATACCTCGATAGTCTGGCGGAAGAGCTCGGATGCCTTGTTGACGCTGTCCACCAAGGTCCGCTCCTTGCGGAGCTCCTCCTTCAACTTGTTCTCCTGAGCCCGGGCAGCGTCGAGCGATTCCTTCAGAGTGGTGACCTTCAGTTCCAAGTCCTCAATGGAGTCCTTGGCGGCCTTCAACTCGTCGCCCCTCTTGGAGAGACTCACCTGAAGCTCGGAGTTCGTGTGAGCGTCCTTCTCGCGCTCCAAGATGAGCGCGGCAACCTTCTCTGCGCTCACCTTCAGCGCCTTCTCCAACTGTTCAACCTTGGCGGCAAGCTCTTTCTTGGCGTCTTCCGCGGCAACCGCGGCGGCTTTCGCCTCCTTCAGCTCCCCGCCAAGGGCAGCCTCGCGAGCGGCAAGGTCCTCTTCGTGGGAGTCCAGCTCGACCTTCCGCTGCGCGAGCTCTCCCTCTCGCCGGGACATCTCCACCCCGGCGAGCCGCTGCTGTTCGTCAGCTTCAGCCTTCTCGAGCACCCACTCCTGGTACTCGCCGGCGAGACGCTCCCGCTCCTCCGCCACCTCGCGGAGGGCTGCCTGATTGGCGGCGCTGAGCTCCGCCGCACGCTTCTCCATATCCGCCGCGGCCTTGGCGGCAAGAGCCTCACGGGAGGCGAGCTTCGCCTGCCTGGCCCGGTAAAGGGCCAGGAGCTGGTGGAGCAACCTCTCCTCCTCGGGCCCCTCACTCCCGCCGGGCGCCTCGACGATCTTCAGGCCTGCGGAGGCGAGGATTTCTCCGTCGAACGCCTCGCCCTCCGCAGGAGCTCGCGATGAAGACCCCCAAGGCATCTGGATGAAGACGCCGTTGGGGGCCTCAAGATAATACCCCTGCTCCTTGTTGGCGGAGGGGCCGGTGGCCGGTGCAGCATCAGATGCTCCCGCCGCCTCCGGGCCGGCGGTGCGGTCGCCGTCCCCCTCCCCAGCCGCTGCGTCCGCAGCTGGGGCAGTCTCCTGCGCGGCTGGCTCGGCGGCCTCGGCTATCTCCTCGACGACAGGAGCGTCGCCGCCGCCGCCCTGCGCGCCCTCCTCCTCGAGGTTGATAACCTCCGTCTCCATGGGCGCAGGAGGAGGAAGATCTAAAAAGAAGAAGAAGAAAAAGAAGTTCAAGATTCAAGCAAATATCCAAAAAGAGGCAAGCCAAGAAGACAAGTCACAAAACTTACCTTGGCGGACGTCCTCAGCGGCGGGCTCCCTCGCCGGGGAGCTCGGCCTTGTCGGAGTAGTCACCCTTGCCGGGCTGCTCGCCCTTGGCGGGGTACTCTGCCTCGGCGGAGTACCCGCCCTCGGCGGAGCACTCTCCCTTGCCGGAGAGTTCTGCCTTGGCGGGGACGGTGGGGCCTGCGGCTCCTCAACGACAGTCTCCGGGCGCTCTTCCCGCTGTGGCTCCACCTCTGCGCAGAACAAGACAAGAAACATCAAGACATGAAAACAGAATCAAATCCTCAGATGCGCCCCGACAAGCAAAAAAAGAGAAAACCCCAGACTTACGCTGGGGGCTGCGCTGCGGGCTGCGCTGGGGGCTGCTCCTCGGAGCAGCGCTCGAGTCCGGCAGGCTCGGCTCCGGCAAACCCCCTGTTGCCGCCGCTGCTGAGTCTTCCGCGACCTCGGCCTCGGGCGCCTTGGCCTTCTTCGCCGCGCGATGGGCCAGGGTCCTGAAATCAGAGCAATGAACAGAGTCAGCATCAACAAAAAAAATCAAGACAAAAATCAAGAAGATATAAGGTCTTGGATTCTTACTCCTGGTCCTCCTCGTCGTCCTCGCTCAGGGCGGAGAAGTCATACTCCACCGTGGGCGCGTCGGCGCGAGGAGCGGAAGACGAAGACTCCCTCGCGCGCTTGGTGTTCACTGGGGCTGGGGGCTGCGAAGACCCAGCCCCTGTGGCAGCCGGCGCCCGAGAGGCGGGCGGAGCCGCTGCTCCGCTCCGAGAAGACCCCTGCCGGCTCGCTGCCGGCCTGCGAGGCGCCTCCGTCGTGGTCCGCGCACGGGCCGCCTCCGCTGCGGCTGGTGCGCCGGACGGCCTTGGCGCGGCTTGGCTCCCCCGGGGAGCTGCCCGGCGAGCTGGCTGTTGCCGGGGCGCCTACGCCCTTTCCCCCGTCGCCGCCTTGCGGAGACGTTTCGCCGGGGACTGCCTCGGGCTTGCCGGGGGCGGGGAGCTCTCCGACGAGGAGAGGTCGTCGGCGTACAACTCCGTGGATCCGCCGGAGTCTGCGGCCTCCTCCTCCTCCTCTTCCCCGGCCGGCTCACTGGGCCCAGCGTCCTGCGCTGCGGCCCCCTTTCCCTTGGCGCCCCCGCCCCTCGCGGCGCCTCTGCTTCCTCCGGCGGTACCCTCCATTGCCGCGGCCTCGGCCGCGATCCCGTGGATCCCGGAGTGCCTCAGCGAGGGAACCCCGGCGAGCGCGTCGGGAGGGAGCTTCAGCAACCTGCGGATCTCCGCCTCCTCCGCCTGGGTGGACACGTCCGCAGCCTCCGCCTGTTCCGGCGAGTATCCGAAAACTCCTGCCACCGTGGCTGCGGCGGCCTCTTCAGCCCGGGAAGCTATGTAGGCGATCTCCTGCTCGGTGGTGTCCCGCGTGTGCAGCTTGAGGTCGTCCTTGCTCTTCGCCACCTCTGCGAGGTTGTCGTAGAAGTTGAGGACGTCGATGGGCTTCGGGGCGATCCACGTGCGGTCCACGCCGTGCGAGTCACACATGGGCATCATGGCGAGGATCCGATCCCTGACGATGTTGTTGCAGAGCGGCACCACTTCCCGGGGAGTCCTGAACCACTCGGGGTGTGCCGGGTCATACTTGAAAAGTTCCCGGACCATTCCCCTCAGCTCCAGCGTGGTGAAGTTGAAGTTGAGCCCGGGGCGCAGCCTCATGATGTCTGCCGGGCCGCCGTACTCCCAGGCCGGCCTCTTCCGGTCTTGGAGAGGGGCGATGCGCCGGCGGAGGAAATCTGCGCCCACCTCAGCAACTGACAGATTGGCCATCCGAAGACGAAGAATCCGGACAAGGGCGATATCGAGCTTGATATCGTCCGAGTCCAGCTCACTCCAGTCCCTGCCGCGCACGATGGGCGTTGTGCGCGGCGCGGTGAAGGCTTGCGGCTGGTCTTCTACGATCCAGCACCACTCCGCTCGCCATTCCTCCCACTTGCCGCGGAGCTCCCCCGGCAAGTACGCCCCCTTTTTATTCAGACGAAAGACCCAAGAAATTCCTCCGGAGAGGGGGGCATCGGCCTCGGCTCTAGGGGTGAAGAAGTGTCTAAAGAGGGCTACATTGGGGTGGACTCCTATGAAGTTTTCGCACATGTGTGCGAAAACAGCCATGGTGAGAATGGCGTTGGGGGTGAAGTCAAGCAGATGGAGGCCATATGTGTTCATGACATCGCAGAAGAAGTTTGAGAAAGGAGGACAGAGACCACAATGAAAGAAGGCAGCAAAGAAGTAGTACCCGCCGGGATAGCTGTCCTTGGCGGCGGCCGGATATGCTCGCGTGCGGGGATGCGCGTCGGTTTCCTTGGACCAGAACAAGTAATACTTGTTCCAGAGCTCCCGCACGCCGAGCTTCGGCGGGAAGACGACATGCCGCTTCCGGTACGCGATGAGCTTGGCCGCTTGCTCCGATTTCTCCCGCTTGGACTTCTCCGCCTTCGCCTTGTCGGTCTTTGGGGCCATGGCGGACGCGGCGGAAGGAGGGGAACGAAGAGCTCGGCGGCGGCGGAGATGTGGAGGCAGAGCGCAAGAGAGAATCTTTGGAGGAGGAAGACAATGCAATGAGAGCGCAAGGAGGGGAACCGCGCCCGTTTCCTCTGCTTTTATGGGGGAGTGGGGGGCGTTTCGCCCTTTCCATTAAGAGATCGTGGGCACGTCCCATCCCACGGCGCCGCGATCGACGCGTGCCGTTACCGTGGGGTGCGGCGGATATGGAAGTGGATTCGGCGCGCCGCGGGCCGCGGGTGCCCGTGCACTGTTTTGGGCCTGGCCCAACAGCGCTCGGCACCATGTGTGGCCCAGGCCCGGGGGCTCCTGTCGGTGTACTAAGGTAGGGGTACCTCAGTACCCCAACTTGTGCACGGGCAGTTGCAGCTTCCCGCGGCAAGGTTTACTGCGGGCTCGCCGGAGACCTTCCTGCTCCTTATTAAACCATCCAAAAACAAAGTATACAAGACATAAGACCGAGACCCCGGCAAGAGGAGCTTGCCGGGAAGGCCGTACCAGGCTCAAGACTGCACCGCTAACTCAAGACCCTGGCAAAAGGAGCTTGCCAGGAAGGCTAGAAGACAACGCCTCGGCGCTATATGCGCCCCGGCAAGGGGCCCGAGGAGCGGCAAGCTCCCGGGCCCGGCAAGATCGAGGCCCCGGCAAGGTGCTTGCCGGGGAGGCTGCGCTGTGTGCCCGCGCTCCAGCTCATCGGCCCACGCGTCGCCCTGGGGCCTATCCAGGGACGCGTGGCGGATGGCTGTGCAGCCTGGGGTACACGGTGGCACTCCACGGTGATGGATCCATCGCCGTGGCCGACGGAGACGCTAAGGCGGGAGCTTTTGGGGTCGACGGCGACGGGCATTAAATGCCCTTGTCCCCCACTGTTAAAGTAGGTATAGACCACTGTTCTGTACTGTAGCTCCACTGTTCCCGCACTGTTACAACTACCACCTCTTTTACATTTTTACCCCTTTCTCCTACGTTGACATCTGTCGGTGACCCCTTGCACTATAAAAGGAGGCCCATGCACAACGTGGAGGGGGTTCGGAACCTAGATCACTCTCGCGCTTGGTGTAGCTGCTTCTTCAAGCTCCCGAGCGCTCAAACTCAATACACAACCAAGCAGGAGTAGGGTTTTACGCGTCTACCGTGGCCCGAACCTGGGTAAAACTGCCCGCGTGCTCGCTACGATCTGCTCTTTGTGCTCCCTCCGCCCTCGTACCGCACAGACAAGGGGCTCCGGTCCCATAGGTGTTCGTGGCGGACAGTTTCCCCCGACAGTGGATGTCGCCTAGAGGGGGTGGGGGTGAATAGGTGCTTTAAAATAATTACGGTTTAGGCTTGAACAAATGCAGAATAAACCTAGCGGTTAATTTGTCAAGCACAAAACCTACAACAACTAGGCTCACCTATGTGCACCAACAACTTATGCTAAGCAAGATAAACAACTAGGTGATAGAAAAATATATGACAGAAACAATATGGCTATCACAAAGTAAAGTGCATAAGTAAAGGGCTCATGTAAGAAATAACCGAGGCATGCGGAGACGACGATGTATCCGAAGTTCACACCCTTGCGGATGCTAACCTCCGTTTGGAGTGGTGTGGATGCACAATGCTCCCCAAGAAGCCACTAGGGCCACCGTAATCTCCTCACGCCCTCGCACAATCCAAGATGCCGTGATTCCACTAAGGGACCCTTGAGGGCGGTCACCGAACCCGTACAAATGGCAACCCTTGGGGGCGGTCACCGAACCCGTACACTTTGGCAACCCTTGGGGGCGGTCACCGGAACCCGTAAAATTTCTCGGGGAGATCTCCACAACCTAATTGGAGACCCTGATGCTTGCCCGGAGCTTTACACCACAATGATTGAGCTCCGAACACCACAAGGTTGGGGCTATCTCCCCAACGACACCACGAAGCTTCACCACAATGGAATATGGCTCCGAGGTGAACTCAACCGTCTAGGGCACCCAAGCACCCAAGAGGAACAAGCTCAAGGGTACCAAGCACCCAAGAGTAATAAGCTTCTCAACTTGTAACTTCCACATATCACCGTGGAGAACTCAAACCGATGCTCCAAATGCAATGGCAATGGCACACGGAGTGACCAAGTCCTTCTCTCCCAAATCCCACCAAAGCAAAGAATGCTAGGGAGGAAATGAGAGGAAGAACAAGAAGGAGAACACCAAGAACTCCAAGATCTAGATCCAAGGGGTTCCCCTCACCTAGAGGAGAAAGTGATTGGTGGAAATGTGGATCTAGATCTCCTGTCTCTTTTCCCCCAAAAACTAGCAAGAATCCATGGAGGGATTGAGAGATAGCAAGCTCAAAGAAGGTCAACAATGGGGGAAGAACACGAGCTCAGAGGATAAGGTTCATTGGGGAAGAAGACCCCCTTTTATAGGTGGGGAGAAATCGAACCATTATGCTCACAGCCCGCACCGAGCGGTACTACCGCTAGGGCGGTAGTAGCCCTTTGAAACACAACAGCGAGGAGGCAAAAAGGCCAGAAGAACCCTCGGAGCGGTATTACCGCTTGACCTCGCGGTACTACCGCTAGGGGTAGCAATACTACTGCTAAGGGTAGCGGTACTACTGCTTGCGAGCGGTACTAAAAAATTACATCCGAGCCTACTACCGCTGGACTTGTGACGAGTTTTTGGTCCGGAGCAGAAGTAGCCACGGAAGTAAAAAATTACATTCCCTTCAAGCGGTAGTACCGATCCAATTTGCGGTAGTACCGCTGCAGCCCTTCTAGGGACACCAAAACTGATATAACTTTTGCAAACAGACTTCGAATTCAACGAAACCAAGTTTGTTGGAAAGCTAGCGACATGGCATAGCACAAACTTGATAGAAATAACAATAAGAAGCAAATGAGAAAAGGCCAATAATAAAATGGTGAGAAGCCTTCCTCGAAAGAGACCGGTAAAACCTCCAACACTGAAAACGCAATAGAAGAAGCATGTGAACTCCGTTTTTGATGAACTCAAGCTTGTCATGAAAATGACCATAAGCTCCAAATCTCACAAGAAGAAAATCAAACAAGAACCAAGAAATATGATGCAAGCATGCAATGGTTTGAGCTCTCTACGAGTGATATGATCAAGCTACTCACTTGAGAGCCCTCCTTGATAGTACGACGATCGATCCTGTAACCCGGTCTCCAAACTACCACCATGAGACCGGTAAAATAGAGAACCTATCAAGGGCAAACCTTTGCCTTGCACAAAGTCCACTTGAGCTAGATGTAGACGATCTTGACTTCCTCAAGTTGGACCACCTTTCTTGATTGCGTTGGCTCGGTGAAGACTAGTAGATTGCTCTCCCATACTCCACTATGGGTGAGCCACTCTTCGGCATATCTTCACAAGTCCATTGTCACCACAATGGACGGCAAGCTTCAAGCACTTGATCTCCTCCTGATGCATCACTTGAACTTGCACACCACAACCTTGATTTGATGTCATCCTCCATGGGTTGTATGTGATCTTCCTCTTAACGCAAGCCCATGGAAGATAACCTAACCCCACATAGAACTCACACAAAGACTATGGGTTAGTACACAAAGCGTAATTGACAATGCTTACCATACCATGGGATCACTTGATCCCTCTCGGTACATCTTCTACGCTTTGTGTGTTGATCAACTTGATTCACTCTTTCACTTAGTCTTGATCAACCTTGAATCTTTCTAACTCTCTTCATTTGGATGATGTCTTGAAGGTAAACATGAATGATAACACACTCTTCTTCTTCAAGACATGCTTGTAATAAGCTCAACACTCACAAGACCAATCTTTGTATAATTCCTTAATACCACCTTGGTCATCACAAACTCTCCTTGAAACCAACACATGGACTCCAAGAAAAGCCTATGGACAAACCCTTCAAATATAACTCAAGGCAACCATTAGTCCATAGAGATTTTCATCAATTACCAAAACCAAACATGGGGGCACCGCATGTTCTTTTAATCTCCGCCATTTTGGTAATTGATGACAATCACTTTCAAGAGAGTTTAAATAAGGAATTATGCATCACCATACCATGCAACAATAATGTATGCGCATGAGATGCAAAAGCTTAGGAGCAAAACCAAAGCAATAAGGGAGGAAACAACTCTCTAAACTTCCTCACAAAACTCTTTGAAACTTCTCCCCCATTGGCATCGATTGCCAAAATGGGCGAAAAGCTTAGAAGGCCAATATAAAATGTGTTCCTCCATAAGTTGTGTATGTCTCAACAAGAGAGTGGAATGCAATACACATATCCAACGGTAAAAACTTGGAGGAAGACAACTTATGTTTAGGCTCAAAGATTGCAAAAAGAATGATATGCCACAAAGGCATAACAAAGGGAGAGACACGCAATCAAGCAATCAAAGGATACCAATTGAAGCAAGCTATCAAAAGATACCAATTGAACCAACTAGACCCATGATCCTACATGCCACATGAATAAAAGATATTATGATATGAGCAAAGGAGTGTTCTAGAGAAACTAGAAAAGCTCCCCATGATTTGTGCATAATTTAGTTTTGTATTTGGATACAACAAGCAGAAAATAGGATCGTCGCTCCCCCAAGATCAATAAAACCTCACGACATAGCAACGAGTGTTCTAAAGACACTGGTGAAGCTCCCCATAATTTGTGCACTCCTTAGAATATTTTCATTAGGATGCCAACTGCACAAAATAGGATCATCACTCCCCCAAAATCAATAGAAACTCACACCAAGTGCAAGTGAGCATGAAGGAAACAAAGCCTAGCACTTGCAACAAACAAATGGTTGAGCAACATATAAAAGATGCAACTTGGAAATAGGCTCAACCAAAAAGATGTGGGTGAGCCATGGCAAAGCACTTGAGAATACTAATATAAGGATGAGCATTAAGCATCAACATAGTCTTTAATAGTTGAGATACAAGGTGCATGACATGTACTTCCCACACACACCTAGCAAATGGATTCACAAGCTCACTAAAAAGAGAAATATTAACCAAGCTTGTGATTACCCATGGTAAAGATACAAAATGAAAGCCTCATCAAGACGAGGGATACCAATTAAATGGCAAGCTTTGTCAAGACAAGCATGAGGAAAATGATCTTCACCACAAAAGAGTGCATCAAGATGCAATGATATAAGATCCGCACTCAAGACACACGTCTTCACGGAGCCACAAAAGAAATAATACAAGAAAGAAAAGGTGGATGTGAAAGAAGGGGATATCTACTAGATATGTAATTTCTCTCAAGTGTATAAGATTCTAGGTAGATGAAAATCATGATGATATCAATCCACAAGAAGGATGTACACACGAAATTGTTATAAAAAGCAAAGAATAAGATATCCACAAGGAAGTCATAAATATACCAATAAGATATTTCCTTGAAGGCACAGCACATGGCTAGATATGGTCTTATTGTATATATAAATGAGTTCCAACCACACGAGCATCAAAGACATCACAACTAGCAACAAGAGATCATTGTTGGGATGCTTTGAGAAAGGAAACAAGTATCACAAGAAAGAATGAATTACATGCCATGATACAACCTACACAAGGTTGATGCAAGAAATGTGTGCATGAAGTAGATGATGATACTTGTTAGCAAAATAGCGTTGGAATGATGTAGAAGATACCAATTGAAGGTTGATAGTAGTTCATTGGTCATCCTAGATAGGCTCCAATAAGCACATGGTGACAACATCTTCCTTGTGAGTGAGCCGAGCATCCAATGCATCTCCAATTGTTCCTAGAACAACCACACAAACAAAATGGTACCCAAACTCATTGGGACCAAAGAGTTAGAAACACCAATGCATAGGACAAACTCCACATACATATATATGTATGTGAGTTTGTCAAGAGACAATGGGAGTTGATACAATCTTGGCAAGAAATAGGACAACAAAACCAAAAGCCAATGTAAAGATGATCAACAATTTCTACCACATAAATGATTACCAATTGTCAAGAGACAAGAAGTATTTGGGAATAATTCCCGATGATAGATAGCAATGGTATCCAACATCATCTTCACACCATACACAAGCAAATTGCAACTTGTAGAGCTAACATGTCACCTAGGAACAAGATAATTTACAATATCAACTCTTGGTGACAATATCTCAAATGTACACATTGTCTAGGCTAGTAATATGCACATAGCACATTACTCCCCCATAATGTGATACCAAAGAAAACTTAAACAAGAGGCAATAATAGGAACTTACAAGAGATAATTAATGGACAATTTAGAATTTGAATTTCTCATGAGAAGTATACCACATAGTGACTAGATAATCTTGTAATATCAAAACTATATGGTATTCCTCATATACACAAATTTATAGGATTGTGAGGTGCACAAAGCACATCACTCCCCCAAAATGGGATGTTCCATTAATCTCTCACAACAGCCAACTAAGATACAAACAAGATGCACAAATGCTCAAACCACTACACACACGTACATGATGTGCAAACCAACATACACATACTTGATTTCTCAAGATAAGAAAATTGGAAGCACAACATATACACACACATGCAAGGTACAAAAGCACAACATGCTAAGGGGCATGTAACTTTCAATGTAAACAATTTAAGCACGAGTTACCGCATGGTGGAACATTGGAAATAAGATAGAAACTTGATAATCCGAATGACTTGGCTTGAGACAATATGAATGATGAAGACCCCTTAATTCTTCATAATGTGGCCAAGTCTCCAATGCCCTCCAACATCACCTATTGATCAAGTTTGAGCTTGTTGGTCCCCAACAAAGTTGTTCCTAAGAGGTTAGTCACAATAGGCTTGGCAACCCAAATGGTTCTTTGCTTAACACCACCTTGAGTACCAACAAACTTGGCAAACACATTGCCAACCTTATCCTTCCCAAGAGAGTATATATCATCAATAATAATTGGGTTGGATAAGTTACCACTAGTGCATGAAGAAGCAAGGTGACCCTTCTGACGGCATACGTAGCAACATCTACTCTTCACTTTCTTCTCACTTGATTTCTCAAAATGAGAAGCATTACCATGAGTCTTCTTGGGAAGTGGCCTTTCTTCAACTTGTGGTATAGCATGAGATTGAACTTGTGGCCTCTTCCCTTGTTGCTTGTCACTAATGTCCTTCTTCTTCAATGGGCAAGATCTAATATGATGCCCTTCAATTTTGCACTTGAAGCAAATAATCTTGGCCGAATTCAATTCTTGACTTGTTTTTGGCCCTTCTTCTTGTTAATAATCTTGGACTTTTTCTTCTTGTTGGAGTTGAATCCAAGCCCACCTTTGTCATTGGGGGATTTTTGCACACTCAAAATATTGTTGAGTGCGGACTTCCCTTCATGACACTTTTCCAAGTCTTTCTTCAAGGAAGTGACTTGGGCCTTGAGCTCTTTGATTTCCTATACATGGTTAGTATCAACACAAGTACTAGAGGAAGTATACGCTTCATCATTAGAGAAACAAGGCAAGGAAAGTAATTCATCACAAGAAGTAGCAACATTGTGAGTAGATGAATTATGTGGACTAGCACGTGGCAAGATAGCATTTTGACTTGAAGTAGTGCTAGTATCCACATGAGGCTCACTAGATGTTACCTTGATACTCATAGCCTCATGAGGTATCTTTAGCACATTATGGGATACTAGAAGATCATCATGAGAGCTTGTGAGCTTTACATGACATTCTTCCAATTTCCCATAATTGCTAGATAGCAACTCAAGTTGAGCCCTTAGCTCAACATTCTCCCTCAAAATGGATGCTTCACTAGAAATAGAGTTAGTAGCACAAGCATCATCAATAATAGCAAGAGGAGAAGGCAAATTGGCAAGCTCTTTAGAATATGAAATATAAGTTGAGCATGAGACTCGGTGAGTTTGATGATCTCACTCTTAATGACCCTTGAGCCATTTTCGAGGTGCTCAAAATCCTCAAGGAGTTTAGCATGAGCAACTTCAAGCTTCTCATTTTTAGTTTCAAAATCATTAGCCACCTCGAGAGCTCTATCACATGATTCCTTTATTCTAGATAGTTCTAGAGCAAAAGTCTCCTCAAGATATTCCTTGGTGGTTTGTTCAAGTTCAAGAGCTTGCGAGAGGTCGGCGATCTCATTAGCTAATGACTCTCATGACCTTCGATTTTCTCAATGGTGACCTCATGCTCCTCTAGACGAGATTCCAGCTCATCAATATATTTCTTGCCCTCAATGGCAATAGACATAATTTCCATGAAGTTGGAATGAGCAATCTTATTCTTATGAAGAGCTTTAAAAATCATTTCCCCCTTAATTTTTAAGGAGGCAACATTATCACTCTCTTCATCACTATCAACGTCATCATCATTCTTGTCCTCATCACTATCATCACAAGATATATTGGGATTCAAAGTGGGAGATATCTTTGAAGCCTTAGCCATAAGGCAATATGCAATAGATGATGATGTTGGATCTCTCGAAGCACCATTCAAGTCCATGTCTTGTTCCATGGGGTGTTGGATTTTCTCTAATTTGTTAGCACAACAATTCGAGGAAATATATGCATTTTTATCATGGCAACGAGACATAGCAAGCATATCATCATGAGATTTAGTCAAGCAATTTCTACATGATATGCAAGAACTTTTAACACAAGCATGTGAAACATTTAGAGTGCTCGAAGTGTTAAAGTCCAAAGAAGATGCATTGCAATAAGATAGTGATGAAGGACCATCCACAATAAGCATCCTATCATCAGTGCAATGACCAACTCACCATATCATTACCTTGTGGCAAACCACATGTAGGTGAAGTAGAAGAAGTTGAGAAGACAATGCGGCTGGAGGTGGAGGGAGAACAATCATTCCCACAATTCTTGGACACACCATATTTATCTTGAAGCTTTGTCCACAACTCATGAGCATCCCGGAACGGCATGAGTTGAAATATAACTATATTGCTCAAAGCATCAAAAAGCACATTAGAAGCCTGAGCATTGAGATAAGAGTTTTTCTCATCCTCTAAAGATAATATTTGTGGATCCTTTGGAGGAGAAAAACCCATATCTACAATTCGCTCTAAATTTGGGTCCATGACCCTAAAGAGATTAAGCATGCGAATTACCCAAACATCAAAATTTGTGCCATTGAAACTAAGAGTGTCAGAGAAGCCTCTAGTCGACATCCTTACTCTCTAGGCGGATAAGCCCTATAAAGAGGGACGAGGCTCTGATACCAATTGAAAGATCGTGGATGTCGCGTAGAGGGGG
>LR738713.1:327864225-327894840 GCA_902687465.1 Secale cereale
GGTTTAGGCTTGAACAAATGCGGAATAAACCTAGCGGTTAATTTGTCAAGCACAAAACCTACAACAACTAGGCTCACCTATGTGCACCAACAACTTATGCTAAGCAAGATAAACAACTAGGTGATAGCAAGATATATGACAGAAACAATATGGCTATCACAAAGTAAAGTGCATAAGTAAAGGGCTCGGGTAAGAGATAACCGAGGCACGCGGAGACGATGATGTATACCGAAGTTCACACCCTTGCGGATGCTAATCTCCGTTTGGAGCGGTGTGGAGGCACAATGCTCCCCAAGAAGCCACTAGGGCCACCGTAATCTCCTCACGCCCTCGCACAATGAAAGATGCTGTGATTCCACTAAGGGACCCTTGAGGGCGGTCACCGAACCCGTACAAATGGCAACCCTTGGGGGCGGTCACCGAACCCGTACACTTTGGCAACACTTGGGGGCGGTCACCGGAACCCGTAAAATTGCTCGGGGCGATCTCCACAACCTAATTGGAGACCCCGACGCTTGCCCGGAGCTTTACACCACAATGATTGAGCTCCGAACACCACAAGGTTGGGGCTATCTCCCCAACGACACCACGAAGCTTCACCACAATGGAATATGGCTCCAAGGTGAACTCAACCGTCTAGGGCACCCAAGCACCCAAGAGGAACAAGCTCAAGGGTACCAAGCACCCAAGAGCAATAAGCTTCTCAACTTGTAACTTCCACGTATCACCGTGGATAACTCAAACCGATGCACCAAATGCAATGGCAAGGGCACACGGAGTGCCCAAGTCCTTATCTCCCAAATCTCACCAAAGCAACGAATGCTAGGGAGGAAATGAGAGGAAGAACAAGAAGGAGAACACCAAGAACTCCAAGATCTAGATCCAAGGGGTTCCCCTCACCTAGAGGAGAAAGTGATGGGTGGAAATGTGGATCTATATCTCCTCTCCCCCCCCCAAACTAGCAAGAATCCATGGAGGGATTGAGAGATAGCATGCTCAAAGAAGGTCAACAATGGGGGAAGAACACAAGCTCAAAGGATAAGGTTCAGTGGGGAAGAAGACCCCCTTTTATAGGTGGGGAGAAATCCAACCGTTATGCTCACAGCCCGCACCGAGCGGTACTACCGCTCCAAGGATCGGTACTACCGCTAGGGCGGTAGTAGCCCTTTGAAACACAACATCGAGGAGGCAAAAAGGCCATAAGAACCCTCGGAGCGGTAGTACAGCTTGACCTCACGATACTACCGCTAGGGGTAGCGGTACTACTACTAAGGGTAGCGGTACTACTGCTTGCAAACGATACTAAAAAATTACATCCGTGCCTACTACCGCTGGACTTGTGACAAGTTTTTGGTCCGGAGCGGAAGTAGCCACGGAAGTAAAAAATTACATCCCCTCCAAGCGGTAGTACCGCTCCAATTTGCGGTAGTACCGCTGCAGCCCTTCTGGGGACACCAAAACTGACATAACTTTTGCAAACGGGCTCCGAATTCAACGAAACCAAGTTTGTTGGAAAGCTAGTGACATGGCCTAACACAAACTTGATAGAAATAACAATAAGAAGCAAATGAGAAAAGGCCCATAAGAAAATGGTGAGAATCCTTCCTCGAAAGAGACCGGTAAAACCTCCAACACCGAAAACGCAATAAAAGAAGCATGTGAACTCCGTTTTCGATGAACTCAAGCTTGTCATGAAAATGACCATAAGCTCCAAATATCACAAGAACAAAACCAAACACGAACCAAGAAATATGATGCAAGCATGCAATGGTTTGAGCTCTCTACGAATGATATGATCAAGCTACTCACTTCAGAGCCCACCTTGATAGTACGGTGATCGATCCTATAACCCGGTCTCCAGACTACCACCATGAGACCGGTAAAATAGAGAACCTATCAAGGACAAACCTTTGCCTTGCACAAAGTCCACTTGAGCTAGATGTAGATGATCTTGACTTCCTCAAGTTAGACCACCTTTCTTGATTGCGTTGGCTCGGTGAAGACTAGTAGACTGCTCTCCCATACTCCACTATGGGTGAGCCACTCTTCGGCATATCTTCACAAGTCCATTGTCACCACAATGGACGGCAAGCTTTAAGCACTTGATCTCCTCGTGATGCATCACTTGAACTTGCACACCACAACCTTGATTTGATGTCATCCTCCATGGGTTGTATGTGATCTTCCTCTTAACGCAAGCCCATGGAAGATAACCTAACCCCACATAGAACTCTCACAAAGACCATGGGTTAGTACACAAAGCGTAATTGACAATGCTTACCATACCATGGGATCACTTGATACCTCTCGGTACATCTTCTACGCTTTGTGTGTTGATCAACTTGATTCACTCTTTCACTTAGTCTTTATCAACCTTGAATCTTTCTAACTCTCTTCATTTGGATGATGTCTTGAAGGTAAACATGAATGATAACACACTCTTCTTCTTCAAGACATGCTTGTAATAAGCTCAACACTCACAAGACCAATCTTTGGATAATTCCTTAATAGCACCTTGGTCATCACAAACTCTCCTTGAAACCAACACATGGACTCCAAGAAAAGCCTATGGACAAACCCTTCAAATATAACTCAAGGAAACCATTAAGCCATAGAGATTGTCATCAATTACCAAAACCAAATATGGGGGCACCGCATGTTCTTTCACCACTTCCTATGCATAGGGATTTTGTGAGCAAACAACTTATGGGAATGATAATCAACTAGCATAGGAAAGCAAAACAAGCATAACTTTAAAACTTTAAGCACATAGAGAGGAAACTTGATATTATTGCAATTCCTACAAGCATATTATCCTCTCTCATAATAATTTTCAGTAGCATCATGAATGAATTCAACAATATAACTATCACATAAACCATTCTTTTCATGATCTACTTGCATAGAAATTTCACTACTCTCCACATAAGCAAAATTATTCTCATTCATAGTAGTGGGAGCAAACTCAACAAAATAACTATCATGTGAAGCATAATCCAATAGAAAATTAAAATCATGATGACAAGTTTCATGGTTATCTTTATTTTTTATAGCACACATGTCATCACAATAATCATCATAAATAGGAGGCATGCTTTCATCATAATAAATTTGCTCATCAAAACTTGGGGGACTAAACATATCATCATCAAACATAGCATCCCCAAGCTTGTGGCTTTGCATATCGCTAGAATTATGGGTATTCAAAGAATTCATACTAACAACATTGCAATCATGCCCATCATTCAAGTTTTTAGTGCCAGGCATTCTATGTAATTCTTCTTCTAGTACTTGAGCACAATTTTCCTTTCCATCATTTTCACGAAAGATATTAAAAAGATGAAGCATATGAGGTAAAATCAATTCCATTTTGTAGTTTTCTTTTATAAACTAAACTAGTGATAAAACAAGAAAGTAAAAGATTCGAATGCAAGATCTAAAGATATACCTTCAAGCACTCACCTCCCTAGCAACGACGCTAGAAAAGAGCTTGATGTCTACTACACAACCTTATTCTTGTAGACGTTGTTGGGCCTCCAAGTGCAGAGGTTTGTAGGACAGTAGCAAATTTCCCTCAAGTGGATGACCTAAGGTTTATCAATCCGTTGGAGGCGTAGGATGAAGATGGTCTCCCTCAAGCAACCCTGCAACCAAATAACAAAGAGTCTCTTGTGTCCCCAATACACCCAATACAATGGTAAATTTTATAGGTGCACTAGTTCGGCGAAGAGATGGTGATACAAGTGCAATATGGATGGTAGATATTAGTTTTTGTAATATGAAAATATGAAAACAGCAAGGTAACTAATGATAAAAGTGAGCATAAACGGTATTACAATGCTAGGAAACAAGGCCTAGGGTTAATACTTTCACTAGTGCAAGTTCTCTCAACAATAATAACATAACTAGATCATATAACTACCCCTCAACATGCAACAAAGAGTCACTCCAAAGTAACTAATAGCGGAGAACAACGAAGAGATTATGGTAGGGTACGAAACCACCTCAAAGTTATTCTTTCTGATCTATCTATTCAAGAGTTCGTACTAGAATAACACCTTAAGACACAAATCAACCAAAACCCTAATGTCACCTAGATACTCCATTGTCACCTCAAGAATCCGTGGGCATGATTATACGATATGCATCACACAATCTCAGATTCATCTATTCAACCAATACCAAGTACTTCAAAGAGTGCCCCAAAGTTTCTATCGGAGAGTCAAGACGAAAACGTGTGCCAACCCCTATGCATAGATTCCCAAGGTCACGAAACCCACAAGTTGATCACCAAAACATACATCAAATAGATCACGTGATATCCCATTGTCACCACACATAAGCACATGCAAGACATACATCAAGTGCTCTCAAATCCTTAAAGACTCAATCTGATAAGATAACTTCAAAGGGAAAACTCAATCCATTACAAGAGAGTAGAGGGGGAGAAACATCATCAGATCCTACTATAATAGCAAAGCTCGCGATACATCAAGATCGTGCCATCTCAAGAACACGAGAGAGAGAGAGAGAGAGAGAGAGAGAGAGAGAGAGAGAGAGAGAGATCAAACACATAGCTACTGATACATACCCTCAGCCCCGAGGGTGAACTACTCCCTCCTCGTCATGGATTGCGCCGGGATGATGAAGATGGCAACCGGGGAGGGATTCCCCCTCCGGCAGGGTGCCGGAACAGGTCTAGATTGGTTTTCGGTGGCAATAAAGGCTTTCAGCGGCGGAACTCCTGATCTAGGTTATTTTCTGGAGGTTTTTGTATATATAGAGGGTGTTGGAGTTGGGGGCAAGTAAAGGAGACCTACGGGCTATCCACGAGGCAGGGGGTGACCAGGGGGCGCCCCCTACCCTTGTGGGCAGCCCGGAAACCTTCTGGTCACCCTCCGGCACTTCCTGGGCTTCTTCTTGTCCAAAAACGCCCTCCATTGAGTTTCAGGTCAATTGGGCTCCGTTTGATATTCCTTTTCTCCGATACTCTAAAACAAGGGAAAAACAGAAACTGGCACTGGGCTCTGGGTTAATAGGTTAGTCCCAAAAATCATATAAAAGTATATATAAAAGCCCATAAAACATCTTAGAAGGATAATATAATAGCATGGAACAATAAAAAATTATAGATACGTTGGAGACGTATTAAGCATCCCCATGCTTAATTCCTGCTCGTCCTCGAGTAGGTATATGATAAAAACAGAATTTCTGATGTGGAATGCTAACCAACATAATTCTTAATGTAGTTTTCTTTATTGTGGCATGAATGTTCAGAGCCGAAAGATTCAAGACAAAAGTCTATATTGACATAAGAATAATAGTACTTCAAGCATACTAACAAAGCAATCATGTCTTCTCAAAATACCATGGCCAAAGAAAGTTATCCCTACAAAATCATATAGTCTGGCTATGCTCCCTCTTCATCACACAAAATATTTAAATCATGCACAACCCCAGTTTCAGCCAAGCAATTGTTTCACACTCAAATTTTTTCAAACCTTTCAACTTTCACGCAATACATGAGCGTGAGCCATGAATATAACACTATAGGTGGAATAGAATGGTGGTTGTGGAGAAGACAAAAAGAGGAAGATAGTATCACATCAACTAGGCGTATCAATGGGCTATGGAGATGCCCATCAATAGATATCAATGTGAGTGAGTAGGGATTGCCATGCAATGGATGCACTAGAGCTATAAGTGTATGAAAGCTCAACAAAAGAAACTAAGTGGGTGTGCATCCAACTTGCTTGCTCATGAAGACCTAGGGCATTTTGAGGAAGCCCATTGTTGGAATATACAAGCCAAGTTCTATAAAGAAAATTCCCACTAGTATATGAAAGTGATAAAACAAGAGACTCTCTATCATGAAGATTATGTTGCTACTTTGAAGCACAAGTGTGGAAAAGGATAGTAGCATTGCCCCTTCTCTCTTTTCTCTCATTTTTTGGAGGGGCTTTTATCTCTTTTTTTATTAGCCCCCCTATATTTTTTTGGTCCATCTCTTTTTCTGGCCTTTCTTCCTTTTTTATTTCCTCACACGGGACAATGCTCTAATAGTGAAGTTCATCACACTTTTATTTACTTACAACTCAAAGATTACAACTCGAAGCTAGAACAAAATATGACTCTATGTGAATGCCTCCGGTGGTGTACCGGGATGTGCAATGAATCAATAGTGACATGTATGAATGAATTGTAATTGGTGGCCTTGCCACAAATACGATATCAACTACATGATCATGCATGTCAATATGACAATATGAAGCGTGTCATATGAACGGAACGGTGGAAAGTTGAATGGCAATATATCTCGGAATGGCTATGGAAATGCCATGATAGGTAGGTATGGTGGCTGTTTTGAGGAAGATATATGGTGGGTGTATGGTACCGGCAAAAGTTGTGCGGTACAAGAGAGGCTAGCAATGGTCGAAGGGTGAGAGTGCGTATAATCCATGGACTCAATCATTAGTCATAAATAACTCATATACTTATTGCAAAAATCTACGAGTTATCAAAACAAAGTATTCACCGCACGCTCCTAGGGTAAGGGTTGGTAGGAGTTAACCATCGCGCGATCCCGACCTCCACGCAAAGGATGACACTCAATACATAAATCATGCTCCAACTTCATCACATAACAGTTCACCATACGTGCATGCTACGGGAATCACAAACTTTAACACAAGTGTTTCTCAAATTCACAATTATTCCACTAGCATGACTCTAATATTACTATCCTCATATCTCAAAACAATCATCAAGTATCAAACTTCTCATAATATTTGATGCACTTTATATGAAAGTTTTTATTATATCCCTCTTGGATGCCCATCATATTTAGGACTAAATTCATAACCAAAGCCCATTACCATGCTGTTATAAGAGACTCTAAAAAAGATATAAGTGAAGCACGAGAGATCAATAATTTCTACAAAATAAAACCACCGCCGTGCTCTAAAAAGATATAAGTGAAGCACTAGAGCAAATGACAAACCACTCCAAATGATATAAGTGAAGATCAATGAGTAGTTGAATAATTATGTAACTATGTGAAGACTCTCTAACATTTAAGAATTTCAGATCTTGGGATATTATTCAAACAGCAAGGAAAACAAAGTAAAATAAATTGACGCTCCAAGCAAAACACATATCATGTGGTGAATAAAAATATTGCCTCAAGTAAAGTTACCGATGAACGAAGATGAAAGAGGGGATGCCTTCTCGGGGCATCCCCAAGCTTAGGCTTTTGGTTGTCCTTTAATTTTACATTTGGGTGCCTTGGGCATCCCCAATCTTAGGCTCTTGCCGCTCCTTATTCCATACTCCATCGAATCTTTACCCAAAACTTGAAAACTTCACAACACAAAACTTAACAGAAAACTCGTAAGCTCCGTTAGTATAAGAAAATAAAACCACCACTTAGGTACTGTTATGAGCTCATTCTGAATTCATATTGGTGTAATACCTACTGTATTCCAACTTCTCTATGGTTCATACCCTACGATACTACTCATAGATTCATCAAAATAAGCAAACAACACATAGAAAACAGAATCTGTCAAAAACAGAACAGTCTGTAGCAATCTGTAACTTTCGAATACTTCTGTAACTCTAAAAATTCTGAAATAATTGGTAGACCTGAGGAATTTATCTATTAATCATATGCAAAAAGAATCAACTAAGAAGCACTCTTCTGTAAAAAATGGTAGCTAATCTCGTGAGCGCTAAAGTTTCTGTTTTTTACAGCATGATCGCATAAACTTCACACAAGTCTTCCCAAAGGTTCTACTTGGCACAAACAATAATTAAAACACAAAACCACATCTAAACAGAAGCTAGATGCAATATTTATTCCTAAACAGAAGCAAAAGCAAAGAACAAAAATAAAGTTGGGTTGCCTCCCAACAAGCGCTATCGTTTAACGCCCCTAGCTAGGCATGATGATTTCAATGATGCTCGCATAAAAGATAAGAATTGAAACATAACGGGAGCATCATTAAGAATATGACTAGCACATTTAAGTCTAACCCACTTCCTATGCATAGGGATTTTGTGAGCAAACAACTTATGGGAACGATAATCAACTAGCATAGGAAAGCAAGACAAGTTTAACTTCACAACTTTAAGCACATAGAGAGGAAACTTGATATTATTGCAATTCCTACAAGAATATGATCCTCTCTCATAATAATTTTCAGTAGCATCATGAATGAATTCAACAATATAACTATCACATAAAGCATTCTTTTCATGATCTACTTGCATAGAAATTTTACTACTCTCCACATAAGCAATTTTTTTCTCATTCATAGTAGTGGGAGCAAACTCAACAAAATAACCATCATGTGAAGCATAATCCTACTGAAAATTAAAATCATGATGACAAGTTTCATGGTTATCTTTATTTTCATAGCATACATGTCATCACAATAATCATCATAAATAGGAGGCATGCTTTCATCATAATAAATGTGCTCATCAAAACTTGGGGGACTAAACATATCATCATCAAACATAACATCCCCAAGCTTGTGGCTTTGCATATCGTTAGCATTATGGGTATTCAAAGAATTCATACTAACAACATTGCAATCATGCTCATCATTCAAGTTTTTAGTAACAAGCATTTTATGTAATTCTTCTACTAGTACTTGAGCACAGTTTTCTTTTCCATCATTTTCACGAAAGATATCAAAAAGATGAAGCATATGAGGTAACCTCAATTCCATTTTTTTGCAGTTTTCCTTTATAAACTAAACTAGTGATAAAACAAGAAACTAAAAGATTCTATTGTAACATCTAAAGATATACCTTCAAGCACTCACCTCCCCGGCAACGGCGCCAGAAAAGAGTTTGATGTCTACTACACAACCTTCTTCTTGTAGATGTTGTTGGGCCTCCAAGTGCAGAGGTTTGTAGGATAGTAGAAAATTTCCCTCAAGTGGATGACCTAAGGTTTATCAATCCGTGGGAGGCGTAGGATGAAGATGGTCTCTCTCAAGCAAACCTGCAACCAAATAACAAAGAGTCTCTTGTGTCCCCAACACACCGAATACAATGGTAAATTTTATAGGTGCACTAGTTCGGTGAAGAGATGATGATACAAGTGCAATATGGATGGTAGATATAGGTTTTTGTAATCTGAAAATATAAAAACAGCAAGGTAACTAATGATAAAGTGAGCATAAACGGTATTGCAATGCTAGGAAACAAGGCCTAGGGTTCATACTTTCACTAGTGCAAGTTCTCTCAAAAATAATAACATAACTAGATCATATAACTATCCCTCAACATGCAAAAAAGAGTCACTCCAAAGTAACTAATAGCGGAGAACAAACGAAGAGATTATGGTAGGGTATGAAACCACCTCAAAGTTATTCTTTCTGATCGATCTATTCAAGAGTTCGTACTAGAATAACACCTTAAGACACAAATCAACCAAAACCCTAATGTCACCTAGATACTCCATTGTCACCTCAAGTATTTGTGGGCATGATTATACGATATGCATCACAAAATCTCAGATTCATCTATTCAACCAACACCAAGTACTTCAAAGAGTGCCCCAAAGTTTCTATCAGAGAGTCAAGACGAAAACATGTGCCAACCCCTATGCATAGATTCCCAAGGTCACGGAACCCGCAAGTTGATCACCAAAACATACATCAAGTAGATCACGTGATATCCCATTGTCACCACAGATAAGCACATGCAAGACATACATCAAGTGTTCTCAAATCCTTAAAGACTCAATCCGATAAGATAACTTCAAAGGGAAAACTCAATCCATTACAACAGAGTAGAGGGGGAGAAACATCATAAGATCCAACTATAATAGCAAAGTTTGCGATACATCAAGATCGTGCCATCTGAAAAACACGAGAGAGAGAGAGAGAGAGATCAAACACATAGCTACTGATACATACCCTCAGCCCCGAGGGTGAACTACTCCCTCCTCGTCATGGAGAGCGCCGGGATGATGAAGATGGCCACCGGAGAGGGATTCCCACTCCGGCAGGGTGCCGGAACGGATCTAGATTGGTTTTCGGTGGCAACAGAGGCTTTTGGCGTCTGAACTCCCGATCTAGGTTATTTTCTGAAGGTTTCCGTATATATAGAGGGTGTTGGAGTCGGGGGAAAGTAAAGGAGACCTCCGGGCTGTCCACGAGGCAGGGGGCGCACCCCCTCCCCTCGTGGGCAGCCCGGGAACCTTCTAGTCACCCTCCGGCACTTCCTGGGCTTCTTCTGGTGCAAAACCGTCCTCCGTTGAGTTTCAGGTCAATTGGGCTCCGTTGGATATTCCTTTTCTGCGATACTCTAAAACAAGGGAAAAACAGAAACTGGCACTAGGTTGTGGGTTAATAGGTTAGTCCCAAAAACCATATAAAAGTACATATAAAAGCCCATAAAATATCTTAGAAGGATAATATAATATCATGGAACAATAAAAAATTATAGATACGTTAGAGACGTATCATTGCGGTAGAGGATGTTGATGCTGCTGCCGTCGTCTATCAGCACTCGGGAAAAGCGGCAAGTCCGCCTCTCGGTGGAGAAGGTGGGGTCCAACACCATGGAGAAGCCACCCGGAGTGGGCATCATGGTCGGATGGTCCTTCTGGCTCCAGGTGATGGGCTTCTCGGACTAGTGCATGTACTCGGGGACCTCAGGGACGACAGTGTTCATCTTGCGGTGTTGCTGCCGCTTGATGTGCTTGTCATTGGCTTCGCTCATGAAGACGACGTAGGCAGCATGCGCGTTGGGGAATTCGTCTTGGAGCATGACAGTAGGGCGGGCCAGCTGCTGAGGAAGTGGACCTGCCGGGTCGGGAGGAAGCGGCGATAGAGCCTCTCCCTTGGCGACCCGGGCGAGCTAGTTGCACTGCCAAGTCGTATGGTTGGACGGCTTCACGCCACTGTGGAACTTGCACGGAGCATCAAGGGCCTTCTCGAAGGAGAGGGCCGGCTACCACGCACCCTTGTTGCGCTGGTGATGCTTGGGACCGGGCTGGCCGGCCGGCTGCTGGTCCTGATCCTCAACGGTCGCCACCTGCCGACTGTTGGAAGCCGGTTCCGGGGCCTTGCACTTGTTGTTACTGTCTTCTGCTACTGACATCGGCTGGAGTCGCCAGTTGGCGCCGGGGTATTCGGTGAGATCATCTTTCTGTATGTGTCAACACCGATCTCCGACTTCATGGAGGAGTCGGCCGTAGCGTACTTGTCCGCTACCGCCACGAGCTTGTCCAGAGTGGTCGGCTGATGTCCGCTACCGCCACGAGCTTTTCCAGAGTGGTCGGTATTTCCCCAAATAGGAAGGGATGTGCAATATAGCAGTGGTAGGTATTTCCCTCATTGATGAAACCAAGGTTATCGAACCAGTAGGAGAACCAAGCAACACAACGTAAACAACACCTGCACACAAATAACAAATACTCGCAACCCGGCGTGTAAAAGGGGTTGTCAATCCCTTTCGGGTAACAGAAGTGATAGAGTTGTAAATATTTATAGATCGAACGACAAGTAAGATAAATTGCAGTGAGGTATTTTTGGGTTTTTGGTATAATAGATGTGAAAATAAAAGCAAAGGAAAATAGATCGCAAAGGCAAATAATATGAGAAAGAGACCCGGGGGCCGTAGATTTCACTAGTGGCTTCTCTCGAGAAAATAGCAAACGGTGGGAAAACAATTACTATTGGGCAATTGATATAACTTCAAATAATCATGACGATATCCAGACAATGATCATTATATAGGCATCACGTCCAAGATGAGTAGACCGACACCTGCCTGCATCTACTACTATTACGCCACACATCGAGCGCTATCCAGCATGCATCCAGTGTATTAAGTTCATGGGGAAACAGAGTAATGTAATACGAACAATGACATGATGTAGACAAGATCTATTTATGTAGAAATAGACCCCATCATTTTATCCATAGCAGCAACGATACATATGTGTCGGTTCCCTTTCTGTCACTCGGATCAAGCACCGTAAGATCGAACCCAATACAAAGCACCTCTTCCCATTGCATGATAAATAGATCAAGTTTGCCAAACAAAACCCAAATATCGCAGAAGAAATACGAGGCTATAAGAAATCATGCATATAAGAGATCAAAGAAGACTCAAATAACTTTCATGGATATAAAAAGATAGATCTGATCATAAACTCAAAGTTCATCGGATCCCAAGAATTACACCGCAAAAAAAGTTAGATCATATGGATCTCCAAGAGACCATTGCATTGATAATCAAAAGAGAGAGAAAGCAATCTAGCTACGAAATACGGACCTGTAGGTCTACAAGGAACTACTCATGCGTCATCGGAGAGGCACCAATGGAGATGATGAACCCCCCGTGATGGTGTCTAGATTGGATCTGGTGGTTCTGGACTTTGCGGCGGTTGGAATAGAATTTTGTTGACTCCTCTAGGTTTTCTGGAATATCTGAGTATTTATAGAACAAAGAGGCGGCGCGGGAGGCCATCGAGGTGGGCACAACCCACCTAGGCGCGCCAGGGCCCAGGGGGGCCTGGCGCGCCCTGGTGGGTTGTGCGCCCCTCGGGGCACCCCCCAGGCGCAGTTCTGGCCCATTGGGTGTCTTCTGGCCCATAAAAAATCTCCAAAAAGTTTCACGGTGTTTGGACTCCGTTTGATATTGATTTCTGCGATGTAAAAAACATGCAGAAAACAACAACTCGCACTTGGCACTATGTCAATAGTGTACCAAAAAAGATGTAAAATGACTATAAAATGATTTTAAAACATCCAAGAATGATGATATAACAACATGTAACAATCAAAAATTATAGATACGTTGGAGACGTATCAGCATCCCCAAGCTCAATTACTGCTCGTCCTCGAGTAGGTAAATGATAAAAACAGAATTTTTGATGTGGAATGCTGCCTATCATGTCATATCATATTCTTTTCTTTATAACATGTACATTTTGACTTTTATATGGTTCAAAGCAATAGTCTAGTTTTGACATGAGATTTAAATACTCAAACATATCAACAAGCAACCATGTCTTTCAAAATATCGATGCTAAAATAAGTTATCCCTAGACGGTCATGCTCAACCATTGATCCATTCATGAAACACACTCGCATATTTGTTACACCCAATGCTCAAGTACGATCATATTGTTTCCTAGTTGGTGCTTTATAAGAGAAGATTGAGACTCAAATTCAAAAATAAAAATTGCATAAGTAAAAGAAAGGCCCTTCACAGAGGGAAGTAGGGATTTGTAGAGGTGCCAGAGCTCAAAGCTTAAACTGAGAGATAAAATTATTTTGGGAGGCATACTTTTCCCACCAACGAAAATGACTTAAGGTTCCCAACACTTTCCATGCTAGATATATCATAGGAGGTTCCCAACACTTTCCATGCACGATGGTTTCGAGTTCTTGAAGGGCAGCTTCGAAGGACTCAAGGGCTACGCGGTCGGCCGGATGACCAAGAGTCACCGCGGCCGGATCTACATCGATGACGCAGGTTGGGGACCGGAGGCCGATTCAATCGAATACGGGTACCGGGTTCCCTTCGGTGGCATCCACGTCTTCATCGGCAAGATCGGCGAACCGGGACCTGAGCCGGACATCTTCCCCAACATCGTCGAGCCGGCTCAGCGTGAGAGATCGGCCCGGATTCAGCCCGCCATGAAGCACGTTTTCGTTGGAGCAATTCACGGGGTCCAAACCGAGGACGGATCGGAATCTGGTGACGAAACAGTTGTCTACTCCGACGACGAATCTTCATCCGGAGAGACTGAGTCTTTGTATCAGCTGTGGGACGGCCGGTCTGAGGGTGAGTCCGACGGAGACAGTATTCCAGGCCCCTTTGTCCCGCCAAACCGGGTGGCTGTCTTTATGGCCGGTTCACAACCTACGCCACCGTCCACGATGATCGGGGCGACAGCAAAAGCTGGTGCAGGGGGGAGTGGCCAGGCCCTCTCGCCCACTGACGTTCTATCCACCTTAGTCGATGAGTTCACGGCCCGAGCCATGGTAGAGGTAGCTCCAGCAGACAAGGCGCAACATGATGCAGAGCTCCTTCAGCTAAAGGGCCGGATTGATCAAGCAAGAGAAGATCTGAAAACAGAGAAGGCTATGAAAGCGATAAGGCAGGCAGAGCTGAATGATCAGGCTTTTCATCTAAGGATGGAGCAGGCCTCTGCACATGGAGTAAGGAGTCGGAAGTACCAGTCTCGTCTACCGCCGGTTTATGAGGCGACGGATCTGTTCAGGACGCCAGGGGCGGGGACTAGCAATGATCCGGCTTTAAACCAGAGGGCACCCCCAGTGAGGGATGAGCTGGTTCAGCAGCCTACTGCGGAGCAAGATCGACGGATCACATATGCACCTCACGTTCCTACCCCTCCGGGTCATTATTCGAATCCTTTGGACAATATCGTTGCTGCTGCTTCGCGCTTGGCCGCTTTGCCCATTGAGGGGACATCTCCGGTGGCGTTGGAGGCACACAGGGTCAAGGATCTGCTTAATACGACGTTAGTACAACAGCAAGCATATTCCCATAGCAGGGAGAGGCTACATTCAACACCACGTCCCAGCCGGAGTTACACCAGGCATTGGGAGGAATCGGAAGTATCTAGCAGTGAACGCAGGCGACACCGTCACAGGAGAGATAACCCGGCAAGCGTGGACGCACAGGCTCAGGATGCAAACCGGGTTAGATCGGTAGCCCCGGAGGAGGTCCGTCAAACGACACCGGTTCACACAGCCACAGCAGAGACATGAGTCACAACGAGTTCCTTTGGGGTGCAGTGCCTTATCCCCGCTTTACGGAGCGTAAAACTGCCCAAAGACTTTAAAGGTCCGCGTAAAGTGCCTAATTACACAGCAGATTTAGCTCCAGAAGCTTGGGTTGAGAGTTATGAGATGGCCATGGAGATGCTGGATGTAGATGAAGCAGCTTGTGCAAAGTACTTTACTATGATGCTTGAAGGTACAGCCCGAACCTGGCTAAAGGGTTTACCCCCTAATTCCATCGGGTCATGGGGAGAGCTACGTCACCAGTTTATCAAAAATTCCAAAGATACGTGCAAGCAGCCGATGTCAATAGTGGATCTAACAGCCTGTGTGCAAGGAGAACAGGAATCTACAAGTGCATGGGTGCGGCGAGTATCAGAGATCTTGCATTCTTCGAATGGTATCAATCCCAGTACGACAATAGTAACATTAGAAAACAATTGCCGGTTTGAGTCTCTCAAGTTAAAACTGGGACGGCTTAAAAGGGATTGTAATGACATGGGGACTATCATGAGCGCTCTGGTGAAGTACGGGGACTCCGACAACAACAAATATTCTGAAGCGGAAGGAGACAAAGCTGGGAAGGTCAATAAGCCTGGTAAACCGGCGCAGATTAACCCGGCTAGTACCAGTTTCCTAGGCAAACGAAAGGCAGAGGGTGGCTCCGATTTTGTGGCCAATACCCAAGTTCAAGAGGGTTTCCAGCGCAATAGAGGCAAACCACCCCCACAAACCGGCGGAGGGGATGTTAGTTGGGACCAGGAGTTAAGTCAGCCTTGTCCGAAGCATAGCACAAGGGGACGACCAGCGAAAAACACTATAGGAGAATGCATGCCCTTGATGGAAGCCATAATGGGCCGCTTCAATTCTAATGACAGGCCTCCAAATGGTGGTTTAGGCCCGGGGTTCTATGGTCCGAGTCATCAGGGGAACAGCTCTGGATCAGGATATTGGGGCAATAACAGTGGTTATCATGGCCGGGCCAGTAATCAATATGGTTAAGGTGGTTATAATAACCAAGGCAATCAACCGCATGGTCAGGGTGGTTACAATAACCAAGGCAGCCAACAGCCGGGCCAAAGTAATCACAACAACCAAGGTAATCAGCAGCGTCAGCAACAGCAGCAGCAACCAGGATATCAGAGCAATCCGAAGGAGCTAAGTAGTTGGCAATATCATGTTTTCACCACGAGTTTGTGTAAACGAGATCAAAAGGTTTTAAAGCGGGCAGTCCACGCGGTTGAACCGGCGACGCCACAATTCCTGCGCTGGTCAGAGTAGCCCATCGTCCGGAGTAGGGAGGATCACCCGATGCAGGTGGATAATCCGGGCCACTTGGCCTTGGTGGTAGCACCACATGTGGGTGGCTACAAGTTCACTAAAGTTCTTATGGACGGCGGTAGCAGCATCAATATCTTGTACTATGAGACCTTCCGTCGTATGGGCCTGACGGATAAGAAGCTAAGGCAGTCAAACACGGTATTCCATGGGGTGGTTCCAGGTAAGTCAGCTTATCCAGTTGGGAAAATTGACTTAGAAGTTACCTTTGGAGATGAGCATGATTCCAGGTCAGAGATGATAACTTTCGAAGTCGTCAAGATCCGGAGCCCTTATCATGCTCTGTTCGGGAGGACGGTTTATGCCAAGTTTATGGCCATGCCATGTTATGTTTATCTGCAGCTCAAGATGCCGGGTCACAAAGGCACGATCACAGTTCATGGAAGTCGCAAGATAGCAGTGGAATGCGAAGAGGGAGACGCTGCTTACGCGGAGGCAGTATGTGCGACAGAAGAGTTGAAGTTTTATAAGGATAATGTTGATCCAGCAGATATGACCCCGTTGAAGAAGCCAACTACAGAGCATGATCCGGCGTTGAAATTTAAATCGGCGGAGGAGACCAAGCAAGTTGATTTTGTGCCAGGTGATTCATCCAAGCAGTTCACGATCAGCGCTAACCTTGATCCCAAATAGGAAAGCGCGCTCATCGAGTTCATCCGTGAGAACCGGGATATCTTTGCATGGAAACCTTCTGACATGCCAGGTATACCGAGGGAACTCGCTGAGCACAGTCTTAATATTGATCCGAAGTTTAAACCGGTCAAGCAGTATCTGCGCCGCTTCAACGAAGAAAGGCGCAAGGCTATAGGAGAGGAGGTGGCCAGGCTTTTGGCTGCAGGGTTCATAGTGGAAGTTTTTCACCCAGAGTGGTTGGCTAATCCGGTGCTAGTGCTAAACAATGTTGAGGATATCGCTTATCGTTATCGTCTCGGTCAGCTGAGGATTAGAGATTAATCGGAAATCGGCCGATTAATCGATTTTATCGGTCGACTATTAATCGGCAATTTTTTTCAAATCCCAAGTTCCCAACACTAAAATATGATATATTTAACACCAAAACAATATTGGACAAAAGTGTTACCTTCAATCCTAGCCTTTGAATCCTGATATAATGACAAAAAAAAAGAAAAACATTACATATTGCGTAACAAGGTCCACAAAACACAAATAAACATAGTTCTTGCAAACATAGTGCTACGAATAGGCCCGATTTATCGGTAGATTTCCTATAAATCGCTTGTCATTGCGATAAATCGGCCCAAATGATAAATGATGAAGATAAGGCATAATCTTATCGGTCACCCCAAGAGTAGCGATAAATCGAACGATAAATCATTGAATCGGAAGATTTCTTGAATAGTGGTGCTAAAGAAGAATGGAAAATGGAGAATGTGTGTGGACTATACATACCTCAATAAAGCTTGTCCAACGGATCCTTTTGCTCTCCCTCGCATTGATCAGATCATCGATTCTACAGCGGGATGTGAGCGGCTAAGTTTTTTGGATGCATACTCAGGGTATCACCAGATCAAGATGGCAGTTAAGGACCAAGAGAAGACATCTTTCATAACTCCTTTTGGTGCTTTTTGCTATGTATCTATGCCTTTTGGGCTCAAGAGTGCCCAAGCAACTTATCAGCGTTGTGTTCAAGACTGTCTTAAGGGGCAGATAGGGAGAAATGTTCATGCCTATGTGGATGATATCATGGTGAAGTCAAGGAAGGAAGAGACACTGATAGAGGACCTCAAGGAGACCTTTGACAATCTTCAGACCTATAAGATGATGCTTAATCCGGAGAAGTGTGTTTTGGTGTTCCGGCAGGCAAGCTCCTTGGGTTTTTGGTGTCAAACAGAGGAATAGAAGCAAATCCAGAGAAGATCAAGGCAATCACATCTTTAACTAAACCGGCTTGCATTAATGATGTTCAGCGTATCGCTGGCCGGATCACAGCATTGAGCCGGTTCATTAGTCGTTTGGGGGAGAAGGCGATTCCGCTTTATCAGATGCTGAGAAAAACATATCGGTTTATATGGAGTGATGAGGCAAATACTACGTTTGAGGACTTGAAGCGACAGCTGGCAAGGCCACCCGTCCTAGCTGCCCCTATTGATAATGAGCCTTTGTTGTTATATGTCGCCGCCAACGCACGGGCAGTTAGTGTGGCAATCGTGGTCGAACGTAAGGAAGCAGGGAAATAATATCCGGTTCAGCGTCCGGTTTATTACGTCAGTGAGGTACTCATCGAGTCCAAACAAAGGTACCCACATTGGCAGAAGCTGGTGTATGGTGTGTTCATGGCAAACCGGAAGTTGAAGCACTATTTGCAAGGCCATCCAATAACTGTTGTCAGTTCAGCACCATTGGGGGATATAATCCAGAACAGGGAAGCTACGGGTAGAGTGGCGAAGTGGGCCATTGAGCTCAGCCCACATGAGTTGAAATATGTGCCACGCACCGCTATCAAGTCTCAGGCATTGGTGGATTTCATCAATGATTGGACAGAATTACAAACACCTGAGGAGAAGCCGGATCTTACATACTGGACGATTCATTTTGACGGTTCAAGACAGTTAGAAGGCTCGGGGGCTGGAGTTGTCTTAACTTCCCCGCAAGGTGATAAGTTTTGTTACGTCCTCCGTTTATTGTTTCCTTGTACTAATAATGCAGCGGAATATGAAGCGTTACTTCATGGCTTACGGATGGCAAAGGAGATGAACTTAAGCCGAGTCAAGTGTTTCGGCGATTCAGATTTGGTGGCGCAGCAAGTTTCAGGCAAGTGGGATTCGAGAGATCCTCTCATGGCAGCTTACAGACGAGAAGTGGAAGCAGTTGCTGGATATTTTAAAGGGTATCAAGTGGACCACATAGACCGGCGAAGGAATGAAGTGGCTGATGCTTTAAGCCGACTGGGTTCTCAACGTAAACCGATGCCACCAAATACTTTTTTGGATGAGCTGCACAGTCCGTCAGTACAAGTACCATCAGAGGAAGACCTGGCTGTTCCTGATCCGGAGGCACAGTTAGTTGCGGCACTTCATGTTATTCCGGATTGGACGCTGCCCTATTTGGCGTATCCGAGCCGAGGAGAGCTACCAGACGACGAGATAGAGGCACGACAGATAGTCCGGCGTTCTAAGTCCATGACAATTGCAAACGGGGAGCTTCATCATCGCAGCGTCTCTGGAGCATTTCAGCGGTGTGTATCAGCTGAGGAAGGTTGTGATATTCTTCGCGAGATCCATGAAGGGGATTGTGGTCATCATGCCGGTTCAAAATCATTGGTGGCTAAGGCTTTTCGACATGGGTTTTATTGGTTAACAGCTCATGCTGATGCGGCGGATCTAGTCCGGAAGTGTGATGCTTGTCAGAAGTTTTCGCCACGTGCTCTTGTTCCGGCACAGGAGCTCCGGATGATACCAATAACCTGGCCGTTTGCGACTTGGGGGCTTGATATGGTTGGACCCTTTAAGTGATCCCAAGATCAGAAAACTCATCTACATGTGGCGGTGGATAAGTTTACAAAGTGGATTGAGGCAGAGCCTGTGAGCAAGTGTGATGCAGCCACAACAGTCAAATTCATCAAAAAGGTAATTTTCCGGTTTGGCTTTCCACACAGCATCATCACAGACAACGGCACCAATTTATCTAAGGGTGAGATGGAAGAATTTTGTCAACGAGAACATATTCGCCTAGATGTATCTTCTGTGGCCCACCCTCAAACCAATGGTCAAGCTGAAAGAGCAAACCAGGAGATTTTGAGAGGTATCAAGCCCCGGCTTATGACTCCCTTGCAAAGAACCCCGGGATGTTGGGTTGAGGAGTTACCGTCTGTCCTTTGGAGTATCAACACTACACCAAACCGGTCCACAAGTTACACACCTTTCTTTATGGTATATGGTGCTGAAGCGGTCCTTCCAAGCGATATCCGTCATGATTCACCAAGGGTGACAGCCTATGTTGAAGCGGCCAACAAGCAGGCGAGACAAGACAGTTTAGACCGGCTAGATGAAGAGCGTGATATAGCAGCAGCACGGTCTGCGATCTATCAACAAGACTTGCGCAGGTATCACAGCTGCCGGATCAAGAGCAGGACATTCTAGGAGGGAGACTTAGTACTCCGGCTCATACAAGATCAAACAGACATGCATAAGCTATCCCCGCCTTGGGAAGGACCTTTTGTGGTCAGCAAGAATCTGCACAACGGTTCATACTACCTGGTGGATGTTCGAGAACACAAGGATTCACGGACATCAGAAGAAGAGACAAAGAGGCCGTGGAACATTGCCCTCTTGCGGCCCTATTATACATGAGCCATGAGCTCCACTGTATCCTATGTATATATTATGATTAATGAATAAACCGGCACCCTTGGTAAACCGGGGGCTCAGCCTTTTTTCCAATATTAGTATTTTATGGTGACAACCATACATTTATTATCTCATGTTCCAAACATTTTGATTGGTTTAAAATAAGTATACATGGCATATGTATGCTGGAGCAACAGCTCACTGAAGGGCTTCCTGTTCAAACATAGGTCGTATTCGAACCAAAGAAGACATGGCGCAAAGGCCCTCTGGACAGGCGACAACCATCCAGTGATTGGCTAAAGTTTTACCTATGGTTCTATGGAACCATGGAGGCCCTCTAGACAGGCGACAGCCATCCAGTGATTGGCTAAAGTTTTACCTATGGTTCTATGGAACCATGGAGGCCCTCTGGACAGGCGACAACCATCCAGTGATTGGCTAAAGATTTACCTATGGTTCTATGGAACCATGGAGGCCCTCTGGACAGGCGACAGCCATCCAATGATTGGCTAAAGATTTACCTATGGTTCTATGGAACCATGGAGGCCCTCTGGACAGGCGACAGCCATCCAGTGATTGGCTAAAGTTTTACCTATGGTTCTATGGAACCATGGAGGCCCTCTGGACAGGTGACAACCATCCAGTGATTGGCTAAAAGTTTTCTTATGGTTCCTATGGATGGTACCCGCATCCATCGACCGGCCCTCTGGATGGTAAGCCCATTCCATTGATTGGCTGAACCTTGCTTTGAGCCTGGCAGCTCGTAAAAAGCCTCGACTACATGGTCTTCTTTGCAAAACTTGCATTTCTGGTGTTTATGTTTTATGATTCTCTAAACCGGAGTGGAACAACTCCAGAAGTTTACCACATATCTATAAAGTTAAAAGTCTGGGTCATGAATACCAGCATGAGATAAACCGGTGTTCATTATAACCCGGATCATCCATGAGGCAAAAGCCAAGTATAAGCTACAAATTTCTGGACAAAGTTTCAGCGTGATATAAACCGGTGTCTTTTATCAAACCCGGGATTATTATTGGGTCTATCAAGGTTTCCATCAGGAAATTTTAAATTCTACCAAATTAAGAGTATCGAGCATACTTGACCTCAGGTATAGAGTTGTTTCTGATATAAGTATACACTTATTTGATATATCATGAGAACAATTTAATAGGTCCAGCGGTCAAACCATTAGGACATATTTTCAGCATTTTCTATGCAGGAACAGATGGTATGCAGGATACGCCATGTTAGGCCAAATTGAAATTGGCAATATTAAAACAAGAAGCCGGAGTACCCGGATCAAAGCGGACAATGTTTTCAGCTATCCTATTACAAGGCATAGCAAGCCTGACGGATTAAAGATTGTTCGGCAAAATGAGACTGCAACTACAAAGACATGTTATGAACTACGCTCCCTCCTGCTGCGACGGCTGGGCATCAACTTGGTCCGGAGTCTCCTCCTCTTCTTGAAGCGGCTGGAAATCGGGGACGCGCCAATCGATTTTCGTTAAGGCACGAAAGTACATCTCTTCATTGATGAGTTCAGACGGATCGATATCTGGGGCGAAGGTATGAGGGCGTACTGGTGGGATTAGATTGACGGTGTCATAAACCGGCCGCTCCACCCGATCGTTCTGTAAATCATACCCCGGATGATACCTGGATAAATCTGATTCGGCCGCAATTTTGCTGGCGAGAGGACGCATCTCCTTCGTCAAGGCATGGAGATCCTTTGCAGTAAAAGCTGAGCCGTCTTCTTTAGTGTCAGGATACCCACTCAAGGCTTCTTCCGGGTCAAAATCTGGGACCCAAGCTTTAGCTCTGGTAAGCGCCATAAGAGAACCGGCTCGAGCAGCAGATTTTTTCACTTCCTCTAAGCGCACCGGCAAGACAGACAGCTTCTCTAATGTGCCTTGGATAGTGGTTGGGGCCGGTTTATTGAACGATGTTGCACTTATGATCCTTTGAGCGCCGGAATACAGCTGCTCGACCAAAGTATAACAAGCCTTGAGTTTTTTTCGTAAGTCATCCCCAAGATGGGTGACACGGCGCCCTGCATATGAATATCACAGTTAAACCGGAACGGATTGAAGAATCGCAAGAATGAAAGCAGGAATACAGATTAAGTACTTACCAAAGACAGCAGAAGTCATCAATTCAATTTGCCGCTTTAAACCGGTTAACTCTTCAGTCACCGGATTAAGGGCTTCTTCAGCATCCTTAGCCCTTTTTTCTAAATCCTTCTTCTGAACTTCAAAGGAGGTCCGTTCTTCTTCAAAGAATTTCTTCAGTTGTTCAGCAGTCTTCAAGCTCAGCGCCAAGTCTTTTTTGGCCTTAGAAGCAGCAGATTCCGTTTCAGCAAGCCTGCTCCGGAGTTCAGTAATTTCTTCTGCCCTCCGGTTCAAATCAGCCTGCAAAGAAAATCAAGTCAAAGGAAAGCAAAAGTCAGAACAAGTCTCAAGCACACAAAAAGGTGTCTACTTGACACTTGGGGGCTAATGGGCAGTTGAAGTGTCAAATGATAGCAATTTAAAGACAAGTCTCAAGCACACAAACAAGTTGTCTACTTGACACTTGGGGACTAATGGATAATTGAAGTATCAAAGGAAAAGTCAGGCAAGTCCCAGGCACATAAACCGAGTTATGCCCTGGCACTTGGGGGCTAATGTAAGATCATTTGATTAATCAGGAAGTACCGGTTCACCTTCTAAACATAGGTAAACCGGAACTTGGGGGCTGATACGGTATAGACAGAAGTACATTGAAAGTCAAAAGAAGATGCAAATGATTACCTCATACTTGTCCTTCATCATGTTAATCAAGCCTGCTTCATAGTCTCGACCAGTGTGGAGCCGGTTCAAATACCCGGAATAGAGTTCCTGAGCACTCATATCGGCGAAACTGGACAGCTCGGTACTCCATTTACCTTTCTCTTGATACAGCTTCTCCGCTTTAGCTGTATGCTTGGCTAAGACAGTGGGCTCAGCAGGAGCAGTATAAGCTGTGTGGGTTATTTCAACTTCCGGAGAAGCAGTTGTTGGTGGTGGGGTCGCGGTGTGAACCGGGCTAGCAGAAGCCGGATTGGCCTGAGGAGAATTGGCCCGGGCAGGACTTGCCGGTTCATGAACATCCTCAGCATTGGGATTCTCAGGCATAGTAGTGTGATCTGTAGGAGCAGGATCTTCAAGTGGAATTGTAGGTTCGCCTTCCGGAGGGATAGTTGAGTTCGGATCAGCCGCCGGATCATCAACGACAGTCTCAGCCGTCGGTTGGTTGGCTTTCGGTTTTTTGCTGGGCTTTGGCTTGCTGAAGGAAGTTGGAAAAACAAAGTTAGAACTGTAAAGCGAAGTGCAATCATAAACCGGATAAATTAAAAAGACTTACCCTGGGACAGTTTTCAGGGGTGGAAGTTGTGTGGCAGTTGATTCACCGGAAGAAGATAACGGAGTATCCTGATAATCAGGGTCAGACGGTTTAAGAGGTTTGCGTATAAGCCCGGCCTTGGGATGAAGGAGAGTTGGAGAGAGTATAACCTCAGAGCGGCGTCTCCGAGCCGGAGTAAGAGATATTCTGGATGATTCCACTGCAAGACCGCTATGGCGAGTGGTCCGGCGAAGGGCTTCATGTTGCTGTTTCTTCAAAAGAAAATTAGGATCCAATTGAGCATAAGGGTGAGAAAACTGATATTTCCGGACTGTCCGACGACTTTTTTGTGGAAGTGGTTCTGAATCGGAAGAAAGGATAGTTACCTCAATTTCGGCCGGTTTATCTCCTTCAGCCAACTCCTGTAAAAAGTTATCGTTAAATACAGATATGGGTAAAAGTGAACAAGTCAAAGCCGGATTAATTCATACCTCAGAGTCCGGATCGTCATCCTCAGCATGAGAACTGGAGCCACTAGCCGCTTTTCTCTTCTTGGTAGCAAAGGCTTTCCGGCGTGCCTGTTTTCCGGTTTTCTCCTGAGGTTTCCTCTTCCAAAAGGGATCATCAGCCTGTTCAAAAGAAGAAAGATAATTGAAAGAACGGTTTAAAGGAACATATTACAAATACATGACAGAGAGTAAGACTTACTGCGGGCAGTTTGTTTTTCCTGTAGTACGGAGCCAACCCGGTTTGGCTGCATTCGTCTAAGGAGACATTGAGCATTTTCTTGGCCGATTCAATAACTTCCGACTCGGAAAGTTTTTCCTTGGAAAACCGTTGAGGATCATCCGGTTTACCAGAATATCTACACATCAAGCTTGGACGCCGGCTCAAAGGAAGGATACTCCAAGAGAGCCAGCAGCGTGTAAAATCCACTCTGGTTAAACCGTTGGCCATAAAGGCCTTTAGCCTAGCAAGCTGAGAAGCAAACCGGGGCCGCTCTGAGGAGCTGAGGCGCTGCGGCAAAGGGTGATCCTCCGGAAGACGGTGCTCGCGATAACCCGGCAATGGATTTTCCCCCTCAGGTGAAGTGTCAATACAGTAAAACCAAGATTTATTCCAGTCCTTGGGGTGTGTATGGAGAGCGGCATGAGGAAAGACCGCGTCTCTCCTTTTCTGAATACTGACCCCGCCCAGTTCTTGATGAGGTCCGCTGGTGAACTCAGTGCGCCGGTTCAGGTGAAAGAAGTCCTGGAACAGATCGACAGACGGCTCTTCTTGCAAGTACACCTCGGAGAAAACTTGAAAATCACAGATGTTGGAAACAGAGTTGGGACCTATGTCCTGAGGGTGAAGTTGGAAGGCGGCAAGCACATCCCGGAAGAACTTTGAACCGGGAGGAGTAAAGCCTCGAGCAATGTGATAAAAAAAGACAATAATTTCCCCCTCTTTGGGAGTAGGAGGACATTCATCTCCTGGAGCCCGCCACTTTAAAACAGACTGAGGGCCTAAAGTGCCAATTGACACAGCTTTGGCTAAATCTTCTTCCGTAATAGTGGAAGGAACCAAGTTGCAAGAAACAAACTGTTTGGCCATAGCAACAGAAGAGCAAGTGCTGAAAGGGTAAAGTGTAAAACCGGATTATTCAAGTACAATGGCATAAACCGGAAGACATATGCAAGGATCACGCTACGGTTTAGACAAGGGACTAATGATATGGTTAACCCAGTAATAAACAAGGAACTGTGTTGCTACCGGTTCATGACAACAAAAGAGAAAGAGCTAAACCGTCGCGTTCGTCTTTAATTTTTTTAACAGAACTAGTGTATGACAGTTTAAACCGGAGCATACTTAACAGATCTACAAAGGAGAAGAAACAGGTTTTCGCAGACAGCTAAAGTAAAACAGATCTGAGCACCCAAGGAAAGAAAAACAAATGCAAGGATATTACGGGAAGAACTACAAGGGTCCTATACAGAGTGGATAAATCTACAGGTTGAACATAAATGACGAGATCTAAAGCATACCGCAGCGGAATAGAGGCGAGTTTTAAAAGCAAGATCCAAAGGTAAAAATTACTGAGAACTTGGTGCCTAGGATGAACAAGATGAAGCTTTCATTGAGGTTTTAATGACGAAGGTGCGAGAAGAGCTTTAGAGCTTTAGATCTACAGCGAAGAAGATGAGGTACCTGAGAAGTGGCGGCGGAGTTTTCTCTGGTCACGCTCAGGTCGATGCAGCGGCCGGCGAAGACTTGGATTCGGTGGACGACGGCGGTGATTCGAGCTCAGGGGCGACGGAGGAAGAAGAACGAACGGAGGGAGGTAAAGAATGAAAGCAGCGGTATTTATAGAAAGGCAGAGCTAAAACGACAGGTGCGGGATTTGAGGAGGCAAAAGATTGGATAAAGATCCTCTGTCGCCTCGATTCTCGGGATGACCCTTAAACAAAGCCGATAGACAGCTGGGTGCGTTAAATGCGGAAGTGATGTCACGGTCAGATTAAGCGATTCTCGAGGATGACGTCAGGGCCGGTTTACAAAAAAGAGAAGACACAAGAAGGAAGATTATGCAAGACTGGGAAGATTGACGTGAACAAGTTCAAATCATTCTGGGGCCTAATGTCAGGGATATTTCTAGCAGGTATGAACCGGCTAGTGTAAATCGGATATTATATTATATTGGTGTGATTGTAATATTTAATAAAGGCTACGGCCCATGAGATCTTAGGGCCCATGTATAGTGTTATGGTTTGTAAACCGCCTGATCATGTAACTTGAGAGATAAGGAAGAAAGAGCAGAGACCGAGGCAGACACGAGTATGAGCCGGCCTCGGGACTCAGTAAACCGGACCGGGCGTCGCCTCTATATAAAGGGACGACCCGACGACGGTTCAAGGACAAGCAAGAAACAACCCGTCGAGGCACAGGCAAGCGATCCGCTCCCTGTTCATCGACGCCCAAGCAATACCAAACCAAACTAGACGTAGGCTTTTACCTTCATCGAAGGGGCCGAACTAGTATAAACCCTGTGTGTCCTTTGTGTGCTTTTAACCCCTTCAAGCTAACCTGTGCGATGGTTCCATCATCAAGTCCGTTAAACCGGACATCTGCCGTGTTATTTCCACGACACTTTCCATGCTAGATATATCATAGGCGGTTCCCAAACATAAAATAAAGTTTATTCGTTTTCCACCAAACTTCCACAAGCCATGGCTAGCCGAATCCACGTCTGCCTTCCATACCATCACTTTCCAAGGAATTTATTATTTGACAACATAAAGTAAATTTGTTTTTCATTTCGGGACTAGGCATCCCTAATACCTTTGCCTCACTCTCGTGCAATCAAAAGTGAATAAACACTCATCGTGAGAATAACACTAGTAGCATGGAAAATATTGGCCACCCCTCACCGCCTCGCGAGCAGTACGGGCACACAAAAGGGAAATTTATTTTCAAAATTAGAGATGGCACATACAAATTTGCTTAGAACGGCAAGGGAATACCCCATATAGGTAGGTATGGTGGACTCATGTCGCAAAACCAGGATAAATGATTTTGGATGCACAAGTAGTGATCATACTTAGTGCAAAATGAAGGCCAGCAAAAGACTGGGAAGCGACCAACCATGAAACGAATAATCTCATAAGCGAGCATTGAGCATAAATAACACCGAATAATGCACCACAAGTAGGATGTAATTTCATTGCATGATTACTGACTTTCGTGCTTGCATAGGGAATCACAAACCTTAACACTAATATTCTTACTAAAGCATAATTACTCATTAACATGACTCACATATCACATCATCATGTCTCAAAAATATTACAAGGAATCAAGTTTATTTTGTCCAATGATCTTCATGAAAGTTATTATTATATCCTTCTTGGATATCTATCACTTTGGAACTAATTTCCATGTATTGCTTTTGATAAGCTCAAACAAATATAAGTGAAGATCATGAGCATCATTTTTTTCTTTCTCTCAAAATAATTTAAGTGAATCAAGAGAGAATTTCTTAAGAATTTACGAACTCTCAAATAAATCTAAGTGAAGAATGAGAGTATTTCTTCAAAAATACTAAAGCATACCGTGCTAAAAAAGATATAAGTTAAGCACTAGAGCAAATCCATAGCTCATAAAAATTTAAGTGAAACATAGAGAGCTATTCTAACAAGTCATGGCATAATTTTGGCTCTCTCTAATATGTGTGTAAAGCAAGGATTGATAACTCAAAAATAAAAGCAATCAAAGACTCATATCATACAAGACGCTCCAAGCAAAACACATACCATGTGACGAATAAAAATATAGTTTCGAGTAAAATACCGATGGTCGTTAGAAGAAAGAGGGGATGCCACTTGGGGGCATCCCCAAGCTTAGTTTCTTGCTCCTATTTTAGATAATGGCTTGGGATGCCATGGGAATCCCCAATATTAGACTTTTCTAACTCCTTATTCCTTCATCCATCGTAAGATAACCCAAAACTTGAAAACTTCAATCACACAAAACTCAACAAAACTTTTGTCAGATCCGTTCATATAAGAAAACAAATCGCTACTATAAGTGATGTAGAAAACCAATTCATATTTTGTATTTGTATTATATCTACTATATTCCAACTTTTCTTTGGCAAAAACTCATCAAAGAAAACCATAGAATCATCAAAACAAACACATAACACAATAAAAACAGAATGTGTCAATAACAGAACAATCTGTAGTAATCAGGAAGTTTAGAATACTTACGTTAGTCTATTTTGTTTACTAGTGCCACATGGGAAATTTGTATATTAATCTTCTTCAAAAAGAATCAACGCAAAAGCACTCTTCTGTTAAAAATGAGAATTTTTCTCGTGAGCGTAAAAGTTTCTGTTTTTCAGCAAGATCAAATCTACTAACACCCAACATGATCCTTAGGCTTTGCTTGGCACAAAACTTTATTCAAACCACAAAACACATCTAACCAGGGGTATTAAAGGGTATTTTATTGAAAACGGAAAGGAAATCAAAAAGCAAAAAGATACAAGTAGGGTTGCCTCCTAACAAGCGCTATCGTTTTACGCCCTTAGCTAGGCATAAAGAAAGGATCTATGTGTTGTCATACTTGTTTTTAATTTCCTTAGAAGTATCCTTGTTGTGAGGTTTTGTAAAGACAACATAGAACATATTATCCATAGATACCTTAGCATTTCTAAGTTGATTTTCATCATATCCCCTTTGATTTCCAGCAACAATCCAAGAGTGAGTTGGTTAACATTATTGAAAACTTGTTGGATTATATCTAAAACGGGGACTTCCTTCTTAAGATTCTCATCAAAGATTCTATTATCCCCAAGCAAATGCGTTAACGCATAATCACTATTGTAAAGGATTTCATCTATCATGGGGTTTTCATGATTCATACCATAAAAATCAAAGATTTCTCTAGCTTCCCGTATTATGTAATCAAATTCATTCATAAGGACTAGAGTGGCCAACTTTTTAGCTCTAGGATTTTTTTTATCGGGAAGCTCAAAAAACAATCTTTGCAAAGTGGGATGAGTACGGATAAATTTACTTTCAAGTTTCAGAACAAGTGCTGAAATATCATCCGCATAAGATCTAGTAGTTCTAAGTATAAGAGCATCATCAAGACTTAGATTCCCAACACAATTGAAAAACTCTTGGATACATTCTTGTCCCATAACATTCCCTTGCCCCAAGATAAAAGTTTTAGCATCAGATTGCACGTACATCCAATCTTAGGAGTTAGGCCATTATTTGTTGGTGCCATACCAAAGTGATCCCATGATTGCAAGCAAAGAATAGATCCGATGAGAAAATGGTGAACGAAAAAGAGTGCGAATAAAACGGAAAAGGTTTATGAAGTGGGGGAGATGAAAACGAGAGGCAAATGGAAAATAATGTAAATTGCGAGGAGATGAGATTTGTGATTAGGAACCTGGTATATGTTGAAGGTGCTCCCGGGTAACAGCGCCACAAATTCCTTTTGATGTCTGCTAGAACTACGTCAGTATTTCCCCAAAGAAGAAGGGATGATGCAGTATAGTAGCGGTAGGTATTTCCCTCAGTGATGAGACCAAGGTTATCGAACCAGTAGGAGAACCAAGCAACACAATGTAAACATCACCTACACACAAATAACAAATACTCGCAACCCGACGTGTGTAACATCCCAAATTTTCAATTTGGAATGTTATACACTAGATAATCAATGCATATCATATTTTCTTGTTTTGGTTGATCCTAGAAATTCTATGCAACTATAGGACCCTCGGAGAGAGTTGCGGATTTCGTTATTTTCATATTTTAGTTTTTCTCAAATTTTGAAAATAGGATCATTGATTTTTTTTATTTTATCTTCAATTATTTCTAGAATGAAAATATGAGAGAGGGAGTAAAATGACTCTCCCAAAATAAAGAAATATTGAGGATTTAATAAAAAAATCAAATAAGTTTTATTCTGGAGTTTTTGCAATTTTATTTGAATGTCGGAAAAATTGCACGTTTTCAAAACTGCATTTTACGGCCAAGAAAATGTTCATCTTGTTCTAAATATTTTATTTGGACGGTGAAAATTCGTTTTGGCATTTTTAGAATTTTATTTTATTTTCTAGAATTTTCTTAGTTTCGGCGGTTTTGTTTAAAAAAAAAGAGTTCCCGCGCCCGACTGTGCCGAAGGCCCAGCCGAGCCAGGCCGGCCCGCCTTGCGACGCCGCCTTCCCCGCGCCGCGCCGGACTCCAGTCCGAGCCGGACTCCTCCACCGCCGCCGCCTTGCCCCCTCCCCCAAGCCACCACCCCCTCAATAAATAGCCGCCGTC